>CM060396.1:31340136-32036102 GCA_030545235.1 Helianthus tuberosus
TACTACAACAAAAAAGCCAAGAACGAACGTTTCAAGCCAGGGGACCTAGTCCTCAGAAACAACGAAGCTAGCAAGAAAGAAAATCAAGGAAAGCTTGGCCCAAAATGGGAGGGCCCATACACCATCCTTGAAGCACACAAAGGTGGATCCTACAAGCTGGCTGATTCAGAAGGCAAAAAGCTTCCAAGGCATTGGAACGGAAAAACCCTGAAAAGGTTCCATGTTTAAACGGAAAGTTTGGTTTGTATCAAAATGTATTTCAAGCAGGATTATGAATACCTTTTGAAAAAAGCAAGTATTGCTTTAATGAATGAAGTTGTTTTTATCAAACTTGTCTTTCTATCCCAAAATCAGGTTGAGAACCTAGCAAAAAACTCCATGGCAAAGGCCATGTAAGGGGATGAGCTCCCAGGCCACATCGCTCAATAGGTTCAAGGGTTGAATGAGCCTATATAAGGGGTGAGTTCCTAAATCAATGCAATCCATGAGACTTGTTAAGAAAACACAAAATTGTCTCATAAACGGGTATGAGCAGCCTACACCAAATGCTCCCTAAGCCTTAAAAATAGTCCACAAAAAGGCTAAAAAACAAAAAGATATAATAAAAAGGATAGGTGTTATCTCTTCTTGTTAAAAATGCCAAGGCTAAGTGTCTGCAGCACTGAACCCTTTTAGGTATAAAAAACATAAGGGCAGCACAAACTCGACAAAGACAAAGTTACAAAAAGAACAAAGCAAATCCAAAAAGAACAAAGCAAATCCAAAAAGAACAAAGTCAATTGGACAAAAATCACAAGGGTACAAACCAAGCCAGGGCGTAAAACTAAGAAGCCTTCAAGGCTTCAAGCCACCCGGGAAATATCTCGAAACCTTAAAGGCTTCAACCTATTAAAAGACAGCCAAAAGGCTTGGACGGTTGAGAGCAAAATGAACTGCCTTATCCAAAAAAGGCACAAGCATAAAACCATAATAAAAGGAAAATAGCCAAAACATAACATCACATAAAAGAAAGCCCCAAAAAGACTTTCAAACATAAGTTAGAGCAAGTCCTAGTAACTTGCAAGCTTAAACTACTGTTCCAGTGGCCACAAAGGCCTTAAAACACAACCAACAGGAACCTTAAGGGTTCCTAATAACCTAATACTGTTCAAGTTAACATTACAAAACATAAATTGTTTTCAGTGCTAAGAAAGCTACGAATCAAGCATCAACAGATTTGGAAACTCCAGAACCTTCGCCCTTGGCCTTCTTTGTTTTCTTCAACTTTTTAGTCTTCACACCTCCATCACCACCAACCGCTGAAGCCTCCAAGCTTGCATCCTTAGGAACATCCGGCTGACCTGAAAGGGTATCGTCACTATCACCCGAATAAGACCTCTTCCTTGAAAGAGATCCCGGGATTTCAGCACAGACCTTCTCATTTAAGCCCTCCGGCTTCAAACCCTGCAACACAGCAAGAGGCTTACCAAAGCAGCCAGAAACTTGATGGATGTAAGGATAAGTCAGCTTCTCCATTTGCTCAACGGAGCCTTTAAAAACATCAGAAGCCTCGAGCCGAAACAGAGGTGACTTCTCCAAAGGATGACCGGACTCATGGAGCTTATAACCTGCAATAAGACCTTGGTGTTTTCCTAAATTGAGCAGCTTAGTATAAACATCGCCAAGGGCAGAATTAAACTCTTTGGAGTGCAGCAAATAGGTAACCACTTGATGGAAACCCTGCTCAATGAGCCATTGGTTATCCCTAGTAGCCTGAGAAACTGAAGCGTTCAACCCCTCTTTCTCCCTACCAAAAGCCTGTTGCTGAACAAACAAAGCTTCCCGGTCAGCCCTAAGTTTCAACCTATCAGTCTCGAAACTCTTTTTCAAATCACCCATCTCAATCTCATGCGCCTTTTTCAGATCACTAACCTTTTTCTCCCATGCTGCTTCCTTCTCGGCAAAACCAGCTATCTCCTTTTTCATCCCAGCCATGGAGGATTTCATTTTATCCTTCTTCTTGGAGAATTCCTCATATTCCCGCATTCTCTGACGAAAACGGGCAATACCTTGAGGAAGCATGGCAGCAAGGTTGCAAGTACTCAAAATCATACGGGACAACATCAGGTCATCATCCATCCCAGCAATAGTCTCGTGCACTGAGGGATGAGCAATGTGACTCAGAGCATCCTCACAAACAGCAGCATCTTTGAAACTGTCATCATTCTTCACTGACCAAGTAGGCACATAAATCCCTTCCGGGTCCAACCCTTCAACGTCCCTGCTCGAAGACTCCTGAACAGGAGTGGCAACAACCTTCTTGCTTGAAACCCTTTTACCATGGACAACCAATTCTTTAGCCTTCTCAGCACCTGCTTCAACATCTTGATCTTCCGAAACTTCAATATCGTCACTCAAGTCCACTGGTTCAGTAGAAGTGGATTGAGGACCAGCTTTCAACAACCGACGAGAAGATCGACGGGTTGAAGATTTAGGAGCATTAGACTTAGAAAAACCCTTGGCAGTAGCAGCACTAACATAACCTGAGCCCTCAAACCTTTGATCAGCAGTCCTAACCACAACATTCTCACCAGGAACAGACGGAGCATCCCCAAAAACAACATCAGAAGTATCGTCGCTCTTAATAAAATCCAAAGCAGACATGACTGCAAAAAACAACAACACATAAGTCATGGATTAAGAAAAACATAAAGAGGACAAAAAAGGAAAATGCATACCCATGCCACTCCTCATAAGAACCGGATCCCGATCAACATTCCCCCAAATTTTACTAACCCCTAATAGAACAAGTAAGTGTTCAGGAAAGGGGCGAACCCTCGAAGGGCACCCCCGGATGGCATTGAGAAAAACAGGATTCAATTCAGACTCGGAAGGTTCCGGATCATTGAGAACAGCATCCGGATTCCTCCACACCATTTTAAATGGGAGAATAGTATGGGAAACCCAGAAAAAGCGGTCTTTCCATGCCCCAAGTGTAGTAACCATCGACGAAATAAGGCATGTATCAACTTTGGTTGTTTCAAAAGTAAACCAATCGCCATTCTTAGCCAAACGAAAAAACCGGCGAAAGAGTAAAAGGGAAGGATCATACCCAAGAGCACGACACAAAACCTCAAAATGTAAAACCCTAGACATCCCCTTTGGATGAACTTGCCCAAAAGAAACCCGATAATACTCCAACAAGTTCAAAACAAAAAACGAAAAGGGATAACGAAGGTTTGAGAACTCAAAATGACTGCAATAAAGGGCAATCGAACCCGAAGGTGGTTTATCAACGGGAACATCACAAGCAGGGGCAATGGGGTCAAACTTCCTATCAATACCATATTCCATACAAAATAAATCTACTTCCTCTTGTGTTAACCGAGAAAAAGATTTTGCTAAGTCCTTACGAGCACCCATTTTTTGAAAACGGAAAATGAAGAATGCAAGATGAAAAGGAAACCGGAACTAACCTTAGAGAAGGAGAGAAAATGGCAGAAACTTGGAAAAAATTATGTAGAAACAGTAGCCGGTCACATCTGGAGATCGCTTCACCAACCCGCAGCCGCAAAAGCAAAGCAGGTCTGCCAATGCACACTATTATCCGGGGGTCAAAAGCCTTCAACCCCCGAAAGGGGAAACCCTCCACTGCAAGCGAGGTTACTAGTCTAATCCATTCCACTTCGGGAGATGCCTCCTCTTATAAAATGACACTTCATTTACTTCAGAAATCATCTCCTGACCAGCTCTGATTCTCCAATCTCTGGTCATTCACATCGAATGCTTGTCTCGCACAAGTCATTCCCTTTCACATCCAACACACACATTCCCTTTGCTTCCACTTCCGAATCTGAGTACAATTCAGAGGAGGATTCATAGCAAAGAACAACAATAAAACTAGTAAACCTCCTTCCACGTCTCGCAAACGTGGGGGGACCCCACGACCTGCGTTAGGCAAGGTTGAACCCTTCAACCATTCTGCCTAGCCAGTCCAGCTACCACCGTTGGTCTTGTGTTTGTTGCATCAACACTAGCAAACAAGATCCGGAACACAAAGAAGAGGACTTGCTAATAGGAATTGAGCCCATGATGAGAAGGAAAGAGTTCAAATCTAATTGGGATCGTGTAAAACCGTCCCAAACCAAAGAAACCGAACAAGAACAAACCATTTTATGTTCATTATTGGTTCTAGAGTTTCTAAAAACCGCTTCTAGGTTATCATTTCTTGTAAGATTTGGTTGACCATAAGTAGAATGGAATTATATATTTTTAGAAGAGTAAATTGCCATTTTAGTCCCTGAGTTTTTTCCAAATTTGCCACTTTGATCCAAATAGTTTTTTTTTTGCATCTGGGTCCCTGACTTTTCCCTTTTGTTGCCATTTTGATCACTTTGCCTAACTCCATCCAAAAACTCCATCTTTAACTAGGGGTATTTTGGGGATTTTCATTTTAAATGTTTTTAACTGCCATTTTGATCCAATTCCAAAAAATCAAAAAAATTCCAAAAAATATAAAAATTCAAAAAAATCATAAAAATTCTAAAAAATCCAAACAATTCTAAAAAATCCAAAAAATCCGTTTTGGCGCGAACCGTTTCGACCCGTACCGTTTCGAAGCTGAACCGTTTCAAGCCGAACCGTTTCAAGCCGAACCGTTTCGACCTGTACCGTTTCGAACCGAACCGTGCCGTATCGAACCGAACCGTTTCGAGCTGAACCGTTTCGACGCGTGCCGTTTCGACCCGAACCGTTTCGAGCCGTACCGTTTCGACCCCGGTACGGGTCGAAACGGCACGGTTCGGTTCGAAACGGCTCGGTTCGATACGGCACGGTTCGGTTCGAAACGGTACGGGTCGAAACGGTTCGGCTCGAAACGGTTCGGCTCGAAACGGTTCGGCTCGAAACGGTACGGGTCGAAACGGTTCGGCTTCGAAACGGTACGGGTCGAAACGGTTCGCGTCGAAACGGTTCGCGTCGAAACGGTTCAGCTCGAAACGGTTCGGGTTCGAAACGGTTCGGCTCGAAACGGTTCGGTTCGATACGGCACGGTTCGGTTCGAAACGGTACAGGTCGAAACGGTTCGGCTTCGAAACGGTTCGCGTCGAAACGGTTCAGCTTCGAAACGGTACGGGTCGAAACGATTCGCGCCAAAACGGATTTTTTGGATTTTTTAGAATTTTTTGGATTTTTTAGAATTTTTATGATTTTTTAGAATTTTTATTATTTTTTGGAATTTTTTGATTTTTTGGAATTGGATCAAAATGGCAATTAAAAACATTTAAAATGAAAATCCCCAAAATACCCATGGTTAAAGATGGAGTTTTTGGATGGAGTTAGGCAAAGTGATTAAAATGGCAACAAAAGGGAAAAGTCAGGGACCCAGATGAAAAAAAAAACTATTTGGATCAAAGTGGCAAATTTGGACAAAACTCAGGGACTAAAATGGCAATTTATTCTTTTTAGAACTACTTTCTTCATCTTTAATTGACTAAGACGTCCTTTTATTTTTACATTTACAAAGTAGAGAACATTACTTTTAATACATATAACATTCTAAATCCTTTATTTAAGGAGGCATAAATTTTAATAATTTTAAAAACTGTATTTAAAAAATTACTTTTTCATACAACTCACCCTACCATCAAATTGATATTATACATTTAATCAGTTACCAAACTATTAGATCCGTCCATTTTACAACTTTTTAGCTTGTTTCAATAATGCGGAAAACGTGATGGTACAATAATGCACAAAAGGTTATGGTAGATTCACATGTCATGTTTATTGAACACTATCAAGCATGAAGACTTTAGGCCCTGAAAGTTGGTAACAAAGTTAGCGATCGTTTGTTAGACCCGTAGTGGGGCTTCAATTAGGTTTTTTTTTTTTTTTTTTTTTTTTTTTTTTTTTTTTTTTTTTTTTTTCGGTCCATAACGCCCCTTCACGCTCCTCCTTCCACCCCCTGCCCCCTGGGCGTTTTTTCGACAAATTTGGCTTGGGTGTGGGCTTGAAAACGCTGGATAAAAAATTAGTGGACTAATAAGAAATTTCCAACTCATTTATGAGAATATTATTTGTTTTATTTTTCTAAAATGATAATAATTGGGGTTGGGGCATTATACGACTACACTCATTTTAACTTCAAACTCCATAATGCCACTTTCCTGTCTAGGCTGCCACATGTCGGATCATGCCCAAGGGAAGGGCTTGAAGTTCACCCACCACTATACATGGTCTCATATGTTTTTTTTTAAACCGACTAACTCACAACCCTTCTAATCAACTGCTTAATCAACACCTTTATCCGTTATGGGACTTGAACCCTCATCTTCGTACGGGACACATTTCCATATACCTTTATACCGCTATGCTAAAATCCATTGGTGATCATTTGTCATATTAAACTACTTTGAATACCTCTAAACCAAACTATAGGACAATTTATTCCTTTCTAACATAAAATATACACCGTTAATGAGTGTTAATACTTCAATCACTAGTTCTAACAATGCTTGGTGAAACTACATGATGGTTTACATGAAAGCATCTTCTCTTGAGCCTCTTGCTGAGCCAATATTCTCTCCAGCTCACTCGGGCTACACGGTATGACCACCGCACCTTCGTGCTCAAACCCATACTCTTCAGCTGCTCGTTCCAACAACTTTACAAACAAATCCCACTTAAGATACGACACAGGAACAACAAACCTTCTCTCTTCATATTCATCCACCGCTATAACCGCAAAGTGACCTTCTTTCACATCCTCAGGCACCCCCTCAATATTTCTAACAAAAAACCTCCTTTGCAACTTTTCCACCATCGAAGAAATCGTGTTCTTGTTCAACATATTGCACGTCGCACATATAATTTATATCTAACAATGTTAAACGTGTTACCTTATTTATACTCTTTGGAGGTACAAAGTAAATATGGCCTGCATGTGTGCACGTATACATGTGTTTCTTGTTTGTGTTAATTTTATACTTGTGGTTGTGTAAAATGGTATGTTTTGTGGTGAATATGTGAAGCAGGATTAGTGCACATGGTAGGTTTAAGTTTTGGTAAAGTTTATAGGCCGGCTAATTAATCGATAAAGGATGTATTTGTTTTGTTTTGTACCACTTGATTTATGAGGTGGGAATTGTATAACTGTTTTTGTGATAATAACTAACCGGTGCAGATTCATAGTTTATAGTACGAGTTTTGTTACAATTTGCACGATTCGTGAGGGACAAATCGTATGATTTGTTCAGGTGTACTGAATGAAAGAGATCAGTATTCATTGAATCCCTTGTTTGCGAATCTAGAGGTGATCTTTGTGTCTTTAGACAATAAAGAAATAACATGTGTTTTATTTTAGTAGTCTAAACTTAGCGTGATTTCGAGTCCCCGCCAAGGGACATGGTGTGATGGTTATAAGACGCCTCTCCTTTATTCATAAAGTTAAGATTTAAATCGTGCTAGATATAGATATAAAAGTATTATTTAGAAGTAAGTTAGTTTGTTATAAGGTATTATTTAAAAGTTACTTTAGAATAAATTGTTGTTTTGAGCCCTCAAAGGCTTTCAAAAATTTTTAGAGAGTAGGGTTTCGGATGTGAGTGACAATTTGGTTTCAACTTTTTATCCGTTGATTTTGGTGTTATAGGCTCTTGAAAATTACAAACACCGTTCATTTATTTAAAATATGGATTATAGGAGTGTGTAAAAAACCAAATTAATCGACCCGTAATCGAATTAACCGAAAAACTGAACCAAATAAAAAACCGGTGGGTCGGTTAGTTGTTTTTCTGAAAACCGAAAGTTACGGGTCGATTATGGCTATCAATGCAAGATTGTCAAGATCATGATCCTTCTACGGGTCGTTTTCGCCTCTGCGAGATCATATGATCGTAATGTTAAATTAGTATCGAAAGATCCTACTCAAATATAAGTCTTTTTCGTATAAAATGCACTTCATGTTAAAGATTATAAGCTTTTGCAAATTCATTACAAGATATAAAGTTTAAACACAATAACAATAATCATATCTATACTATCTATAAAAGGAGCTTAGAAGCTGACTTCACTTTGCTTACGTGTCATGATATTAGGTATGCCACATAGGATTGGATGACATCATAAATCAGATTTTAATATGACATCATAATTCCGATTTATATTTATTATGATTAATGATTAATTAGTGATTTTTTAAGAGGGAATTTAAAATTTTCAAAATTCAAACATAAAGATAGAGGTTTTGGCTCTAAATTCAAAATTCAAACAAAATACATACTACCTCCGTCCCATTAAAAGTGTCCTATTTTGAATTTTCAAAGTCTTTATTTATAAACTTTGACCTTAAATAATTTTGTTTGTGTTAGATAATACTTGATGAAAGTTATATGATTTGAGTGTGTTTTACAAGTGTTTTTATCGGGTGAATTTTCATCAAGTTTTATATAACACAAAAAATATACAATTAAAGTCAAAGTTTATAAATAAAGACTTTGAAAATTCAAAATAAGACACATTTAGTGGGACGGAGGGAGTATATAACATCCATTTCTCAATCAATTACTCCACATTTCCTCTTCTCTCTCTTCTCTCTGGTGATTTTTAATCCTCTCTCTCTCAAAATACATATAAACCCTAGAGCTTCTATAAACCTCATCCAACACTCTCAAAAGTTCAACAAACAGCGGCGATGACCTAATTTCTACAGTCCATTTGTTTAACAGCGGCGATGAAGAGAAGCACCAGATCTTTCGTGCACAAGGTTCTCCGATCACGAAAACGATTGTTTGTTGATCGATACGAGGATGAAGATAAGTGTCTCAGAATTATATATGTTTCTTTTTTCGATACTCAAGTCAACAAGTTTAATATTTTTTCGATCTAATCAATCTTCTTTGATTCAAGTTTCTCTCCAATCGATTCACGAATCAGGTATGATATCTTCATTCTTTGTAACTCTGTGAATCTCTAACCCATTTTGTTTGTTTTTTGTTTTTGTTTTTTAAAAAAAGACTCAAAGGATGGTGATGGCGTTGCAATAGTCACCTGGTAAGAGTTAAAGTTATGTTTGAATTGTTGTGTTAATTGGTTATTGTTGGTGATAGAACTGTTTATGGATTTAGGCTTTACAATTTAGGGTTTCTAGCTTTTGCTTATAGGATAGGTTGAAATTGGTTATGATTATGAATGTTTTGTGAGAAAATTGATTTTTTTTTCTCTTTGTGATAATAGTATTTGGTATGTTACAGTAAAGTTTGTGTTAGGGCTTTGTTAATGTCAAATATTTATCAATTGGATTTTGTGCAAAGTTGCTTTGATCAATGTCTTTGACTGTGTTATCTAAGGTGCAAGGCACATAGGCAGTTGTATACAACTTCAATGACAAGATGTATGCAGTTGTAAACAAGGACAAACCAGATGAAGAGCCTGAATATTCTGTTGATGAAGAAGATTTCGTGAAGGTTCATGGCAGTGATTTTGTAAGCCTTTTGTGTCAAAACTTATTCATGGTAAGCATGTACCACAATCCTTTTAATATATTAATGTTGGCAGCAAATTGAACATGCAAATTGAATTTGCTAGCATTTCAATCTCCTTCACAACTCTGTTAATTTGTCCATCTTTATTGTTCAAAAACTTTCGTAGGAAATCGGTGGCTCAGCTGATGCTTTTGTCAGAAATCAATGGTGGTGGAAAGCAGAAGAAGAAGGTCAATTTTTTAAATATTTTATTTGATTGTTAATGTGATTATATACTTTATTAGTTTTTACTACATTTTGAGTATGTTATATGTAATTTGGAGATTAGATAGCAGATTATGGTTCTAATTGAATGCATTTGCGATCTGAAACTAAATCTCCCTTAATATTAGGAAACACATTTTGATGTATGATGCGAACCGATAACCTTTCAGTTAGGATCATCTTTGTTAATATGTGATGTAATCAATGTTTAAGTGACCTTAGATTCAGTTAGTGTTCTTTTAACTTAACTAATTTGTGTCTGGTTAAAGAGCATTGCGTAATTATTGATTTTATCAGTGTTTTAGTAGGTTTAGATAAGGGTTAAGTGGTTTAGATTTGGTGTTTGTTGATATGGATTTGAGAGATTTTAGTGAAAATTGATGACTACTAGAATTAGAGAATCATCTGATATCATATTCTTAACAATTCTGTAAGGATTTGTCTCGAAAAGTTGATCCATCTCATTATGTGAAAAGATAGAATCTGAACAACCAGGTAAACAAACAGGATAGGAATAAAACTCAGAGAAAATTCGATGGTTCAATTGAATTTTATCTGATAAAACTCAGAGAAATTTTTAAAAAAATAAGTATGTGATCTACACGAATTCGTGAACCAGATAGTCTGACCAAAAGGATGTTTTTGTATTTGATTAATTGGGACAGTTGTTGGGCCAACAAAGTCAGCAATGGTTTGATAGAATTTCTTCCTTTTGAACTTCAAAATTTCTTCAAAATTAGAGCCAAAACAGATTACTGATTATTCTATGACAGGTTTTTCAAGTCAATCATTATCAAATCGTAATGAAGATGAATAAGCTTGATTCGTACTAACATTATTGAAGTTGATTGCTATATAAATGATGAAGAGTGTATGTGTAGCTAGGGAAATCGATCACAAGGTATGTACTTCTTTGTTCTATGTGTATTGATTTGTGTTCACTTCAGTTTTCGGATTAATTTATTATCATTTTGATTAGGATTAATGGATTAAATTTGTAATAACTAATTATTTTTGTTAACATTTTGTTTAAGATTACTCACAGAGGCTGGAAAGATCATGGGCTTCAGTTTGCATCCATTAGGGTATATAAACATTTCTTTTCCAATTGGTGTTGCATTGATATTATTGTATTTGAGGCTTACGTTACATTTTGCATTTTTTCAACAGTATCTTTGACCATTAATGACTTAAAAAATGCTAAAAAGTTTTTATATATGTTACCTGACCCATGAGGGACACCCATGACTGATAAAACGATTATTTTCGGCAATGCAATTCGAAGGAAAAGAGTTAGGGGTGGTTTATCTTTTCCATCTCTTCTCTGCGCTTTACTAATTTTTTTTTATCATATGTCCGTAAATATGTTAAACGTTGGTTAATCAAGATGCCTCTATCCTAATATGTATTATGTGAGACTGAAAGGGATCATAATATTATTGGACTAATCATGTTTGTTTTACATATGAAATGCTGAAACGCTGGTGCAAAAGGAAACTTTGCGTACAAGGGTCTGCAGTTCGAATTTGGTTGAGTCTTTGAGGTAGTTTTAGTTAATCAATTTAAATTTTTATTCTTAAAGTTCTATTTTAGGTTAAGATATTGAGCTTTTATTATGTTTTTTCATTTGGAAAACAGTTCTAGCTACTATTAGAGTGTCTAGAAAGAAGTAAATACGTGCACAAAACTGTTGTTATTTTTGTAAGAAAGTCAACATAATTTGCATTTTAGAAATATTATGTTTGACACCAAAAATTCAAAGCTCAAAATCTTGAAAATGTTTTTTTTTAAATGAGGGATTATTGGTACTGTATGTCACTTGGCATAATCTACAAAGGGTAAATTTGAGGTTTTGCTTTCAATGAAGAAGCGAAGTACTGAAGCATATTATTGAGATGGTAACTGTGCAAAAATCATGACAAGGGGGTAAAGGGTAATTTTGCCTTTATATAACTTGTCTAAAGAAGAAAAAGACTACATTTTATACACAACATTTTGAAATGGAGAGCGTTGCATATTTCATTTGATGGGGGATGTGCTATTTCTTGATTCTTATAGATATTGTTTTGTTTTTAATAGGCGAAACAAGTGTCGATAAGGCCTGAAATTCTCCTTATAGATTTTGTCACGCCATCAAAGCTTGTGGTTGATTTCACTTTTTGGGGGAGTTATCATGTGTAAAGTGGTAAGTATTGTCTCCTCATATTATATGTTGTTTTTATTAGTTCATTTGTTATATAAATATTATGGTCTCCTATGACGCCAGGTGCATAACTATAGAAGAAATGTAGCAAGCTATACTCAAAGACTTATTTCGACCATTGTTGAAAACTTCTATATTGCTATAATGTATTCATCTTTTTCACATTTTTTCTATATATAGGTTTATGAAGTGAAAATTTCCTTTGTGCATGTAGGTTTTTTTTTTTTTTTGCCTTTTATAAGCCGAGTCTAAGTTCAAGCTTAACTTATTTCGAGCTCTGTTCATAAGTAATGTTAAAAACACAAGTTTATATGACGGATCATATGTTTAACATTGTTTTATAAAGATATGTAACCAAACAGAAAGAATTTAAATAATATATTATAATATGTTTTTTAGTATTTGATTCCGATCGTTATTAGAACAAACCCGTGTATTCACACGGGCGTACACCTAGTTGATTTAATATATAAACTTAGGTTATTATTAAGTGATTTCATGAAACTTAATCTCGTATATCATTTAAGCTAGCTACTTTGTACAATTTTATTCTGTAAAACTATGTCATTTGTAGTTTATAAATTACTAATTTATGCAAAAACAATATAGAACTAGATTAAAAAATATTACTATCAAACCAAATTAATATTAACTAGATGGAACCCCGCCGCGTTGCGGCCGGCAACTTACAAATTAAGACAAAACGTAAAAAAATGTTAGATGGAAGCCCCCGCGTTGTCGTGGTGAAGGTTAAATGACATCAAACATTAACCGTGTAAAACCTCTGACAATACAAGACTTAAAAAAAACATCAATCAACTTGGTAACAGAAGAAGAAGTTAGGGACACGCAGGGGCGGATTTATGTATAAAGATCGGGTTCCCAGGAACCCATTCGGTTTTTAATTTTTAGTGTAAATGTATAGGATAAACTGAAAAGGAACCCATAAGTAAAATATTGAGGGAACCCATAACACAAATCCTCTTGTGTTCCACTGGTTAATTGTGCACTCTTTTAACTTGGCACCCCTAGTTCGAATCCCGCTCCAACCCTTTCCATATGTTTTTTTCCCTTTTTTTCAATTTAATGAACCCATACTTGACACCCCTAGTTCGAATCCTGCTCCAACCCTTTCCATATGTTTTTTTTTTCGATTTTTTTCTTTTTTCCTTTTTTTTTAAATTTAATGAACCCATATTAGGGTTAGAAGTTAAGAATGGCACCTAGTTCAATTAATCTCAGGTGTGTTAATGTACATTTTTAACTTTTATTGATGTTTTAATTTTAATTTAGATGTTAATTTTAACTTGTTTGATGTTTTAATCTTAATTTTACATTCAAGTTGTTTTGTTGAAACTTAGAATTTAGCCATTTAGGGATCTAAAATTTAAAGTATTGTGTTTTAGTCAGCTTGAATTCTTGATTAGTGATGTAAAATTTGGTATTTAATCAGCTTGAATTCTTAATTTTGCCATTTGATATTCTTAATCAGCTCCTTTTTATTGTTCTTTGTTCTTTTTAATTTTAAAATAATATTAGAGTTAAACAAAAGAGTGAACTATAAGAGTTAACATGGCTGAGCTTTAGTTCATTATTGTTAGTCAAACTATTTTGTTTGTTGCAGGTCTGGGTCATGGCTGAGCTTTTTTGTTATGTACTTGAAAATTCATTTTAGTTTTCTTGGTGGCTATTAGATATAAATTAATTTAATTTCAATTAATCTCTATTAACCAATTAAGAGAAATAAGCAATGGAAATGGTTCAGTTAGATGCTTTTGTCGTTGGAACCGCCAAACCGGCTCAAATAAATGCTCATTTGGTCAAGTTTTATGCTTTTGTCGTTGTAATTCGAACTAAAATGATCATTTTTAGATGTACCGGTTCTAACTCGAATTCGTTCTGTAAAAGTTTATTACAAATCAATTTGTTTTTAGAGACAAAGATAGATAGTGGGATAGGAATGCCCTTTAAAGCATCATAGGAAAAAGGTGACTTTAGTGATAAAGCCCGACCCGACCCGAAAAAACTAACGTCGGGTTGACCAAAATTCGAGCACCTTAAAAAGTGAACCCAGTGAAAAAAAATCCTGGATCCGCCACTGGGGACACGTGGAGAAAACGTGCCAAGCAACCAAGAAAAACTGCATCAAGAGAATGTATCAAGTGCTTTAACATTTGGTACAATACATAACTATGAGTTATTGTAGAACTTGTACCATTAGCATACAACACTCTAATGCACAACACACCATTGAAGCAAAAAGCAGGGGCGAAGGTTTGTTGGTGCCCGGGGGTGCACCCGCCCACCCCAATATTCCGGTTAGAAGTGTATAGGTTTCGATTTTTCGTCCGGAAATTTTAAAAATTATATAGGATTGCCTCCCTCTAGGTAACAAACTTTACTTTAATTTATATATTGTATAAATATTTAGGAAAAATTGTATAGGATCGCCTCCCCCCAATTATTTTTCCTAAATATTTATACAATATATAAATTAAAGTAAAGTTTGTTACCACTTTGTATATAAGTGATGGGTAGTTTTGTAAATATATTTTAACTTTTATTTGTTTAACCCTATGTTACCCACCACACAATAAACTTAATCACAAATTTTTATTGTGTCTAAGAACGGGTCCTTTGAATGAATGCATTTTTTTAGTTTTATTTGGAACTATTATTATTTGACCTGACTCGAATCGATAGTCGACCCGAAACATAACGATAGGAAAAAAAAATTGGGTCCCATCACTTTACGCCCCCTCGAAACTTTTGGTCAAGCTCCGCCACTGACAAAAAGTACAACTATAAAACCAACAAATATTATAAAATTATAGTAAGTTGTTGTAGAACTAGTACCATTAGCATACAACACTCTAATACACAACACATCATTGAAGCAAAAAGTACACTCTAATTATATTATATACAAAATTATAGTATATGATACCACTTCAAGAAAATCATCACCTGTCAATGAGCTAGTGGTGGGGTGATAAGAGAGAGACCTGGTGTTCCAAGTGACCCAGGTTCAATTCCTGCCCTCAGCATTTAGTTTTTACGGCACCTGATGATGATGATGGGAAACTAGACGAGTAGGCCGCGATCGCTAGTTCGATCTTTGAATTGAGCGAGTTTTACCTCACTGCACTATCGTGCCTTCGGGCGAGTGTTCACGGGCTTCGGCCCTAGGTGAGAGTTTTCCCCGGTTCAGAAGTCGAGTGTATCCTGATGTGGTGAATTTCGCCAGTAGCCCATTTGAAGGATTCGTTGGCCGTTCAAAAAAGAAAAAAACATCATCACCTGATTGCCTCTTTCGATTTCTCAACTATTTGGAAATCATCTTACCGTCAATGGTTCAAGTTTCAATTAAGTTATAGTTCGTTTTAACTGGTATCTTTCTAGATTTGTTTGCCATGGAAGATCATACATTTTTGGAGTTCTAAAGTGTAATCTCTATTTGATCATAATCCAATCAACTTTTGAACCTCGCAAATCACTATATTTGACTTTAAAAGTCAATGTGCATCCTCATGAAGTATGTGTTATGATGGTTATAGTGATAATTTATGATTGTTTTAAGCTCATTCATGATATTGTTAATTTGGTTTTTAGCTCTGTAAAGATTGAGTTGGATTCATTGAATTTGATAAATACGAGGCAAGTTTTTATTTTATTTTATTTTTTTTAACGGCAAATTAGGATCACTGACAGACCACTGGAGTATCATCGTGCCACCAGCAGAACCACCCGATCATATCCATCTCCACTAGGCTATAATGCCTATACACCAATTCAGGAGAAAACCCAATAAATCTGGAAAACCCACTTTGTGTGAATCAAACCCAGTACCTAATGGTCCCAAAACTTTATCTCAACCCCAAGATACCCCTTAATTTTAAATTAGAGTTTATACACATAAATCCATATACATCAACATCATATACTAGATATTTGGCTAAGAATTAGAAGATTTAAATTAGATTTTCCAAATATTAATTGTTATATCCGTCTGGTTTTTTTCTTGATCTCTGTTGTGTTTATTGTTCTAGAAGATTTATCAATACAAGTATTGTGGGGTGGGAGAATATGGTTATTAAAATGTGATGATGAGTTCGTTTGTGATTTATGCTCATATTCAATCCAGTAACAATGGTATGTATTAGTGGTGCACAAAAAACCCGAATCCGGACCCGAAAAAAAAAACCCGGAACCGGGTATTATAAAACCCGGGTTTTTTATACCCGAACCCGACCTTACCCGTAGGGTAGGGACCGGGTATGCATATTTGATCTAAAACCCGAACCCGGAACCGGTTTTTTTTTTATACCCGGTTTATACCCGAAACCCGGTTTTATAAATACCCGAACCCGGAACCGGTTTTTAAAAAAACCCGATTTTGATGTAATCTTGTTTAATTATGTATGCATTAAGACTTCTAGTTCTTATGATTTAACAAATGTATGCACTTTGATGTTATCTTCTTTAATTATTAGGTTTCTAATGATATTTGCCACCGCTATTTAATTATTTAGTATATTTCATTACAAGTAGAAACAAATATGTCAATATATGTTGGCCCTTCTATTTTCTTTGTTTGTTTAATATCATTATTAGTTTTTTGTATTTAATAAATTGTACCTCTGTTTATAAAGTTCAAGAATAACCAAATGAAGAACTATAAATTGTGCCTCTGTTTATCAATAGATTTGATGTCTATGTGTGAGAGTTATGTTTGATACATTTTATAAGCATAGTTCCGGTCGGGTTTTTTTAATACCCGGTGCGGGTTTTTTCCCAACCCGATGCATACCCGAACCCTACCCGATGAATACCCGAACCGGACCCGAACCCGGAAATAGGGTATTATAATACCCGGGTTTTATAAAACCCTACCCGAACCCGGGTATATAGGGTATACATTTTTTGTAGAGAACCCGGACCCGGACCCGACCCGGTTTTTTAAAAAACCCGATTTTGTAAAACCCGATCCTACCCGAACCCGATCCTACCCAAAACCCGGTTTTTAAAAAAACCCGATTTATGCACCACTAGTAGGTATTATTTGGATTGCCAACAAAATAATTAATTTTAGTATGAAAAATAGCTCAATTTTTAGAATTCCCTTTAAGCATGAAAAAATGTTAAACCATTAACCAACCTTGGTCTAACTATAGTTCAACTTTTTGCACGAGTTTTTCTAAAGAGATAATCACTAAAATAGCCGATTTACTTATAAATTCCCAAAAATGAAAAAAATGTTAAACCATTAACACCTAAATAATCGACACCTTAACACTTAGTGCGTTCTGTCACCACATCGTTAACTGATCACTCACTTTAGATCCCGTTACTATATTTTTAGGGGTGTCATAGGGATCTTAGGAAGGTTTTACGGATCTTAGGACACCCCCAAATGTATAGAAACAGGATCAAAAGTTAGTGATCAGTTAACGACTTGGTGACAGAACACACTAAGTGTTAAGTTGGGTTGGCGAGCGTCAAAGTGATAGTTGGGGGTGGAAGTGGCCAATAGCCAATAGTCAGGGGTGATAAAATCCAATAACCCTAAGAAATGAAGTTTTATTTATAAATTATATATATAAGTTTCAGCAAAAAAAAAAAAAAAAAAAAAAAAAAACTGAAGAAGTAAACCTGACTTTTTGTAAAGTTAAATAAGACATAAGTTAAATTCAAAACCTGTTTTGTAAATAACTATAACCGCAGGGGCCATTTGTGTGAATAACCAAAACTTGCAAAATAAAAAAGAGCCGCTTTTCTGTTTGTCTTCTCCGGCGGTTTTGCCGGAATTCCGGCAACCACTTATCTCAATCTCTATCTTAACTAACATTCAAGTTTAATCCCATAAAACACTAAAACACTGAGAATCATGCTCAATCCGATAACCCATAACACCTGAAAAGCCATACTCTGGCCAAACCTCAAATCACATCACTCCGAGCATCTTCGATAAAATGTGCCCTTCAGAATCTCAAACCCTGACCGGTGGTCCTCCCTGCTCACCCCATGACCGCCCTTGTCCACGTATTATGGCACATATCAAATTAGATCATGTGAGTAACCACACATGCTCTAAAGAATGGAAAAAGGTGGTTTTGTGGTGACTCTCATAAGGTTTTTGGAGAATTTGTATTGTATGGAGTGAGAGGAAATTCAATAATATGGTAATTTTGATGGGAAAGGTTGTACATTACATAAAGGAAGACTCGTTTTTATGGGTCAAAAATAGATCTTTTTGTTGTAGTTTGAATTGGAATAGATGGCACGATTTTAATATTAAAGATGATATCATGTAATTTCTTTTGGGATTCTAGTTTTTTACTAGCCCTCTAATTTTATATATTAATGCTAGTGGGATGCCCGTATGATACGACGTGAAACACAACACTTAGATTGGTTTGGTTAAGCCATTACTAATTCACATGAAATTATGGTTCGATTATGGTTATGGCGTGTGGCATAATCGAATTAACCAAAAATATTATACATAATATACAAAAATTTTAACAAAGTTGAGATCTAAGTTACAACGTCCCAGCTAAAAAAAATATATTGCAAAAATGTAAGAACCGTTCGCGTAATTAAATAAAATAAAACAAAATTTTTATTCAAAGATTACAATACAAAGAAATAAAGAAAGCTGAAAATTAAAATGCTATTACAACTGAAATAAACAAATACAAGAATTGGAGTAGAAGCAGAGTGACTGAGGCACGTGTTCTACACGCTTCCCTTAAAACAAATTCCGAGTCTCCCAGAAGCATTCGTTTTGTTTCCCAGGGTACGACAACCGGAGCAGAAGTACCGCCAGAACTGGCTCAAAACCCAAAGGCTACCTTGAAAATTGCAGGAAGAAGATCAGAAGTATGTAGGGAGAAAGATGCATATGTTGTGTAGTTATTGGTGTACTTCTGCAGGGGGGAGATGCTGTATTTATACAACATCTGAATTGAAACAGCTAAAACGAATTAAATGGTAAGAATTAAATTGCATTAAACGCCTTCAATGCAAGTTAATTCGTCATTTAATTCTCAGTCAAAGCCTTTGACTTCGACAGTTTCAATTGCTGAACTGTAACTGCACTGTTATTAAATGCTGGAAGCTTCTGCGTGCGCGCGCAGGTCTGCACGCTCATGCGTGCATGCGCCATTTTGTCTCACTACCATGCGCGCGTGCGCCACATCACCTGTGAGCCTATACGAGCATGCCACACAGTCGCGCCGTATTGGCTCACTCTGGTGTGCCGCACACGTCACATCAGGGCCCATGCTACATGCGCGCAACCACGCGCCTTCATGCCACGTATACTCGCGCGCGGACGTGCTAGACTGCCATGTCATGCGCCACTACGCGCGGACCCACCTGGGTCATGTGCCTGCATGCCATGTCACCAACCACCTAGTCTTTGCAGCCCCTGTGCTCCGGCACGCGCACATGGTGAAAAATACAAAGGCGGCTCTCAAGCGGCTCGCGGCGATGCACAAAGTGCGCCATCAAAGCGCCACATTGCGCCTCATCGCTCACGCCACGCGCGTGCGCGTCTGCGAGTGCAAGTTAG
This sequence comes from Helianthus tuberosus, assembly GCA_030545235.1. Lineage (NCBI taxonomy): Eukaryota > Viridiplantae > Streptophyta > Magnoliopsida > Asterales > Asteraceae > Helianthus > Helianthus tuberosus. The sequence goes on from CM060396.1 coordinate 31,359,641, forward strand.
GGTGCTCCGTACCCTTCGTGAGTACACTTAGTGTGTGCTTCCTTGAAACAATAAGGATGGAGAGTTCCCACTTAAATGCCCATTTAAGTTTCATCTCTCCTCCTATGTAGGACAAGGTGCCACTTTCCCTTTTGTTTCAGCATTCAATGTTTCAAACACCAAACTTTGAGCATCGATATCTCATTCATCTTAGCTCCGTTTTGGACGTGGTTTAGTTTGTTGCGAAGCTCTTCCAACATAAAACGCAAACCCACAAATAAATATATAAAGAAACCTCTGTTTCTTATATTTATTTTTAGTCCAAAATAGGAAAAAATCATTTTCCTATATTTGTGAAAAATGATATTTTCACCGAATTTCCAACAATCCCACACTTGAATGGAAATCGATCTTTCCTTACACATTTCAATGATATACTTCGACAGTTGAGTATTGCAAGATAGGTAGGTTGTTACCTTTGAACCTTCTTTTGTGAAGCATACTTAGCTTACTAGCGGTTTGTAGACGCGATGTCCTTGAACATGCCCCCATTTGTGTAAGCGACAATACACTTCACACAATACTCTCCCTGGTCTGGCCAACCCCTCATTGTCGTGTCCTATTATGGTCCTGGAACACTAGCCTGGTTCTGCGAGAGCTCTAGGATTGCGCACCTAACAAAGCCATTCGAAGCGACCCTACTTCTCTCTCACATAGGTGATTCCCATGAATCATTAAAAGCATCATGGTTATTTGATTTCCCGAAATCGTTAACCTTAATATGCTTAGCCTCACTTCAATGTCACTGATTGGAATGGACTAGGAAGTATATAACTCCCTTTTATTTGGTTTGGGTTACTCCCCCACAGTGACTCCGTTTTGGTAATATGATTAAGTTGTCCTATTGAACTTAGATCTTGGGATCTCCAGTCAACTAAGTTAGGTTTCCCTCATATTCCCATTTATCACGGGCTTTAGTCCCATTCCTCTTGACGACGTTTCAACTAAATCTCTGCTTAAGCCTTTTGTAAACGGGTCCGTAATGTTATCTTTTGATATCACATAATCAATTGTGATAACACCCGTTAAGAGTAGTTGTCGTACCATGTCATGTCTACGTCGCATGTGCCTTGATCTGCCATTGTACATCAAGCTTTGAGCTCTATCAATCGCTGATTGGCTATCACAATGTGTACATATGGCTGGCAAAGGCTTAGGCCATCTTGGAATATATTCCACGAATTAACGTAGCCATTCCGCCTCCTCTCCTGACTTATCCAAAGCGATAAATTCGGATCCCATTGTGGATCTAGCTTTGACAGTTTGCTTGGAAGACTTCCAAGCAATAGCCGCTCCTCCAAGTGTAAACACGTAACCACTTGTTGATTTGGAGTCTTTATTATCCGATATCCAGTTTGCATCAGTGTATCCTTCGATCACTGCTGGTTGTCGGTTATAATTCAGTCCATTATCTCTCGTGTATCTTATGTATCTAAGCACCCTCGTGATAGCTTTCCAATGATCCGAGCATGGATTACTGGTGTATCTACTTAGCCTACTCACAGCGTGATGTATTGCAAAATACATCTCTTATTCGTGTAAAGTTTGTTTATTTATAATGTTTAAATGGTAACTTTTTGAAAATCACCCAAAGCTAAGAGTACAACCAACTAAGCTAAAAATTGTTGTTTATTTATAATGTTTAAATATACTCTTGTCTCACAACAGAATGACATAATTAAAAGCATTTCAACTACACAGTTTCTTAATTTCTATCAATAAACAATAGTAGTGCATCAGATATAAATAAGATAGGTAATCGGAGATGTCATAGTTCGAATAACAAAAGAACGAAGAGAATCAAGAATAATTTAACATCATCACTTGCAAATATTTACTAACCAAGAAACTTCTAGACAAGGGGGTGCCCTGCTGCCACCGCTGCAGCCTGAGTCGGGGCACCGGTAGTCCGCCGTCGCCGTCGAGCTTCTCCGCCGCCGTTATCATTCATCCTCCCAGCTTTCATCCAATCGAAAATACACCTCCACCGTTCCGTCGTTGAGCCATCGCATCACAACAGATGGAGTTGAGCTCCGTCAATGCTCGTCGCAACCACCACGGAACACCACCACTTCCGTCAGCCTACCACTGCTGACGTCGTTCCCTGGCGCCACTGCGCCACCGTCGCCCACGGTGGTGGTCAGCTGCACTTCTGAGTGAGAGGGGAGAGTAAATAGAAAAGAGTGTGTGTGTGTGTGTTGGTACCGAAGAAAAGAGGAGATGAGTGGGTGTGCGGCCGCCGGAGAACAGCACCGGCCGGAGTTCGATCAGAGATTGGAAGAGAGAAGGATAAAAGGTGGGTGTTCTGCTTGTGTGCGTGGGTTTTGGGGAAAAGATGGGTTAATTATGGTTTTAATTAAAGAGTAGGGTTTTAGGTTTAGGGAATTGGGTTGGGCCTAGCCCATGGGTATGATCCGTATAAAACTAGGAGTCCCATTTTTAATGAACTGATCCGTTTAACTTAGCACTTAATTATGATGGTAAGTAAATAAATAGGTAAATATGGATGTGTGTGTAATGTGTTCGATTCAGATTATCAGCTAAACAGTGCCTTCCTCTCGTCGTAGTTTATTATTTAATAATAATAATAATAATAACAATAAATACGTGTATTGCTAAAATACCCTTCTCTCTACAACGAGAGGACGGGTTGTTACATTCTCCCCATGTTACAAGAATTTCGTCCTCGAAATTTAAGCTAAGATATACGGTTCGTTAATGACCTTATTGTTATTATACACAAATACATGTAGTTTCACGATAGTTCACAAAACGGATCATGCAAGTCATATAGCATATAAAATCATGCAGCATGTAAATTCACGTAATTCCCATAACATGCAACTTTTCACATAGTTTAAACTTATTTCACATAGTAAGGAAATATTATATAAGTTATATCTATTTTCTCACCAACACTGTGTAGCGATTGTATGTGAAACTTTTGGGACACCTGATTTATCTAACTTAAACACAATGCCTAAGTGAATATATAAGTTAATGGAGTTAACAGGGTTTGTGTTCACCCTGTGAAGGTCGGGTGTTACATCATCCCCTGCTTGAAAGAATTTTCGTCCCGAAAATTGTTCTAAAACGATGGCTTGAAGTGAGTTCCGACGAACTCGATCTATAGGTAACTTACAACGCATGGGGGGGGGGGGGGGGGTTGGTCTCACCCGGTTCCTCAATGAAGTGATAAAGTTGAGTTTATCAACTAACTATGGGAATTGCACCAATATGTTTAAAAGTATTACTCCAGGAATATTAGTTTGAAAAGTATTCCTTCCTAATCCAGGGATAGTAGTGGTTTCCAGTACTCGGGAATATGTACTTTTCTAAGGACGCTCGTGTAGCCTCAAGCTAGGGGTACTGTATGTATTTCCAAAACCGGGGAAATAGTGCGTTGTCCCAAACTATGGACACATGCCTTTAGTAAAAGTTGTTAACTCACTATAAGGTGTACGCTGAATCAAAAGTCTTGCGTCGACGAGACGAACTGGTATAGTAGGCAAACAATCACCAAAACACTCTTAATAATGGTTGCACATCCCGAGTGGTAGTACTAATGGATGGTTGTTACACATAAGGTTGAGTTCCATCAGTACTGTAAATGAGGTAGATGTTGTTTCCAACCGTGGGCAAAATCGGTAGCACATATCTGCAGCATGTCTTCAGGAGTTTGTTTGGTTCGACCATTCGTTCGTGGGTGTTAAGTAGTGCTCATGCATGATCGTGAGCCGAAAGATTTGTGCATGCCTTGCCACAAATCTGACGTGAAACGTAAGTCATATCTAGAGACAATGGGAGTCGGGCGCCCTGCGCCTAGCAACTACTTCCTTCAAGTAGATGTTTGCAAGATTTGAAAACTTGTCGGTTCCTTGACCATGAGAAAACGTTCAGTTTTAGTCAGGTGATTACATCACTACTCAACCGATGCCATCTTTGAGTTTGAGTTACTTCCCACGCCCCGCATGGACTTGGCTAAAAGGTTCTCTTCCTTCAGTGCTTCAACCTGTTTGAACAGAGCGAGTCTGATCAGGTATGTTAGAGTCGATAGCGAGCTGCAGAGCTCGTGTATGTTTAGGTTTCACAGTCGTACTCATTAAGTAGTTCCATCCAGCGATGTCATTGCATGCTTTAGCTCTTTCGAACATCGATTCACGGGAGGCCCTTGTGATCGGTCTAGGTAACGCATTCAGTACCGTCCAAGTAATGCCTCCAAGTAAATCCAAAGACCATGGTTTCCATCACCGGTTGTGTCATGCAGTTCCTCTGGTAACTCTATTACGTAAGTCATCACTCTTTTGTGTTGCGTCGACGTATAACTGGGACTCTGATTCGAACCATAAGGATATACCACTGAATCAGCCACACCCTCTGGTAAAGACGATGCTCAGTGCATTGCAGAGTTGGGATTCGAAAGCTGAAAAGACGTCCTCCTGTTCTGTCTTTCACGAACACTGCACCCTGTTGTGCTAGGGAGATTTAAGCTGCGCGACCTTCGAAAATCCTGCGATTTATCTGCGATAGGATAAAGCGAAACCAAGAAATTGTTGTATCCTCGAAGGACTCTTTGGTGTCGATCAGTTTCCAACCAAGACGGATCTTAGAGAGATCCACGTACATTCCCACTTCGCTGATTATATGCCCAAAAGGTACCTCTCGAACCCAGAAATTACATTTATCAAGACTTTGCGCAGAGTGGCTCCTCCCTCAGAAGTTCTAAAATAAGATACAAATGCCACCCATGGTGTTGCATTCTCCTGGTCAAGATTCAGAACTTTGTCAACAAATACGGTCGATTCATGCGATCCATGAAGCTGCTGGTGCATTGATCAACTCAATGATCATGATGTACAAAGTTGAAATGGCTGCATTGCGTTCGACATGTTGTTCTAAGAGCATTCTCTTCTTGGAGTTCCATCTGATGATAGTTCGTTCACTAGCCAATCCTTGAATGGAAGCTTGTTCCTCGCAACTGGTTAACAGGGTGTTACTACATGGTCGAAGCGAACGGTTCTTGACTGTCACCTTGTTGAGTTCTCAATAATCAGTACACATATCCAACGATACAACCTATCTTCTTGGATATAACCGGGGCTCCCCAAAGCAAAAACTAGGTCCGACAAAGCTCCTGTCTAACAGTCCCTGTTGCTGATTTGACAACTCTCGCAACCCTCCTGGTGCAAGACGGTAAGAGATACGAAGAATCAGGGCTGCCTCTGGTGTGAGATCAAACTGAGAGTCTGTCTAATAGTTGTGGAAGTAAACCTGATAGTTCCTCCGGTAGCATGCTGGGTGGAATCACGAACAATTGGTGGATCCTCGATCCTCTTTTCCTTAGCCTTGACATTAGTAACGAGTGCTATCATAGCGGAATAATCCTTCCGTAGACACTTCTGGCCTTCAGTGCTGAATTGATGCTAACCTCTGCACCACTCTGACGCGTTAGAACAGATAACAATCCTCCACTAGGAGAGGGATACGTAGAATCTTCTCTTCACAGGGTACATCTATCAAGAACAACAGAAGAAAGGTCGATGTCGAACACTTGTCCCACAAGGTCGAGTTTGCATCCCAACGATCATATGAGGTTTCCATTGTCTTGCCATCAGCCGATTTCACAACAGGTTCGGTTTCAAGAAGCATCAGGGTTAAGCAGAACAGTGGCGAAGTGATTAGTAACCAAGAACACGTAGGCCACCATGTTGTTATAATTCCGGCGTCGCCCACGCCAATCCCTAATGTCCCTCCATGAGCATCATTTCCCGTGTTGTTGTACTCATTGCAAGGATTTCCAGTACGGCCGTCGTTCCCTTGGTTGTTGACATTGGATTTAACATCGGCCATTCCATGCCATAGGCACCTTCACTTTCCATACTGTTGGTTACCATTACAAATACCTTGTTGTTGCCGTGATTGTTGCCTCTAATGCTGTTGTTTGAAACGGGGCTCTACGATCCTTTACCGACAGGGTCCACCTCTTCACATTCCATGGTACGTGCTAAGGCACTACTCACTGTGCGGGGAGTTTCACATTCTATTCTACAGTCAGTTGTCATTGCTTATCTCCTGATTAATTCGTAAAAGTTGACTCCCATGAGTCGCTGGCTGGGGTTAAGGATTCGATTGGAGTCAAATTGTTGATGTTCATTGTTGGTAACTAGGGTGGTTCAAATGCTAGAGTCCATCGTTCTTGCAAGTTGACTGAGTAATACACGATATGTTACGAGGGTGTTGCAGAAGTGATCGCACTTCGAGATCTAAAGCATCAATACGTTAAGTTTCCAGCAAACAAAGAAAGGTGAGAGAGATATAGACCAATCATTTTCGTTGCAACATCCAACTCGGGGATGCTCGTACAAGCACCTAATATTCTACACAGTTCGCTAGGCGTCCAGATGGGTGTTCAGGTAATATTCGATAGCATCGAGATTCGAAAGGATCCAGAGAGGAATGAAAAGTTCACGTTCGAGTAGGGGACAATCACTGCTATGACCCCTATAGGTTTGTTATGTTTCACATCGATCAAATAACGGAACGGAACCCCTTTTCCACTTGTTAAGGCTCACTGGGACTCACATGCACCCCACATTATTATTATGTGTGCACCCACAATAATATTGTGATTTGCATGTTCATCTCATCTCCTCTTAACTCATGTCAAATGATTCCTCAATCTCGAGTAGCAAATAAAGAGCATCACGAAGCGTAAGTCATGAAGGTTTAGGGAAATATCACCCTATCAGTCACATAACACATGCAAGTAATACATAAATTCATACGATTGTGCTAAATGTGCAATCCCATGCAATATCATATGTAAGTGTTCACTAGTTATGCAATATAATGAGTATACGAGAGACGAACCTTGCAATCTGGAGCTGAGTGTCATGGTCGTATCCACGTTTTCAGAACTGTTTGGTTATAGTCTGGTTTTACAAAAACGTTTTTCCCCTTTTTTAAAACCAAGTTCACTATAACCAATGGCTCTGATACCAATCTGTCACACCCCAAAAATACACCAGCGGAGTATCACCGCAGGAGGCGTGACTGACCAGGATCTAGCCACCAATCACATTTAACTCATAGGTATATTTAAATAAAACTTTCATTTATTTACATTAAGTGTTACAACGTTACAAATAATTCACGGTTTACAGCGGAAGCATAATTCATTCGTTAAGTGTTTATAAACCACATGTAAAAAAACCATTAGTCTTGTGTTGCGATTCCACGTATCTCGACCCATGACCACTCCAGCCTCCCAGACGGCAAGTTCCAACGATAAGTACCTAAAGACCTGCAAGGCATGTAGCAACAAATCAACAACAAAGTTGAGCGAGTTCACAGTTGGGTGTTCGTTTTAAGTTGTCTCAAAATCATAGTTTTTCTTTAGCTGGCTTACTTGCCGTGGGGGTTACCCCATAGTTGAAATTATGATTAACCAATTCCTTCTTTCCCAAACCATATCCATAACCAGTGGGGGCTTCCCCATGTAAACCACTAGACCGTTACCATATCGACGACTGACGAAAGTAAGTTGTGCCCTAAGTCAATGTCTATCATCATTGACTGTGTGCCATGATCCATTAGTACACACCCGTCCTATCGGCACGGTGTGAGGTTTGTCAAACCTAATAGCGCTACTAACTAATGACTCGATCGTCATCGGCCTCGGCGATTAAGTCGATATAAAATGAGGGACTTAATAATAGAGTTTTGTCTAGTAAGTTAAGATTGTTGTCCTACCCAAGGAGGACGAACGTACATATTCTACCCAAGGAGAATACGCAGGATTAATATTGGCACCTTACCCAAGGAGGATGGCGGTACATATCCTACCCAAGGAGGATATGTAGGTTCCGTTTTAATTCATTAACCCATTCCCAACCACCAGGAATCCCATGCCTTAGAAAGTGTGTGAACTCACCTTTGCTTTGCTCGGCAGGCAATTTACTTGTTTTAAGGTTGGTCAACCATGTCCTATTATGGTTACCAATATTAGTTAGGTTTTTGTATACACGTATTTCATGTATTAGTACACATAACTAACAAATAGCATGCAAAGTATCACATATTACATGTCCATCATACGGGCCATGTATAAATGTTAACGCTAATCACAACAGGTGAACAGTAACATGATTATCCAAATATAAACGGTTTGTGCGGCTCATTCATCATACGGTCCAATTAATACGAGTGTGTTGTCCTTTAAGTGTGCAGCTTAAAAAGGCATTTGGGCTCATTCAGTGTGTGGTTCAATAACGGGTCAGCCCAATAGCGGGGTGTGTAGTCCAGTCATGTGAGTGTGCGACCCACCTTGGGGTGGCCCACATAGAGTGTGCAGTTTACCCTTTTGTGTGCGGCTCACCCGAGGTGTGCGGTGCACTCAAATCAAACAGCATTGATCACTATTTTCACCATAAAATCAAATAAGACAAAACATAACTTTCGCATTGTTCAACATTTATGTTCCCATGATTAAACACCGATTTCCACCATTATTCCTACAAATACTCAGTTCATGTGTCGTCAGTCAAAATCATCAAAAGTTTGATTTAATGTTCTACTACATTGTCACTTTTCAAAAATATATCTTTTGCTTGTAACATCTTTTACTTTAACAAAATCTGAGATCATTGAGTCTTGTTTTCTAGTATTATCCTAGATCTCGGATTAATCCCAACATAACAATAAATCACCGAAAATCAAATTGCAATCTTATATAACAAACTCTTTAAATTTCCCGGATTTAGATTGTAACTAGCGTACACTAACCCGTGATCATATATTCAGGGCATGTTTGGCTAAGCTTTTCAAAACAACTTATTGACTTATTGGCTTTTCCCCCTCACATACACCCTTATTGCCAAACATCATTTTGAAGCTTATAACTTTTCAAAAAGCCAATAAGTCAATAAGTTGTTTCAAAAAGCTTAGCCAAACATGCCCTCAATCTTTTCATAATAAAAATCCCTTCCCCACATGAATACATAACTGTCATCAATCATCACAATCTATTTTGAAAGCATTTCATCAATATGTCATTCATCAAACAATTCGAATAGCGTGACATATATATATATATATATATATATAGAGTGGGGATCCTACGGAAAGTGTGTTTTTCCTAAAAAGTGTAAAAAGTCATAAAACACAATAATTTCAGGCATAAAACACACCTAAAACTCACAAATAATAGAATGAATATTACTAAAACACTATATTCAAACTCTAATAGTCCATAAAAACTTCAAACGCACCATCGTAGAACTATGAATATAAAACACACAATGCTAAAAAACATAAAACACAATAATATTTGTCATTCCACAATCAGAGCCTTAACATCTAAAACACAACACAAAACCCACATACATGATGTTTTAGTAATCTTCATCATATTATTTGTGGGTTTTTGTGTGTTTTATGGTTGACATTATGGTGTTTTATGACTTTTTACACTTTTTAGGAAATTTGGACTTTCTGGCCAACTCCTAGCCTATATATATATATATATATTATATTATATATATTTACATGAAACCCCAATCAAGCTAACCATTTGTTACCAATATTATGCATCCTTATCCCAAAACAATTTATGATAATTATTCTAAAATATACTCTTGTCTCACAACAGAATGACATAATTAAAAGCATTTCAACTACATAGTTTCTTAATTTCTATCAATAAACAATAGTAGTGCATCAGATATAAATAAGATAGGTAATCGGAGATGTCATAGTTCGAATAACAAAAGAACGAAGAGAATCAAGAATAATTTAACATCATCACTTTCAAATATTTACTAACCAAGAAACTTCTAGACAAGGGGGTGCCCTGCTGCCACCGCTGCAGGCTGAGTCGGGGCACCGGTAGTCCGCCGTCGCCGTCGAGCTTCTCCGCCGCCGTTATCATTCATCCTCCCAGCTTTCATCCAATCGAAAATACACCTCCACCGTTCCGTCGTTGAGCCATCGCATCACAACAGATGGAGTTGAGCTCCGTCAATGCTCGTCGCAACCACCACGGAACACCACTACTTCCGTCAGCCTACCACTGCTGACGTCGTTCCCTGGCGCCACTGCGCCACCGTCGTCCATGGTGGTGGTCAGCTGCACTTCTGAGTGAGCGGGGAGAGTAAATAGAAAAGAGTGTGTGTGTGTGTGTTGGTACCGAAGAAAAGAGGAGATGAGTGGGTGTGCGGCCGCCGGAGAACAGCACCGGCCGGAGTCGATCGGAGATTGGAAGAGAGAAGGATAAAAGGTGGGTGTTCTGCTTGTGTGCGTGGGTTTTGGGGAAAAGATGGGTGAATTATGGTTTTAATTAAAGAGTAGGGTTTTAGGTTTAGGGAATTGGGTTGGGCCTAGCCCATGGGTATGATCCGTATAAAACTAGGAGTCCCGTTTTTAATGAACTGATCCGTTTAATTTAGCACTTAATTATGACGGTAAGTAAATAAATAGGTAAATATGGATGTGTGTGTAATGTGTTCGATTCAGATTATTAGCTAAACAGTGCCTTCCTCTCGTCGTAGTTTATTATTTAATAATAATAATAATAACAATAAATACGTGTATTGCTAAAATACCCTTCTCTCAACAGCGAGAGGACGGGTTGTTACAGCTGGCATGAGTCTTCACTGGAAGATGGATCGTGAGGAAAAGCCGGTGTACATGGAGGATGATACACGTAAGACTTGATATCTTCCTACCCTTTTTTGTTTTTCTTTTTTTGTAAATAATGTGAACTTGTCACTGTTTTTGCCTTTGTAGTTGTTTCTTTGTATGTTGTTTCATACATGAGGGAGAAAGGGAGAATGACAACCGTCCCAAAGGGTGCTGATGAAGAGCTTTGGTATCATCAAATAATAAAGAATTTTGCGCTTCCACGGGATGAGGATCTAGCGGCGCAACCTTCTACTGGTGCTGGTAAACTTATTTTAAACTTTTGATCAATATTGCAATATTACTCATTGTTGTCTTTGCGCGTTGGGTAATATTGCAATATTTCTTTTCAAATAGACGAGTTGATTAATCTGGGCATAGGCCCTGAGAAGAAGAAGAAACGTGTACTGGCTGTTACTGCTGTGCCGAAGAAAATTGATGCGCCGAAGGCACAAGTTCCAAAGGGAGAGAAGAAAGGTACGCATTGTTTCTCTGAATCCTGGTGTGATTATATAGTGGTGTCTGACACATTGGAAGGACTTGCGCCTGTAGCTTTAACAAAACCAAAGGCGGAGCCTCGGGATACCGCGGATATTCCGGCGTCAAACCCTGATGATCCCATTGACTTGGAATCAAGTCCAGAGCCTTTGCTGAGGACGAAGGCGGTGAAGAGGAAACCTAAGGGCGAAGCTGTGGCGCATCCTGCGAAGAAGATTATCAGGAAGAGAATCAGCAAGAAGGGAAACCTGGATGCTCTTGCTGCAAAGCTTTCTCTAGGTGAGTATCTTCTTGACTTTTGTTCCCTCCTGTCCCCGCGGAATCATCGTCTGTTTTCAATGATGATCTTCCGCCATCTCCACCTCGCGCATCCATTAAAGAACAGTTGGAAGGTACCAAGGCAGCAGAAGCGGAGGCAGAGAGGGCTGTTGAAGTAGAGAAACCTGTTGAATTTGAGGCGGAAAAGGTTGTGGAAGCGAAGACTGTTGATGTTGATACTGCCAAACCCAAGTCTCCTGAGGTGGTGGCGCAAGAACCAGAGAAAGGGAAATCTGTCCAGGAGGACCCAGTAATAATCATTCCATTTTCCGCCACTACCTCTGCTCCCGTAAATGTTGAGAAGAGCCCAGCTGGTGTTGATCAGGGCTTTTTTACTCATGATAGGGAAGACTCTCCCATCCGCCCAGAGGAAACTCTGGGGGATTATTATTATCAATCATATTCGGAGAAAAGAGCTTCCGAGATTCATGTGCCTGTGTGGAAGCACAACCAAGGCGATACCTTTTCTGATTAGCAGATTTACCGTGATTGGTTCCAAGGTGTTTTTCCTCCCGCTGAGGTTAAATTTCAAGAGGAGCGCTCTCATGATCAAACTTATCATTCTTATCTTGAAGAAACTGCCAGCTCAACTTCCACCACCCACCGTATAGTGCGCGAATGGCACAGTATGCACAAAGAGTGGGCTGCTTTTGAGGCTTCTAAGAAGGAAGCTAGTGAAGAGAAGGCAAAGGATGCCCTGTTGAGGGCTAAGTTGGAGGCTGATCAAGCCAAGTTTGAGAGCGAGCAAAAGACTGAAGAGTGGTCTGTTGCGGGATGGAAAAGAAAGGCTGAGTCTGAAGCTGCTCTTCTTTCAGAAGAGTGTAAATGTTGGAGAGAGATTTGTGAAAATGATAATAGTGAGAAGATGGGTCTCCAGAATAATATCAACAATCTCAAGGCGGAGATTGAGAAGTTGAAGAAAGAGAAAACAGAGGCTGAGGCAGCCTGCGATGAAGCGCTTTCCTATCGAGAGAGGAGCGAGCAGAGAGAGGTACAAACCTACGCTACTCTTGCCCTTAAAAATAAGGAGATAGACGAACTCGCCTCTTTATTATCTGATCAGGAATAAACTAAGGCGGAGCTTGAGTCTGCCAAAAAAGACTTACAGCTTGAGAGGGTTGAGAAAGCTGAGACCTCCCACCGTCTGGCCGAGACTGAAGAGAAGTTAGACAATTCTGAAACTGCTCGAGTGACAGCGGAGAGTCTGGTTGAACCTTTGAAGAGTGATATGCTCTGGATGAAGCATCATGGGATTATAAATGTGAGTGTGAACTCCTTGTAATATTTTTGATATATTTGCACATCTTCTGATTTGTGATTTCTTTGTGTTGCGCAGGTTGCAAATTCTGTCCTCAACTCCATCGACTTGGATCAAACTGTTGCCTATCTGATGGTTACTGCGCACAATAACGGATATACCCAGGGGTATACAGAATGTACCCAACATGTTAATGATGCGTTGAAGGTTGATTGGGACAATAACAGATCCACCATGCATGGAGTTGATACCGAAGCCGCCCATGCTGCTGCTAAGACTGAGTATAACAACTTGCGCCTTCCGGTGATGGATTTGGTGGTTGCTGCACTCGAGTCTGATGATTTTGTGGCGCAACTGAAAGAAGTGTTTCCAGATGAAGCGAATGATGATGAAGACTTAGAGTAGGTCTTCTTGTTTTTTGTGGTTGTTGGACATTTTAAATTGAATAGTTTTGGGATGTAAATCCCGTTTGTAGGTTTGTTAATGCGTTGTTGCGCTAGTAACTTTGCCAAAGCACTGCCGTGTATGTAATCTTTTGTTAATGCGCTGTTGCGCAAGTAACTTTTTAAATGGTATGTTTTAGTTACAATGTTTTGCATGAGTACAATTACTTTGTTTAGGTAAGGAGAATTAAGATGGCATAAAGCTCATGTGTGAACGTAGGGCTAGACCTTGCGCGGTACCTGTGACCGCGGACCGTTCATGAGACTTGTGTTAGGTTACCATAGTGTTTTTGCGCTTACCAAAAGAAATTGCATGCATTTGTAATAAAACATAAAAGGTAATGTAACGAACTTTGTATTGATTTTGGATAGGGCGCAAAGGCCATGTATTACAAAGCTGTTGTTAGGATAAATAATGAAACTTAAGTTACTGCGCACGTAAATAGTCCTTATACCATAAGCTGGCAAGTTGAGGAACCTGCCAAATATGAAGGAGCCATGCGCGCTGAACTGTCGTGGACCCTTAGGTTTATTTAGCTTTTTTTTACTTGGCCCCTCGTCTCCACGCGTGATCTGCTTGATTTCTTTACGCACGTTTTGAACCAAATGGGTAAGCTCTCCACTCTTGAGTGCTTTTTCTATTTCCGTGCGGAGACTGATGCAGTTGTTTGTGGTGTGGCCGTTGTCTTTGTGGTACTCGCAGTAGAGGTTTGGATCTTGTCCTCTTTTGTTTTTCATCGGTGGTGGTGTTTTGAATTGGTATCTTCAGTGCTAAGCACTTCCGCTGGTGTCTTGGTGAGAGGCGTCCACTGCCTTTCGCGGTTTTCTTGTTTGGCCTCTTTTTGCGCTGTGATCTTGTTGATTGTCGCGCGGGCGTCATCTGAAGAGTATGCGCCTGAAGTTGAGTCTTTCCAGTTTTTCTTGAATTTCTTACCACTGTTCCCGCTCATGTCTTGAGGGCGGTTTTGGGGCAGTGGTGGTCTGTTGGAACTTAAATTGCGCTCTGTTTGAGCGTAGACTTTGGCAGCTGCCATCAACTTCTCCCAGCTTTTTGGAAAACCTTCAGTCCCTGATAATACTTTGATCATATCATCGCATCTCACCGCGTATTTGAACTGCGCGGATTAAGTGCTCATGCACATCGCTGATTTCCAACACTTCTTTGTTGTACCTTGTGATGAAATCTTCCAAACTTTCATCGTCCCTCCGCCAGATGTTCATGATATCTGCGGAGTCTCGAATAGATCTGTGTTGTTGACTGAAATAGACCAGAAATTTTTCCTTCAGATCGACCCAGGATGTTAACTTGCCTACTGGTAGGTTGTCAAACCAAAGGCGTGTGGCGCCTGTTAGGGTTTGGACAAACAAGTGGCATCACATAGGTAGTGTCCATCCACCGACTAATCCTGCGCTAGTGAACACGCGCAGATGATCATCAGGGTCTGATAATCCATTTAACTTCCCAACATTTGAAGGTAATTTTTCCCGCTCAAGGGGAGCTAGTGCAATCTCTTTGACAAACTTTGAGTTTTCAGCGGCTTCTGCTGCTCGGTAAATCAGATTGTAATCATACTCTGCTTCTGGGTTGTAAACCGCATGGATTTTTGGTTTGTAGCTTGCATGGTGTCTCTTCAATCGACTGAAAACGCTCGTGTCGTCGTCTTCATTATACGTTCTGTCATATTCATCAGTTTGGGTGTCCCACTTCTGAGAGGAACGCAGGCCCAAACGTGAATGGACTGACTGACGTTTGTGAGAGTACTGTTCATCACGGTGATCTCGTCGTTTGGATTCAGAGTGAGTGGATTCATACTTATTGGTAGATCTGGAATAGACTTCTGTATCATCTACTGACATGTGTGATGGTGCATCGTAGTGCAACACTCGAGGTGCAGATGGAGCTCGCACCTGAGGTGAAGATCTACGTGATTGTGTTGCAGGTTAAGCAGCTTGTGCACAGAGCTGTGCGTAGACTGCGTTTTTTCCACCTTGGGATTTCACATACCATGAAATCAGAGTCTCACCAGGAGGTAAAATTGAGCTGATCGGGAGTTCAGGTTGTATTCCTGGTGTAACAGGATCATTCTCATGATTAACGTTGTTTTGGAAATCGTTATCATCGGAGCAAAATTGCTCTGGTCGAGGGCCTGGTGGATGATTTGACGGAGATTCTACCATAGGAAACAGAAAATGTGAAGAGATGAATCGAGTCAAGAAGATGAAAATGAAAATTAAAGAATCGGTGGGCGCCAATGAAGAAACAGTGATCTGAATTGACCAGAATCAATTAGATCAGGGGTTTATTCTCCGCATAAAAGGGTTAATCCTCTCGTTGATTCGTGGGTTTGGCTGATTTCCTTCTCCGGTGATCATTGCAAAACAGAAAGCCGTTAGACTCGCCACGGGGAGAATGGGGGCTCTCTCCGTGACCACCCTCCAGCGTGAGAATAAGTACAGTGATCTCGATGAAGAAGAAGAAGTAGCAAAAGTGAGAATGAAGTGAAAGTAACTTGTGAGATCATACCTGCAACGTGTTATTTATAGCCGGTTTTTGGCAGGAAATTGGTGCGATGGAGAAAGTAATGGAAAGTGCTTTTCCGTTTGGTGGTTATTTTTCTTTCCGTTAATCTTTGCACATGGTTCGTAGGTCTTGATCAACGGTTGGGGAGTTGCCACGTGGAAAGTGGTTTTGGGTAGCTCCTTCTCCAAGTTAGTGCCATCATCGTGATTTAGATGAGTGCCAAGGATTACACCACGTCATCTTCAGTTATAACCGAATGGCCATGCACGATGAGCATTTAAGGCTTCTAGAAGATCTACAACTGTAAATTGTTATGCCTTTGCCACGTGTCCATCTTATTGTAACAAAAAAGGTTCCTTTGTTCAAGTCTTGATTTCAGACGTGCGGAGATGTTTAGGATTTTATCTTCAAGTCTAACTGTTCCCTTGCGCAGGCCTGCGCAAGGGTGTTAGTTGAATGTTTTTCCTTTTCTCCTGCGCGTGGTTATCGAAGACTTTCTCTTCTGCATCTTGTTTAGAACCTTTGCGCCGCTGCGCAAGGTTTTATTTAAGATGTGCTTTGAGATGAATTTAGGGTATGGTCCTATGCGTCTGCACAGGGTTTTTGGGACCATACCCCTTCAACTTAGCAGATATTTTTAGTGATTAATGACTTTAATCTATTTTAATGACTTTAATATATATCTTTAATGACCAATGACTTTAATATTTTTTTAATGACTTTAATAGATATCTTAAAGAGAAAATTACTTTTTGAGTCCCTGTATTTTGGGGTTTTAACTACTTGAGTCTAAAAGCAAAACGTTTAACGCTCTGAGTCTGCACAACCATTTCCTTAACCATTTGAGTCCATTTTTATGACGTCTATTAAATGGGCTGTTAAGTCCCCCCCCCCCCCCATGTGTAATCCACATGAGGGGTATTTTCATCTATTCCTGCTTATTAAATGCCCTATTCCCCTTTATAAGACTTCCCCTGTGTTTTATCTTCTTCCACAAAGTTCACAAACCCTAAATCTTCACCATGAACAATGAAGTTGTCTGTGCATGCGGGTCTGCAACAATCATACGCACCGCGTGGACTGCAACAAATCCAGGGAGACGATTTCATTGTTTTACAAGAGATATAAGTGATTTAATTTGAAGACCTACCAGTAAAGAAACCTAATTTTTGTGTTGCATGGGTTACCATCAGTAAACTCCAGGTATGGGTGACCGTGCAGCGGATCCACCGGCGGTGACGGAGCCCGCCGCTGACCCTGCGGATGTGGTGCCTCCTGGATCTGAATCTCATCCTCGTCCATAATCAATTTGCAAATAAATACTGTATACGTATAATAATACTAAAAGTAATAATATTTATTATTATTAGTATTATTATAAAAGTTATTATAATTATAATAAGAGTTAATTTCTCGGATAATCCCTGTGGTTTGCATGTTTTTCAGCTTTAATCCCCGCCTTTTCAAAATAGCATGTTTGCTCCCTATGGTTAGCTCACTTGTTACTCGTATAGTCCCTACAGTGGATGGAGGTTAGTTTGTTGTAACACCCCGGAAATATAAAAACTTTATAATTCTAATTATAAAGTTTAAATTAACAAGAATATTATTTAACTAGGAAATTATAACCTAGTTAACTACAAGTCTAGAAATAATTTGAAATAGGGTAAAGATGATCAAACTATATGTTGAACAAAAGTGGAGGGGCCTAAGTTGTAAAATAATCATATAAAATTCTGCCATTAAAGTGTTTGTTGAAATGCCTCAAAGAAGGCTCGAAACTGGAATTTTGAAGTTAAAACACCTAATTGTGATGTCTTGGCTATTATGCGAAATGTGAATAAAAAGAGTTCTAAATGTGATATAATTGAACTCTATAGGAAATGATACCGGAACGTCGAGTGGACAAGCCGGTGGTGATTTGCGGTTGAAGGGCGTGCACTAAAGGAATGTAACTTGACCCGTTACATTAAATGAATCGTTGTTAAATTTTGCGAAGTCTTATTTTAGGATAAATAGGGTGCCGATTGTAGCGACTATGATCGTTGCTTGAATTACTAGTCTAAGAGTGACAAGGATTCGTTTGGTAGACATCATATTGGGAAATTCCATAAGATGAGCCAAACGGGTCAATTAATTGTGTAAATTATTGTTTTAGTGTTTAGAGAGTCAAAACGGAGATGGCAATCACAAGAGCATTAAACCATGAGATTGGTAAAGAAATGCGAGTGATGATAAGCCCGGGATGTTGGGTGTAAAGTATCATAAGTTTACTAGCTAAATTATAGTAAATTGTGTCAAGTAGAAATGGGTTGAATAAATGCGTAACGATATATAGTCTTTCGGTCCGTAAGTTAAACTTTTGGTATGACAATCGTAACAGACACGTTGGTAATAAAATTACAGACGTATAGGAAAAAGAATCACTAAAAACGGACTTACGAATCACAAGTTATGGCCATTTTAAGTTGGAAATTGAACAAACATCGAGCTGGGTATGTACAGCATCAGCACAAACAACATTCTGTGAAAACAAGGGCTAGGCGGGACGCCTAGGCCCTTGGCGTCACGCGGCGCCCCCTGATCCGGAAAAAAAATAAATTTTGACTTTTTGACTCTTGGAACTTGTTTATATCCATCCTAACTTCATCAAAACTAACATTTGTTGTGGTTTTGATCTTAGGTGATGTTGGAAACTAACCGGAAGATGATCGAGCTAGCTTTTGAAGAACTGAACACAACTTACAAGCTTCCGCAATATTTTAACTCTTAATAGACTATGTTTATGAAATGTAAACAAATTGTTAAACAACTTTTGAATGTTTTAACTTAGTCATTAGTTGACTAAGGTTTTTGCTACTTATGAACTTGACTTATGAAATCTATGTTAATTAGGCATCTTTTGTATAAAAATGGTATGAATTATTATTAATTTCAAGTAAAATTAGACGGGTGTTACAAGTTGGTAATCAGAGCTTAAGGTTGTCAACAAAGTGTTCGGTTCAAGCTTGATCAATCGTCCGGTAAGAATTAACTTATTATGTTAATAAATTATATCTTATGTAAGAAATGAGAAATGAATTGATGTGCATGGGAAGAGCGGGTTAACACACTCAAACCCGGAAAGTGCACCAAATGTGAACGGTTAAAGCAAGTTAGGAACTTGGCTAAACCGAAACAAATAAAGCAATGTTATAAATGAAATGTTTAACGTTTAAATGTAAACATTTCAGTTTCAAGATGTCTGATGGAAACGATGATAATCCGGTGCAAACAAGCACCGAACAATTGAAAGAGATAATTACCAAAGACGTAGGGAAGGCAATTGAAGGTAGTCTATCCGGGTTTATAGACAAAATTCAAAGCACGGTGTTGTCGCTTGTCGAAGAGCGAGTTAAAAGGTTGGAGGATAGTGTCAACCTTATGAAAGATAAAACGGGAGAACGTAAAGGGTGCTCATATAAAGAATTTATGGCGTGCAAACCGCCAATCTATAACGGGGAAGTTGACCCGATAATCTGCCAAAGGTGGATAAGTGACGTCGAAGGTGTGTTTGAACGAACCCACTGTGACGTAGGTGACTTTGTTGCTTACGGAACGGGTCAATTGAGAAATCAAGCCAAGGATTGGTGGGACAATAAAAAGAAGGAAATGGGAGCCGAAGCGGCAAGGGTCATGACTTGGGATGAGTTTAAGGTGCCATTCCTTAAACACCATAGTCCCAAAGCAGTTATCAACAGGATCAAAGAGGAATTTATCCAGTTAAGACAAAAGGGAGAATCAATTGATAAGATCACGGGCATCTTCATGGATAAGCTGAGATTTTGTGACGAGTTAGTCACCACTGAAGCGCAGAAGATATACTACTATTACAACATGCTGAGTGCTGAATACCAGGAGTTTATGACTCCCTCAAAATATGAAACTCTCACAGAAATCATCAACACCGCCCGGGAGCAGGAAATCGAGTTAAAGAAGCAAGTTGAAAGGGGTGAGCGAAGGGCACAAGATGTGAATCCAAGCCCTACAAAGAAAGCTATAACTGCTGAATCGGGGAAGAAAGTGGAGGCTAAAAGCAGGTCGCCAAGTTGCAAAGTATGTGGAAAGGGGCACAAAGGTGAGTGCCGCTTCAAAGACAAGCCGTGTCCGGTATGTGGGAAGACGGGGCACACTGCATCGTTATGTCCCGAAAAAGTTTCCGTTTGTTACAAATGCTATTAACCCGGTCACAAAAAGTCTGAATGCCCCGAGTTGGTTGGAAAGAGAGACACAAAAGAGTCTCCAGCAGAAGCTCCCAAAGCGAAGGCTAGGTCCTTCCAACTTACCGCGGCTGAAGCGAAAACAGAACCCGATGTAGTCTCAGGTATATTCACAATTAACTCAATTCCAGCACGTGTATTATTTGATACAGGTGCGAATAAATCCTTCATTTCGCATGGATTTATTCGACATCCTTCATTTGTATTGACGAAATTATCTGTGCCCTTAGAAGTTGAAATAGGGGACAACAAAAGTTTTATAGTTTGTGATGTTTGTCGAGGCTGCAAATTAAGCATCGACGATGAGGAATACTTGATAGACCTAATCCCGATGTCAATGGGGGAATTTCAAGTAGTCATTGGGATGGACTGGCTATCTCAGCACCATGCAAAGGTCGTGTGTTTTCGTAAAGAGATAAAGCTAACATCTCCGAGCGAGAAACACGTCACTATCTTTGGCGAAAAATGAGGCAACCCCATAGTATGCTCAATGCTGAAAGCTCGCAAGCTTATGAAGCGAGGATGCAAGGCATTCATGATATACGCAAATGAGCCCGAGAAAGAATCACGGAAGATTGAAGATGTACCGGTAGTACGAGACTATGAAGATGTGTTTCCGGAGGATTTACCAGGGATACCGCCTGAACGGGAAGTAGAGTTCGGGATCGAATTGATTCCGGGCGCAAAACCGGTAGCAAAAGCACCGTACCGACTCGCACCATCGGAATTACAAGAGTTGATGTCCCAAATTCAAGACCTGCTTGATAAGGGATTCATAAGTCCGAGTGTGTCTCCTTGGGGCGTGCCGGTACTGTTCGTGAAAAAGAAGGACGGAAGCATGCGCATGTGTATCGATTACCGGGAGTTAAACAAACTCACGGTAAAGAACCGATACCCGCTTCCGAGGATAGATGATTTATTCGACCAATTACAAGGTGCAAGCTGGTTTTCAAAAATTGACCTTAGATCGGGGTATCACCAACTAAAGGTCAAAGAGGAAGATGTGCCGAAGACGACTTTCCGCATGAGATACGGACATTACGAATTTCTCGTGATGTCATTTGGGCTAACAAATGCACCCGCGGCTTTCATGGACCTCATGAACCGGGTTTGCAAGCCAATGTTGGATAAGTCGGTCATCGTGTTTATCGATGATATTTTGGTGTATTCGAAAAGCGAAGCTGAACATACACACCACTTACAAGAGGTGTTAGAGACACTTAGACGAGAAAGGTTGTATGCGAAATTCTCTAAGTGTGCCTTTTGATTACGAGAGGTACAATTTCTTGGCCACATCATAAGTGCCGACGGAGTATTGGTGGATCCGTCAAATATCGAGGCCGTGTCAAAATGGAATCCCCCAAAGAACCCTACAGAAATTAGAAGCTTTTTGGGGCTTGCGGGATACTATAGGAGATTCATTCAAGATTTCTCCAAGATTGCGTCTCCACTAACCAAGCTAACTCGGAAAGAGGAAAAATTCATTTGGGGTGCCGAACAAGAAAGAGCGTTTCAAACGCTAAAAGAGAAGTTAACTCAAGCTCCGGTACTGACATTGCCGGACGGGGTCGAAGATTTGGTGGTTTATTCGGATGCTTCACTATCGGGGCTCGGATGCGTTTTGATGCAACGGGGCAAAGTTATAGCTTATGCCTCGAGGCAATTGAAGATACACGAGAAGAAATATCCCACACACGATCTCGAGTTGGCTGCGGTGGTATTTGCATTAAAAATATGGAGGCATTACTTATATGGGGTAAAGTGCACCATATTCACCGATCACAAGAGCTTAAAATACTTCTTCGATCAGAAGGAGTTAAATATGCGACAAAGGCGATGGCTAGAAACGGTGAAAGATTTTGACTGTGAAATACACTATCACCCCGGAAGGGCAAACGTGGTGGCGGATGCCCTAAGCAGAAAGATAGATTATGCTCCGATACGAGTACGATCATTGCAACTCATTGTGACCTCGAGCTTACTCGAACGAATCCGAGAGGGGCAAGATGAAGCAGTAAAGATGGAAAACTGGAAAAAGGAAAGCATTGTTGGCCAAGTTAAGGATCTCGAAGTAGGAAACCACGGTTTGAAAACGCGTTTCAATAGAATTTGGGTTCCTAACACATGTGGAGTTAAAAATCTTCTACTAGATGAAGCTCACAAGTCTCGTTATTCCATCCATCCGGGAGCGACCAAGATGTATAATGATTTAAAACAAAACTATTGGTGACCCAGAATGATAAGAGATATCGTGAAATATGTGGAGAAGTGTTTGACCTGCTTGCAAGCCAAAGCGGAGCACCAGAAACCATATGGTAAGTTGCAACCATTGGACATCCCAGTTTGGAAATGGGAACAAATCACCATGGATTTGATGACCAAATTGCCCAAAACTAACCGTGGGTTTGATGCTATATAGGTTGTCGTGGATAGATTGACGAAAAGTGCTCATTTCATTCCGATTCGAGAGAGTTATACATCTGAGAAGATGTCGGAGGTGTACACCAATGAAATCATAGCCCGTCATGGGGTACCGATATCCATTGTGTCAGACAGAGATACTCGGTTTACTTCAAAATTTTACTGTGATTTTCAAGAACAAATGGGAACTAAACTGTTTATTAGCACTGCTTACCATCCACAAACGGATGGGCAGAGTGAAAGAACAATACAAACGTTGGGAGATATGCTGCGGGCTTGCATTATTGAGTTCGGGGGTAGTTGGAATGTCTACCTACCCTTGGTCGAATTTTCATATAACAATAGCTATCACGCGAGCATTAAGATGGCCCCGTATGAAATGTTATATGGTAGAAAGTGTCGAACCCCGGTATGTTGGGGAGAAGTGGGTCCACGAGGGCCAGCACCTACTGATATAATCTGAACCACGAATGAGAAAATCGACATGGTCCGAACTCACCTAAAAGCGGCTCAGGATCGACAAAAGTCGTATGCGGATAAACGAAACAGGCCGATTGAATTTCAAGTGGGCGATAAAGTAATGCTGAAAGTATCGCCGTGGAAAGGAGTAATACGGTTCAGAAAAAGAGGAAAGTTGAGCCCAAGATTTATTGGGCCATTTAGAATCACCGAGCGGGTTGGTAAAGTAGCATATCGCCTCGAATTACCCGAGGAGTTGAGTGGGATTCATAGCACATTCCACGTGTCACATCTCCGAAAATGTTTAGCGGACGAAACTGCTCGTATCCACTACGATGATATCGAGGTGGATAACAGCCTCAACTATGCAGTAAAACCAATTGCGATTTTAGATCGTAAAGAGAAGAGTTTGAGAAACAAAGTAATTAAGCAAGTCAAGATCAAATGGGAGCATAGGAAAGGTTCGGACACAACGTGGGAGTCCGAAGAGGAGATGCGACGTCTCCACCCTACATTATTTGGTACGTACTTTGGTTTTGGGGACGAAACCCTTTTAAGGGGGGTGGACTTGTAACACCCCGGAAATATAAAAACTTTATAATTCTAATTATAAAGTTTAAATAAACAAGAATATTATTTAACTAGGAAATTATAACCTAGTTAACTACAAGTCTAGAAATAATTTGAAATAGGGTTAACATGACCAAACTATATGTTGAACAAAAGTGGAGGGGCCTAAGTTGTAAAAATTGAAACTTAACTTTAGAAAACAAATAAAAAAACAAACAAAACACCCCAAAAGAGGGGTCTGGTCGATCAGAAGCTGGAGGAGGTCGACCCCCTTGCTCCAAACCCTAAAAATTCACTAAACAATCAAATTGAAGGTCCAAATCTGATCAAAAGCAAAAATCGAGCATAGATTATTGATCTTCATCACAAGAGGATTACAAGGTATGTAAAATTTGATGAAAACTCTCAACTTGAAATTCTCATGAAGTTGGGAAAATCTGAAATTTACTGTTGCATGTTTGTTTTATGATGAATTAGGAACAATATAGTGTCTAGGGACAAACCCTAGACAAATACAAGTTGAAATCATGTGAAATTTTAGTAAAATCCATGAACACCATTGTAGGTGATTAGTGGGTTAAGTAGAACTTGATAAACACTAGGAAATTGGGTGTTGTTCTAGTGTAATTTGACAACTGTGAAGTGACTTCAGGATTTTAGAAGCTAACAATTGTGTAAAATTGATTGATTTATGTGAAATTCGGGCTAGATGATAAGATAGGGATTTGCTAAATAATCATATAAAATTCTGCCTTTAAAGTGTTTGTTGAAATGCCTCAAAGAAGGCTCGAAACTGGAATTTTGAAGTTAAAACACCTAATTGTGATGTTTTGGCTATTATGCGAAATGTGATTAAAAAGAGTTCTAAATGTGATATAATTGAACTCTATAGGAAAGGATGCCGGAACGTCGAGTGGACAAGCCGGTGGTGATTTGCGGTTGAAGGGCGTGCACTAAAGGTATGTAACTTGACCCGTTACATTAAATGAATCGTTGTTAAATTTTGCGAAGTCTTATTTTAGGATAAATAGGGTGTCGATTGTAGCGACTATGATCGTTACTTGAATTACTAGTCTAAGAGTGACAAGGATTCGTTTGGTAGTCATCATATTGGGAAATTCCATAAGATGAGCCAAACGGGTCAATTAATTGTGTAAATTGTTGTTTTAGTGTTTAGAAAGTCAAAATGGAGATGGCAATCACAAGAGCATTAAACCATGAGATTGGTAAAGAAATGCGAGTGATGATAAGCCCGGGATGTTGGGTGTAAAGTATCATAAGTTTACTAGCTAAATTGTAGTAAATTGTGTCAAGTAGAAATGGGTTGAATAAATGCGTAACGATATATAGTCTTTCGGTCCGTAAGTTAAACTTTTGGTATGACAATCATAACAGACACGTTGGTAATAAAATTACAGACGTATAGGAAAAAGAATCACTAAAAACGGACTTACGAATCACAAGTTATGGCCATTTTAAGTTGGAAATTGAACAAACATGGAGCTGGGTATGTACAGCATCAGCACAAACAACATTCTGTGAAAACAAGGGCTAGGCGTGACGCCTAGGCCCTTGGCGTCACGCGGCGCCCCCCTGATCCGGAAAAAATTAAATTTTGACTTTTTGACTCTTGGAACTTGTTTATATCCATCCTAACTTCATCAAAACTAACATTTGTTGTGGTTTTGATCTTAGGTGATGTTGGAAACTAACCGGAAGATGATCGAACTAGCTTTTGAAGAACCGAACACAACTTACAAGCTTCCGCAATATTTTAACTCTTAATAGACTATGTTTATGGAATGTAAACAAATTGTTAAACAACTTTTGAATGTTTTAACTTAGTCATTAGTTGACTAAGGTTTTTGCTACTTATGAACTTGACTTATGAAATCTATGTTAATTAGGCATCTTTTGTATAAAAATGGTATGAATTATTATTAATTTCAAGTAAAATTAGACGGGTGTTACATTTGTTCAGTTAAATACGTATGAAATGACCGAAATACCCTCACTTTTAATATAAATAAATAAACCAAAATCCCCTAATATCTTCGATCACAATAGGTTTGCCAGATTGAAATTGACCAATATTCTAAATCCTCAAATTCATCCATCAATTCACCAATATTCCGATCATGTCGTCGGAAAGATACAAGTCCGGTGGATCGTCACGCATCTCTAACGAGAATCACCGACAAGATTCACATCTCCGATGTGAATCACTGTCACACGCAACTCTAATGTACTCACCGGAGCTTCGTCTGCCGGAAAAATCAACCGCTCTAATTGTCTTCGCATAACCGTTCCGGCGCCACTCCCTTCTCCGCCGACGAACACCTCCGGCTGCCGCCCCCTTCTCCGCCGACGAACATTAGGGATCTGAAGTTTCATGTGGAATTTGATGATAACCGATTTATGATTTTGGATAGATCAGTTAGAGATCTGTGTTTTAATTGTGGTTGACTTTCTTGTATACTTATTTAAGTGTAATGAAGTTACATGTTATGACTGCTTTCCTGTACTGATTAATGAGAATTGCAGTAGTTTAAATACTGATTTGCTCTGGATCTGTGATAAATTCATTAATTTTTGTCGTTGAGTATGCACTATTAGGCCGTTGTAATTGATGACTGAATGCGTATAAACAATGAAATTAGAAGGGGACGGCGGCCAGAGGTGTTCGTCGGTGAAGAAGGGGGCGGCGCCGGAGAGGTGGGGAAGATGGTGGTGGCAACGGTGAAGGTGGATGTCATGGAGGAGCTGTGATGGTTTTATAGAAAAATTATCTGGAGAAGAGAGTGGGTGGGTGGGGAGGGTAATATAGTCATTTCTCATCAACTTAACTGGAAAAATTAACCACCATCTAGTCAGGGGACTACCCGAGTAACAACCGAGTGAACCACAAGGAGCATACATGCTATTTCCAAAAGATGGGGGCTAAATGTGAAAAACGTAAAACCACAGGAACCATCCGGGCAATTAACTCTTATAATAATAATAATAATAATAATAATAATAATACAAATTTTAATAATAATAACAATTAATAATAATAAGAATACTAATAATAACAATTAATAATAATAACAATAATGATAATAATAACAATTTTAACAGTAATAACAATAATAATAACATTTTTAACAATAATAACAATTAACAATAATAACATTAATAATAACAATTTAAAAAATAATAACAGTAATACTAAGAATTAAAAAAAAATAACTGCCCCGTCTATGTCTCGTCTAGATGTAAATGGGGCGTCCTGTTCTACCCTAAATTCATCTTCAACATTCATAACCCACTCTAAACCCTCAAAATTCAAAAATTCAATCATTCCTACTGTTCTAATGTATAAATGATTGAAGAATAAGAAAATATAGGTTAAAATACGTACCAGGGAAGCTTCAAATTGAAAAAATACGGTCCAGATACGCTTGTCCGTATGTATGTGTGTGTGATATTTTTGGGGGCATATGCAGAGGTCGTCTAGATTGTCCCCTAATGTACGAGGCATAGACGTCTCGTCTAGATTTAGAGGACCCGTCTGTAGAACCAGATGAATTACCATTTTACCCCTGAAATGCCCCCAGTATAGGCCTCATTCACGGGTAAAATGGTAATTAAACATTTCAGCAGAATCTTTTTGAAATGGTTAATTACCATTTCACCCCTGAATTAGGCCTATACTAGGGGGCATTCCGCAGTGCTTAGAAGGTGGTGCGGCGGCGCTAGGGAGGTGGTGCGGCGTCAATTTAGGGTTTGGGGTTGGTGTGATTTGGGAGGGAATGGGTGAATCTCCAGCCCGCCAATGGTTTTGATAACCTTTTAGCAAGTGACATGCTCTAATAAAACACCAACCCTTAGATTTCCTAATGATCAAATGGCTGGGGATTGATTAAAAGGAGAGGACACGGATAGGACTTTTAGCGGTGACTTTTCAGAAGTCGTTGCTAAAGAAGTCGCCACCTAGTTTTTTTTAGTTATACGAGGCGTCTTTAATGGTGTGAAAAGAGGGATTAAGTTGTGTGAATATGCACAACCTTAAATAAATCAATTTAGCAATCAATCGCAGATTGAATAATAAATAACAACAATTTCTTAATGGGTTTAAACTCAACCAAAAACCCAATTCAAATTTCATGAAAAGCCTCTCAATTGTAATAAGATAAAGACTTTAAGGTGTTTTTGGGATTCTAGAGTGAGAAAGTGATGAAAAGTTGGGAAAAAAACATGTAACAACTAAAGGATGAACAATCCCTCACTTGGTTTTCAAATTCATCAAAAACCCAACTCAAATCTCACAACAAGTCTCTCAATTAAAATCAATAACACCATGTGTAGGTCCACTCGGAGGATCAAGTTTACCTACTTCCTTGTTTTCGAAACACACCCGAAAGTGCGGAATCCAAGCGGTTATGCAACCAAGCAAATAGCACCAAATACACGAACAAGATTCAACGTTTAAAGCACAAGTGTATTCAACCAGACAAGTTTGTTTACAAAGATAATACAATAAGTTTCTCTCAAACCTAACTGGTGTGCTCTCTTATCTCTAAATTGTTCTGCATATGGTTCTATTTATATCCAAACATAAAAACAACCTACGAAAAAGTCACTGGGCCAAAACATGGGCCCAAGAAAGACTCCAAGACCATGAAGAATGGCAGTCCATGAAAGACATTGTCTTTCATCCAAACCAACGAAGAATATGAGATATTTGATATTTGTCATATGGGTTCTTCGTGATATTGCATGCATGGACAAACAAAGTCCCATGCATTCATAACAAACATCATATTATATTCAAAGTGACATCGTCATGACATCATCATGATGATGTCATGGTGATGTCAGCTCGCGGCTCTTCGTGCTTCACGTGTCGAACTCTGGGGCGCACGACGGAGGAATGTCGCGACGTCGGTCTTGAGCCGAACCGAACCGAACCGAGTCACATCCACACAAAACTGTCACACCCCCAAAATACCGCAAGTGGAAACCCCCGCGAGGCGTGTGACGTACCAGGATCTAGCCACCAATCACATTGAACTCATAGGTATATTTAAATAAAACATTCATTAATTTAACATTAAGTGTTACACTTTACAAATAATTCACAGCATATAGCGGAAGCATAATTCATTAGTTAAGTGTTTATAAACCTCATGTAAAAATCATTAGTCTTGTATTACGATTCCATGTATCTCGACCCATGACCACTCCAGCCTCCCAGACAGCAAGTTCCAATGATATGCACCTAAAGGCCTGCAAGGCATGTAACTACAAATCAACAACAAAGTTGAACGAGTTCACGGTTGGGTGTTCGTTTTAAGTTGTTTCAAAAACATAGTTTTTCTTTAGTTGGCTTACTTGCCGTGGGAGTTACCCCATAGTTAAAAATACGATTAACCAATTCCTTCTTTCCCAAACCATAACCAGTATCAGTGGGGGCTTCCCCATGTGAACCACTAGACCGTTACCATATCGACTACTGACGAAAGTGAGTTATGCTCTACGTCAATGTCTATCATCATTGACTGTTTGCCATGATCCATTAGTACACGCCCGTCCGACTGGCATGGTGTGAGGTTTGTTAAACCTAGTAGCGCTATTAACTAATGACCCGCTCGCCATTGGCCCGACGATTAAGTCGATATAAAAATGAGGGACTTAATGATAGAGTTTTGTCTAGTAAGTTTAAGGTTGTTGTCCTACCCAAGGAGGATGAACGTACGTATTTTACCCAAGGAGAATACGCAGGATTAATATTGGCATCCTACCCATGGAGGATGACGATACATATCCTACCCAAGGAGGATACGCAGGTTCCGTTTTGGTTCTTTAACCCATTCCCAACCACCGGGAATCCCATGCCTTAGAAAGAGTGTGAACTCACCTTTGGTTGCTCGGTTTGACTCTTAAAAATAGCTAGCAGTCAAGGTCGGTCAATCACGTCCTAATATGATTACCAGTTAGTTATTTAGTGGTTTCAAATGGAGCACAAAGTTCCTATACGTATCTACCATATAACATGTACACACTATAACAGTTCACGCCCATATAAACATTCCGCCTATAGCTATTCAAGAGCAAGCACACGATATTGCACATACACTTTCATTGACATAAAACACGTTAGATCATTATCGGATAACATAACCGACATTTAGACATGCACAAATCACTAGTTATATTGTCTCAGCTTAAACATCCAAAACTGGACTGTTTTCGGGTATTTTAATAAAATAGTTAACCTATTCGAAAAATTCCCAAATTTTTACAGAATGTTTTAAACAATACAAATATTATTGTATAAAAATATCGGGATCCAGTTCATTACGAATATTTTATAAAAATCATTTACCGGACTAAAATCAGATTCGTCACTTTCTGACTGCAGTCCACGGAATAATTCATTTAAAATTCGTCGTAATTCCGATTGATGAAATTCCAGTTGGAGGATTACACCGACATCACTGTCCATCTACAGTACAAATTTCATGACCTAATTCTACACAGATTTCAAGTTATGATGAAAAACATAACACAAATTTTCTGCAGTGAAAACGCAGCTTTTGCTGCTGTATAAAACGGACCTTTAAAATAGTAAATGGCCTCGAAAAAATATGATTCCAGTGCCATTTGATTCGTTTCTCGAAAATACATAATTTAGACTTCAGAAAATCAATTTTTCGATTTATAATGGTCCGTTTACAGCCAACTGAAGTTGGCTGTAAATGTTACTCAGCATGCTGTTAATTGCTTAAACGTTACTAAAACACGCACATATGATCACCACACCTTCTAACAATATCATCTTAACAATATGTTACACATAATATCAGTTTGTTCAACGATCCGATCTCACAATCCTTAAAGTTCCTTCTATGCTAACCACATATTTAGACAACAATAACCAGTAATAATTATCATTCAAACATGGTCAATCATCACAAACAAATTCATGCACTCAGAACCTAAATCATTCTTTGAACTATTGGCAACCATGTGCAACAATATAATAATTCATGTCAGATTCCACTAGCACAATTTTCCATTCAGATAACCCTATGCCCATACCACCATAATCATTAACATATGCAATAAAATAACAATTAAACAATTGAAAAAAATCATTTATCAATTTCGACCAACTAGTAGGATTATACTAACCGCACGGAAATCAAGATGAAGTTGGTAGGGACTTCGAGATGAAAGAGATCTGCCGACGGGTTTCTATTTCTTGTCTGACTAAATGTGCATACATATGTATATATATTAAATCAGGAAAAGGGGCTACCTAACCCACTTATCTATTTTGTCACCGAACCCAATACATATGTATATATATTAAATCAAGAAAAGGGGCTACCTAACCCACTTATCTATTTTGTTTGGGGCCGGGTATAAACCACTAAAAGGGTGGGCCGTAAATCATCAAGGGGGGTTATGTGTAACTTGAATGGTAACTAGTTAATTAATAATTAAAATACAAGTATATGGTTGCTAGTGTTAGTTACTAGATGTTCTAGTGGGTGTTATGGTGTATAGGGATCATAACTAGCCAAGAAATAATTAAACAATGTTTCTTGCAATATTTTGGTGTCCCGGTTAATGTCCGGCTGTTCGGTTAGATACCGGTTCGTTAAAGTGCTAAGTTATTCCGTATAGTGTCTTTTATGTAACTTTTTGTGACATAATTAATTCCCAACACTTAGGAAAACATTCAGGACCATTTAGTCAATTTTCTGCACAATCATTAAGCATAATTTAATATTAATTAATCATACAGATACATGTAATTATGAGAGTTGTCACAAAAACTGTATCAACAAACTCCCACTTGGATGTTGTTGGTGAAGGTTCGTTTTCATGTTGTAGGATCTTCAAAGTCTTCACATTTCACAAACAGGGAGTGTATCAACAAACTCCCCCTTGAATGATGCTCGTGAATCTTTTGATGTTCAATACTTCAGATCCTTTTGGTGTTGATGAGTGGTCAGCTGCAACTTGATCATCTTGATCCTCTGATTGCATCAATGTCGTGTCTTCATTCCGAAGCTTGTCATCTAACATGTTCTCTTTGCCTTTAGCTAGTTTAAATGCCATATCTGCACAGACAACAGAGCTAAACGCGAAATTAGAACAACTGCTTGGAATATAGTCGAAATAAACAAACGACATACATGAGACTAACTCTCAATAAAACACCGACAGACAACAGTTTGAAAGTTTATAAATTAATCAATTTTAGATTTTAACTTTCAAAACTTGTTAACTTCGACCGTTTATGAAGTTGCAATTGTTTTCCGGCTTACAATCAGGATTTTAGGTAGGATGGACTCGAGTTCCAATATCGGGCAATAAAAAATAACATAGAAATAAAATCTTTTTGGCTTTTATAAAGTTTATATTAAAACACACCTAAAATCTTTTTAGTATTTTTCCATTTTTTAAATGTAAAGATGGAAAGCAGTAAATAAATATTTACAAACATTCTTTTTGCGAGTTTCGAGGGTAAGAGAATCATATCAGTGTACGGTCACGTCAAAATACTCTTGTTGTTCAATTAGTTAACATTAAGATAAGCATCCTACAATGATTATCGGTATTGTTGTCCATATAAGCTCAACTTATCAGATGTACTCGCGGTTAGGGGATACATTAAGGTATGATTTATACTTACTGACCGATGTTCATCCACACATGACACATTCCCGTATCAAGGTATGCATGGGAGTTCATCTTACTGGTGAGTATACCATTTATTATCTGTCTTCAACATATATGATGTGAGATACTCACTTATTTTTGGATGAATACAAGCCCTATATGATTAAATCACTTATTATTGAGGAACTTGATATTCGATGCATGCAGGGCACGAAAGCAAGTCGTGAACAAGTTAGTACCATCATACCGACAAGGAGACAAACTTGACTCTCGGATGATAGATGTGATTTAGAATCACTTATTCGGGGGTGATTGTGATATTTTATCACTTATTGATGGTCGTATGCATCATGTATTATATACATGTTTGTATGATATGTACACGTATGTATGGTATCATGGAAGTTCTAGACTTGCGTCCCTGTTATTTTTGGTAAAAGAAACAACCATGATACCCAGATGATAAACAGAATACAGACCACGTATCTCAGAACCTCGGCAACCTATCAAACAAAATTTCGGTACCAAGACCATATGTCAATGAGTGGTTCCCACATAGTCTTCAGTCGATTTAGGTTTATATCACCCTGCACACTTTAAAATGATTGTGAGCCTACCGATACATCTTATATAGAGCTGCTTATCGTTTTTCATTTTAAGTTCAAAGAGGTTTCGACATACCACTGATGTACTATCATTTTCTCTTTTGCTCACTAGAAAACTCATTTTTGATTTTCTATTGTTTTTGTATTTTTCTTATTTGAATTTACTCCCCCTAAAATTCAAAAAGTAAATTTAAACTTTTAAAAACATCTTTTTGGGTTTTCTCAAGAAAAATATTCACAAAAACGATTTCCCGATGTGAATTAACTCATGTTTTACCTCAATGTCGTTTACCAAAATTAATTTTAATCAGAAATGATTTATCGAATTTTGGAAAAATTAATTGGCAAGTTGGTAATCGGTGTGGACCAAAACAACATTGACGAGTTTCATATTGAAACAATCACGTGTGAGGTGATATTCGAGATCAACGTGTCTAGTCAAGGAGTGCTGTATGAGATGTTAGTAAATCATAAAGCAGCTTAAATATCAACAAGGATAGGAGAGATTAGAAATTCAAAACCGTAATCCTGCTACTACTTCGTGTATTGGAAGGAATCTGAGTGCTCTCCCAAGCTGGATATCCACCCGGTGTGGATTTCAAGGTCGATTTTGTAGCTACTTCAGTTAACTGAGAGAGCTCTTCACAACAACAAGATGATAAACCTTTGGGTCCACCTGGTAAGTGGCAAAAGGAGCATGTGGGAAAGCTTGTACACATCATCTTTGGACGGTCCATACATGATGTCATCCACATGCTTTTGCACCAGCAAAGGTCTTCGTCTTTCTCCTTTAGAAGTAGTGTGCGGTTGTTCAATCAATGCCAAGGTATCCGCACACCCGGTTGGTTTGATCAACAAACACATTTTCTTCAACACATCGTAGAGAAATGCACACTACACGTCCATCTAGCAGACTTTGAGCTTCGTATGGAAGAAAAAGCCATGAATATTTGAAAGATCTCAAACATGTGATAGGCGCGTACACTTCATTTGAATCTATCCCCTTGACCTGATCAAATCCTTCAACAATCAAACTTTGGAATGTTTTCAATTTTGTCGAAGTTGTCAAATTCTTTCATCAAACTTTCTTCATTCATCAGACATTTCTTGTCTTCTTTTCTTTTTCTCTCTCCATCAAAGGCAACAATAACCTCCCCTAATGCTTTTCACATCATACAGGAGCCTTAAGTCGTCAATTTTGTGCATGGACGCTCCACTATCAACAATCCTACGACTATCAATAGTTCCTCCTGGAACATCCTGCACACTCGCTCAGAGATTAGTTGGAGAGGGGGACCCAAGCCTTCAAGGACTTGGGTCGTCCATCATCATCGAGGATTGTGACTTCCATTTCCCGATGATTCGGAATTGATGTAGCTCCCCCTAAAACAGTTACCGATTTTGGTTTCCAAATATGTTTTTGTTTTTCGTTTTTAATATATGATTTAACAGACTGTGTTTGGATAACCTCTTGTTTCAAAGCCTTCTCAACTTCTTTTCTTTGTTTCTTTTTCTGTTTCATTTCTCGTTGTTTTACAAGACGAGGGTCGTGTTTTGGTGAAACAGATCTTGTATGGTAACTGTTACCACGGGGGGCATCAACTTTTGCCTTTCATTTTGTGAGATATGGACAGTTTCTGACAATGTGCCCTTATCACCACATTCAAAACATGATCTCGCTCAACAAACCTCACAGTATCATAATTGTAATAGCTTGATGATGAACTTCGTGATCTTGAGGTACTTGGTCCTACATCACAACATTTTGTGTGTTGTATGTAGTTGTTTTGACTGTTTCTTTTCAAAATTTGTCTTTGTATAACAAAATACGTGTTGGATTTGTTTTCAAAAGATTCAATTTTATCAGTCCCTCTGGATTTCACGAAGTTCACCTTCTGAACCTTCTTCTTGTTTTAGCTTTGCTTGCGTTTTCCCTTTCCTTGCGTAGCGTGATTTTGCTTTCATTGATTGTTTTGTGGTTGCAATTTTTTGTTCCCGTATTTCTTTCTAACTTCGGATTTTGGGATAGGAGCACAATGAATTACTACAACTCCTGGGCTCGACTTTCCCAAAAACTTACTAGTAGAATCCTCAAAAACTTTATCAATCAAGGATTGATTGGCATTTTTGATTGGGAAATCTTTATTTGAATATATTTTATCAGAACCAATCAACGTGTAAAGCAAGTTCACCCTTTCACAACACTCAGCAGAAGATTCAATTGGTTTGACTGTAGCAGTCACAAACAGTTTTGCAGGTGGATCACAAAGAATGTGATTTTCGAGAGGTATGTTTTCCTCTTTTGTTACCGTTTTTGACTCCTCAGGTTTGTCGTCATCCGAACTATCATAATCCTGAATAATGGGAGGACTTTGTTCAGTAACAAATGACGAATTTTCTGTCTTTTCAGATTCCTCTGAGAAAATGTCAGGTTTGAACCCTAATCCTGCTGCAAACTCTTCGGGATTAAGAGGTACAGATGGTTCAAAACGTGGCATTTCCTCCTCGTCAGGTAATTTGGTATAATTGTGTCTCAACGGCTGTGGACACGATTTATAACCAATGCACTTGACATCCCCTTTTAGTTTTTGAACTTCTATGATGCGATCTAGCACATATCGGGAGTTAGAATAACTCTCCAATTTGAGCTTGATGGCATCATGCTCGTATTTGGCAATGGCTAACTCCTTTTTCGTTTCCTCAATGATATTAATGTAGTTATTAATACCCGTTTGTTTGTTCAAAACTGTTTTTGTTAACTGGGACACACTTTTCTTAAGAGTTTCAATTACAGATTTGAATTCTTTTTCATTCCGAGTTAAAGCTATATTTGCCTCTTTGCATTTAGAAAGGTCAACTACCAACCCTTGATTGTGACTATTAACTATTTCAAGCTTATATTTTAAATCTTCACAATCATTGCACATACTAGGCGTGTCGATTTGTACCTAACTTGTTGAAGCCGCAACATTTGCCATAAAGGCAGTTTGAACAGATTTCTTGCTTTTCAGCTCCTCAGCTTCTTTCGGCAAACTTCCAACCTCAGCATCAATTCCTTCCTTTACATCCGAATCCGAACCATAATCACCCATACTTGAGCTTTCCTCATCAGAACTACCGCTATACCCAGAACTATCATCATCTTTAGAAAATTCCTCTCTGTGGACATGTTTGATGTGATTGATGATCTTAGTATAACAGGCAGTTCCTCCACTTCCCAGTTGAACTGACCAATCACATCCTTCATCTGCTTGAACTACTAAGGCTCTGTTTGCGTTTGAAGGCCCAGACTGGTTTGAGTTGCTAGGGTTGTTAACTGCTACAATACCCTTTTCATTGTTGACTTGATTTGTGAAAGGATTTTGATTTCCTTGTTTGCTAGGTCGAGTGCATTCTTGTTTGAAGTGACCCTTCTCACCACAGTTGAAGCATGTAACAGCATCTTTATCAAAACCATACTTTGTATCCCGTTCACTCTGCAAGCTTGTTCTCCCAGTTCTTCTCATGTAATTCTTTGCTCTTCTCACCGCACTTGCAAACGCCCATTTTATATCCATCAGCTCCATCTCATCCATGTCTATTTGTTGATAGTCTTCATCTGTCAAATTGATGTTTCCAATTTGACCGGCAACTAATCCACAGTAAGCACTCACCATTGTGTTTAGAAGTTCTATATGTTCCCGAGCACCTTCCACACTGACTTTGGTGAAGTTTGAGGTATCAAATCTAACGGTGTTGGGGTTTGAATGTTGAGAGTTGTTGTTACCATAAAAGGCTTGTTGAGGGGATGGTTGAGAAGCTTGTTGTTGGGTTTGTTGTGGAACAGCTTGTGGGAAAGGAAGATAGGCTTTTGGATCAAATGGTTCGCCATAAGGGTTTGTAAGAGAACCAAACGATTGAGCTGGCTTGGGTGGTGGTAGATAGGCTTTTGGATCAAATGGTTGTCCATAAGGGTTTGTATTTGACATAAACGCGGTTTGAAGCTTCGGTTGCTGATTGGTACTAACAGTGGTGTTAATACTTCCAAAGTACATCTCAGGATTTTGTGGAACTGGAATTCGTTTTGCCTTTCATATTTCTTCTTCATCCTTGTTCTCAAGCTTTTGAACAAATTCATAAATACTGAGCGTATCTAAAGCACCAGTATGCTTTAGCAACTCAATGAATTGACTCCACTTGGGTCGTAAAGCATCAACAAAACGCATAACCATCTCCTGTTGTTATGCATTAACCCTGTATGAGTGCATCTCACTAAGCAAATGATAGTACCGAGTAGCCATGTCATTTAGTGTTTCATTTTCCATGACCAGAAAACCTTCAAAATCCTTTAAAAGATCATGACGGATCTTTCTTGTTGCTGCATTTCCTTCTCCTCTAGCTTCCAAGACATCCAACATATTCTTTGTAGTGGTGCAATATACGAATTGATGATAGATATCCTTATGAAGTGCTTGAGTAAGGATAGCAAAGGCTTTCTTCTCAAGATCATAGGCTTTCTTATCACTTTTGTCCATTTTGCCAAAGAAAGTGGATTGGAACCTGCTTCTTCAAGAGCTTCATTGTATGGTGTAGTAAAGCATGTCCACAACTCGGTATTTTGACCTAGAATATACGTATGAAAGCGACTTTTCCATGATGGATAATCGTTCATGTGATTTAACTTTGGTGGACGATTGTTGCTTCCAGTTTCACTCTCACTTATGAGAAGGTTTTGAATACTCAGATTTTGATTAGTAACACATGCCCATTGACTAGCGGTAATCGATTGTTTAGGCATTAACCCCTTGATCCATTGTGAAGGATCTTGGCTTGTGCTCGAGCTATCACTCCAATCCCACGATTTGTACACATTTTTGATTGTCGTTGATCAACTTGAAATACAACTATGAACCCATTGTGAACCTTCTGTGACAGAACTGTGAAATACAAACTTCCACGAAAAATATCGACCCACGAAAGATATTCCACGAGAAATGATAACCACAAAAGATATATAACTTATGGAGGTCCACGAAAAGGAATTGATGAAACCCACTAAGACTACAACTCACGAAGAATGATTGTTAAGGCCCAATCGAAGAACTAAAGTCCACGAAAAAACTGAGTCCAAGCCCAAAGAAAGAAATCCCACAAAAACAAATGTGATGTTTCGTTGAAACACCAAATTAAAAATCACGAAGAAATGTGATGCACATCCCAAAAATCTGACGCACAGCCCAAATACTAACAAATAATGGACGGATGAAAACACCAAATTAACATCCACGAAGAAATGTGATATTTCATTGACTTTTATTCCTACGAAAAATGTGATGAGGACAATAAGCACATGAAAGACAAGTTGTGTGTTAGGCCAGTTGTATTAGTCCACCTTTTGAAGCCCACAAATAACTTAATTTAAGAAAGTCTACGAAATGTGTATATTCTTGGTGAAGTGAAGTCTCACATCCAGGCCCAATTAACAAAAATTTCAAAACCCATGAAATAGTGTGATGATTTAAGGCCCACGAAAAATAATAAAAAAACAACCAAATATATTTGGACTTTTCGTAGAATAAGAAAAATAATGTTGGGATTTTTAAAATGATGTTAGACTAAGAACCTATAATATTTCGTAACGGTGGGTGAAGGAATGTTTTTCGTTGACCCTTACCTTTTACGTGGACCCTTATATTTGAAATGGTTTTTTCGTGAGACAAGACAAAATACAAAGTTCTTCGCCAAAATGGAATTCTGCAAATTTGGTTTTCGTAAAGTGGTTGGTGAAAAGTTTACCTTTGAAGTGAGAATATGTTTTCTGAGCTTTTGAAAGAAAGTTGGTGTGTATCCTTATTTAGTTTAAAAAAAAACATTCAAAAATATAACTTTTCAGACGGTTCTTGAGGATTATCTTTTAAACTAGGAATATTCCGTCACTTTTCCAGCTGAACACCTCACCGGAAAAATTGGTGAAACAAGATTTTGCAAATTTTTTTTTTAAGAAAAACCAGATTTTAACATGCCTCCATGTGTTGTAACAAGGTTTTTATAAAAAATTTTCGCAAATAACAAGTTTTTCAAAGGATTTAACCCATTTTTCTTTCAAAAAACACATAAACTTTCAGAAAAACCTTCAAGAATTTTTTAAAAAACACAAGATAAAGCTTGGTTTTAACAAGGAAGAGAGCCAAATCTCTGATACCACTTGTAGGTCCACTCGAAGGATCAAGTTTACCTACTTACTTGTTGTCGAAACACACCCGCAAGGGCGGAATCCAAGCGGGTATGCAACCAAGCAAAAAGCACAAAATACACGAACAAGATTCAACGTTTAAAGCACAAGTGTATTCAAGCAGAACAGTTTGTTTACAAAGATAATACAATAAGTTTCTCTCAAACCTAACTGGTGTGCTCTCATATCTCTAAACTATTCTGCATATGGTTCTATTTATTGTTGAAAAATCTTTCAATCAAACAGTACATTAATATAAACTTTATTAATTACCAAGTCATCAGCCAAACCAGTTTGTTCCAACTTGAGCAAACTGATTAAAGAAAGGTAGAAGGAGACTGTCCCGTTATCGGACGAATTAAAGAACACAAAATTAAAAGCAACCTGGCGATTAAGTGTAACACCCCAAAAATGTTTAATGTGAAAATAAGTAAAAATAAATAAAGAACTTAACGTAGCTAATGAAACATGGCAAAATGGTAGTTAAGTTATGGGAAAGCCTAAACTTAAACACACAAACAAATAAAAGGGGCCAAAAGTGTAAAATTCTTAAAACCTTATAATTAAAAACAAATAAACCCCAAACACATAGTAAGTGTGTGTCTGGGGATCGATCAAGAACAGAGAACAAAAGGGGGAAACCCTAGCTTCAAGAATCAAGCGATTAAACCTGAAATCAAAGGATAAATCGATGCATGAACCCTAATATCACTCTACTGAACTCGATTATTGAAGTGGTAAGTTCAATTCGTTGAAATTATGATTTGTAGAATGAAGGGTACAACCTAATCTCGAGTTCTTATAGCAAAATGTGAAAGATTTGAGTTAGAATCTATTTCTAGAACAAGAATCATGTTTGGTTTTAGGTTTTGTAGAATGAAGGGTACAACCCAATCTCGAGTTCTTATAGCAAAATGTGAAAGATTTGAGTTAGAATCTATTTCTAGAACAAGAATCATGTTTGGTTTTAGGTTATTTGAAAGATTTTAGTAAAAACCCACTTTATGAAATTGTGTTATGAATAGGATGATCAAAGTAGGAATAATCATGTGAAATCTTGAAATGTGATGATGTTGTAATGCTTGAATTTTAGAAAATTTATGTAGGATAAAAGAATGATATGAATATGGGTTGATTGTTGATGAGTTATAAGATTAACTAGTAGGATTCATGCTTTGTGTACTTGTACATAATACTAGTAAATACGATGCCCACCAAGTGTTTGACGAAATGCTTAAAAGAATAAATATGTGTAATTTGGAAGATGAGGGGATAAATTTAGTTGTACTAAATAAATGAATGAATGTGATGATATAGGCGTGAAGGAAGAAGGTTCAAACACTAGGAAATCGGAAGGCTTACAAGATTGAGGTATGTTAATTTACACATACATTTCTAGCATGTTGTGTTATGATTACTAATTTTTATTGTAACTTCTCGTTTATGCCAAAAATCACAGTAATGGTAGTTTATGGAAGTTGAGTAGTAAGTAGTATGATCCGTTATGATCGAATGATGTAAAAGGAAGGTTTATGAATAAGGTTGCATCATAACTGATTCATCTTAATTGAACCGGTTATTGGAAAGCTAAGAAAGAATTTAATGAAGTTTTACTCAATCCGTCATGTACGGGTTGGGGTGCTTGTGTAAGAATGTAAAGATTTGTATTTGTTCGTCATAAACGAACTGAATGGAAGTTATGTTATGAATGTTAATATCCGTTACTAACAGGTATGTAAAGAGTGGAATGTAATGTCTCTATTGAGACGGGAATGTAATGACCCGTTCAACGGGTAGTAAGCGTAAAGAAAAAGAATGATGTAAATGCAAGAAATATGTAGATTATTTGAGTTAAAAATTGTTAATGTGATTATGGATTAATTCTTTCATTGGTGTTTGATGTAGGTAAAGCCTCAGTTTAATCGGTTTGGCGACTTGGAACGAGCACCCATATGTAACTTGCCCTTAAGCGCTTCCGCTACTTTTAATAACAAAGTTATGGTCAAATGTATTTTGTTGTAATTAGTTTGGAATAGTAGCTAAATTTTGAAGTTTGACTTGTTTGGTCTTTTGAAATTTCTCTAGCTGTCGGTAGTTAACTAAGAGTATGTTTTGGATTTGTAAATCTTTTGAAAGTGTTAATTATTTGAAATTAAGTATGTCAAAACAGGGATTATTCGTATTACAAACGGGTCATGCCGAATTTTTCTAAAAACAATTGTTGAATTTATTAAGTTCTAAAGTGTATGGAATTGGGGCGTTATATTAAGAAAGGCGATCTTCGAACAGCACGGATGATTCATCTCCTTAAAGGATTTTACGTGCTCGTATTGCTGTGAGCTGCAGCGTAAACTCCCAGGATTTAATGCAGAACTGATCCGGTATTCCAACAGCAATGGAAACAAAAAAAAAAAAACGCAGAGCTGGAGAAGAAACTGAGATGGCTGCGAAATTGTGTGTTTGAATGGGTAGCCGGAGGCTTTCATTTATAGGCTGTGATCACACCAAAGAATGACAAAAACGAGGAGTGGGATAACTATCCAGAACCAAATTCGATTGCTGGAGATATCCCAACGAATTCGAATTACTAGAGATAATGAGATAACCCCCACTGTTTCGAATTCACCTCTATCTCCTTATCTCATTCGATCCACAGATATGACACACCTGAACCGGACCCTAGCAAAAGCTCCTCAGCTCCTCGCGACGATGCGTACGTGCGAAGTACAAAGTGCGCCTCAAACGCGACCATTCGCGAGCTCGCGGCTCGGCTCGGCGCGCGTGTGGGCTTTATCCACTTCTCAACCCATCTAACACTTTGGTGGCCTATAAGGAGTAATCCCTTATAAACCATTCAAACTTCACCCCCTCACCAATGTGGGATGGAGGAAACATACCAACTTGTATGTTTACCTTCAATATTTCCAACAATCCCTATCACACTGATGTGCGTTAGGTGTATATGTAGGTTTAAGTATACTTTAAGCCCTTTTACACTTTCTTTAGCCAAGTTTTAAATTTGTAAAACACGATATTTACTAACACTAAACACACATATGGGCAAGTGCACCCATCGTGAGCGTAGTATAGTGTTGGTAAGATACCGAGGTCGTCCAAGGACACAAGAGCTTTTAGTACCGGTTTATCCTCAACGTCTAATCAAATAAAAAAGTTAGAAAAAGGTTTTAAACTAAGAAAATAAAAACTAACTAAAATGCTGAAAATAAAAATAAAAGAAAAACAGATAGACAAGATGAATCACTTGGCTCCGACTCGTGTATAGTGTAACCTTTGATTATTTCCACACTTTTGCACTATTTAAGAGATTATCTTAGTTATTGTAGTAGGCCCCTCTTTTGGAGGTGACGTTATCCTCAACCCAGTAGTTTGAGTCAGCAAGGATACAATCCTAAAGGGTCGGATTATTGAAAGATAATTAATTAAGTTATTAATGCAAATTATGGTAGGCCCCTCTTTTGAAGGTGACGTTACCCTCGGCTAAGTAGTCTGAGTCAGCAAGGATACAGTCCTAAGTAGCCGGGTTATAGTATTAATAGTAGTTTAACTTATGAGGGGATCAAAGAGTTTGGACCCCCGACACCCAATACCGTTAAGTATTGAAGGAGGTCCTACTAAATTTGACCCAGGTCCCTTGCAGGATCTCTAAATGCTGAACAACGACAAGTCTCCTACCAAACCGTTCCCTTAACCCCCGACCAGGTAGCCAACATACCTCCATATAGACCGTGGAGATATGAATGGTGAAAATCTTTTATTTTATATAGACAGTAAAATAATGCCAAGACACCACGGACAAACGAAAAGGAAGAATCACCTTCAATATAAGAAACTAGTTATTAAAGTCATTAATACATAACCAATTAAAAAGTGCGAAAAGATTAAAAATAAAAAGTATTACACTCTTGTCTTCACCAAGTGATGTAAGAGACTTAGGCAAACATGGCCTTGATTGTCAAGAACTCTTACGATCAATCTTGGATCCCGAGACGACTCACACACTCTATGATGGACAATGGATGATGGTGGTGGATGATGGTGTTATAGTGGTGGTGGGTGGTGGGTGGTGGGTGAAGTGTGAGAGAGGTGGTGTGCCAAGGGATGGTTTGAGCTTGAGCCAAGCACTCCTATTTATAGGCTGAACAGAAGCTCGGGCACGGCCCCGTGTCCACATCCTTCTCTTTCTTCATTAATTGCTCTTGTCTGTATTAGTTGACCACGCCCCCGTGTCCGCTGAGCACGATCCCGTGTGCAGAAGCATATCTGTACTATGAAGATTTGCCTAGATTCTGCGAATCTTATAGTTGACCACGGCCCCGTGCCCGCTGAGCACGGCCCCGTGGTGGGCAATAGAAGCTTCTACCACTTTGATTTTTCTCCTGACACTTGGGCACGCCCCCTTATGTCTTCTTGTTTTGCTTGGGAAGATGCTGTCGTGGGGTCGGGCATGTCACGTTTGTTCCTTTCCTTGTATTTATGTTAGATTTTGCTGTCTTTTTGCTTCTTTTGTTAATTTGAGCTCATTTAATCCTGAAAATACAAAAGGAAGACAAAAGCACATTTTTTCCAACATTAGTAAA
This sequence comes from Helianthus tuberosus, assembly GCA_030545235.1. NCBI lineage: Eukaryota > Viridiplantae > Streptophyta > Magnoliopsida > Asterales > Asteraceae > Helianthus > Helianthus tuberosus. The sequence continues at coordinate 31,403,197 of CM060396.1, forward strand.
AAAAAGGATAGTTTTATGCCACAATTGATGTAATTTGTTTGTTGCATTTTGCACACATCAACACCCCCAAAATACCACATGCGGAAACACCGCGGGACGTGTGATGTACCAGGATCCAAGCCACCAATCACATTGAACTATAGTATATATTTAAATAAAACATTCCATTCATTTCATAATATAAATCCAAGTCATAAGTTAAAACCAAAGTAAACATTCAGCGGAAGCATAATGTAAATTGATACTCAATTGTTTCAAAATAAGTGTTCAAAACCAACGAAACAAGTATCCAAGAGTATCGACCCATGACCACTCCAGCACTCCCAGATAGCAAGTCCATAATCAAGAATCTAACGACCTGCAAGCATGCAACCAAGTGTGTCAGACGACGCTGGTGAGTTTAAAGTTTGTTAACACGTTTTAGTTACCAGATATAAGTATAATTCAATGATTTGATGTTGTTATTAACTCGATTACCGCAGATAGCTCTAGATTTATTTGCCCAAACCCCAATGCTCTATCACACATTGGTCAAGTGGTTAAGGTGATTAGTTCACGACCGTCCTCCCCGGTACGGTGCGAGGGTGCCAAACCTAATAGTGCTATCAACTAATAACCCTGTTGCCTCCCCGCCAACCAATCGGTATATGTAAGGGGACTTAATGATAGAAATGAGTGTAATAACCAACATCCCAATAACCCGACGTTCCTCCCCGGAATGATTACCAGATGTCCCTCCCTGGGACGCATGCTTGGGAAAAGAGCAGTGAACTCACCTTGGTTTGCTCGGTATGATTAGTTACTTGTTCACCGTTAATCAATCAAGCCTATGGTATTCATGTATACGTAATCAGTTTATGTTCGCATTGTACACGTATGAGTTTATAGTCACAATATGCATTTAGAACAACAATCACTAAATAACACATAACAGTTATTCAAGCCCATGCAAAACCATACTTCACATATATGATTCATAACACACTTAACAGTTAATTGTGCCATCCATAAAAGCTAATTCAATGTTCCTCAGTTCTTCACTAACATCATTAACAGACAGTGACATAGTTATCCATTATGTTACGTGTTCTAAACTACAGTCTGTTGTGAACTACTCACTGGGCGGCAGAACTTCAAACGACGAAATAGCAAAGTATTTCGTCAATATATGGGTGTCGAAACATCCAGTGTTTCGTCGACATAATGGGTGGCGAAACATCCAGTGTTTCATCGACATAATGGGTGGCGAAACATCCAATGTTTTGTCTAGATAGGTATTTCGTCGAAGGCCCTCCTTCTTCCTGCCCTACTGATCATTAAGATTAACCACAACTTTCATCCTTTACAGTTCTGATTCATTCACAACTAACATACTAACAACGAAATGTTCATATAACATCAGAATCATCAAACTGTGCAGTGATTATAACGGAAGACAAAACATCAGATTCATACCATGCGAAAATCTAATCTATCGGGTTAACAATAAAACCTCAAACCCTAAATACGGTTAATCCTTGCTACCACCCAACAACTACTCGCACAGACAGATTCATAAGAATTTCTATCATACGAAAACTTAACTTGTCGGTTACGGGTCACATACATTCGTATCCTATGGTTTGTCTTTCATAACCATAACTCATGAGTTTCAAATCAAACAATCAGTCACAATAAAATCAATCAATAATGAGACCAATTATGATAACGAATATTCACACAAACAGCACAATGGTAGATCGAGTCGGGTTAACACAACTAACCGAATGTGAGATAGAACAAGCAAGAACTTCGAGAGGATGATGATCGCCGCCGGGTGCAAGGGAGAGGAGAAGAGTGTCTAGGGTTTCGCGAATAGTGGTTTTACGTAATGTTATGAGGTAATTATAGTTGATTCGCACATGGGCCTCACCTGGGCCACAAGCCCACGCGACGAATAAGGGTGTCGACGAAGAACCACCTTTCGTCGTGGTGTTGCTGAGGAAACACCAATGTTTCGTCAAGTATGGGTGATGTCGAAAGTCATATGTTTCGCCGAGTAAGGGTTGTGACGAAAGCCCCATGTTTCGCCAGTTATGAGGATGTATGCTAAGTTTATAAACTCAAACAGTTCATAAGTTTATTATTTCACCAAACTCTAATACAATACACCAAACATATCAAACATGAACAAGTTACAATGCAAACGAATTATAAAACACTTTACGAAACGAGTAACGTGTCGAGTAAAGACTTTGAAAACTCGGATTGTCACATCATCCCCAACTTGAAAGAAATTTCGTCCTGAAATTTGATAAGTAAACAAAAGCGGCAAAGTGTCGGATCAGGATGACTGTGGATTCTCCTCGGGTACCACATCATCCCCAACTTGAAGGGGAATTTCGTCCCGAAATTCATTAGTTGCATCAGACTTAGATTTGTCAGCTGGGAATAAGTGAGGGTACTTGAGCTTCATCTGATCCTCGCGTTCCCATGTGAACTCCGGTCCACGTCTTGAGTTCCAGTGATCTCTCACATTCGGGATTCGACTATGCTTACAGACCTTGACTTCCCGATCCATAATCTCTATTGGTTCCTCGACAAACTGCAACTTGTCGTCAATCTTCAACTCTTGAGACGGTACCACAAGTGTTTCATCGGACAAACACTTCTATAGCTGAGAGACGTGGAAGACATCATGAACGTTACCCAATTCCGCAGGTAACTCTAACTTGTAGGCCACTTTACCGATTCGTTCCAGAATTTTGAATGGCCCTACATAACGAGGATTAAGCTTGCCGCATTTTCCAAAACGCACCACACCCTTCCAGGGTGAGACCTTCAACATAACACGATCACCAACTGAGAACTCCAAAGGTTTTCTACGCTTATTGGTGTAGCTTTTCTGACGATCACGCGCTGCCGCCATATATTCCTGATCTGAAAAATTTTCTCAGAGGTTTTAAGTACAAGTTCCGGGCCTGTAATCTGACTGTCACCCACCTCAGCCCAACAGAGGGGTGAACGACATTTCCGTCCATACAATGCTTCGAATGGAGCTGCCTGAATACTGGTATGGTAGCTATTGTTATAAGAAAACTCTATCAAAGGCAAGTGTTTCTCCCAAACCTTGCCAAAATCAATCACGCACGCCCGAAGCATGTCTTCTAGTGTCTGGATGGTTCATTTACTTTGACCATCCGTCTGTGGGTGATAAGCAGTACTCATGTTGAGGCGTGAGCCAAATGATTTGTGCATCGACTGCTACAAATCTGAAATGAAACGCGGGTCATGATCCAAGATAATAGAAGTCAGCACCCCGTGCCTAGAAACCTCCTCCTTGAGGTAAACAGCAGTTAGCTGTGAGAACTTATCCGTTTCCTTGATTGCAAGAAAATGCGCTGACTTCGTGAGACGATCAACGATCACCCAAATGGTATCGTTCCCGTTTTGAGTTGTTGGCAAACCTGTGATGAAATCCATTACGATTTGTTCCCATTTCCACATGGGTATCTCTGGTTGTTGCAGCAGTCCAGACGGTTTCTGATATTCCACCTTAACTTTTGAGCACGTCAAGCATTTACTTACATACGTCACGATGTGAGCTTTCATCTTCGGCCACCAATACATAACTTTGAGATCCTGATACATCTTATCCGAACCTGGATGAACAGAGTATTGAGACTTGTGTGCTTCGTCCATCACAAGCTCTCTAAGGTTACCAAACAAGGGGATCCATATCCGTTCCATGAAGTAGAGAATACCATCAGTCCTCTCTACAAGTCATTTTTCCATACCCCTCAAGTACTCTGCTTCAATGTTTTCCTCTTTCAATGCTTCAGTTTGTGCAAAACAGATCTGGTCAGGTAGGTTAGAATAGATAGTAAGCTGCAAGGCGCGAACACGTTTGGGTTTCGATTCCTTCCGACTGAGTGCATCAGCCACAATGTTAGCCTTACCCGGGTGATACTTGATGGCACAATCGTGGTCATTTAAGAGTTCTACCCAGCGACGCTGTCGCATATTCAATTCTTTCTGGTCAAAAATATGCTGAAGGCTCCTGTGGTCGGTATAAATAGTACATTTAGTACCGTACAGGTAATGCCTCCAGATTTTGAGCGCAAACACCACGGCTCCTAACTCCAAGTCGTGAGTCATGTAATTCTTCTCGTGAACCTTCAACTGTCGCGAGGCGTAAGCTATCACCTTCTCGTGTTGCATCAGCACGCAACCGAGACCTTGAATCGAAGCATCACAATATAACACAAAATCTTCTGTACCTTCAGGTAAAGACAAGATCGGTGCACTGCAGAGTTTCTATTTTAACAACTGGAAAGCATCTTCTTGCTTTGTTCCCCACGAGTATACAACGCCTTTCTGTGTCAATGAGGTAAGAGGTTAGGCGATCTTTGAAAAGTCCTTAATAAACCTGCGATAGTACCCAGCGAGTCCAAGAAATTGTCGCACCTCTGAAGGAGTCTTTGGTGCCACCCAATTTCTCATAGCATCAATCCTAGCAGGATCCACATGTATCCCTGATTTGTTCACAATGTGGCCAAGGAAGTGTACCTCTCGAATCCAGAAGTCACACTTAGAGAATTTCACGTAAAGCTGCTCCTTCCTCAGAAGCTCCAAAATAAGACGCAAGTGCTGCTCGTGATCTTCCTTGTTCTTTGAGTAGATAAGAATGTCATCGATAAACACGATAACAAAGTCGTCGAGATACGGTTTGCATACACGGTTCATGAGATCCATGAAGACCGCTGGCGTGCTCGTCAACCTAAACGGCATAACTAAAAACTCATAATGCCCATACCGCATTCGAAAAGCCATTTTAGGAACATCCTCCTCTCGGACTCTCATCTGATAATAGTCCGATCTTAAGTCAATCTTCGAGTAAAAACTGGACCCTTGCAACTAGTCAAATAAGTCGTCGATACGTGGTAGAGGATAACGATTCTTAACTGTCACCTTGTTGAGTTCCCGATAATCAATACACATGCGAAAGGACCCATCTTTCTTCTTCACAAACAGAACTGGGGCTCCCCAAGGCGAAGAACTGGGTCGGATAAAACCTCTATCCAACAGTTCTTGAAGTTGATTAGATAACTCTTGCAACTCTCCAGGTGCATGACGATAAGGAGCACGAGCAATTGGAGCTGCTCCTAGTGCAAGATCGATCTGAAATTCCACTTGACGGTGAGGAGCTAAACCAGGTAGTTCCTCAGGAAATACATCAGAAAATTCACAAACAACTGGAAGGTCTTCAATCTTTCTTTCTTCAGACAGAGTATTAGTAACAAGTGCTAGAATAGCAGGATACCCCTTTCGTAGACACTTCTGCGCTTGCATAGCTGAGATGATACCAACCATCGCCCCACTACGATGCCCTTGAACCGATAATGACTCTCCACTGGGGAGAGGAATACGTACAATCTTCTCCTTACATAAAATCTTAGCTTGATGTTTAGACAACCAATCCATACCAACCACTACATCAAAACTACCGAGGGTAACAGGAAGGAGGTCAATATCAAACACTTGACCCACAAGGTCTAGTTTACACCCAAAAAGGACATGCGAAGCTTCAATCGTTTTGCCATCAGTTAATTCTACTACATGCTTAGCTTATAAAGGTGTTGGGGTTAACCCTAATCGCTAACTGAACTCTTGGGACACATAACTCCAATCGGCACCGGAATCAAATAACACAGAAGCAAAAAGATTGTTCACAGAAAACATACCAGTCACGACATTGCCGTCGTTCCTAGCATCACCAGCACCGATCGTAAATACCCTTCCACGAGCATCATTACCCCCATTGTTGCCATTGTTGTTGTTCACAACATTGTTGTTGTTGTTCTGGCGGTTGTTGTTGTCGTTGACATTCTGATTCAACTGAGGGCAATCCTGCTTGATGTGACCCTCATCCCCACATTGGAAACACCCTTTCCTATAGCCTTGGTTCTGATGGGGATGCTGCCCTTGCTGTTGCTGATGCTGCTGATTCTGCTGCTGCTGCTGCTTTGGGTGAGGGGCTCTACAGTCTTTGGCCTCATGGCCCACCTTTTCGCACCTACGGCAAGCCCGGACACATGGTCCATAATGATGATAACCACACTTGTTGCACTTTGCCTTCTTACCAACGTAGGAGCCTTGATTCTGATTGCTGCCCTGGCCTTGGTTAACTGAGGATGACTGACTGAAACTATGGTTATTGCTGTTGTCAGGCCTCTTTTGCGATTGGCTTGCACTGGTTACCTTGTCAGCATCGTTCCATTTGCGCTTGTTATCACTAGCAGGTGTGGTAGCTGTAGCAGCAGGGGTAGTAGCAGAAACACGAGGCGGTAGCAATCCACACTCGACCTCTTGGTCGGTAATCTTGTGTGCTAAATGGATGATCTGAGGTAGATTTTTAAGGTTTGCAGCAGTGACATAACTCTTTACGGTGGTGCTAGGCCCTTGATATACAACTCACTTCGTCGAGGTGGGGGTCTTGACAAGTTAGGGCACATGATTGCTAGCTCATGAGATCGCTTCGTGTATGCCTCAATCTCAGACCCCTCCATCTTCAAATCGTAGTACTCGTTCTCGAGCTTCTGAATCTCATCATGAGGACAGTACTCCTCCCGCATCAACTCCTTGAAGTTATCCCAAGTAGTGGCGTTAGCCATCTCGATGCCCAACATCTGCACCTGGGCATTCCACCAAGTTAAGGCACCATCCTCCAAAGTGCCTGTAGCATACTTCACACGGTCCCCCTCGGGACAGTTACACATAGCGAAGACTGACTCAGCCTTCTCAAACCAACGTAGTAACCCCACAGCCCCTTCAGTCCCACTGAACGTCTGTGGCTTACAATCCATGAATGTCTTGAATGTGCAAGCAGGTGGATGGTTTTGATTCTGATGCGCCTGCTGACCTAATGGACGAAAGAAAATACAACACAGGGGTAAGAGTTGTGTATGCGACACAAGCTTAAAGAGTATTTGGCACATTTCATACCAGCTTGGTAGGCTGCCAAAGCCTCAGCCACACGGGTGTTAATAAGGTTTGTCAACTCAGCCTGAGTCATCGCGATGTGACCACGTCCATGACCTCGTCCACTCATGATTCTATACAAGCAAAGAGGACAGGTTAAGAGTCGAGATAAGGTAGGAGTCAAAGCTCACGAAGACTTCTACAAACTATTAAGTTTACATCAATCAACAGAGCGGAACAACTTTCACACTCGTTAAGGCTCACTGGGACTTTCATGCACCCCACATTGTTATTATGTGCGCACCCATAATAGCAATATGATTTGCATGTTTATCTCAGCTCCTCTCAACTTATGCTAAAAGGTTCCTCAAATTCAGGTAGCAAAACTGTAACACCCCGAAATTTAAAAAGGCTTATTATTAGCATTATATAAGTATAAAATAGACGGAAATGAGCTAACTAGGAACAAATAACCCGGTTAGTTAGTTACCTCGTTTTAAAACATGAATGAATTTAAAAGTGCCAAAGATATAAACTAAATAAAATGGAGGGCCTATGTTGTTAAAATTGAAACTTATATTATTAAGTTTAATAAAATAAAATCCAAACACCCCATTTGACGGTCTGGTTCGATCACAGGCAGGAGAAGGGCGACCCCCACTCTCAAACCCTAACATTCACTAATTTCACAAATTGAAGGATAAAACCAAGTCCAAAATGAAAATTGAGCATAGATTAATGATCCCCATTGCAAGGAGATCATAAGGTATGTAAAATTTGACAAAAAATTCTCTACTTGAAATTCTCTTGAATTTAGAGAACTTGAAATCTGATAATGCATGTGTGAATTGTAGGTGAATTAGGAACACTAAAATGTCTAGGAGTAAACCCTAGACAAGTACACGTTGAAATTATGCTAAATTCTAGTGAAATCCATGGTCACCATTGTAGGTGAGTAGTGGGTTATGTAGAACTTGATAAACACTAGGAAATTTGGGGTTGTTCTAGTGTAATTTGACATATGTAAAGTTATTTCAGAATTGTAAAGGCAAATATTTGTGTTAGATAGTTTGATTGATGAAAATTCGGGTTATATGACAAGTTATGAGCTTGTTAATGAATTATTTAAAATTCTGCCCTTAAGGTGTTTGTATAAATGCCTCAAAGAAGACTTAAACCTGAAATTTTAAAGTTAAAACGCATAATTTCGATGTTTTGGCAAATTGTGCGATATATGAATTAAAAAGAGTTCTAAACGTGATGTGATTGAACTCTATAGGAAAGGACACCGGAACATCGAGTGGACAAGCAGGTGGCAACTTGCGTTTGAAGGGCGTACTTTGAAGGTATGTAACTTGACTCGTTACATTGGGTAATTTTGATAATTAGCAAATGTGTAGTCGAATTGTAGAATAAAGATTGTGTTGATTTAAAGCGATAATGTTCGCTAAATTGAATAATAGGTCAAGAATTGGTTGGAATCTCGTTGGTAGTCATCGTAATGGAGGATTACGTAGATGAGCCAAACGGGTCGAATAATCAATTATTGTGTGGCTAATGCTTCGTCATATGGTTAATTGGTCTTTTGTTATTATTAATAAATGACATACTAGAATACGAGAATTTATCGTGTTGGTTTGTTAGAATAATGAAGTCCGTACGGGTAAACTAAACGGGTTATTAAGAGTGAGTATGAATAGAATAACGGTAGTACCGTACTTGTAGATTTTGAGCCTTAGTGATGGATAGAAAATTACTAAACACGCAAACCGGTGATGGGAGCGTGGGTGTTGAAAATGAGAAATCCGAGATTTGGGTTTGGGTAAGATAAACAAATAAGTCAAAACATAAATTTGCAGTGACTACCATAAGTTACGGTATCCACCGAAACTTACGATAGAGAACAAAAGCTTACGGTGGTCCACTATTGATTTACGGCAGACCATTGTTTCCCAGCTGCCACCGTAACTTACGGTGACTACCGTAAGTTACGGTGGAGCCCTGCCATTTGTGTTGAGTTTGGATATCTTGGTTAATCGAGTCCGTCTTCAGCGTAGTTTCGATTATGCCAAATTTTATAAGAACCCTAGTACTAATATTTGAGAAATTTCCAGCTTTTTAGGTATTGCAAGTACGCGGATGATGATCGAGTCAAAGCTTCAAGAACCGAACACACATTATGGACGCTTCCGCATTAATATAATCTAGTTAAACTATGTAGTTTGTAAACACTGTTGAATGATGAATGGTTTATTTCTGTTAATCCACTATGTCAAGCACTATGATGAAGTATAACTTAGTTTATTAACTAAGTTTTTGAAAATTACAAATTTTGCTTTTATGTATACTATATTTTTCTGATAACTAAACGAAAATATAAGACGAGTGTTACAAAAACAGAATACACCACAAAACATGAGTCACGAAGATCTAACGGTATCTCACACTGTGACTTTACCAATCGCATAACCTAGGCACGTAAGCATGAGATCAGTTTGTAGTGTTAAGTGTGCAATCACATGCAACATAATACGATAGTGTATTCTAGATATGTTATGCAATAAGTAAACGAAAGACGAACCTTGCAATCTGGAGCTGAGTGTCATGGTCGATTTCAAAGCTGTTCGGTTATAGTCTGGTTTTATGAAAACGTTTTAAAACCTAGTTCACTATAACCAGTGCCTCTGATACCAAACTATCACACCCCCAAAATACCACATGCGGAAACACCGCGGGACGTGTGACGTACCAGGATCCAAACCACCAATCACATTGAACTATAGTATATATTTAAATAAAACGTTCCATTCATTTCATAATATAAATCCAAGTCATAAGTTAAAACCAAAGTAAACATTCAGCGGAAGCATAATGTAAATTGATACTCAATTGTTTCAAAATAAGTGTTCAAAACCAACGAAACAAGTATCCAAGAGTCTCGACCCATGACCACTCCAGCACTCCCAGATAGCAAGTCCATAATCAAGAATCTAACGACCTGCAAGCATGCAGACAAGTGTGTCAGACGACGCTGGTGAGTTCAAAGTTTGTTAACACGTTTTAGTTACCAGATATAAGTATAATTCAATGATTTGATGTTGTTATTAACTCGATTACCGCAGATGGCTCTAGATTTATTTGCCCAAACCCCAATGCTCTATCACACATTGGTCAAGTGGTTAAGGTGATTAGTTCACGACCGTCCTCCCCGGTACGGTGTGAGGGTGCCAAACCTAATAGCGCTATCAACTAATAATCCCGTTGCCTCCCCGGCAACCAATCGGTATATGTAAGGGGACTTAATGATAGAAATGAGTTGAATAACCAACATCCCAATAACCCGACGTTCCTCCCTGGAACGATTACCAGATGTCCCTCCCCGGGACGCATGCTTTGGAAAAGAGCAGTGAACTCACCTTGGTTTGCTCGGTATGATTAGTTACTTGTTCATAGTTAATCAATCAAGCCTATGGTATTCATGTATACGTAATCAGTTTATGTTCGCATTGTACACGTATGAGTTTATAGTCACAGTATGCATTTAGAACAACAATCACTAAATAACACATAACAGTTATTCAAGCCCATGCAAAACCATACTTCACATATATGATTCATAACACATTTAACAGTTAATTGTGCCATCCATAAAAGCTAATTCAATGTTCCTCAGTTCTTCACTAACATCATTAACAGACAGTGACATAGTTATCCATTATGTTACGTGTTCTAAACTACAGTCTGTTGTGAACTACTCACTGGGCGGCAAAATACCAAAGTATTTAGTCAATATATGGGTGGCAAAACATCCAGTGTTTCGTCGACATAATGGGTGGTGAAACATCCAGTGTTCCGTCCACATAATGGGTGGTGAAACATCCAGTGTTTTGTCTAGATAGGTATTTCGTTGAATGCCCTCCTTCTTCCTGCCCTACTGATCGTTAAGATTAACCACAACTTTCATCCTTTACAGTTCTGATTCATTCACAACTATACATAATAACAACGAAATGTTCATATAACATCAGAATCATCAAGCTGTGCAGTGAATATAACGGAAGACAAAACATCAGATTCATACCATGCGAAAATCTAATCTATCGGGTTAACAATAAAATGTCAAACCCTAAATACGATCAATCCTTGCTACCACCCAACAACTACTCGCACAGACAGATTCATAAGAATTTCTATCATATGAAAACTTAACTTGTCGGTTACGGGTCACATACATTCGTATCCTATGGTTTGTCTTTCATAACTATAACTCATGAGTTTCAAATCAAACAATCAGTCATAATCAAATCAATCAATAATGAGACCATTTATGATAACGAATATTCACACAAACAACACAATGGTAGATCGAGTCAGGTTAACACAACTAACTGAATGTGAGATAGAACAAGCAAGAACTTCGAGAGGATGATGATCGCCGCCGGGTGCAAGGGAGAGGAGAAGAGTGTCTAGGGTTTCGTGAATAGTGGTTTTACGAAATGTTATGAGGTAATTATAGTTTATTCGCACATGGGCCTCACCTGGGCCACAAGCCCACACGACGAATAAGGGTCTCGACGAAGAACCACCTTTCGTCGTGGTGTTGGTGACGAAACACCAATGTTTCGTCAAGTATGGGTGATGTCGAAAGTCATATGTTTCGCCGAGTAAGGGTTGTGACGAAAGCCCCATGTTTCGCCAGTTATGAGGATGTATGCTAAGTTTATAAACTCAAACAGTTCATAAGTTTATTATTTGACCAAACTATAGTACAATACACCAAACATATCCAACATGAACAAGTTACAATGCAAACGAATTATAAAACACTTTGCGAAACGAGTAACGTGTCGACTAAAGACTTTGAAAACTCGGATTCTCACATTCCCCCACCAAGTTGGAATGTTTCCTTTCACTTAGACTGATGATATCACTAGGTGTCACGAAGATTAAACCCAGTTTATGTTGATAAACAAGAAGAGACAGATTTGATGGTGTCCTATGGAATTAAACCATTAACCTGATAGCCCCCTTCGGTTTACCCCCACACATCACCAGCTAACTTTGCATTCTCACTGAGCGCGAATATGGCCGTGCGCTTTAAATCCTTTTAATGACTCTTTAGAAGATAAACCACTAATCTTCACTTGAGGCAGCACCACCCCTAGATCATATAGGCGAAGTTTTACATCATCCACCTTGCTTGGATGCCTCCAAAACTTTGTTAAGAGCATTAGCTCACCCTTATTCTCGGCAACGATGTACTATCATACCTCACATGGATCTATCAAAATTTGATAGTACCTTCTATCGTTAAATGACTTCGTTTATACCCATTAAACTTGAGAAATAGGAGCACTAAGTTCAAGTTGGGTTTCCATCACTAAAGATTCTATTGTGGTTTTAGACCCATGTCTCTTGCGGTATTCACAACCAAATCTCTCGTCAGAGGTTTAGTAAATGGATCTGCCAAGTTCCTACTCATCTTGACATAGACAACCTTGATGGTACCACTTTCAAGCAGTTGTCTCACATAATTGTGCCGAAGACCTATGTGTCTTGACCTCCCATTATACATTGCGTTGTATAATTTAGATAGTGTGGCCTCACTATCACAATACATGGGAATGTACGGCATTGGAACATCCCACAGACGGATGTCAGTAAGTAGATCTCTAATCCACTCCGCTTCCTTACCAGCCACAACTAGTGCTACAAACTCAGCTTCCATAGTTGAGTGGGCAATACACGTCTGTTTCTTGCTCGCCCAAGAAATTGCTCCTCCTGCTAGAGTGTAAATCCACCCACTTGTAGATTTTGAATCACTAGTGTGATCAATCAAGCTTGCATCTATATAACCTTCGAGTATTCTGGAAGAAGACGTGTATGTCAGTTCTAAGCTACTGGTCCTTTTCTGGTATCCAAGTACTCTACCCACTACCTTCCAGTGTTCTGTCCCTGGATTGAAAGTATACTGACTCAGTTTGCTTACAACAAAAGCAACGTCAGGACGAGTGCAATGCGTTGCATACATCATACTTCCAATAGCACTCGCATACTCCAGTTGAGCCACTGCTCTTCCAGAGTTCACTTTAAGTTTCACACTTGGATCAAATGGGGTATTAAACTCTTTAATATTTAAGTGTTGAAACTTAGTCAGAATTTTCTCTATGTAACGAGATTGACTTAGAGAAATCTGACTTCCAGTTCTTTTCACCTTGATCCCAAGAATGGTATCAACTTCTCCTTGATCTTTCATCTTAAAGTTCGAGGACAAATATTTCTTAGTTTCAGAAATACCTTCAAGGTGAGTGCCAAAGATCAACATATCATCAACATAGAGACAAATCACGACTGTATAACGGGGTTCGCATTTAGTTTAAATACATCTGTCAGCACTATTGTGTCGAAATCCAAAAGCAGTCACAGTGGTATCAAATCTCTTATGCCACTGTTAGGAGCTTGCTTCAACCCATACAGAGATTTAATAAGTCTACACACATTGTTCTCTTCTCCGGGCATCACAGATCCTTCTGGTTGCTCCAAATAAATCTCCTCATTTAGATACCCATTTTGAAATGCAGTCTTTACATCCATTTGATGGATGTACAGCCCTTTCAAAGTAGACACCGCTATTAGAGTTCTAATAGAAATAATTCTAGCCACAGGTGCATAGGTATCAAAATAGTCGATCCATTCTCTCTGCCTATACGCTTTAGCAACTAATCTCGCTTTATAGGCAGAGATGGATCCATCTGGATGATACTTCCTTTTGAAAATCGATTTGGATCCAATAGGTTTCTTTCCCTTGGGTAGATCAGCTAACTCCCAAGTTACATTTCCAATAATGGAATCCATTTCATCATTGACTGCTTCCTTCCACAAAGGAGCATCTCTAGATGACATTGCTTCGCTGAAAGTTTTAGGATCATCATCCAAATTTACAGCGAAAATGACCTCTCTCATCACTTTCTTTTGAGTTCCTTCAACCAGGTAAGAAAAGAAATCATCTCCATATCTTTTCTCTTTTCTAACTCTAGTACTTTTTCTCGGTTCTTCAACTATCGGTGAAGGTTGGACTCTTTTTTCAAAAGTACTAGAAGCTGTGGTGTAATTTGAGTTTTCATCATCTCTAGAAAACTTGTTCTCAAAGAATTCCACATCCTGGATTCTAGAACTATACCTGATTCGTCATCCAACAATCGGTAAGACTTACTATGCGAAGCATATCCAATGAATACACTCTTGAAAGCTCGATCACCCAGTTTGAGTGTCTTTGGATCAGGTACGCGATAGTAGGAAAGACAACCCCAAATCCTCAAATGCTCTAGGTTTGGTTTTCTTAGGTATCACACGACTAGTGATCCTATTGTGAACATAACATGCCGTCAACAAAGCTTCCCCCCACATATTACGAGGTAGACCCGATTGATTTAACATACAGTTAACCATCTCTACCAAGGTTCGGTTCTTTATCTCAGCCAAACCATTTTGTTGGCGAGTATACGGTGCAGTTCTCTCATGTATGATGCCTTCCTCTTCGCAGAATGCATCAAACTTTCGGTTAAAGTATTCTCTGCCTCTGTCCGAGTGAAGAATTTTAATGCGTTTCTCTCGTTGTTTTTCAACCTCAGCCTTATATATTTTAAATGCTTCAAAAGATTCGTATTTTGAATGCAACAAATAAACATATAAGTATCGGCTTGAGTCATCGCAGAAAGTGATAAAGTATCTCTTACCCCTACGAGTAAGAACTCCATTCAGTTCACAAATACCTGAATGAATTAGTTCTAGTAGTGATGTATTGTGTTTATGGACACTTGGAAAAGGTTTCTTTGTGCATTTTGATTTCACACAAGTTTCGCATTTTTCAAAGTCTTTATCTTTTAATTTTAATAAACCTTTAGTTTGCATTTTTTCAATGTTTTTAATATTTGTATGAGCTAAACGTTTATGCCATAAAGAAATTGAACAAGCAATATAATCAGAAGACATAATTTCATTCAATTCAAAACCAATTGCATTACATTCACCAAAACTAGTACTATCACTACCACTATCACTTTCATTCCCAAACCCATCAATCACAGAAACGCCCCCTTCATCCGAATCTACTTCTTCATCAATCCCATCTTCAGCTAAGTCAAGACGATACATTACACCCGTGTTCTTTGCTTAACCCACATAGATGTCATTTAGAGAAAACTTCACTTGGAGATTCTTAAGAACCAGCTTGTAAGCATTCCGATCGAACTTATCAGCAGAAACAAGACCCTTGGTGATACCAGGAACATGCAACACGTCCTGAAGGGTAACCACTTGACCATCTTTAAAGTTTAGTCGCACTGTGCCTTTACCACGACCTTCTACACGATGTCCATCAGCACATACCACCACTGCTCCTTGAGGAACAGGACCATAAGTAAGAAACGAGCCACGATTCCCACAAACATGAATAGTGGCTCCAGAATCCAAAAACCATCCTCTACATGCCACAATACGTGTATATTGAGAAAGCATGTTAACCTCTCCAAGACCCACATTGGCCACTAGATTGGTGACTTTCTCAACATCAATAGCACTTGTAGAACCAACCGTAGATCCAGATTTCCTTTGAGAGCACTCTCGTGCATAATGCCTGATTTCTCCACAAACATGACATTTACCAGACCTCTTTGGTTGATGGTTGTTAGTGTGTTGTGACTTCTTGAATTCCTTTTTCTTTGGTGATGTAAACTTCTTATTCTTTGATGCCCTTTTTCCCTTTTAACCATATCCTCCAGCAACATGATTCACACTCGATTCGACTTTACTTCTTTTATCCCTATTGCGCTTTTCCTCCTCAATTCGGAGGTGCTTCAACAGTTCGTCCAACGAGTAGTCCTCAGACTTGTGCATCGTTCTCTTTGAGAAATCTTTCCAATTAGGAGGAAGTTTTGCAATAATGACCCCTACTTGAAATATTTCTGGCAGCGGAATATAAAGTGCGGTCAATTTGTTAACAAGAACTTGGAGTACGTGCACTAGCTGGATTGACTTGTCATCGACCATTTGAAAGTCTAAGTACTTGGAAATAAGGTATTTGTTAGTACCTTCTTCATGAGCCTTGTACTTATCTTCCAAAGCTTTCCACAATTCTTTAGCACTTTTTGCCGCCGCGTACAAGTCATAGAGACGATCCGAAAGAGAATTTTTGGTGTGGCCAAGGCAAAGATCTTCAGCTTCCTTACAGACAAGTCTTTTCTTTTCCAAATCTTGATTCGGGACCTCTCCTGCCTCAAGAGGAGGGTCTTCAGGGATTTCAGGCAAGTCTGGATTAAGGATATAGTAGAGTTTCAGCACAACTAGCATGAACTATACCTTGTCCGCCCAACGGGTATAGTTCTGACCATCGAATCTGTCCAACTTGACAAACTCTTGATTCATGAATCTCAGATTGGTTGTTGGTAGTTTAGAGTCCATTAGTACTGTTGATTAAACATAAATAAAATCCTTTAAGAATGTTAAAAAATATTTTAATCAAATAGTAAATTAATATAAACTTTATTAATTCCCGAGTTATTAGCCAAACTAGTTTGTTCCAATTTGAGCAAACTGATTAAAGAATGGTAGAAGGAGACTGTCCCGTTATGGGACGAATTAAAAAACACAAAATTAAAACCTACCTGGCGATTAAGAAAGGAGATCTTCGAACTGCACGAATGATTCCTGTCCTTAAAGGATTTTACGCGCTCGTATTGCTGTGAGCTGCAGGGTAAACTCCCAGGATTTAATGCAGAACTGATCCGGTATTCCAACAACAATGGAAACCAGAAAAAATGCAGAAGCTGGAGAAGAAACTGAGAAGGCTGCGAAATTGTGTGTTTGAATGGGTAGCAGGAGGCTTTTATTTATAGGTTGTGATCACACCAAAGAATGAGAAAAACGGGGAGTGGGATAACCATCCAGAACCAAATTCGGTTGCTGGAGATATCCCATACAAATTCGAATTACTAGAGATAATGAGATAACCCCCACTGTTTCGAATTCACCTCTATCTCCTTATCTCATTCGATCCACAGATCTGACACACCTGAACTGGACCCTAGCTAAAGCTCCTCAACTCCTTGTGACGATGCGTACGTACGAAGTGCAAAGTGCGCCTCAAACGCGCCCATTCGCGCCTCAAACGCGACCATTCGAGAGTTCGCGGCTCGGCTCGGCTCGGCGCGCTTGTGGGCTTTATCCACTTCTCAACCCATCTAACACTTTGGTGGCCTATAAGGAGTAATCCCTTATAAACCATTTAAACTTCACTCCCCCCACCAATGTGGGATGGAGGAAACATACCAACTTGGAATGTTTCCTTTCACTTAGACTGATGATGTCACTAGGTGTCACGAAGATTAAACCCCGTTTATGTTGATAAACAAGAAGAGACAGATTTGATGGTGTCCTATGGAATTAAACCATTAACCTGATAGCCCCCTTCGGTTTACCCCCACACATCACCAGCTGACTTTGCGTTCTCACTGAGCGCGAATATGGCCGTGCGCTATAAATCCTTTTCATGACCCCTTAGAAGATTACCACTAATCTTCACTTGAGGCGGCACCACCCCTAGATCATATAGGCGAAGTTTTACATCATCCACCTTGCTTGGATGCCTCCAAAACTTTGTTAAGAGCATTAGCTCACCCTTATTCTCGGCAACGACGTACTATCATACCTCACATGGATCTATCAAAATTTGATAGTACCTTCTATCGTTAAGTGACTTCGTTTATACCCATTAAACTTGAGAAATAGGAGCACTAAGTTCAAGTTGGGTTTCCATCACTAAAGATTCTATTGTGGTTTTAGACCCATGTCTCTTGTGGTATTCACAACCAAATCTCTCGTTAGAGGTTTAGTAAATGGATCTGCCAAGTTCCTACTCGTCTTGACATAGACAACCTTGATGGTACCACTTTCAAGCAGTTGTCTCACATAATTGTGCCGAAGACCTATGTGTCTTGACCTCCCATTATACACTGCGTTGTATAATTTAGATAGTGTGGCCTCACTATCACAATACATGGGAATGTACGGCATTGGAACATCCCACAGACGGATGTCAGTAAGTAGATCTCTAATCCACTCCGCTTCCTTACCAGCCACAGCTAGTGCTACAAACTCAGCTTCCATAGTTGAGTGGGCAATACACGTCTGTTTCTTGCTCGCCCAAGAAATTGCTCCTCCTGCTAGAGTGTAAATCCACCCACTTGTAGATTTTGAATCACTAGTGTGATCAATCAAGCTTGCATCTATATAACCTTCGAGTATTCTGGAAGAAGACGTGTATGTCAGTTCTAAGTTACTGGTCCTTTTCTGGTATCCAGGTACTCTACCCACTGCCTTCCAGTGTTCTGTCCCTAGATTGAAAGTATACTGACTCAGTTTGCTTACAACAAAAGCAACATCAGGACGAGTGCAATGCGTTGCATACATCATACTTCCAATAGCACTCGCATACTCCAGTTGAGCCACTGCTCTTCCAGAGTTCACTTTAAGTTTCACACTTGGATCAAATGGGGTATTAAACTCTTTAATATTTAAGTGTTGAAACTTAGTCAGAATTTTCTCTATGTAATGAGATTGACTTAGAGAAATCTGACTTCCAGTTCTTTTCACCTTGATCCCAAGAATGGTATCAACTTCTCCTAGATCTTTCATCTTAAAGTTCGAGGACAAATATTTCTTAGTTTCAGAAATACCTTCAAGGTGAGTGCCAATGATCAACATATCATCAACATAGAGACAAATCATGATTGTATAACCATTTAGTATAAATACATCTGTCAGCACTATTGTGTCAAAACCCAAAAGCAGTCACAATGGTATCAAATTTCTCATGCCACTGTTTAGGAGCTTGCTTCAAACTATACATAGATTTCATAAGTCTACACACTTTGTTCTCTTGTCCGGGCATCACAAATCCTTCTGGTTGCTCCAAATAAATCTCCTCATTTAGATACCCATTTAGAAATGCAGTCTTTTGATGTGTGCAAAATGCAACATATAAATTACATCAATTGTGGCATAAAACTAACCCTTTTTTAGTACTAATGTTGGAAAAAGTGTGTTTTTGTCTTCCTTTTGTATTTTCAGGATTAAATGA
The DNA here is from genome assembly GCA_030545235.1 of Helianthus tuberosus. Lineage (NCBI taxonomy): Eukaryota > Viridiplantae > Streptophyta > Magnoliopsida > Asterales > Asteraceae > Helianthus > Helianthus tuberosus. The sequence goes on from CM060396.1 coordinate 31,422,293, forward strand.
GCTCAAATTAACAAAAGAAGCAAAAAGACAGCTAAATCTAACATAAATACAAGAAAAGGAACAAACGTGGCTTGCCCGACCTCCCCGAAAGCATCTTCCCAAGCAAAACAAGAGAACAGAAGGCTGAACACGCCCGTGTTCAGTGAACACGGGGGCGTGCCCAAGTGTCAGCATAAAAGACAAAGTTGTAGAAGCTTCCATCACCCACCACGGGGCAGTACTCAGCAGACACGGGGCCGTGGTCAACTATAAGATTCGCAGAATCCAGGCAAATCTTGATAGTACAGATATGCTTCTGCACACGGGGTTGTGCCCAGCGGACATGGGGCCGTGGTCAATTAATGAAAACAAAAGCAATTAATGAAGACAGAGAAGAGGATGGACACGGGTCCGTGCCCAATGCACACGGGGTCGTGCCCGAGCTTCTGTTCAGCCTATAAATAGGAGTGCTTGGCTCAAGCTCAAACCATCCCTTGGCACACCACCTCTCTCACACTTCACCCACCACCCACCACCACCATAACACCATCATCCACCACCATCATCCATTGTCCATCATCGAGTGTGTGAGTTATCTCGGGATCCAAGATTGATCGTAAGAGTTCTTGACAATCAAGGCCATGTTTGCCTAAGTCTCTTACATCACTTGGTGAAGACAAAGTGTCTAGTGTAATACTTTTTATTTTTAATCTTTTCGCACTTTTTAATTGGTTATGTATTAATGACTTTAATAACTGGTTTCTTATGTTGAAGGTGATTCTTCCTTATCGTTTGTCTGTGGTGTCTTGGCATTATTTTACTGTCTATATAAACTAAAAGATTTTCACCATTCATATCTCCACGGTCTATATGGAGGTATGTTGGCTACCTGGTGGGGGGTTAAGGGAACGATTTGGTAAGAGTCTTGCCATTTTTCAGTGTATAGATCCTGCAAAGGACCTTGGTCAAATTTAGTAGGACCTCCTTCAATACTTAACGGTATTGGATGGCGGGGGTCCAAACTCTTTGACCCCCTCATAAGTTAAGCTACTATTAAAACTTTAACCCGGCTACTTAGGACTGTATCCCTGCTGACTCAGACTACTTAGCCGAGGGTAACGTCGCCTTCAAAAGAGGGGCCTACCACATTATGCATTAATAACTTAATTAATTATCTTTCAATAATCCAACCCTTTAGGATTGTATCCCTGCTGACTCAAACTACTGGGTTGAGGGTAACGTCACCTCCAAAAGAGGGGCCTACTACAGTAACTAAGATAATCTCTTAAATAGTGCAAAAGTGCGGAAATAATCAAAGGTTACACTAAACACGAGTCGGAGCCAAGTGATTCATCTTGTCTGTCTGTTTTATTTTTATTTTTCAGCATTTTAGTTAGTTTTTATTTTCTTAGTTTAAAACCTTTTTCTAAACTTTTGATTTGATTAGACGTTGAGGATAAACCGGTACTAAAAGCTCTTGTGTCCTTGGACGACCTCGGTATTTTGGCAACACTATACTACGCTCACGATGGGTGCACTTGCCCATATGTGTGTTTAGTGTTAGTAAATATCGTGTTTTATAAATTTAAAACTTGGCTAAAAAAAGTGTAAAAGGGCTTACAATATACTTAAACTTATATACACACTTCACACGCATCATCTTTACATCCATTTGATGGATGTACAGCCCTTTCAAAGAAGACACCGCTGTTAGAGTTCTAATAGAACTAATTATAGCCAGAGGTGCATATGTATTAAAATAGTCGATCCTTTCTCTCTGCCTATACCCTTTAGCAACTAATCTCGCTTTATAGGCAGAGATGGATCCATCTGGATGATACTTCCTTTTAAAAATCCATTTGGATCCAATAGGTTTCTTTCCTTGGGTAGATCAGCTAACTCCTAAGTTCCATTTCCCATAATGGAATCCATTTCATCATTGACTGCCTCCTTCCACAAAGGAGCATCTCTAGATGACATTGCTTCGCTGAAAGTTTTAGGATCATCATCCAAATTTACAGCGAAAATGACCTCTCTCATCACTTTCTTTTGAGTTCCTTCAACCAGGTAAGAAAAGAAATCATCTCCATAACTTTTCTCTTTTCTAACTCTAGTAATTTTTCTCGGTTCTTCAACTATCGGTGAAGGTTGGACTCTTTTTTTAGAAGTACTAGAAGCTGTGGTGTAATTTGAGTTTTCATCATCTCTAGAAAACTTGTTCTCGAAGAATTCCACATCCTGGATTCTAGAACTATACCTGATTCGTCATCCAACAATCGGTAAGACTTACTATGCGAAGCATATCCAATGAATACACTCTTGAAAGCTCGTTCTCTCAGTTTGAGTGTCTTTGGATCATGTACGCGATAGTAAGCAAGACAACCCCAAACCCTCAAATGCTCTAGGTTTGGTTTTCTTCCTTTCCACAACTCATATGGGCTCGTAGGTATCACACGACTAGTGATCCTATTGTGAACCTAACATGCCGTCAACAAAGCTTCCCCCCACATATTACGAGGTAGACCCGATTGATTTAACATATAGTTAACCATCTCTACCAAGGTTCGGTTCTTTATCTCAGCCAAACCATTTTGTTGGCGAGTATACGGTGCAGTTCTCTCATGTATTATGCCTTCCTCTTCGCAGAATGCATCAAACTTTCGGTTAAAGTATTCTCCCCCTCTGTCCGAGCGAAGAATTTTAATGAGTTTCTCTCGTTGTTTTTCAACCTCAGCCTTATATATTTTAAATGCTTCAAAAGCTTCGTATTTTGAATGCAACAAATAAACATATAAGTATCGGCTCGAGTCATCGCAGAAAGTGATAAAGTATCTCTTACCCCCACGAGTAAGAACTCCATTCAGTTCACAAATATCTGAATGAATTAGTTCTAGTAGTGATGTATTGCGTTTATGGACACTTGGAAAATGTTTCTTTGTGCATTTTGATTTCACACAAGTTTCGCATTTTTCAAAGTCTTTATCTTTTAATTTTAATAAACCTTTAGTTTGCATTTTTTTCATTGTTTTTAATATTTGTATGAGCTAAACGTTTATGCCATAAAGAAATTGAACAAGCAATATAATCAGAAGACATAATTTCATTCAATACAAAACCAATTGCATTACATTCACCAAAACTAGTACTATCACTACCACTATCACTATCACTTTCATTCCCAAACCCATCAATCACAGAATCGCCCCCTTCATCCGAGTCTACTTCTTCATCAATCCCATCTTCAGCTAAGTCAAGACGATACATTCCACCCGTGTTTTTTGCTTGACCCACATAGATGTCATTTAGAGAAACCTTCACACGGAGATTCTTAAGAACCAGCTTGTAACCATTCTGATCGAACTTATCAGCAGAAACAAGACCCTTGGTGATACCAGGAACATGCAACACGTCCTGAAGGGTAACCACTTGACCATCTTTAAAGTTTAGTCGCACTTTGCCTTTACCACAAACTTTTACATGATGTCCATCAGCACATACCACTATTGTTCCTTGAGGAACATGAAACATGACCATAAGTAAGAAACGAGCCAAGATTCCCACAAACATGAACAGTGGCTCCAGAATCTAAAAACCATCCTCTACATGCCACAATACGTGTATATTGAGAAAGCATGTTAACCTCTCCAAGACCCACATTGGCCACTAGATTGGTGACTTTCTCAACATCAATAGCACTTGTAGAACCAACCGTAGATCTAGATTTCCTTTGAGAGCACTCTCGTGCATAATGCCCGATTTCTCCACAAACATGACATTTACCAGACCTCTTTGGTTGATGGTTGTTAGTGTGTTGTGACTTCTTGAATTCCTTTTTCTTTGGTGCTGTAAACTTCTTATTCTTTGATGCCCCTTTTCCCTTTTGACCAGATCCTCCAGCAACATGATTCACACTCGTTCCGACTTTACTTCTTTTGTCCCTTTTGCGCGTTTCCTCCTCAATTCGGAGGTGCTTCAACAGTTCGTCCAAAGAGTAGTCCTCAGACTTGTGCATCATTCTCTTTGAGAAATCTTTTCAATTAGGAGGAAGTTTTGCAATAATGACCCCTACTTGAAATATTTCTGGTAGCGGAATAGAAAGTGCGGTCAATTTGTTAACAAGAACTTGGAGTTCGTGCACTTGCTCCAGGATTGACTTGTCATCGACCATTTGAAAGTCTAAGTACTTGGAAATAAGGTATTTGTTAGTACCTTCTTCATGAGCCTTGTACTTATCTTCCAAAGCTTTCCACAATTCTCTAGCACTTTTTACCGGCGCGTACAAGTCATAGAGACGACCCGAAAGAGAATTTTGGATGTGGCCAAGGCAATGATCTTCAGTTTCCTTACGGACAAGTCTTTGCTTTGCCAAATCTTGATTCGGGACCTCTCCTGCCTCAACAGGAGGGTCTTCAGGGATATCAGGCAAGTCTGGATCAAGGATATAGTAGAGTTTCAGCACAACTTGCATGAACTTAACCTTTTCCGCCCAACGGGTATAGTTCTGACCATCGAATCTGTCCAACTTGACAAACTCTTGATTCATGAATCTCAGATTGGCTGTTGGTAGTTCAGAGTCCATTAGTACTGTTGATTAAACACAAATAAAATCCTTTAAGAATGTTGAAAAATATTTCAATCAAACAGTAAATTAATATAAACTTTATTAATTACCGAGTTATCAGCCATACCAATTTGTTCCAACTTGAGCAAACTGATTAAAGAAAGGTAGAAGGAGACTGTCCCGTTATCGGATGAATTAAAGAACACAAAATTAAAACCAACCTGGCTATTAAGAAAGAAGATATTCGAACTGCACGGATGATTCATGTCCTTAAAGGATTTTACGCGCTCGTATTGCTGTGAGCTGCAGCGTAAACTCCCAGGATTTAATGCAGAACTGATCCGGTATTCCAACAGCAATGGAAACCAGAAAACACGCAGAAACTGGAGAAGAAACTGAGAAGGCTGCGAAATTGTGTGTTTAAATGAGTAGCAGGAGGCTTTTATTTATAGGCTGTGATCACACCAAAGAATGAGAAAAACGGGGTGTGGGATAACCATCCAGAACCAAATTCGGTTGCTGGAGATATCCCATACGAATTCGAATTACTAGAGATAATGAGATAACCACCACTGTTTCGAATTCACCTCTATCTCCTTTTCTCATTTGATCCACAGATCTGACACACCTGAATCGGACCCTAGCTAAAGCTCCTCAGCTCCTCGCGACGATGCGTACGTGCGAAGTGCAAAGTGCAAAGTGTGCCTCAAACGCGCCCATTCGCGCCTCAAACGCGACCATTCGCGAGCTCGCGGCTCGGCTCGGCGCGCGTGTGGGCTTTATCCACTTCTCAACGCATCTAACACTTTGATGGCTCATAAGGAGTAATCCCTTATAAACCATTCAAACTTCACTCCCCCCACCAATGTGGAATGGAGGAAACATACCAACTTGTATGTTTACCTTCAATATTTCCAACATTTATATCCAAACATTAAAATAACCTATGAAAAAGTCACTGGGCCAAAACATGGCCCAAGAAAGACTCCAAGACCACGAAGAATGGCAGTCCACGAAAGACATGGTCTTTCGTCCTAACCAACGAAGAATATGAGATATTTGATATTTGTCATATGGGTTCTTCTTGATATTGCATGCATGGACAAACAAAGTCCCATGCATTTACAACAAAGTCCCATGAATTCATAACAAACTTCAAATTATATTCAGAGTGACATCATCATGATGATGTCATGGTGATGTCAGCTCGCGGCTCTTCGTGCTTCGCGTGTCGAACTCTGGGGGTACGACGGAGGAATGTTGCGACGTCGGTCTTGAGCCGAACCGAACCGAGCCACATCCACACAAAACTGTATCAACACCATGAACACGAGATTAAGGGGTTTTATAGAGAGAGAAATGTTTATCATTTCTTATCTTCGTTTTTCTTTATTTGCTTGTGTTTTCACTCGGAGTCAAAAGTTTAATAAGTATGATGTTTTATTAATTTGCATAATATCACAAAGGAGTCAAAAGTTTAATAAGTATGATGTTTTATTAATTTGCATAATATCACAAATACTATAGTTACACAAGGAATCATCAAAATTCACAAAGGTTACAAGAGACGAGCATAAAAACATATCACCAACAACAATCAGTTGCTTATTCACTATTTTACGACATTAATACGTGTATTAGAGTATAATATTTGATTCAGATTTCGCTTTTCTTCACCCCGGGGCATATTGATCAATTTGCACAAGTTGTCCAATTTGACGGAAACCGATTAGAACCCAAGGCTGGTAAATTGCGAACGTTGATGTCCATTGGGAGCATACGGTACTCAATGTCAAGATCTTTGAAAATCTTGATAAGCTCCTCGACTAGAAGAGCTCTTCGTTTCCATCTTTCACCCATATCCTGAAAATTCATTCGGTGTGAAAGCCATATTGATATTTTGAGCCGATTCAAATCCTCGACATCTCTTAAGACGATCATCGGCCCAGGTTGCCAATGCTCACTCTTGTCCTCGACATAGCTGCGAACACACACCAGTCCAAGCTTATGTCATTGCTGATTAGTTTTAATAAAAAAATCGATGAAAATAAGTGTGGTATCTTTTTCTAGTTTGTTTGTTACCTTACAAGATCATTTGTAAAGTAATTATGATACCCTACAAGATCATTTGTAAATAATTACTCTACGAGTAAATAATTACGAAAATGTTACTGTGTTTTTTATCCTCTGCGTCATCTCACGATGCTTACCTTGTTATCATGTCCTTCATTTTAGCAACCTTTTCGGTAGGGGTTGATACATGGATGCAGAAATCAATGGCATCACCCATATCAGGGCTACGATGGTAATTAGCAATGGGCATGGTAGACAAAACATTGTTTGGATATGCTATTTTCTGATTATCATATCTTAGGAAGATCGTTGTTAATATGTGCATCTCCTCAACTATCATCTGCATTAGTAAAAACTACAATCATTAATCACTATATAATTGAAAACCAAAAGGCCAATGTGATTTTCTCAATTTTTAAAAAAAAATCTGACCTGAACACCATTGATCTCACATCGATCACCAACATCAAAAGGATGCACAATGAACAAGAAAATAATGGCCTCAAATGTTGTTTTACATGCGTTTCCAAACATAAAAGCTGCCAAAAGTAGTTGTGAGCATATGAAGAAGAAGAAATGGGTGGTTGCAACTTTAAGGATAAGAAGCCAAATGACGATTATTATGATTCCTACGAAAACGGTTAACATTTGATGAAGATTGTCGACAGCTGTTTTTGTGTCGTTGAGTGATAATGCAAGTGCTCTACGCTCTCGAAATGCATTAACCTGGAAAACTAACAAAGTTATTATACATACAAATTGTAATAATTAATGGTTTATAAGAAGATCGAAAACGTACCACCCAGTTTTTGAGAGCTCGTTTGCTAATTCCTTTAGTCACATTCCCTCCATCAAAGAGTCGAAATGTCCTTAAAGCTTCGTCATTGCCCAAAAAACGCATCAAATCCTCAATATAAATATGTCTGTCAAAATAAATAAATGAACAAAAGTACAAATACATAAATGAATTCTTTATATCTATTATAGAGTAATATATGAATTAGGGTTAGTTAAGTGTTGGTCCGTAAACACATTTGCCCAAACAACTTGTTCATGAATTGGCTTGTTTCTTAGTTCTTTTAGAAACAAAAAATGTGTTTTGTGTCATCAATTAAGTATTATGCCAATATATAAAAAGATTAATTAAGAGAAGTAGTTTTATAGTGAACCCAACTTTCTATATGCATTTGCAAATTTATATTCGTAAAGTGTTAATGTGAAAAAGTAACTAGAATAAAACAGGAAAAGGTTTAAATAAACATGTTATTTTGGGTCAACCTAAGAATGATCATGTAGTGTTCGGGTTCCTGCTCTAACATGATTTTTTTTTTTTTTTGGGATATGTTGTGTTTTGGTTCTGGTTGTGTTTTTGTGTCAAATTTCTTGATTTATGTCAGGTTCAATCCATCGACCCATGAAGGTGCAAACACAACCCATTTAACACCCTTAGATTTACGAGTACTTACTTGGAACCGTGTTTTGCAACGTTGCAAAATATCTTCTTGGCTGCGATTTTAGCCTGTGTTTCGCTTGTTATCTGTGTGGAACCTTCATCTTCATCACCATCATCGGCAAAATCTTCCAATTGTTCATCCAAAGTACTTAACATGCTCCTGTTTATAGAATTCATCATCCTACTCATATTCCAAGCAGATATATTCTTCTTATTCATCTTATGCAAGTGATCCATGGTGATTATATTGTCATGCTTCTTAGGACTACCCCCTTCACTTTTACCCGTCTTTCCATTGCTTGATCTCGGTGTACCAACACTTTTATAACCCGTAAACATATTCGCCTTAAGCGGCATTGGTAAACTCGCATCCACATTCTGAAGCTTATCAATCTCTTCCATCATCCATTCTTCCTCCTCTTGTTCTTGCCGAATCTCATTCACAGGCGGGCCCGAAAGCGTTTCAATCACGTATTGATTAAACAACGAATCTTGAATCCGATCAAAATACTTGCTGACGTGGAAATTCGAAGCAAGAACTTTGATCACCAAAGTTTTCAACAACCAAATAATAGTCCCCACCAAAAGACATATCCAAACCCGCGTTACATACGGCAAAACCTTCTTCCCATATGCCACGCGTTCGACCTTCTTATCGAATATGCATTGCCAAGCAATCAATATCAAACCCAACCAAATACAATTCTGAACCGCTTTCTTTAACCCGTAAACAAAATAGAGAACTCTTTTTCGTAGTAAGAAGCTTCGTTCGATGAAGAACACGATCATCTGAATCCCCCATCCGGATACCAACCTCCCACATATTACAACAAATATCATAACTTCCCATTTCCACCATTCAAGACCATATAAATTTTTGTTTCTAAAATTTGTTATTGCAAGTGTGCATATCAAAGCAGCAATGATTAATATCAAGCTGGTTAACTGAAGCAAAGTCCATTTGTTATACCTTAACTTCTTGTACTCATCTGGCATATCATCAAACAAAGAGAATTCATCTTCTTCAATATCCGAATACCCTTTTCCTTGATGACTTGATCTTGGTGTCTTTTGAGACGATCTTTGGTCAATCTCTGGCTCAGTGGCGGACCCAGAAATTTTTCCATGGGGGTGCGGAACATTTTTAAAAATTTTAGGCCCCTAGGTATATAAGTAAAAAAATCGGTTCGTATCGGGTCGGTTCGGGTTGTGTCGGGTCGGGTCGGGTCATGTAAAACAAAAGAAATCGCGCCATAACGTCCCTACTCATGGTTCCTATTACAAACAAATTGATCCATAAGTTCATCAGTCCATAACATAATGTTTCAATTTTATTTTTTCAACCCTACAAATCGTGTGTAATCACCCTAAAAATCATCTAAACAACATAATCACCCTAAAAATCATCTAAACAACCATAAACAACGTCAAAACACATGAAATTTCAAACCTAATTAAGAATTTTGTTACCCTTTGGTGTCGGACGGCGGTGGTTCGTGGCTGCTGATGACGTGCTGTTGTGGTTGATGTTGTGTTCGATGATCACTGGCAGGAGACGACCCAAGAGAGGGAGGGCGGGAGGAATTCTAAGGGACTATTGGGCTTATTTTAATTATTATAGTTTGAACTTAGGTGGAGTTTGGTTAATGCGCTAGTAATTAGTGGGCTAATTATGTTTAATGAAATAGTGGGTTAAGGTATTGGGTATTTGGGTTAAGTTGGGTAGTATAAGTTTATATAATTTAGGTAGTTTTTTTTTTTAATTTGAGTTTACTAAAAAAATTTAAAATATAAATCGATAACATTTTTTATCTAAGGTGTGTGGACGAAAAATTCCAAGGGGTGCGGATGAAAAAATTCAAGGGGTGCGGACGAAAAAATCCAAGGGGTGCGGACGGGATTTTCAACGGAAAATAGCACTAATTTTTTTTTTCCTGGAGGTGCGCCCGCCCACCTTGGGCTAGGGGTAAGTCCGCCCCTGCTCTGGCTCATCCATTAACCTTGATTTAGTTTTCATTCTCATCAAAGTGGAGTTTCTTTTGAATCCTCCATTAGATGAACAAATCACCACTTGTTCTCCACTACGACCGATGACAGTGCTGCTGCGACGGCTTCGACTAGGGGTAGACCGCTGTCCAGCTGATCGCGGTCTAGCAGCATCATTGAATGAGACCCGAACCTCTTTTGGGGTGAGTTGGCCACTGTTGTATTCACCTAGCTCTGATTCTTTAGTAGAAGTGGCTGTAGAATGGCCGTAAGTGTTTACTTTTGCTGTGTTTCCCCGGAGATTACCGGAATATGATGGAAATTGATTGGTGTGTTCGCCGGAAAAGTGTTTGTCTTCTATTTCAATAAATGGGTCGTTTGGTGAATATCCTGGGAATGATCTTCCCAGATTCGCCATCAAATTCGTTTTCGGATTATAGGAAAATGATTGTTGGGTGAATGAAGCTGGTAATGATTCATGAAAGCTTGAGAATTGAGGTCATTTTATAGTGTGAAGTGTCTTCGTGTGATAAATGAAGAAATATGTAACAACCATATATAAAACCGGTTGTTATTTAATAGAGGGCCAATCTTGTCGAATGAGTGATCTTACCGGTTTAGGAGCTTTTTCATAGACTGAATAACGTAAATATAATAATTGAAAAACTAATAATAATAATTTAAAAACTAAAAATATGTATTAAAGTAATTTAAAACATACTTAACATTCACAAAAATTGAATTTGGTCCAAAATCCACACTAAGTAATATGTCATATCATTCCAAACTTACTTTTTCTTTGAATATTAAAGAGTTAATTACATAGTTAGTCCCTGTGGTTTGAACAAAATAATATACTTAGGTACAAATAGTTTAAAATCACCTTCTAGGGTATTAACTTTTCATTTTGTAACGTTTGGAGGTACTAACGTTAATTTTTTGTTAAACTATTAATACCTAAGTATGTTATTTTGTGCAAACCATAGGGACTAACTATATTAATACCCTAGATGTTAATTCCTCCAAACGTTACAAAATGAAAAGTTAATACCCTAGAATATGATTTTAAACTATTAGTATCTAAGTATGTTAGTTTGTGCAAACCAGATGGACTAACTATGTAATTAACTCTTTATCTTTTGATCAAACCTTCACATCATTATTAATCCGTCACCTATTTTTCATTTTATTTAAACTATATCTAAGTTATATAATCTATTTATAATTTATTTATTATAATATTATTTGCTTTTTTATCAAAATATTTAAAATTTTTGAAAATATAAAATTAATAGCAAGGTAATCCATTAAATAAATAAAAATACACTTATTACAACAGTTTTTAAAAAACACACTTAAAGCCTAGAAATAAAAAAATACAAAAAAAAAAAAACGTAATCCTAATAATAATTCAAAATTTTATTATTTCGTTATCAAGTGTGTGTATATATATATATATATATAGTGAAAGAGTAAAATACAATATCTATTAACGTACGATATAGTGAAATCGCATGTTACAAAATAGCATGGATGAAATCGCTTGTGATAATTTTGATGAAATCGCATGTTAATTTTTTTGTAACAATTTCGCATGTGATAATTTTGGTGAAATCGCACGTCGGTTTTTTTAACAATTTCGCATGTGGTAATTTTGATGAAATCGAATGATAAAAAACCAACATGCGAAATTGTTACAAAAAACCAATATGCAATTTCAATGTGGGATGAAGATCTGACGGCTGAGATGAGCGCATACATATTGTACGATAAGGGATATTGTACGTTAACCTAACCCTATATATATATATGTATATATATATATGTATATATAGGGAGGAGCTCATGCGAGAACCACCTTTATTGTGAGAACCGCGAGAACCAATGTGAACACACCCTAAAATAGCTAAAAACCCTAAAAAAAAAAAGCTAAAAAAACCTAACCCCCACCCCCCCCCCCCAAAAAAAAAAACCTAACCCCCCCCCCCCCCCCCCCACAAGCTAAAATCCTAAAAACTAAACCCAAAAAAACCTAAAAAAATCTAAAAAAATAAAAAAAAAATCTAAAATTTTTTTTTTTGAATTTTTTAATATTTTTTATGTTAAAATCGTTACTTTTAGAAGCAAAATTTTTTTTTTTTTTTTGCTTCGAAAAGTAGCGATTTTTTTATAAAAAATATTGAAAAATTCAAAAAAAAAAATTTGTGTGATTTTTAGCTATTTTTAGGCATTTTTGGTTGTGTTCACATTGGTTCTCGCGGTTGTCGCAATAAGAGGTGGTTCTCGCATGATCTTCTCCCTATATATAGGGGGCCGCTAGAATGAGAACCAACTCGAGTTATGAGAACCGCGAGAACCACACCGTACGGGGCGAGGTGGACCAAATTTTTTTTTTCAAAAACGTAGATGCATGTATTATAAACACATTCGTAAAAAAAAATTAAAAAAAAAATACCGTGTGTGTAGTTTTTTACACCACAAGTTTGTGGTGTAAAAAACTACACACACGGCATTTTTTTAAAAAAAATTTTTTACGAATGTGTTTATAATACATGCATCTACGTTTTTGAAAAAAAAATTTGGTCTACCTCGCTCCGGATCAAGTAGTTCTCGCGGTTCTCATAACTCGAGGTGGTTCTCATTCTAGCGGTCCCCTATATATATATATATATATATAGGTCCTTTGTTTGTTATACAATATTTAGTTTTTTTATGTGCAAGAACGGGTCATTTTAATGAATGAAATTTTTTAATTTTATTTTGAACAATTATTATTTGACCCGACTTGAATCGAATAGCCGATCTGAAACATAACGATAGGAAAAAAAATTTGGATCCCATCACTTTACGCCGCCTCAAAGCTTTTGGTCAAGCTCCGCCACTTAATATAATAACAAATGAATGGTTAAATAACGAATATAAAAGTGTTCTCCATGATTGAACGAGGTGAACATAACATGCCATTTTTTAACCAAATGTAGAATAGTTTGTGAACATATTACTGACTACTATTTGTAGATGAAGTTATTACGGTTGTTCTCTGCACCAATATTTTTGTAAGAGTTTAAACTGGAAACTATCTTAATTATAAGGGTGCATTGATAAAGTTGGCGAATTTTCGCATGGAGAGATCGTGTTCGGTTGTTTGTGAATTAATGGCTAATTGTGTTTACGTTTCCTATTATTTTTTATGTTATTGAAAAAACATAATAATTTTTTTCATATAATATTAGAAACCTAAAGTATATTCACATGGAAAACAAAAACAAAAAATGTTATGGAAAACAACATAATAAATTTTTTAATATAATATTTCCTATCTATACGTTTACCAAGTGGGGGAATAGTGATAGACAGACATTTAACAATTGGGGGAATAGTGTCAGGCAGCTGCCTGACACTCCCACATTGGACCAACACGATTACTATTTTATATCCATTTTAAAATTACGTTTTTGCCCCAAACTCAAAATAAAATTACGCTTTTTGTCGCCATCTCAAAATTACGATCTTGCCATCAATTCAAAATTACGACTTTGCCTAGCACTCATCCATTGGACAAACCATTTTATTATTTTATATCCATTCTAAAATTATGTTTTTATCCCTCTTTAAAATTACGGTTTTGCCACCAGCTCAAAATAAAATTAAGATTTTGTCACAGCTCAAAATTACGATTTTCCCTCCATTCAAAATAAAATTGTGGTTTTGCCCTCAACTCAGAATTACCTTTTCGCCCCCAGTTCAAAATAAAATTATGTTTTTGCCCCCAGCTAAAAATTACGATTTTGCCCTCTGTTCAAAAATGTGATTTTTCCCCGTTTAAAAAATTATGATTTCGCCCTCAATTCAAAATTACGTTTTTTCCCCAGTTCAAAATAAAATTATGTTTTTGCCACCAACTCAAAATTACGATTTTGCCCTTGGTTCAAAATAAAATTGTGCTTCTGCCTCCAGCTTAAAATTACGATTGTGCCCTTAGTTCAAATTTATATTACGCTGTTACCCCAAGTTCAAAATTACGAATTTGCCCCTGTGAAAATCTACAACTTTGCCCCTGGTTCAAATTTACAGTACTGCCATTACTTTAGCTTTTGGCAACTTACGATTTTACCCAGTCAAAAAATACAACTTTCCCTCAGTTAAAAATTACAATATTGCCATCGTTTTAGTTTTTTTTTTTTCAAAACTATAAAAGTGTTTTGTTTTAATTGGTTGACTCGATTTAATTGTTTTTCGTGGTAATGAGCTGCCTAACACTCGCTCATTATTCGGCCATTGCCCCGCAACGCGGGCGGGGCATCAACTAGTTAGAAACATAAAGTATATATATTCACATGGAAAACAAAAACTAAAAACTATTAACGTGTTCTCAAGTAAAAATATTTGACGTGGAACGGAAACAAATAAAACGAAAAAGAAATCAGAATAAAAATTTGAAGAGTTAATTGCCAAAATCGTCCCTGAGGTTTGGGCACGTTTGCCATTTTCGTCCAAAATGACACTTTTGTACCAAATTGCCCCCAACGTTTGTAACTTTTTGCCATTTTCATCCAAACCACTAACTTAGTTTATTTTTTTTGTTAAGTTGAGGATATTTGGATGAAACTGACAAATATAAAACCACATGGACGATTTTGGCAATTTACTCAAACCCTTTTTAATTTCTTTTATTTAATTATTTTTGTTACATATATAATAAAAAATATACATCAAAATGACACTTTTGTACCAAATTGCCCCCAACGTTTGTAACTTTTTGCCATTTTCATCCAAAACACTAACTTAGTTTATTTTTTTGTAACACCTCGAAAATTCACGTCCTATAATGTGTAGACACGTGTCATATGTTTAAACATGTGAAATAAATATTATAGAAGGACTAAAGTTGACAATCATGGAAAGTATGTGAATATACGTATTCTAAATGTCAACCATGAATAAATAAAATGTACATTAACCCTACATGGTGCTCATACCTTCAAACGAATAAATCATGGATCATATGAAGCTAAAAGTGAAAGATTACAAACTACAGGGGCTAAATGTGTCAACATGTTTAAGTTATACCTCTGAGTGACCTTTTGACAAACCCGAAGCTTTGTAAAGGTTAATTATGCTCACTAGAATACACGGTTTAAATTTCGTAAAGTTTCGTTAACGTATGAGAAAGTTATGATCGAATTCGTGTGCGAAGGGTTAAAGCGTAAACGTTGGGAGTTAGGACTTTTCGGGTAACAATAAAGTTAACCGGGGACTTAACAAGGTGGGTATATGTTTTAAAGCCTTTAAAGATCAAAAATGAGGGTTTACAATGCAAGAAAACAAGTGCCTAATCGAGTTTTGAAGAGCCAAGGATCAAAATGAAATAAATCACAAAAATCTGATCAGATAGGGCCTAGCGCGACGCGAGGGAGGCTTGGCGTCGCGCGAGGGGTGCCCAGCTCCGAGAAATATGGGTTGTTGTCTGCTATGGCTCTTGTACGCGATCTTTAACCGATTTTCCACATCTCTTGACCCCTAAAACACCCCCTAAACACTAGAAACAAGTGTTGATCAGTTGTGGTGAGTGCTAGACTTTGTTGTCAATCAATTGTGGTGCTTAAATCCACTATATAAGGCCATGAACTTGCAACTCTTTCTTCACACCTTCATCTGCATTTGTGGATCACTTCTGGAGCTCAAACTTCCTCTCAAGTGTTCTCTAATCAAGCTTAGGACTTCAGTAAGTGTTCTAATCCTTTCTTAATTAAGTTTAGCTTAGTTATTTAGCTAAAAGTCAAACCATCGTAATTACGGTTTGACTTCGAGATTAGTCAACAATGGCTCAGTCATATCTCGAATTAAAAGTCGATATAAGTTGGTATTTATGTGGGTAATAAACCCTCAAAAGGGTTCCCCCAGATTACCACTCTAACCTGGTCAAAAGTCGGGTCAAACTAGTTTATAAAAAGTCAACAGGATACTTAAAATGCCATTTACGCATAATTAACATTATAGATCATATACAACCTGTTGGATCATTGTTATAACTTGGTAATAAGTGTAAGAACATGTCTAAACATGTCCAACCCGACAAATTCCTGTAAATACCCGGTTCGGAACCGAAAGTCACATAGTTTGACTTTCACTTTGACTTTCAGTTCTGACCCGTTAAGGCATGTTTTAAGAATGCCTCGGAGCTTTAATTGGACCAGGTTACATGTTAGAATAACCCTCTGTGATGTTACACCTTGGTTCATTAGTTATCCAATTAATATGCATGTTTCCGTTAATTGCTCATATGTTGACCGTTATGCCCTTATTACCTTAAAATGTGATTTTTGGAAATGTAAAAGAGTAGAAACTTTAATTACTGATATATAAACTTGTATGCAAAGTTTGACATCAGTTTGATTTGTAGATTAAGAGTTATGCTCATTATCGCAAAATGAATGCTTTATGTTAATAAAACGGCGTAATTAGCGTATAGCCTAGTTAAGCCTACGTTTTGGTATCAAACTTAATACCCACTGATGTAATATATTATTTTGAGATTTTTAAAGATTTTTAATTAATTTTAGGCTGAGCATAACTAGTAGTCGTAGGCTTAATCCGGTAATTGTCGGTTTTGCCCTTACTGGCCATAAAATGAGTTTTACATATCTAAACGACTCCAAACCTTTTACTACTGATCACATATGATAAATAAAGTATTTTAAGCCTTCTGGAAATATAAAAATATCAGATTTAAGTATCGAACCCGGAAATGGCCTTTAGTCGCCTTATTAAGCGTTTTTAACGCATAGTATGTAGTAAAATTTTATTGAACATACCCGGGTTGATACCTACTGATATATGAGGCAAATTATAATATTTTAACAGTAAGCAAAGGTTGATAAACTCAGACTCCAGTTTTGAGCTTTTCGGCTTATGTGAAATTACCAAAATACCCCTACGGGGCATAGTTTGGTTACACTACGTCAAAAATGGGTTACGGCCACACTTTTGGCAAAACAGCCCTGCCACACATTTGAAAAAATGTGTGGCTAAAGGTCATTCAAAGCTTTTTAAAACACATTTAGCCACACGTTTTATTATTAATGTGACCATCGTATGCCATTTCAAAACTTTTAGCCACGCTTTTAGAAAATAATGTGACATTTACTAGTCACATCCCGAAAAGTGTGGCCAAATGTGATCTACGACCACATATTTTTGTTCCATGTGACCAAAAACACTTGTATGTGAAACCTTTAGTCATACTTTAAGACAAAACTGTGACATTTATTTGCCACACTAGCAAAGTGTGGCCAAATGTGATCTACGACCACAATATTTATTTTCATATGACTAACTACACATGTATTCAAAACCTTTAGCTACACTTTAAGAAAACAAATTGTGACATTTATTAGCCATGATATAAAAGTGTGACCAAATGTGATCTACGACCAAGTGTGACAAAAACACATGTATATAAACCTTTAGCCACACGTTAAGAAAAAACAGTCACATAAAAAAAATGTGGCCAAATATGATCTACGGCCACATTATATGTTTGATAATGTGGCTAAAAGCTAATACATATGGCCACATATAATAATATATTGTGTGACTAAAGGTTAGCCAATAGCCACACATAAAATAAAAAAAAAACATATGGATTTACATAAACATTTGTCACACCATCGTCACTTTATTTATTTTGTATGATGAAATTATATCAAATGTCATTGAAAAAATGTGTGACAAATGTTAAAATTGCTACATCTTTAAAAATTCCCCCTCAAATATTTCACCCTAAATTTTAAATTTCTTCCCAAAAAAATTTCATTCTAAAACTTCCCTCCAAAATAATTTATCCTAAATTTTAAATTTCCCCCCAAAAATATTTCATTCTAAAACTTTTCTTCTAAAATATTTTATTCTAATATTCCTCCAAATTATTTCATTTTAAAACCTTCTCCTCAAATAATAATATAATTTAAAAAAAACATTATTTTTAATACATAATTGTAAAATTCTAACTAATACTATGTGTTATATTTTCAAATCATATTTGTTATTATCCGTTTTCTTGTAAATAATATTTTAGTGTGTGCATATTAGTTATGTTTATATACATTTTTAATAATATATTTTCTATCTTTTAAACAACATTTTAAAAAAATCATATATTATAAAGTATATAAAGTTATAAATTTCATTTCATTATTTGAGTAATTTCCTTTCAAACTTATATTTTTGGTTTAATAGACCATACTGGTCCTTAATGTATCCAAACGACCAATTAGTAGGTCAGATATGAGTTAATGGGTCATGTTGGGCTTTAGTGGATCAATACGGATAATAGTAAATCATATATGTCTTAATGGGCCCCATTGGATCTTAATGAAACACAATGAACAATAATGGATCATATATGTCTTAATAAACTACATTGATCCTTAATAGATCACAATCAACAATAGTAAATCATACACATCTTAATAGACCATATTGGGTATTAATGGATTACAATGAACAATAGTAGATCATACATGCCTTAATCGACCATAGTAGGCCTTAATGGGTCATAATGGAAAAATAGTGTATGATAGACCTCTTAATGGAGCATATTGGATCTTAATGGATCATAGTGGACAATATAGATCATACATGTCTTAATTGACCATGTTGAGCCTTAATAGATCACAATGGACAATATTATATCATACATGTCTTAATGGACCATGTTAGGCCTTAATGGATCACGATGCACAATACTATACTGTACATGTCTTAATAGACCATGTTGATGTCATAATGGATTATGTTGGGCCTTAATGGATCATATTGGGCCTTAATGAATCACAATGGACAATAGTAGACTTAATGGACCATATTGGGCCTTAATGGATCACAATGGCCAATAGTAGATCATAAATGTGTTAATGGATCACAATGGATAATAGTATATCATACAAGTCTTTTTTTTTTTTTGGATAAAGAGCTTTCGCCCGGCAAACTATATAAAAGAAAAAAATTGTTACATGTATTTAAGGAGGGGCATACCCCCCCAAAAAAAACAAACCCGTCACAACCCCAAAACATGCTTTGGGGGTGACATAACTAGAAAGCATATAAACCCGACTAAGAATACAAAACAGAGCTGCCAAAGAACCTCCGAAGCATATATAAAAGCCCAGACATTAGTAAAAAACCCGGACAGAAGCAAAAAACCAATCCCCGGACAGAACATCTGGACCTGCAATAACAGCCCCAAACCAACTGTACCACCCCAAACAACTTCCAAACAGCAAAAACCCAGCCTATAAAACCCTGTCCGGCTGCAAACATATATCACCCAGCAACCGAATAACAACAAACAGAAAGTCCCGAAAATAAGTAACTTCCGAGAACCACCCAAAGACAACCGAAAACTGACGAAATCCAGAGTAAGAACCCAGCAAAACAACACATCAAACGGAAACAACGGACTCATAAATTAACGTTTAGGAGGTTTTGCGACAACGGGATCAAAATACTTACCCGTCTTCGCAAGTTGCGAAATAAACTGAGCAGAGCCACTCTCATCCTCGTATACATCCTCGACACAGAAATCTGGATCCAGATCAAGCTCCAAACATTTATCGTAAAAAAATTCCCATTCCCCATCAACCCACTCTTCTTGATCATACAAGTCTTAGTGCACCATATTGGGTCTTAATGGATCACAATAGACGATAGTAGATCATATATGTCTTAATGGACCATATTGGAACTGAATGGATAACAGTGGACAAAAGTAAATTATATATGTCTTAATGAACTAGATTGGGACTAAATGGATCACAGTGGATAAAAGTAGATCATATATGTCTTAGTAGACCATATTGAGCTTTAATATATCATCATGTCCAATAGTAGATTATAAATGTCTCAATGGACCGTATTAGGTTTAATTGGATCACAACAGGTAATAGTATAAATCATATATGTCTTACTGAACCACATCGGACATTAATGAATCACAATAGACAATAGACTAAACCATGTAGTATACTAGACTAGACTATATTATACTATACTATAATCTACTACAGTATAATATATGTTATATTATATTATGCTATATCATACAATGTCTTATACTAGAATAGTGTTTACGATGCTATATATTATACGAAATACTTTTCAATTTATATACTTTTCTTAAGATGCTATATACTCTAGGATATACTTTTCAATTTATATACTTTTCTTAAAAAAATATTTTCTATTATAATATTATTTTTAAAGTTTATAATTAAACTAAAATTCAATGTTTGTTCTAAAAATTAGGATTTCACAACTATGTCTATTTCCCTCCCTAAAGTACTTTAGAATTTCACATTCCCGCTCCCCCAAATCCGTTAACCCTAAGAGCATTCTCATCCAATCCATCAAATTATACATACATTCCACTAAAAAACAACTCCTATATCAATATATTTTCACTAAAAACAAATACTTTTTCTCTCTCCTTTTCAATTAAATAATATTATTATTACATTTTTATCTCTCCTTCACTCACAACCACTTTAAATATATATTAAAAAAATTATACTAGGTGAACAGTGCCCCCCCAAATATACAGATGAACAGTAACATTTTCTCTCTCCTCCACTCACAACAATTTTTTATACCCTTTATAATATAAAAACTATCACTCACATATTTTGATGGTTTGGATGAGAATGCTCCTAACAACAATGCTTCTCTATAATGGCGATTCACAGAGCTACCGTCACCTCCAAAAAAACAAAAACAAACCAGAGGCTAAAATCTACACACACTAGACCAGTTTTGTCTTCGTGCTCACTACCAGAATCAAATCCAAACCCTAAACCATCAAAACCAACCACATGTCGTTAACGTTCCCCTCATCTTCAATCTTCATCACTTACAGCCACAAATCTCAGCATCATCTAACCGCCATTAAAGCACAAAACTCCTCATCAACATCACCAGAACAACCTACAGAATCGACGAATGAAACCGCCATAACTCCGGTAGGGTTCGGGTCCATGTCGACGTCATCTCCGGCGAAGAAACAGAAAGGAAAAAAAGGAAAGATCTAGAATTATTCGATGAGAACCGGTTGAAGCACCTAAGTTTGTTACTCAACAGAAGGAACAAGGGGCGTCGGATAAGCAGCAGGGGAGCAATGAGCGTGCTTTTCTTCTTACATGGTTAGGGTTAGGTTTGTTGATTATTGTTGAGGGGATTGCTCTGGCTGCTTCAGGTACAGTTGTTTGTTGTTTGGTTGATTACTGTTTTTGATTGATGAGGTGTGGTTTGGTTCGAATTTGATGGTTGTGAATAGCAAATTAGGGTTATTTGGATTGAGAAATTAATTCAGTTGGAGGTTATGTTAAGAGGTAGATATAGGTCTGTTGAGAGATTGAAAGTATATTTGAACTGGCGTACATACCAATCAAGTTTCCATACCTGCCGTACGGCTCTTAGCTGGTGTACATTGGCTGAGTCATCACAACCCTCGATCGAGCGCAACGAGAAAGTCATGGTAAGCAAAAGAGGTGCTCTTTAGTTTTATCAAGATACCCGCAGATGGTAAGCAAAAGGGTTTTCAAAGTTTTGACCTTTTTGTGAATCGGGCAAGACTTCTTGAGGTATCACAATCAGATCTTTAAGAAATAGTCAGTTTCTTGGTAGTGTTATTATCCTTAGATACAGTTTGTGACCTGCTTGTTGTGCTTTGTATGACTATAGATTTCAAAGTTTAAACTTGGATGTAAACAACTATAGGTGTATTTTAAGGAATTTTTTTTAGAAATGGTGTATTTTGGAAAAAAAATTAGGATAATGGGGAAGTCAACAAAAAAAAAAGGTTTCTGGTTTGAACAGCTGGCCTGCTGGGGCTCGAAAAGGATGCTAGACTAGCATCTTGTTTGGTCATGTTTATGTTTTGGTTTGAAGTTACAACATTGTTTGTTGTTGATGATGATGAATGTAGTTGTGGTTATACTTGTTATAGTATGCATTGTGATGTTGTATTTGTTATAGCTCAATTTGTCAACTATTAGGGTTCATATAATCGTATGGTGATGATGCTTCTTCATTATGTTGCTTAGAAGTTGGAACATTGTTCTTTACCTTTAAATGCATTAATAAGTAGGGAAGCTATACCTGATCTTCGATTTACAATTTATTTCAATCAACACTTAGTGGCCTGTATATGAATTAAGTTCTATTCGCTACAGTTTTTGCACTCAATTCTAGCAGTACTCAAGTTATTTGAATTTCATGGCTCAAAGGAGCTATGTCGTTTTGTTTTTATTTTGCAGTTTGTTTATGATTTTTTTTCAACATTAGGTTCTTTTATCATTAAATTAGGACATGGTAGCTAGTTTCTAATCATGGGCTACCAATTTTTCAGAGTGCAGGAAAATCAGCAGTTTTGAACAGTTTGATAGGTCATCCTGCGCTGGTACGATCTTCATTCTTTAGTCTGGAGCTTGATATCCAGTTTGTAATTTTCAAGTTTATTATGATTATACATGTCATAATATATTAACAATAACTATATCATCTGCCACATTTATTAAAGAGTGGCGCTAAACAACAGATGTTGTTAAGAGTATATTATATTTTTGATGATATGGAGGTGTGAGCTTTAATGTACTAATTCTCACTTTCATATTCGGTCTTAAATCAAACAGCCAACTGGTGAAGGTGGTGCGACCCGTGCACCTATATGCATCAATTTAAAGAGGGATGATAACTTAAGCGCCAGATCAATTGTGCTGCAGATTGATAGTAAATCCCAACCTGTGTCAGCAAGTGAGTCCTCATGTGATACTGTTGGCCATTTAAAACATATACCAAAATGTGAGTTTTATTCTAAAGATATTAAATGTTCTGTCTATCCAACTACAGGTGCTCTCCGTCACTCATTACAAGACAGGCTTAGTAAAATTTCAAGCAAGAGTCGCGATGAAATATATATGAAGCTTAAAACAAGTACATGTGAGTATTAAATAAATATTCATATTTTAGATTAACTTATCATATGAAGACTTGGTTCTTTAGGCTAACCGTATGGTTTACAACTCCTCCATTGAAATCGATTGATCTGTCTGGAGTTGATAAGGGTAACCTTGATGACTCTTTGGTGAGTGATGTGAAATTGGTTGTTTCGGTTACATGAGTTTAATACTTTACATTAATCTATATTTACCGTATAATTTTTTAATTCTTTCAGAGTGAGTATGCTCAACACAATGATGCGATTCTACTGGTTGTAATACCTGCTGCTCAGGCACCTGAAGTTGCTTCTGCAAAAGCTGTCAGAATTGCTAAGGAATATGAGGGAGAATGTGGGTTTTCAGTTTAAGTCAGTTTCATTTTCATTTTCAGCCTCTTGTAATATTCAAGTTGTAATTTATGTTGTTTGATTACTGTAGCAACAAGAACCATTGGTGTCCGTAAAATAGATCAAGCGTCTTCAGATCCCGAAGTTCTTGCTGCTGTTCAGGCACTTCTTTTGGGTCAAGGGCCAAGAAGCACAGCCGATTTCCCATGGGTTGCCTTAATCGGTCAATCAGTATCTATTGCTTCAGCACAATCTGGAAGTGTTGGGTCCGATAATTCATTAGAAACCGCCTGGCGGGCTGAAAGTGAGAGTTTAAAATCTATATTGACCGGGGTCCCTCAGAGCAGGCTTGGTAGACTAGCAATGGTGGAAACCCTTGCTCATCAAATCCGTAACTGAATGATAAATTGTGGGAAGAAATAATGGTTAACTCTTACGTCTTTTAATTATAAATGCTGCATTTTTACAGTTTTTATAATTTCATTTCAAGTCACTAACACACAACTTGTATTATATATTCTAGCGTTTTTATGACATTGATGCATGCCATAGGCATGAGACATCACTTCTTGGGACATCTTGGGACACCATCTCATTTGAAATCACAAGAAGATATACATAATACACATTCAGCAAACGTCCCATAGGTATGTATTACGAAATACAAACATATATATATGAACTTTAAGATGTTAACATGACAATTTTTTGTATACAATGAAGTGTACTCTGTAGATTATAAATTTCACCAACTGTGTGGCATGCGGTAAAATTTACTTGTCAATAGGAAAAAAACCACTCATGGAGTTCCACTACAAGATAATTGCTATAGAGTTTCCATTGATAAAGTTATAAAGGAAGCAATATTTTTACGAGTAGAATCATGTGAGGTCAAAGTAGTTGGGATGCACTAAATACTTTTTTTGCTTGTTGCTTGGCCAAAATACCTTATCAAATGTAACCAAAAGGTTTGTTTCTTAATTAATTACTTTAGGTATTTATATATGTTTTCATGTTTTATTGCTATAGGTACCAAATCTTCCATCCGTTCAAACACAGAACACTACAACTCAAATCGCTAAGAAGCAAAATATATGTGTTACAACGATTGATTACATTAAAAAGAAAACAGACAAGGAGCAAGAAGAACAAGAAAACACTCTAAAATAGTTTTTTTAATGTATAAAGTCATTTCTCTTTGCAACTATTGTAGATAGCTTATGACTAGAAGTTTATTTCTTTGGTATTTAAATTGAAAATTTATGTACAAATTTTGGTTTAGTAATATTAATGTTATTTGGTTTTTAGGTTTTCTTATGTTTAGCTCTGTTTTCTATTTTACAAAAAAGTTGAAAATAAAACTAGTTACGTGAAAATGGCCACATAGAACTATGATAAACATGTGTGACCAAAGGTTAGTCAACAGCCACACCATTGTCACTATGTTTTTTTTTTTTTTTTTTTTTTTTTTTTCTTCTTCTGTAACAGAATGATAGCAAATGTCATAGACAAAAATATTATGTGTGACCGAATGTTAGATAATAGCCACACTTAAAAACACAAATTTCATATGGCTTTACATAAACATTAGCCACACTATTGTCACTTTATTTTTTTTTTTGTGTGACGGAATGTTAGCAATCGTCATGAGTAAAATATTATGTGTGATCAAGGGTTAGGCAATAGCCACAAGTAAAATTACAATGTTTCATGTGGCGTTACATAATCATTAGTCACACCATCATCAATTTGTTTATTTTAGTGTGACGGAATATTAGCTAACGTCATGGGCAGTATGAATATGTGTGACTAAATGTTAGACAATAGCCACACTTTAAATTATATAGTTTCGTATGGCTTTACATAACCATCAGCCACACTTAAAATTACAAAACCGTATGTGACTTAACATAATCATTAGCCACACCAACGTCGCTTTATTTTTTTGTATGACAGAATGATAGCAAACGTCACGTGAAAAAAAAAATACATGTGACTAAAGGTTAAACAATAGTCACAGTTAAACTTACAAAACTTTACGTGACTTTACATAACCGTTAGCCACACCATGTCACTTTGTTTTTTATTTTATTTTTGTGTGACAGAATAATAGTAAATGTCATTAGAAAGAAAAATATGTGTGACGAAAGGTTAGACAATAGTCATATTTAAAATTATAAAATTCTTTTGTGTGTCTAGAAATAATTTTTAGCCACACTTATAGTAAACTTATGTGACTAAATAATACAACGGCCACACCTACAGTGAATTCATGTGTCTGTTGCTACCGTTTAGTCACACTTAATGGATGGAATGCTTGATTTCAACAACCCTTTTGGCCACGATTTCTTTTAAATGATGTGGCTAAAACAAACTTTTAAGTGACTATATAATAGAAACGCTCACACTTACGATAAATTCATGTGCCCGTTGCTACCCTTTAGCCACACTTAGTGTAAAGGATGTCTGATTCCAGCAAGAAAAAGTGGTACCCTTTAGCCACATTTTTAAGTTACTACAGCCACTAAACGTGAATGTGGCCGTATGATACCTACGATGACTCGACCTTTGGTCACACTTGAGCTGGAAAAAAAAAAGTGTGGCGAAAGATGTATGGCCACACTTTTTTCGTGTGGCTGTAGGCCTTTTTTGACGTAGTGTTAAAAATGATAAATTTCACATATATGCTTTATCTTACTGTTATAACTCATTAATTTGAGTATGTTTACTGATTACATCAGACCTGTAACTCAGTTAAACACTTAAACCCTTTTACAACCTTTAAAATGACCAAACTACCCCTACGGGGCCTAGTTTGTGTTTAAACACGTTTCGGGCATAATGAAAGACATCTTACTGATGTCACAACATATTTGAGGCATAATTATCTTAGGAAACCTGTATATAGCTCTCATGAGTACCCGTCACGCTTATTACGCGTACGGTTCGGTTTATGTAACAAGTTTACATAAATTAGCCGAAACGGGTCAAACCTTAACGGTTTTATTCTCAAAATCCAGAATGTGCATGAAGGACCCATATTAAGCAAGTCTCTGAACTTGTCGGGTCTAAATCACATTCTATCCGGTCTTTGCTTAATCGTGCGTACGAATCGTATCTTTGAAACTAGCCGGTCTAAGCTTAAGCTTAATTAAAGACCCGTTAGGATTCTAATAGGTTATTATAAAACCTTCGTTCCAGATTAGGAGGACCAGTAAAAGCTACGTGCATTTTTCTTATTGTGATTTATACATTGCTCAGGTAAATACTTTTAACTTATTTTCCCTATACGGGCTTGGGTTACGGTATATAGCATACCGCTTGATCGGGCATCAAATTCTCCACCGTTGAGTGGGTAGTTGAATAAATTTGATCGGCTCGTTTAAAGAGTCTTGTTACTTAAAGCCTTTGGGGGGTTAATGACCATGTCCCGGATATCCTCGGCATCATCGTACGAGATGGCCACGACCTGAGCACGGGGTGTAGGCGTACACCTGTCAGTGTATAACTCATTATTGTGGTGTGTCTATTGATCTTTAACCCGGACAAGATCCGGGCTACTGAACGCACAAGGAACATGTAATTCGTTCGCAAGATTATAATATTAAATAATTCTCCCAAGTTAAATAAAAATGTTTATGCCACGTGCATCCAAACCAATTTTCAATCATTTTCCAAAATGAGTCAGTTGATTGTATTTACCAGTGTAAACTGACGTATTTTCCCAAAAAGATTAAATGCAGGTACTAAGCGAAATTGGCTGGGATTTCTCCTTAGCATCATTAGAAGTCTCGCAAGCTTAAGATGCCTGAAGTCTGTTGAACCATTAATATTATTTTATTTCGATCCGACTGTGGATAAACTTCCGGATATTGTGACTTTGATTTTACAATAATTTATTCGGTTGTATTATATCTTTTTAAATTGCTTCCGCTGTGCATATTAAATATTGTGTTGTTTGACTATTACGTTGCCAACCACGTCACGATACTCCCCCACCGGGCCCACCGGTGACACGTGGAAATCCGGGGTGTGACAGGTTGGTATCAGAGCCAACACTGAGTGAATTAAACACTAGCCTTTTGTGTTTAATCTCAGTTACACAATTGCACATATCTAAACCTTCGAGTCTAGACATATAACATAGGACAAATTCCACCTTAATCGGTTTTTGTTTTGTCCTTTAAATTTTATATTTGTTATTGTTATCTTATGCTATTTTGACAGGATTAACAAAATGCCTCCAAGATTCTTCCGCAGAAGAGGACGAGGAAAGGTGCCGATCACCGCCCCCAACGACTACGAAGCTGGACCTTCAAATGTTCGAGCTCCATCTACGACGGAGAGTGACGATCCACGCCAAAACAGAAGAAACCTATTTGAACCGGCTAGACGGTCGGTCTCACATAGCTCGACACCTCCTATTCAAAATCCTTACGAACCTAACAACCCTCAACCCTCCTATATACCATTACAACGATCTCTGTCTCATCATTCGTATGGAGACCCTACACCAGTTTTCAGGGCCGGTTTGACCCGACCAACTATATCCAAGAACCCGTGGGTTTTAACCCACTAGGGGCAGATGATCATTTCTCTGGCGACAACGCGGACGACATGGACGAGGATACTGACCCCGTCGAATCGGCAAGTGGCACTCCAAACCACCCGATAGAGATCTCTGACGGATCTTCATTCCATGGATCACCCTATGTTGGTCCAGACAGCTTCCAAGCCTTGTTCACCAGGCATGAATGGTACTATACACCTCCTCGCCATTCACCACCTCATGAGCAGCAGCAGCCGCAACAGCAGCATCATCATCAAGATTCCTCTGGGGATTCCCGATTTGTGGCAGTTACGCCACCACCTCCACCGCCACCAGTTCAGCCGGCACCTCCTCAACCGCCAAGGCGTAGGAGAACCGGTGCCCGCATGTCGGCACGAGCAGGGGACTTCCATTTCAGTTCCCCACATCAATCCAGTGGCAGCCACTACCCGCCACATCAGGAGGACCCACAAATGGGTGGGCCTTCCAACCCATCGATGTCGCAGCCGCCGCCAATGGGTTTTAACAACCCAATCCCAGTTTATACGGGTTCCATGGCATACAACCCGTTCGAGCCGCCGGTCCACAAAAACTATGGGTACGCAGAGGCCGACCCTTACATGGTGGCAGCCAACTACAATGCCCTGCACCCGGAAGGACCATACGGAGCTCCATGGGGAGTTGGGTACCCAACACATGGGTACCAGATACCACCTAGGCCTATTATACGGACTCAATCGCAGCCGCCTAGGTTCTCCCCACCTGAGCGTGAAGAACTCCTTTAGAGGCTGGATCAGGTTGAACGGGAAGTGCACAGGGATCGTAGGGAGAGACAGACTTTCTTCCAAGGGTTAGCAAGTTTGATCAAAGGGAAGAGCAAGAAGGATCATTGAATCCTTCCACTGTTGTTGTTCCTTGTATCCAATAAGCCCCTGCGTGGGCCTGTATTTGCTTTATTAGCCCCTGTGTGGGTATGCTTGTTTGTATTGACCCCTGCGTGGGTCTATCTTTCTGTAAACCCCTACGTGGGTGTGTTATTTGTGTAAGTCCCTGCGTGGACCATTATGTTATTAAGCCCCTGCGTGGGCAGGTGTGCATTAAGCCCCTGCGTGGGTAAGTACTTGTTAAACCCCTGCGTGGGTAAGTTTGGTATTTGAAAAGACCCGTTTAGGGCAATGTGTAATATTAGAATAAATCAATGGAATGTTTGTTTTATAAATTTCATGTTTGCCATTACGTGCATATATAATTTATAAATGAAATAAATAAATTAAAAACATTCCTTTTGAATTAATCTGCCTATGTATTTATTAATTAAGAATCTTAAAGTGTGAAACCTAGCCTCGGGTCAATTATAAGACCGGGCCAAGATGGTAAGACCTGTTTAAAAGATTCAAATCCCTGTTAACATCTTAAAACATGTTAACACTCCTGGCAGATGTGATTCGTTAAAATCACGTGTCATTTTTATATGTATAAGGATTCTTTAGAAGATTCCTAACCCAGTTTAATGATCTCTGAATCCTGGGTTTACATCATCAATTAAGACGATCATAGTGTAACCATACGTGGTAATATAGTGCCTACGGGCTCTGCTCATTTCCATATGAGCCAAAAGACAGTGGTAGCGATGACTCCCTGTCAGATAAAGGTAATGAACTAGGTTCAAACCTTCATGCTTTGATTCTCTGAAATCATAGCTTATAATTTATAAATGTCCTTGTGACCAGGCCTATTGTGCCAGTAAACCTTAATGTTTTGATTCTCTGAAATCATAGATTAATTAAAAATGTCCACGTGACTAGGCCTTTTGTGCCACAAATAAAACTGTTGTTGTTTTATAATTGGGATAAATTATTATAGAAATCCTAAATAAATATGATTAATAAATTAACAATATATGGTCTCTGTTTACCATGGTTAATGAATTTCCCTAAGGGGCAATTCCATAGTAAACTCCCAAATAAACTATTGTCCTTGTTTTCTGCAACAGTTCAATTGTAATGGCTAACTCAGACGAGGGTAATAGTCATCCAGTGGAGGTTAATAATGACGCCCGAATTAATCTAACGGGTGCGGAATTGAAAGCGATCATAGACGGCGCTGTTACACAGGCTTTGGAAAGGCAGTACGAAGAGTACAGTGGGACTCGTAGTAGGACCCAATCTACACAGCCTTCAAAGCCACCGTCCAAGAAGGACGACACAAAGAAAGATGATGATCGACGCTCCTCGAACCACAGTGCTCCATCTCAGCAGGTTATACTAAACAAGGGACCCCGTGACAAGGGTTGCTCGTATAAATATTTCGTTTCCTGCAAACCCCCGGATTTCACTGGGGAGAAGGGAGCCATTGACTGTATGATATGGCTGGATGAGATGGATACGGTTGTAGACATCAGCGGATGCGCTGAGAGAGACGTGGTCAAGTTTGTGTCACAGTCTTTCAAGGGTGAAGCTTTAGCATGGTGGAGATCTCTGATTCAAGCCACCGGAAAAATCCCATTGTACAACATGTCATGGGATCAATTTGTTGCCCTTATCAGGGAAAATTTCTGCCCTCAACATGAGGTGGAGAAGATAGAGTTTGATTTTCTATCCTTGGTGATGACAAACCTCGACTGTCAAGCTTACCTAACGAGCTTCAACACGATGTCCCGGTTGGTTCCTTATCTGGTAACCCCGGAACCAAAAAGAATCGCTTGTTTTATCAGTGGTTTAGCCCCGGAAATCAAGGCAAGCGTGAAAGCTTCTCGGCCAGCTACGTTTAGGTCTGTAGCTGACATATCTTTATCCCTTACTTTGGATGCGGTCAGGCAGAGATCGCTGAGGAATAAGGAGGCTGAGAAGAGAAAACGTGAAGATGATGGTTCACGTAGATCGAACAAGAAGCACCGTGGGAACGGTGATAACAAGAAAAGATCTGACTCAAGGAAAGAGGGGCATAATTCTGGTGAGAAGCCCAAATGTAAAATATGCAAGAAGCAGCACTTTGGAAAGTGCAGACTGGAGTCGAACTCACAGACTCAGTCAAAATCTTATGCTTGTGGTATATGCAAGTCCACGGATCACAAAACCTTGGATTGCAAGAAGATGAAAGATGCAACGTGCTACCGTTGCAATGAAAAGGGACACATTAAGACCAACTGCCCTAAGTACAACAAGAAGCCTGAAGAGGCTAAGAAGACTAATGCTAGAGTCTTCAGAATGGACGCCAAAGAAGCAGTTCTAGACGACAACGTTATTACAGGTAATTTCCTTGTAAATGACGTCTATGCTAGAGTACTATTTGATTCAGGCGCTGATAAGTCTTTTGTAGATCATAAATTTTGTGAATTGCTGAAATTACCTGTCAAAGCCTTAAAGTGAATTATGAGGTAGAGTTAGCAGATGGAACCATAGAAACCATCTCAACTGTATTAGATGGATGTGTTATATCCATTAAGAACCATTCTTTTCCTCTGACTCTACTTCCATTTAAGTTGGCCGGCTTTGACATAGTTCTGGGTATGGACTGGTTATCTCATAACCAGGCCCAAATTGTCTGTAACATGAAACAAGTGGTGATAAAGACTCCGTCTGGTGAATCTCTTACCATTCGGGGAGATACCCAGTATGGACTGCCTGAGCAAGTGACTATGCTCAAGGCTTCGAAATGTTTAAAGAGGGGTTGTGTCATCTACATGGCACAAGTGATTATTGATGAGCCCAAACCAAAGATAGAAGACATCCTTGTTATCTCTGAATTTCCAGAAGTTTTTCCGGAAGAACTACCTGGTTTGCCACCAGATAGGCAAGTGGAATTCAGGATTGATATCATCCCCGGAGCAGCACCAGTTGCCAGAGCACCGTACAGATTGGCACCCACAGAAATGAAGGAGTTGAGGACACAGCTAGATGAATTGCTGGCTAAAGGTTTCATTAGACCTAGTTCATCTCCTTGGGGAGCGCCAATCCTGTTTGTCAAGAAGAAGGATGGGTCGATGCGTTTGTGCATCGACTATCGCGAGCTTAATAAAGTCATGATCAAGAATAGGTATCCTTTGCCCAGGATCGACGATTTGTTCGATCAGCTTCAAGGGGCAAGTTATTTCTCAAAGATTGACTTGAGGTCAGGCTACCATCAGTTGAAGGTTAAAGATGAAGACGTGCACAAGACTGCATTTAGGACTCGTTATGGTCACTACGAGTTCCTAGTGATGCCTTTTGGGCTCACTAATGCACCGGCCGCATTCATGGATCTCATGAATCGTGTCTGCAAGCCTTACTTGGATAAATTTGTCATCGTTTTCATCGACGACATTCTTATCTATTCAAAGAATCAAGCTGACCATGAGAAACACCTTCGATGTATTCTCAAACTCCTACATCAGGAAAAACTCTACGCCAAATTTTCCAAGTGCGAATTTTGGCTTCGGGAAGTCCAATTTCTTGGACATGTGGTTAACGAGCATGGTATCCAAGTGGATCCCGCTAAGGTTGAAGCAGTTATGAACTGGCAAGAACCAAAGACGCCTACAGAGATTCGTAGCTTCCTGGGATTGGCAGGATATTACAGGCGTTTCATTGAAAATTTTTCAAGGATTGCTGCACCCCTAACCTCCTTAACTAAGAAGAAGGTTAAGTTTGTTTGGGGCCCTAAGCAGCAAGAATCCTTTGATATTCTGAAGCAAAAGCTGAGCAACGCCCCAGTACTGACATTGCCAGATGGAATAGAAGAATTTGTGGTTTATTGTGATGCTTCGCACACTGGCATGGGGTGTGTGCTTATGCAGAAAGGCAAAGTTATTGCCAACGCTTCACGACAATTGAAAGTGCATGAAAAGAATTACACCACCCATGACTTGGAGCTGGGTGCCATTGTATTCGCACTAAAACTGTGGAGGCATTATCTATATGGAATCAAATGTGTGATCTATTCTGATCACAAGAGCCTCCAGCACCTGTTTAACCAGAAAGAGTTAAACATGAGGCAACGCCGTTGGATGGAGACTTTGAATGATTATGATTGTGAAATCAAGTACCATCCCGGCAAGGCGAATGTAGTCGCCGATGCCTTGAGTCGAAAGGAAAGGATGAAACCCATCCGAATCAATGCCAAGCGCATGGAGTTAAAGAATAATTTGATTGAAAGGTTGTTAGCTGCACAGAAGGAAGCTGTGTTGGAAGCTAACTATCCTAATGAAAAGTTAGGAGTAACTGAGGAGCAGTTAACTCTTAGCAAGGACGGAATTCTAAGATTAAATGGACGGATATGGGTTCCAATTTATGGAGGACTTCGAGATGTCATCCTCCAGGAAGCCCATAGTTCCAAATACTTTGTTCATCCTGGAGCTTATAAGATGTACCAGGATCTAAAGGCAAATTATTGGTGGATAGGCTTGAAAAAGTCTGTAGCCGCCCATGTAGCAAAATGCTTGACATGTGCCCAAGTTAAAGCCGAGCATCAGAAACCGTCAGGTTTGCTACAACAGCCTGAACTTCCTACGTGGAAGTGGGAAATGGTGATTATGGATTTTATTACCAAGTTACCCAAGACAAGGAAAGGCAATGATACAATATGGGTTATAGTTGATAGACTGACTAAGTCAGCACATTTCTTACCCATCAAGGAGACTTATAGCTCTGACATGTTGGCCCAGTTATACGTTGATAAGATTGTAGCCTTACATGGCATACCTGTGGCTATTATCTCTGACCGAGATACTAGATACACGTCACATTTTTGAAAGAGCTTCCAACAATCTTTGGGCACACGTTTGAATTTTAGTACGGCTTATCATCCTCAGACTGACGGTCAGAGTGAGCGTACTATTCAAACGTTGGAAGACATGCTACGTGCATGTGCAATCGATTTGGGTGGTAGTTGGGATAAGAACCTACCATTAATCGAATTCTCCTACAACAATAGCTACCATACCAGCATTAAGGCTGCGCCTTTTGAGGCATTATACGGTAGAAAGTGTAGATCACCCATTTGTTGGGCAGAAGTTGGAGACGTCCAATTATCAGGACCAGAGATAGTGTTCGAAACGACGGACAAGATTGTCCAGATTCGTGACCGTCTCAAAGCTGCCCGAGATAGGCAGAAGAGTTACGCTGATCCTAAGCGTAAGGATTTTCACTTCGAAGTAGGTGACAAAGTCCTACTTAAAGTGTCACCCTGGAAAGGAGTGATGCGGTTTGGTAAGAAAGGCAAGCTAAGCCCGAGATACATAGGACCTTTCAAGTTTATCGAATGTGTCGGGTCAGTGGCCTATAAGTTAAACTTACCAGAAGAGCTCAGGGGAATTCACAATGTGTTCCACATCTGCAATCTGAAGAAGTGCTTCGCTGATGAATCACTGGTTATACCGCATACAGATGTGCATATAGATGAGAGCCTAAAGTTTGTGGAAAAACCTTTGTCGATTGAAGATCGACAGGTAAAGAAGCTTCGAAGGAAGCATGTACCTATTGTAAAGGTCAAATGGGATGCCCGTAGAGGTCCCGAATACACGTGGGAGGTTGAATCCACGATGAAAGAAAAGTACCCTTATTTATTTCAGTAAATCTCAGGTCGAGATTTATTTTAAGGGGGTGAGGATGTAACACCTCGAAAATTCACGTCCTATAATGTGTAGACACGTGTCATATGTTTAAACGTGTGAAAGAAATATTATAGAAGGACTAAAGTTGACAATCATGGAAAGTATGTGAATATACGTATTCTAAATGTCAACCGTGAATAAATATAATGTACATTAACCCTACATGGTGCTCATACCTTCAAACGAATAAATCATGGATCATACGAAGCTAAAAGTGAGAGATTACAAACTACAGGGGCTAAATGTTTCAACATGTTTAAGTTATACCTCTGAGTGACCTTTTGACAAACCCGAAGATTTGTAAAGGTTAATTATGCTCACTAGAATACACGGTTTAAATTTCGTAAAGTTTCGTTAACGTATGAGAAAGTTATGATCGAATTCGTGTGCGAAGGGTTAAAGCGTAAACATTGGGAGTTAGGACTTTTCGGGTAACAATAAAGTTAACCGGGGACTTAACAAGGTGGGTATATGTTTTAAAGCCTTTAAAGATCAAAAAATGAGGGTTTACAATGCAAGAAAACAAGTGCCTAATCGAGTTTTGAAGAGCCAAGGATCAAAATGAAATAAATCACAAAAATCTGATCAGATAGGGCCTAGCGCGACGCGAGGGAGGCTTGGTGTCGCGCGAGGGGTGCCCAGCTCCGAGAAAAATGGGCTGTTGTCTGCCATGGCTCTTGTACACGATCTTTAACCGATTTTCCACATCTCTTGACCCCTAAAACACCCCCTAAACACTAGAAACAAGTAATGATCAGTTGTGGTGAGTGCTAGACTTTGTTGTCAATCAATTGTGGTGCTTAAATCCACTATATAAGGCCATGAACTTGCAACTCTTTCTTCACACCTTCATCTGCATTTGTGGATCACTTCTGGAGCTCAAACTTCCTCTCAAGTGTTCTCTAATCAAGCTTAGGACTTCAGTAAGTGTTCTAATCCTTTCTTAATTAAGTTTAGCTTAGTTATTTAGCTAAAAGTCAAACCATCGTAATTACGGTTTGACTTCGAGATTAGTCAACAATGGCTCAGTCATATCTCGAATTAAAAGTAGATATAAGTTGGTATTTATGTGGGTAATAAACCCTCAAAAGGGTTCCCCCAGATTACCACTCTAACCTGGTCAAAAGTCGGGTCAAACTAGTTTATAAAAAGTCAACAGGATACTTAAAATGCCATTTACGCATAATTAACATTATAGATCATATACAACCTGTTGGATCATTGTTATAACTTGGTAATAAGTGTAAGAACATGTCTAAACATGTCCAACCCGACAAATTCCTGTAAATACCCGGTTCGGAACCGAAAGTCACATAGTTTGACTTTCACTTTGACTTTCAGTTCTGACCCGTTAAGGCATGTTTTAAGAATGCCTCGGAGCTTTAATTGGACCAGGTTACATGTTAGAATAACCCTCTGTGATGTTACACCTTGGTTCATTAGTTATCCAATTAATATGCATGTTTCCGTTAATTGCTCATATGTTGACCGTTATGCCCTTATTACCTTAAAACGTGATTTTTGGAAATGTAAAAGAGTAGAAACTTTAATTACTGATATATAAACTTGTATACAAAGTTTGACATCAGTTTGATTTGTAGATTAAGAGTTATGCTCATTATCGCAAAATGAATGCTTTATGTTAATAAAACGGCGTAATTAGCGTATAGCCTAGTTGAGCCTACTTTTTGGTATCAAAATTAATACCCACTGATGTAATATATTATTTTGAGATTTTTAAAGATTTTTAATTAATTTTAGGCTGAGCATAACTAGTAGTCGTAGGCTTAATCTGGTAATTGTCGGTTTTGCCCTTACGGGCCATAAAATGAGTTTTACATATCTAAACGACTCCAAACCTTTTACTACTGATCACATATGATAAATAAAGTATTTTAAGCCTTCTGGAAATATAAAAATATCAGATTTAAGTGTCAAACCCGGAAATGGCCTTTAGTCGCCTTATTAAGCGTTTTTAACGCATAGTATGTATTAAAATTTTATTGAACATACCCGGGTTGATACCTACTGATATATGAGGCAAGTTATAATATTTTAACAGTAAGCAAAGGTTGATAAACTCATACTCCAGTTTTGAGCTTTTCGGCTTATGTGAAATTACCAAAATACCCCTACGGGGCATAGTTTGGTTAAAAATGATAAATTTCACATATATGCTTTATATTACTGATATAAATCATTAATTTGAGTATGTTTACTGATTACATCAGACCTGTAACTCGGTTAAACACTTAAACCCTTTTACAACCTTTAAAATGACCAAACTACCCCTACGGGGCCTAGTTTGTGTTTAAACACGTTTCGGGCATAATGAAAGACATCTTACTGATGTCACAACATTTTTGAGGCATAATTAACTTAGGAAACCTGTATATAGCTCTCATGAGTACCCGTCACGCTTATTACGCGTACGGTTCAGTTTATGTAACAAGTTTACATAAATTAGCCGAAACGGGTCAAACCTTAATGGTTTTATTCTCAAAATCCAGAATGTGCATGAAGGACCCATATTAAGCAAGTCTCTGAACTTGTCGGGTCTAAATCACATTCTATCCGGTCTTCGCTTAATCGTGCGTACGAACCGTATCTTTGAAACTAGCCGGTCTAAGCTTAAGCTTAATTAAAGACCCGTTAGAATTCTAATAGGTTATTATAAAACCTTCGTTCCAGATTAGGAGGACCAGTAAAAGCTACGTGCATTTTGCTTATTGTGATTTATACATTGCTCAGGTAAATACTTTTAACTTATTTTCCCTATACGGGCTTGGGTTACGGTATATAGCATACCGCTTGATCGGGCATCAAATTCTCCACCGTTGAGTGGGTAGTTGAATAAATTTGATCGGCTCGTTTAAACAGTCTTGTTACTTAAAGCCTTTGGGGGGTTAATGACCGTGTCCCGGATATCCTCGGCATCATCTTACGAGATGGCCACGACCTGAGCACGGGGTGTAGGCGTACACCTGTCAGTGTATAACTCATTATTGTGGTGTGTCTATTGATCTTTAACCCGGACAAGATCCGGGCTACTGAACGCACAAGGAACATGTAATTCGTTCGCAAGATTATAATATTAAATAATTCTCCCAAGTTAAATAAAAATGTTTATGCCACGTGCATCCAAATCAATTTTCAATCATTTTCCAAAATGAGTCAGTTGATTGTATTTACCAGTGTAAACTGACGTATTTTCCCAAAAAGATTAAATGCAGGTACTAAGCGAAATTGGCTGGGATTTCTCCTTAGCATCATTAGAAGTCTCGCAAGCTTAAGATGCCTGAAGTCTGTTGAACCATTAATATTATTTTATTTCGATCCGACTGTGGATAAACTTCCGGATATTGTGACTTTGATATTACAATAATTTATTCGGTTGTATTATATCTTTTTAAATTGCTTCCGCTGTGCATATTAAATATTGTGTTGTTTGACTATTACGTTGCCAACCACGTCACGATACTCCCCCACCGGTGACACGTGGAAATCCGGGGTGTGACATTTTTTGTTAAGTTGAGGATATTTGGATGAAACTAACAAATGTAAAACCACATGGACGATTTTGGCAATTTACTCAAACACTTTTTAATTTCTTTTATTTAATTATTTTTGTTACATATATAATAAAAAAAATATACATGGAGTTTTTAGAAAAAAAATTGATAGTTTTGTCATATAATTTTTAGAAATTTTTATCCAAATCACTAACTAAGTTTATTTTTTCTGTAAAGGTGAAAGATGTTTTAAAATTTTATAAAGAGTGAATTACAAATTTTGTTCTTTATCTATATATCAAATTTCAGGCGGTGTCCTTTGTCTTTAAAATTGACGAGCTTTGTACTTATTGTTTTAAAATCTTGCACGGTATGTCCTTTGACTCTACCCCAGTTTTTTTTTTCTGTTAAATCAGGTAATAGAAGGGTATTTTAGTGGTGATGGACTTGCAACATCGTTGATACCAATTACCACCTGGGATGATAGCGGCCGACGTTTGTTTACATGGAGAAACAAAATGGTCGTTTCTGTAATAAATATTTCCCCCCACATTATATTGTGTCTTATTTTGAAATTCATAAATGTTATTTTGATTGCAATTATAGTCTAATGAAATCATTACTTTACACAATAACATTTCTTGCTCACTGATTGATCACACCTAGTTCGGTTGATTATATCAAAATTTTGTAATAAAAATTTCCCCCAAATTCTATTGTTTCTTGCTTTGAAATTCACAAATAATATTTTGATTTCCGTTATAGTTTAATAAAAGTACTTTACTCAAAGAACATTTCTGGCTGGAAGTACTGATGGTTCACAATCAGTTCAATTGAATTTTTTTATTATATATATGTAACAAAAATAATTAAATAAAAGAAATTAAAAAGGGTTTGAGTAAATTGTTAAAATCGTCCATGTGGTTTTATATTTACCAGTTTCATCCAAATATCATCAACTTAACAGAAAAAATAAACTAAGTTAGTGGTTTGGATGAAAATGGCAAAAAGTTACAAACGTTGGGGGCAATTTGGTACAAAAGTGTCATTTTGGACGAAAATGACAAATCAGCCCAAACCTCAGGGACGATTTTGGAAATTAACTCAATTTTGAAATTATTGCATGCTCAAACCAGTTAATCAAGTCCCCATTTTACAGGGCGGTCAAACAAAGTAAGGTAGAGAATATTCAAACAATATTAAAGTAATTTTCCAAATAATTTTTTTAGAACAGTGAATTTCTTGTATTAGGTTGTCGCACTCCTTAAATTGGAGTGCCTCGTTTCTCCACTCCGATCAGACTGTGTTGTCTTAACCATGCCCATGCTAGCTTTAGATTTTGGCTTGGGTGTTCCCCGGTAAATCATGCCGCCGACTGCCACTTGACAACCATTGTGACACTACAAGAGCTTAAACACTCTCTGCCGTAACCCATGGTGGGACGAAAAGCGATGGAGAAGCAAGGATCATAAGAAGAATTTGATCTTCAACCCCAAATGGGATCAAGTTATCTATACTATATTATAAAGCATTTCATAAGGATGACGGCAAAATTTAAGTAATTGCAAGTTTTATGCTTATAGTACAATACTAAATGAGGTTAATTTTGGGGTAAAATGGTCTTTTAACTTGAATACTATTTTAATTCTTACAAATTATTATAAATCTAAGTTAACACAAATGAATTGAGTTAACTGATATAATGGAATTAAAAGAGTTAATTGAATTAAGACGCCAGAGAGTCAGACACCTGAACTTCATTCCTCTTCATCTTCCCCCATGGTTTATGAAGCCAATTAAACCAAAATTGATTACATATCGAAGAGGATCAATGAAGCATTCAATGTTGTTATCATTTTGTGCAATTCAATCGTCCCTCTTTCAATTTCCACATCCGTTTCCAGCCACCCCATATTAAGAAGCGGATCAATGAAATCAACCACAAAGTTGTTGCTCTATTTCCCAATTTCCAGCTCTTCTCTTCTGCCGAACTGATGATTTAGGGTTCCACACAATTCATTCCCATTTATTTAGGCGAATTTGTTGGTTAACTTCGCATAAACTTATTGGTTTTTTTGGGTATGTTTTGTTTGTATTTCGAGATATGGTGAACAATAGGGCAAAATCCCCCATCCTACACGCTTTATTTCTCCAGCAATCTAGACATTCGATTCATGTAGGGCCTGGACTACGAGAGAAAGATGTAAGTGATTATTTGATTTTTCATCTGGTTATGATTTGTATGGATCAATTTCTGTGATGATTGCATGTGTGTGGATAGGTTAAGATCAGGATGTTGATGTTGAGCCCTAATTCAGTTCATATACTTGGTAAAGACTACCAGCTCATGTGTTCAATTCTATACGCTTGGTAAAGACTTCCAGCTCATATGTTCTATTTGATATATAATTAATTCATTAAGTATACTTGGTAAAGACTACCAACTCTTTTGTATTTTTTATGTCCATCTTGGATCAAGATTTGAGGTGGCATTGATGGGCAGGTCGGGTAACACGTTAAACCTGGTTTGAGTTGAAATGGGTCATTTCTAAGCGACACGCTGGATTGGGTTCTTGCCTTCTCAGTTGACCCACAACCTTTTTGTCCTAATAGGTAATACATTAATTAATATTGAAAACTACTGTCCGTTACAAAAATGAGAGCTGGGACTTTGGGTAACTTTTAGCGCATTCGACCTATATGACCTGTTTATGTTCTAGCTAACTTTTTTAATTAAACATGTTTGAGATAAAACACAACCCGTATATTGTTCGAAATAACGACATGACATTGGTTTGCGAATATTTACATGTTTAACATTCTAGGAATATCCCGTATGACCAAATCAACAAATATAAGTCAAACCAGCATTGGCTAAGTGCTAAGCAAAGAAGGAGAAAAATTCTATCTTCCCGGTGGTGGTACTATGTTCTCCAATGCCGTTATCGCGTATGTTGATTTAATGCAAAATCTAATCCCGGGGATGAAAGATGGAACTGTTCATACAACCATTGATACCGGCTATGGGGTTAGTTTTCCAGGTATAAATCGTAATTAGTTTGTTTATTTGTTTCATTGTGTGCTTAAATGTATCCGATTGTGTGATTTTCTATTACATCAATTTGTTCATTTGATTTGTTTATGTTGCCTGAGTTAGTGATTTTAACTGATCCATAGTGGTGGTTTGCCTTATTTGATTTCTGTTTTTAGGTTTTTTTTTTCATGATTTGTGTTTGGTAGCTAATTAGGTTGAAATTAACTTAAATTGTTTGAAAGATTTGATTCAAGGCGGTTTTGATTGAATCTGTATAACTAAATTGTTTGGATCACGATTCATGTTTGGAGCTAGATTCGGTTAAATTAATTTTTTTTATTGTTGTTATTGGATAAATAGTTTAAATTGAGCATTTAAGTGCTATAGTTCTTACAGATAGTGACTGGATCATATCTGATGGAAATCTTGGTTTTAGATATTTTTCTTAAATTGAGAATTTGGGATATTTTTCTCTATGAGGTTAGTGGCATATAGGATGTGTGGCTGAACCGATGCCAAAGTATTAACCAAATGGAAAGAAATTTGCATGTAAAGTAACATTTTCTGTATGTGCTGGGTGTCAAGATTGTTTTGAAGTTGGTCTTACTCAACTTTCGAGACTGTCTCTTTCTACATACATGTTGGTCATCTCTTACAACTAAGTTCTTGAATCTATGGGTAGTCAGTGGGTCGAAACCGGGCAGGTCAACCATACTAAAGTAGAACTGCTTTTTGGAATACTTCAGAACTGAGAAACAAAATCATAAACCGGTATATAT
Organism: Helianthus tuberosus; assembly: GCA_030545235.1. Lineage (NCBI taxonomy): Eukaryota > Viridiplantae > Streptophyta > Magnoliopsida > Asterales > Asteraceae > Helianthus > Helianthus tuberosus. The sequence goes on from CM060396.1 coordinate 31,464,147, forward strand.
CATAATGCTCTTATGCGAGATGTTATAAGAAATTGAAATAGTGTTATTGCTTTTGTTTATTCACGTAGCATCTCGACCGTGCCGTAATGTAACACCCGTCTTATTATTACTTGAATTTAATAATATTTCATACGATTTATATAAAAGGTGTCTAAATTAAAACATAGTTACCAAAACAAAGTTCCAAGTAAATCAAAACTAGTCAACAAACGACTAGTTAAAATATTCATGACCTGATTAGCAAATTGTTTACATTCAAAAGAAATAGAAACATTGTTTAACAAGGTTATGAAAGCGCGGAAGCTTCAAAAGTTGTGTTCGGTTCTTCAAAAACTTGCTTGACCGCCATCCGTATTCTTGCAATACCTAGAAACTAAAATGTTTACATAAAAACTAGTATTAGAGTTCTTAGAAATATTACATAATCGAAACTACGATCAAAACGGACTCGATTAGCTATAATATGCAAAAATTGACAAAAATTTCCGGGCTCTACCGTAACTTACGGTATCTACCGTAAGTTACGGTAGTCACTTGAAGATTCTGGTGTACCGTAAATCAGTATTGGACCACCGTAAGCTTTTGATCTCTACCGTAAGTTACGGTGGATACCGTAACTTACGGTAGTCACTGCAAGTTTATGTTTTGACTGATTTGTTTATTTTACCCAAATCTCGGATTTCTCATTCTGACAAACCAACACACTAAATTCTCGTATTCTAATATGCCCTTTATTAACAATAACAAAGACCGAGTAACCATACTATGATGCATTAACCACGCATTATTTGATTATTCGACCCGTTTGGCTCATCTAAGGAATCCTCCATTATGATGACTACCAACGAGATCAAACAAATTCTTGACTTATTATTCAATATAGAGAACATTATCGCTTTAATTCAACTCAACTTTTATTCTACAAATCAACTACAAATAAGCTAATTATCGAAATTACTCAATGTAACGAATCAAGTTACATACCTTTAGTGCACGCCCTTCAAACGCAAGTCGCCACCGGCTTGTTTGCTTGGAGCTCCGGTATCCTTTCCTATAGAGTTCAACCAAGACATGTTTAGAACTCTTTTCAATTCATAGTTCGCATATTTTGCCGAAACATCAAAATCATGCGGTTTAACTCAAATTTTTAGATTTAAGCCTTCTTTGAGGCATTTATGCAAACACTTTAAGGGCAGAAATTTACACTATATATTATCAAGTTCATAACTTGTCATATAGCCCTATTTCTTCAACAATCAACTACCTTACATGAGCTTTAACCTCTAAAATTCTGAAATCACTTCACATATGTCAAATATTACTAGAACAACCACTATCATCCTAGTGTTTATCATTTTCTCACAAAACCCATGAATCACCTTCAATGTGTTCATAAAATTTTCAGAATTTAGGCATGATTTCACATATTGTTGTCTAGGTTTTACTCCTAGAAACTATATCATTCCTATTCTACCCAAGTAACAAACATGCATCATCAAATTTCAGATTTCCCAAATTCATGAGAATTTCAAGTAGAGAATTCTCATCAAATTTTACATACCTTATAACCCTCTTGCGATGAGGATCACAAATCTCAGCTCGGATTTCGTTTTGGATCAGATTTGCACCTTCAATTTATGAGATTAGTGAATGTTAGGGTTTTGAAAAGCTTGGTCGCCCCTTTGCTTCTGGTCGATCCCCCGTACTAAATTTTGGGTTTGTGTTTTAATAAAAATGTTTTTATTAAAACTATTTTCAAGTTTAACACTTTTGGTCCCTCTAGTTTCTTTTATTTTATTTCTATGTCTTTAACTACTCATAAGTGATAAACTAACTAGGTTAGTGTCATTACTAATTAGATTATTTTACTAATTAATTTGCAACTTAATTGCAAATTTAAGAATTTGTATTTTCGGGATGTTACAAGTCCACCCTCCTTAAAAAGGTTTTCGTCCCCGAAACCAGAGCACGTACCGAATAATGTAGGGTAGAGACGTCGCATCTCCTCTTCGGACTCCCACGTAGTGTCCGAACCTTTCCTATGCTCCCACTTGATCTTAACTTGATCGATTTGTTTGTTTCGCAAGTACTTAATCTTTCGATCTAAAATCTCCAATGGTCTTACCACATAATTCAAGCTATCATCCATTTCGATATCGTCGTAATTGATGTAAGATGTTTCCTCCGCTAGACATTTCCGTAGTTGCGACACATGAAATGTGCCATGTATTCCACTCAACTCTTCTGGTAGTTCGAGGCGATAAGCCACCTTGCCAACCCGTTTGTAACACCCGTCTAATTTTACTTGAATTTAATAGTAATTCATACCATTTTAGATAAAAGATGTCAAGTTGTGACATGGATTCCATACGTAAAGTTCAAAAGTAGCAAAATTTTAGTCAACTAACGACTAAGTTAAACATTCAAAAGTTGTTTAACAATTTGTTTACATCCCTTAAAACATAGACTACTAAAGGTTAAAATATTGCGGAAGCTTCAAAAGTAGTGTTCGGTTCTTCAACATTTGCTTGATCACCATCCGTAAGTTCACCATAGTCACCTAATGTCAAAACCACATCAAATGTTGAATTTTGACAATGTTAAAACACGTGTAAACGAATTCGGATAACAAATTCATGAAAAACAAACAAAATTTCAGAACGGGGTCTCTCGCGCCCCGCGAGAGACTTTAGGATAGTTTACGCGGGCCGCTTAAGGGCCTCGCGTGGCGCGGCGTATATTTGATTTCCTTCGTGTGGCGCGAGGGAATGGGTTTTCCAGCAGATCAGGTTATTGAGCTGCATTTTTCTAACAGCTCCGAAAAACTAAATTTTTAACTTCAAATTAGCATATCTTTTGACTCGTAAGTCCATTTTAGGTGATTCTTTTTCCTATGCGTCTGTAAATTCAATACCAACGTATCTACAATAATTTCGATACCCAAAAGTTTGATTTTCGGGCCGAATGAATAAAAGTCACTTATGTGTTAATTGACCCATTTTAACTTAACTTGCTTAGTTACCATTTAACTATCAAACCAGTGGCGTCTTGTGCCCATCATCAGGGGCTTAACATCACTTGCATTACCTTACCAAATTCCATGGTTTAATGCTTTTGTGATTTACTTCGCCAATGCTACAAGTTAAGACACTATCACTACAATTTACACTATTATTCGACCCGTTGGCTCATCTTGTGGAAAATCCTCCAATATGATGACTACCAATTGGTTCCTTATTTAGACTAACTCTATTAAGTTCCAATAACAATCATGATTACTAAAATCAACACAACTTTTAATCAACAACGCAACTACGCATAATTTAACAACAATTCATTGAATGTAACGGGTCAAGTTACATACTTGCATAACTAAACAACATTATCAACCAACAATTCTAATTAACTATTTTGACCCGTTTGTTTGTCGAGTTAACTTCGTCACTTCTATGACATACCAACTCCCAATTGACACTACATTCTCATTAACTTTTCTAAGACTATTGTTTATACACAATGTAACGAAACCGAAGTTACGTACCTTTAAAGCACACCTTCCAAGCGTGTATCACCTCCGGCTTGTCCACTTGACGACCCGGATTCTTTACCTATAGAGTTCCATTCACAACCAAATTTAGAACTCTTTTATAACAAAAAATCGGACAATTCATTATGATATTCAAATCTGCGTTTTTGTCCGATCTTTAACGTTTTACTCCTCACTTAGGCGTTTTAACAAACACCTAGCGGGTCAGATTTTTACATAACCATTACTAGGTTCTTGACATGTTATTTTCGTCTACATTCACTTCAATTAACAAATCTATACTAAATTTTAACATCACTAAATTTTAGATTCACCACATGAATTCAGATTTCACTAGAATAAAAACCATAATTCTAGTATTTATTTAGTTTCTACAAACTCACTAATCACCTACATTGGTGATTATAAACCTCACAAGTATAAAGTTAGATTTTAACAAGAAATCATCTAGGGTTTAACTCTAGACATCACTTTGCTTCTAATTTCATCAATACAACAATCATGCATGCTCAATTTTTGATTTTCTCAATTAACCTAAAACTGAACATGAATCAAAATACCAAAATTTTGCATACCTTTTGATCCCTGCAACGAGGTGATCACTAATTCGTGTTTGAAGCTTGATTTAGAGCAGATTAAGGGCTTCAATTTGTGAGTTTTATGTGAAAACTAGGGTTTGGAGGCCACTCCCTGGTCGCCCCTTTCTTCTGTACGACCCAAACATACACTCATGTGTGTGTTTGGTGTTTTATTTACTAATAAAACTTCCATTATCAAGTTTTTGCTAATTTAGTCCCTCAACTCTATTTGACTTATAGTTTAGGTGTTTTAACCTTATTATATATCACCTCAAGACTCTTAGCTAACTGGGTTATCGATTCCTAGTTAGCTTGTTCTTGTTTATTTTATGCTCTATAAATCTGATTTAAAGTTTTATAAATTTCGGGGTGTTACACCGTTCAATGATTTTAAATGGCCCGATAAACCTCGGGCTTAGTTTCCCCCTTTTTTCTGAATCTAATCACTCCCTTCCATGGGGAAACCTTTAACATAACCATGTCGCCTACCCGAAATTCTATCGGTCTTCGTCTTTTGTCGGCATAAGACTTTTGCCTATCGTGGGCTGCTTTCAAATGGGCTCGCACCACTTCAATTTTCTCATTAGTGGCCTGAACTACGTCTTTATGTGCCAGTTCCCGCGGACCCACTTCACCCCAACACACCGGGGTTCTGCATTTCATACCGTATAGCATCTCGTAAGGTGCCACGCCGATACTTGAATGATAACTATTGTTTTACGAAAATTCGGCTAAGGGTAGATAAACATCTCAACTTCCACCAAAGTCGATGATACACGCCCGCAACATATCCTCTAGCATTTGTATTGTTCTTTCACTCTGCCCATCCGTCTGAGGATGGTAGGCGGTGCTAATGAAGAGTTTTGTTCCCATTTGTTCTTGAAAATCCCACCAAAATTTTGAAGTAAACCGGGTATCTCTATCCGATACGATGGATACCGGTACTCCGTGACGTGCCACTATTTCATTTGTATATACTTCGGACATCTTTTCCGAAGTATATGTTTCGCGTATAGGAATAAAATGTGCACTCTTCGTCAATCTATCCACAATCACCCAAATAGCGTCAAATACCCGAATCGTTTTAGGTAGTTTGGTTAATAGGTCCATAGTGATATGTTCCCATTTCCAAACCGGGATCTCCAGGGGTTGCAGTTTCCCATAAGGTTTCTGGTGTTCCGCCTTGACTTGTAAGCAAGTCAAGCACTTCTCCACATATTTCACCACATCTCTCTTCATTCCGGGCCACCAATAGTTTTGTTTCAGATCATTGTACATCTTGGTCGCACCCGGATGAATAGAATATCGGGATTTATGAGCTTCATCAAGTAGAAGCATCTTCACCCCACAAGTATTTGGAACCCATATTCTTCCGGATCGAGTCTTCAACCCGTTCTTTCCATCCGACAAATCTTTTAACTGGCCGATTATTCTTTCCTTCTTCCAGTTCTCCTCTTTCACTGCTTCTACTTGCGCTTCTCAGATACGTTCAAGTATACCCGAGGTCACCACGAGCTGCATCGATCTTACTCGTATTGGGACATAGTCCGCTTTTCTGCTCAGAGCATCCGCCACAACATTTTCTTTTCCAGGATGGTAGTGTATTTCACAGTCGAAATCCTTCACCGTTTCTAACCATCGCCTCTGTTGCATGTTTAACTCCTTCTGATCGAAGAAGTATTTTAGGCTCTTGTGATCGGTGAATATGGTGCACTTTACCCCATACAAATAGTGCCTCCATATTTTTAACGCAAACACCACCGCAGCTAATTCGAGATCATGCGTTGGATATTTCTTTTCATGTATTTTCAATTGCCTCGAGGCATAAGCTATGACTTTGCCCCGTTGCATCAAAACGCATCCGAGACCCGATAATGAGGCATCTGAGTAAACCACCAAGTCCTCGACTCTGTCCGGCAATGTTAATACCGGAGCTTGAGTTAACTTCTCTTTTAGTGTTTGAAACGCGCTTTCTTGTTCAACACCCCAAATGAATTTCTCCTCCTTCCGAGTTAACTTTGTTAGTGGTGACGCAATCTTGGAGAAATCTTGAATGAATCTCCTATAGTATCCCACAAGCCCTATGAAGCTTCTAATTTCCGAAGGGTTCTTCGGGGGATTCCATTTCGACACGGCCTCGATCTTTGACGAATCTACCAATATTCCATTGGCACTTATAATGTGGCCGAGAAATTGCACCTCTCGTAACCAAAATGCACACTTAGAGAACTTCACATACAACCTTTCTCGTCTAAGTGTTTCTAACACCTCTTGTAAGTGATATGCATGCTCAGCTTCACTTTTCGAATACACCAAAATATCATCGATGAACACGATGACTAATTTATCCAGCATTGGCTTGCAAACCCGGTTCATGAGATCCATGAAAGTCGCGGGTGCATTTGTTAGCCCAAATGACATTACGAGGAACTCGTAATGTCCGTATCGTGTGCGGAAAGCCGTCTTCGGCACATCTTCCTCCTTGACCTTTAGTTGGTGATACCCCGATCTAAGGTCAATCTTTGAAAACCAGTTCGTACCTTGTAATTGGTTGAATAGATCATCTATCCTCAGAAGCGGGTATTGATTCTTTACCGTGAGTTTGTTTAACTCCCGGTAATCGATACACATGCGCATGCTTCCGTCTTTCTTTTTCACGAACAGTACCGGTGCACCCCAAGGAGACACACTAGGCCTTATGAATCCTTTGTCGAGCAGGTCTCGAATTTGTGACATCAACTCTTGTAATTCCGACGGCGCGAGCTGGTACGGTGCTTTGGCTACGGGTTTTGCGCCCGGAATAAATTCGATTCCGAACTCTACTTCCCGTTTGGGCGGTATCCCCGGTAAATCTTCCGGAAACACATCTTCGTAGTCCCGTACTACCGGTACATTTTCAATCTTCAGTGATTCTTTCTCGGGCTCATTTGCGTATATCATACATGCCTTGCATACTTGCTTCATAAGCTTGTGAGCTTTCAACATCGAGCATATTATGGGGTTACCTCCTTTTTCACCATAGATAGTGACGTGTTTTCCGCTCGGAGATGTTAGCTTTATCTCCTTACGAAAACACACGACCTTTGCGTGGTGCTGAGATAGCCAATCCATCCCAACGACTACTTGAAATTCTCCCATTGAAATCGGGATTAGGTCTATCAAGTATTCTTCATCATCGATGCTTAATTTGCAGCCTCGACAAATATCACAAACTATAAAACTCTTGTTGTCCCCTATTTCAACTTCTAAGGGCACAGCTAATTTCGTCAATACAAATGAAGGATGTCGAATAAATCCATGTGAAATAAAGGATTTATTCGCACCCGTATCAAATAATACATGTGCGGGAATCGAGTTTATTGCGAATATACCTGAGACCACATCGGGTTCTGTCTTTGCTTCAACTGCTGTAAGTTGGAAGGACCTAGCTTTCGCCTTTGGAGCTTCCGTTGGATATTCTTTAGTGTCTCTCTTTCCAACCAATTCTGGGCATTCAGACTTCCAGTGGCCGGGCTGATAACATTTATAGCAAACGGAAACCTTTCCGGGACATAACGACGCGATGTGTCCCGTATTCCCACATACCGGACACGGTTTGTCTTTGAAGCGGCAATCACCCTTGTGCCCCTTTCCACACACCATGCAACTTGGCGACCCACCTTTAGCATCAACCTTCTTTCCCGATTCTCTAGTTTGAGCTTTCTTTGTAGGGCTTGGATTCACATCCTGTGCCCTTCGCTCACCCCTTTCAACTTGTTTCTTCAGCTCGATTTCCCGTTCCCGAGCAACGTTTATGATCTCGGTAAGGGTCTCGTATTTTGAATGAGTCATGAACTCCCTATACTCGGCGCTCAACATGTTATAGTAGTAGTATATCTTTTGTTCCTCATTCGTCACCAATTCACTGCAAAACTTCATCTTATCCATAAACGTCGCCGTAATCTTGTCTATAGTCTCTCCCTTGTGCCTAAGTTGCATGAACTCTTCCTTGATTTTATTAATGACCGCCTTCGGACTATGATGTTTAAGAAATGGCGTCTTAAACTCCTCCCATGTCATGGCCCTTGCCGCTTCTGCCCCTATTTCATTCTTTTTATTGTGCCACCAATCTTTGGCTTGCCCTCTCAACTGACCCGTTCCGTAAGCAACAAAGTCACTTTCGTCGCAATGGGTCCTTTCAAACACCCTTTCAATGTCGCTCAACCATCTTTGGCAAATTATCGGGTCAACCTCCCCGTTGTAGATTGGCGGTTTACACGCCATAAATTCTTTGTATGAACACCCTTTACGTTCTCCCGATTTCTCCTTCATAAGGTTGACACTATCCTCCAACCTTTTGACTCGTTCTTCAACAAGTGACAACACCGTGTTTTGAATTTTGTCTATAAACCCTGATACACTACTTTCAGTTGCCTTCCCCACTTATTCGGCAATTATCTCTTTCATTTGTTCGGTGCTTGTCTGCACCGGATCATCATCGTTTCTTTCCGACATCTTGAAACTGAAATGTTTACATTAAAAGTTAAACATTTCATTTATAACATTGCTTCATTTGTTTCGGTTTAGCTAAGTTCCTAACTTGCTTTAACCGTTCACATTTGGTGCACTTTCCGGGTTTGAGATGCACGTCAATTCACCTCTCGTTTCTTACATAAGATATAATCTATTAAAATGATGAATTAATTCTTACCGGACGATCGATCAAGCTTGAACCGAACACTTGTTGACAACCTTAAGCTCTGATTACCAACTTGTAACACCCGTCTTATTATTACTTGAATTTAATAATATTTCATACGATTTATATAAAAGGTGTCTAAATTAAAACATAGTTACCAAAACAAAGTTCCAAGTAAATCAAAACTAGTCAACAAACAACTAGTTAAAATATTCATGACCTGATTAGCAAATTGTTTACATTCAAAAGAAATAGAAACATTGTTTAACAAGGTTATGAAAGCGCGAAAGCTTCAAAAGTTGTGTTCGGTTCTTCAAAAACTTGCTTGACCGCCATCCGTATTCTTGCAATACCTAGAAACTAAAATGTTTACATAAAAACTAGTGTTAGAGTTCTTAGAAATATTACATAATCGAAACTACGATCAAAACGGATTCGATTAGCTATAATATGCAAAAATTGACAAAAATTTCCGGGCTCTACCGTAACTTACGGTATCTACCGTAAGTTACGGTAGTCACTTGAAGATTCTGGTCTACCGTAAATCAGTAGTGGACCAACGTAAGCTTTTGATCTCTACCGTAAGTTACGGTGGATACAGTAACTTACGGTAGTCACTGCAAGTTTATGTTTTGACTGATTTGTTTATTTTACCCAAAACCCAAATCTCGGATTTCTCATTCTGACAAACCAACACACTAAATTCTCGTATTCTAATATGTCTTTTATTAACAATAACAAAGACCGAGTAACCATACTATGATGCATTAACCACACATTATTTGATTATTTGACCCGTTTGGCTCATCTAAGGAATCCTCCATTATGATGACTACCAACGAGATCAAACAATTTCTTGACTTATTATTCAATATAGCGAACATTATCGCTTTAATTCAACTCAACTTTTATTCTACAAATCAACTACACATAAGCTAATTATCGAAATTACCCAATGTAACGAATCAAGTTACATACCTTTAGTGCACGCCCTTCAAACGCAAGTCTCCACCGGCTTGTCCGCTTGGAGCTCCGGTATCCTTTCCTATAGAGTTCAACCAAGACATGTTTAGAACTCTTTTCAATTCATAGTTCACATATTTTGCTGAAACATCAAAATCATGCGGTTTAACTCAAATTTTTAGATTTAAGCCTTCTTTGGGGCATTTATGCGAACACTTTAAGGACAGAAATTTAAACTATATATGTTGGATCTGAGTTTCTTTTTTATTGTATTTTTGTTTGAAATTAAGATGGAAATGAAAGAGTTGTGCAGCTGAAATAAGATGAAAGCAAACTTTGCATACAATCAAACGAGAGTAATACTTTTATCAAACATCTTTACACAATGAATCGAAAGATTGAATTTATTTCAACAACGATTACAATGATTGATGTAAGAATGCAAACTCCCCCTCAGCCAGAGCTCAGCAGTTTGTTCGTGCAAAGAAGACGATGTGGTGAAAGAGCTAATAGAACAGTACAAAGTACTGAACTATTTATAGGCACTTGCAAACCACTGAGCATCTTAGCTGACGTCATCATGAAAGTGACATCTAACCTCCTAACAAACTCTAACCTCTGATCTATACAAACACTGATGTACTAACTACTGCTATTACAATCTAATACATAAAAGACACATAAACAGCTGCTGCATCCTTCCACTGCTGTGAACCCAGCAGTGCTTGTCCGGATCAGCAGTACTTGACTCAAGGCAGTAGATTGAGTCAGCAGAGCTTTGGTCTTCTATCAGTCTTTAACACTTGGCAGTAGATGCAAGGCAGCAGTTGTGGATCAGCACTTGGTAAGATCAGTAGATAGGAGATCAGCAGATACAAAGCCACTTTCAAGGGGAGAGATTTGTATGAACTAATCTGTAAACGTCTGCTTATTCTGGATCCACTGCTCTGATCCAGTTTTGGCTATAATTATCTGTTCCTCTGATAGGGTTCAATCCCAACAATCTCCCCCTGGAACAGATAATGCCAAAACTCTTCATTATTTGTGGAAAACTTTATTGCCTCATCAACATTCCCTTATCTGACCTTTAAATTGTAATTCAAAGTCTAGGGCATCTGTATCTTCATCATCCCTGCTAAGTGGAAGATCAAGGAGATCCTGCAAATCTTCAAGACTCAGGCCAAGAGCTTGTTCCCTTGATATTTTCTCCACTACTCCACCAGACCTGAGCAAAGTCAATACGCAGGTCTGTTTGTCAGTTTCCCACTTTTGTATTTTTGAGCCTGGTGGGTTTCTTGGGAGATGTTTATTTGCAGAAGTATTAGGTGAGGCCGGCCTATTCATAACTGACTGAGCAGTGTTTGCAGGTAGATCCAAACCAAGAGTTTCTCTGATCATTTGCTTTATACCCTCTTTTCCAAGGTCTTCACCTTCCATTAACTCTTTGATGGTTTCAACAATCAGCTGTTTGTGTGGCCTTCTTTTAAAGACTGCTGCACCAGCTGGAGCTGTGGATCTCCTGATTTGCAGCTTTGATGGTCTTTTTGAAACCGCTGCTGCAGGATAGTCAGGCTTTTGAGGAACTGTGGGATCTTTCTTTCTCAGTTGTTCCAACTTTTTGTAGGTAGCCCTGACCACATCTTCTTTCCATCTGGAAACTTGTCTTTTGTTTCCATAATCAGCTGCTACCAGTTCCTCTTTCATTCTCTTCAGCTCTTCTTGTTTATCAGGTACATTCTTTCTGAATTTTGCCCAGTCAGGAGGAGTGTGAGTGACTTTCCTTTTTATCATATCTTGAATTCTTGCTGCTTCATTTTCAAGTTCAGGAACAGTCCACTCTTTGTACTTGTATCTCTCTCCTTTGTACTTTTTGTGAGCCATGATGCTTTCAATGTAGTCTTTCTTCAGAGATTCAGCTGCTCTTTCAGAAATTTGTTGACTAACATTTTTTGCAAATTGCTCTAGGGATCTGACTTGTGTGAGCAGATATTGACAATTTCTTGAAATTTCTTTATCAGACTTCCCTTGTGTGTTTCTTTTTGAGATATCCTCTGCTTGCTTGGCTTTGATTTCCAAGTATTCATCAACATTTTTAGGCCAAGGATATCCCTTTATTGATGGCAAACTCCTTTTGGCAGGGTCATCCTCATAGTAGAAGGATTTTATTTCATTTCTAACAGCTGCTAGTTCAAGAGGAAATTGAACACCTGCAGGAGGTAAGGGCTTGTACATTGGAACTGAAGAGAGAGGAACAGGTTTTGGTATTGTGACAAGAGCTAAAGATTTTGAAGATGTTTGTGGTGGTGATGTGTCATCATCTTTTAAAATTAGCCTTCTCCTTTTTGGTTTAGGAGAGACTGATGATGTTTTGGATGGAACAGTGGAGGTAGATGTAGTGGCAGTGGATTGTGATTGACTAACAGCTGTTGAAACAACTGGTGTTCCAACCACTGTTGTCATTACAACAGATGTTATAACATCTGCTGTCTTCTGCTGTATGTCAGCAGGTGTTGTTTTTGGTGGTGATGATGGTAAAGCAGTGGATGTTGTGTGTGTTGAAGTGGTGTGTGTTGATGTAACAACTGTTTGGCAAGCAGTAGTTTTTGTAACTCCTACTGCATCAGCTGTTTTGTATGGTGGTTTTTGAGCAGACTTTGAACGTCTGGTTGGAATGGATTTGGGTTGCCTTACATTTCTAGTAGGCCTCTTCTTTTCCTCAATAAGATTTTCATGATCCCTTGACCCAGAAGTACCCTGATCTGGATGATCCATTCTGTCCACCCTGGCTTTTCTTTTGGCCTCTCTATCTCTTTTTACACTTGCAGCTGCTTCTGCTAGTGCATTTGTTGTCACATCAATTTTCTTGCTACCATCTGGCAAAGGGATCTTTTTGGTCATGTATGAATTTTCTGGTTCAAGATAAAGGCCATCCTCTATACCCTTCTTTTTCCACTCCTTGATTTTCTCCCCCTTTTTGGAATTATCTTCTGGGAGTTCATAAATGAAACGTACTTTTGGAGGAGCAGTGCCAGTGGTGTGCAAGATCTGAGTTTTGAGAGCCTTTAAATCAGCCTGAGTGTTTTTGAACCTTGACTCCATTGCATGTCTCAGCTGCTGTACATGTTTTTTCATGTTGCTGATCTGCTAATTGGGCTTGTTGATGGAGAAAAGATTGAAATAGAGTCCAGAGCTCATTTGTAGCAGGTGCTCTTTGTGAAGCATGTGCTTGAGGTGGAACAACAGTTGATTGTACCTTCTGAACTTGTAACACCTGTTGTAGCATATCTTTGAGTTCTGCAACAGAGTTATCAAGCTTTGCAATACGATCCGTCAATTTCTGGTACTTTAAACCATCACCCAATTTAATGGGATCATCTGATTTCCCACTAGCAGTGGTTTTATCAGCAGTTGATGTAGGGAGTGTACTCCAAACATTAACCATTGATGCCCCTTTTTCTTGGTACTGGGGTCTTCTTCCTTCAACACTTGACAACCGTTTGATGTTGCCAGTAGGATAAATAAATCCACTGGTGGTTGGCAGAGGTGCTATGTAAGGAATTGCCTCCAAGGAAGTCTTATTAATGTAACCACTGTCCAACTGTAAACCTGTAGGTTTAATAGTTGTAGTGGCTGCTTCACTTGGATTACCACCAAGAGTTACTTGTAACTCATGGGGTGTAACCTCCTCAGGTTGTGTTGGTGGGTTAGCAAAGATTGATACATCAGACCCAGTCAGTTGTTGAGGTATATTCTCATTAACAGGTGATTGAGAAGGACTGGTTAATGCCTGGTTCAAATCAATTGCATCCAACAGTGGTTTTATTGGTGAGGGAAATGTGGATGTGATGGGTGGTGTAGAAGATGGATTTGCCCCGGGTATTGAGCTGTGGATGATAGAAACGAGTGTTTCCAGAGCATCATGATGTGGAGACCCTTTTTGTACAACCTGTTCTTTTTGTGAAGAAGCAGGAGGAGTTTCGGTTATGGGTTGAGATATTTGTACCAACTGCTGTGAGGAAGTAGCAGCAGTGGTTTCTTGTGACTTTTGTGTTGTCACTGGCAGGAGCTCTGGTATCTCATCCTCCAGAGATGCCTTTTTGATGGTTTTGGGGGTTTTTGAACTTTTCTTTTTATTGGCTCTTTTGGTGATTTAGGTGTGGGTTTCAAAACAGTTGTGCTGCTGCTTTGATCACCTTGAGCAGTGGGCTGAGCAGCAGATACCTGAGGAGCAGTTGTAAGTGCTAAAATCTGCTCAGGCACCTCTGCTTGTGTTTTGCAAGGTGCTAACATTCTTGAAAAAGTTTCATTTGTTAGACAGTTTATTTGAATAGAATCACCTTGGTTTATTATAGCTAAATCATCCTTACTGAATTTCTTTGAAAAATAGTAACTTAAAAACCTTGGAAACAGTAAGAATGATTTTGTTTCAACATTGTTAACCAAATCTTTAAAAATTTCCCGAGAATAGTTAAAATTTTCTCCTTGAAGAATTGCATATCCCAGATTTTGAATCTTTAAAGGGATTTCATTGAAAGAAGTGGTTTTGTTTGAAACACATAATAGGAGGGTATGAAATAAGAATCTGGTTGCAGAAGGAAAATAACCTTTTTCTAAGGTAATTTTCTTCATCATTGTGGCTTCATACCCTCTCTCAATGAAGTCAGTTTGTAACTCGGTTTTAGTGAAAGAAATTTTAGCTTCCTGATCACCGAGTTGAAAGACTTCTGAAATGGATTGTGGCGTGATTTGGACAGCTTTACCCTTTATAAGAGAGGTTATGGTGGTTGCAGTGTCTCCTTGTTTTTCAAGGGTTGCATTTTTCCAGAACTCCCTTTGGGTCGCCAAATAGATTGGTGCATCGGCAGTGAACAAAGTTTTGTACTTTGATTTTGCCATGAGATCAATGGTGGAATCGAAAACTCTGGTGGTTCCTGGTTTTGTGAGAAGACCCAGGAGATTGTGATTTGGTTTATGTGGAATTTCAGTGGAGATTACCTTTTGAGAGGCTGTTTTCGATGATGATTTGGATGAGGGTTTTGAAGAGTTCTTTGATTTTGTCATTTTGAGGATGATTGATCGAAGAAATTTGTGAAGAAATGAGATGAAAAACTGCTTTGAGAAGAGAATTTTTAAGAATTCAATTCGACAGTAAAACCCTGTTTTGATGGTGAGTGGGGAATTTTATAGGGAAGAAAATGAATGCTGAGGTGGCAGCCGTTACAAAAGGTCTGACCAATATGTAATGTCCACGTGACAACCCCTGTTGAAAGTGAAGGACAGTACTTGTGTGATGGGGACAGATGAAGGCAGTGGTAAGAAAGCAGTGGATGATTTTCACTATCAGTGGATAGCATATCAGTGGATAAGACACTGCTTTTGAACAACAGAGTTTATCCAAGGAATGAGAGAGCAGGGGTTGACTTTCAGCAGTGGACAGACTTTTGAATTAGAGCAGACTTTTGAACAATCAGTGGTTAATGGCAGACTTTTAAGGATTTAATGAAAAATTTCATTTTTAGCTATTTTTAAGGATGGAGTTTTGATTTTCTGAAAACATTTTGTTGCTTTTATTCATAGAAAAACAAGATGTTGCTTGTTATTCCATGTTCAGCATCCCAATTCTAGAGACCAAACTTTCAAAAGTGGCTGTATCAAGTGCTTTTGTGAGCACATCAGCCAACTGGTCTTTAGTTGGGACATGATGCAGAGAAATCAAACCTTTTTCATAGCAATCCCTCACAAAGTGATGTCTGATGTCGATGTGTTTGGTGGTTGAATGGGAAACTGGATTTTTGATGATATTTTCTGCTGCCTGACTGTCCAACATGAGTGGTGTCTTCAAGGCAGTGATACCAAAATCCAGCAACTGATTTTGAAGCCACAGGAGTTGGGCTGTACAGCTTGCAGCAGCAATGTATTCAGCTTCAGCAGTGGATGTTGAAACAGCTGCTTGCTTTTTGCTTTGCCATGAAACTAAGCAATCACCTAGAAACTGGCACCCTCCTGATGTGGACTTTCTTGTGGTGTGACATCCAGCAAAGTCACTGTCTGAGAAACCTGAAAGCTTGATGTTCCCATTAGCTGGATACCAGATACCAAGTGTGGGAGCACCTTTTATGTATCTGAAGATCCTTTTTACAGCAATGAGATTTGATTTTCTGGGAGCTGATTGACTTCTTGCACAGACACATGTTGCAAACATGATGTCTGGTCTAGATGCAGTTAGGTACAATAAAGACCCAATCATGCTTCTATAAAGTGTTTGGTCAATCAGCTCATCTTTTTCATCAGACATGACCAGCTTATTTGTTGCCATGGGTGTGCTGCATGGTTTACAATCATTCATATCAAATTTGGTTAAAAGTTCTTTAGCATATTTGCTTTGATGAATGAAAGTCCCATTTTGCAATTGCTGTACTTGGAGACCAAGAAAGCATTGCAGCTCACCCATAGCACTCATTTCAAACTTAGCTGTCATGAGTTCTCTAAACTCTTCACACATTGAGTTACATGTGCTTCCAAAAATAATGTCATCCATATAAATCTGGACAATCATTAAATCCTTCCCTCTCCATTTTAAAAACAGTGTTTTATCAATGGTACCTCTTTTGAAACCATTTGAGAGTAGGAAGTTGGAAAGAGTTTCATACCAGGCCCTTGGTGCTTGTTTCAAGCCATACAAGGCTTTGTTTAGCCTGTAGACATGATCTGGATAAAATGGATCCTCAAAACCTGGAGGTTGACAAACATACACCTCTTCTTGAATTGTACCATAGAGGAAAGCACTTTTGATATCCATTTGAAACACCTTCATATTGTGGTTGACAGCAAAGGCCAGGAACAGTCTAATGGCTTCCAATCTTGCAACAGGGGCAAATGTTTCATCATAATCAATCCCCTCTTCCTGTCTGTAACCTTGAACCACAAGCCTGGCTTTATTCTTGACAACAATACCCCTTTCATCAGTTTTGTTCTTGAAGACCCACTTTGTGCCAATGGGACTAACCTCTTCTGGCAGTGGTACAAGCTCCCATACTTGTTGTCTTTTAAACTGTTGGAGCTCCTCTTGCATGGCTTCTACCCAGCTGTTGTCTTTCAGTGCCTCTTGGTACTTGACTGGCTGATGGAGTGATAGAAAACCAGCAAAAAGACAAATGTTTTGGGTTTGACTTCTTGTGAGTACCCCTTCATTTATGTTGCCAATGATTTGATCAGGTGGATGAGATCTCAAGAAGATTAAATCTCCTTGGTATGGTATGATGGCATTGGTTGGTGAAGGCTTCAAATGTGTATCATCTGAGCTAACCACTGCTGGGGACTTTGATGATCCAGCAGTGGCTTGAAAAGGTGGTGGAATAGGAGGTAATGAAGTGGACAACTGCTGACTTTTATCCACTGTTTGAGGACTTTTGTCAGCAGTGTTTGAGGATGTGGAAGCAGTGGTTGATGGGCTACTTTGGTCAACAACTGTTGAGGTAGCAGTGGTTGAGCTTTCACAACTGTTTTGAACAGCTGATGCTTTTCCCTTTGTGGCAGACCTTTGAGGGATGATGATTTCATACCCATAGTCTTGTGTTGTATCCTCTGATGGACCTGCACTGTTAGTCTTGACAGCAGTATTTTCAAAAGTGAATTTTTCAAGATCCAACAGATCTGTAGGGTTTGCTGGGATTTTCATTGATGAAAGTTCATTGAACTTTACATTCAAAGTCTCCTCCACTGCCTTGGTCCGTGTATTGAACACTTTGTAGGCTTTGGCAGTGGTTGAGTATCCCAAATGATAACCACAATCAATTTTGGCTGCAAATTTTGAAATGGAATCTTTTAAGTTCAAAATAAAGCATGGGCAGCCAAACACTTTGAAATATGAGATCAGTGGTTTAATTTTATACAGAATTTCATAGGCAGTCTTTTTGTGCCTGGGGTTTATTAAAACTCTGTTCTGAACATAGCAAGCAGTATTTACTGCCTCTGCCCAAAAAGTTAATGGCAAACCTGAATCTGCTAGCATGGTTCTGGCAACCTCAATCAGAGTTCTGTTCTTCCTTTCCACTACCCCATTCTGCTCTGGTGTTCTAGGGATGCTGTACTGCCTTACAATCCCTTTCTTCACACAGAAGGCATCCAACTCCCTATTTTTGAATTCTGTGCCATTGTCACTCCTGAAGCTTTTCACTGGAAGGTCAAATTGCTTTTAAACCTGTATTACAAAGTCTTGCAAAATGCCTGCAGTTTCATCTTTTGAGTGCAAAAAGAAAGTCCATGTGAACCTAGAAAAGTCATCAACAATAACCAAACAATATCTTTTCTTTTTGAGGCTCATGACTTGAACTGGGCCAAACAAATCCATGTGCTGCATTTGCAAACACTGGGTTGTTTTGGACTCTTCAATGGACTTGTAAGAACTTTTATGCTGTTTTCCTTTTAAACAGGAAATGCAATGTTCAGGACATGAAAACAATTTTTGTGGTAGGCCTCTTACCAAACCATTTTTTGAAATTTCTGTGATTGTCTTAAGATTTGTGTGTCCCAGCCTTCTGTGCCAAAGTTCTGTCTCTTTGTTAGAGGCAGCTGAGAACAGACAGGCATCAGCTCTGGGACACTCTTTTGACATGTCAACAACATAAACATTGCCACTTCTTTGAGCAACAAGTTTAGTTTGACCAGAGTTGATTATTGCTTCAATCTTTTTGACCATTTCTGGTCCAACAATCCTACAACAGTCTTTTGTGAAGAATGACCCAAATCCCTTGTCACTCATTTGGGACACACTCAGAAGGTTGAATTTTAGATTGTCTATTAGATTGACATTTTCAAATTTTACTTTTCCAGACTCCACTGTGCCCGACCCCAGAACTTTTCCTTTACTATTATTCCCAAAGGATATATCACCCCCTCCATGGATTTTAAAGTCTTTGAGGAGGGCTTTACATCCTGTCATGTGCCTGGAGCCTCCACTATCTACATACCAAAGACTATCAAAGCATGCAGAAGCTCCCTGCACATGAAGTAAAAGAATTAGTTCATTAAGGTCTCCAAAGCCAACAGGGCTTTGGATGGGGTCTCAACAGTGTCTGGGATGGACGCAGAAAGATGGACAGTGGTTAGGTCAGGGTTTTGGACTGTTTTAGGACAATGTTTTTCTAACCACTGTTGTGGGTCCTGACCTATCATCTGCTGGTAACCAAAAGGATGCTTGTTCACTTTGGGTTTAGAGGGCCTTTTGTAGGCCTCATAAACGTGAGGAATCCTTTGGTAAGACTGTTTTTCTCTGCCTTTCTTGAACTGATTGGCAGGGGGTGCATCAGTAACCTGAACATCTCTTTTGACAGATGTTTGGTTCAGCTGTTTTGTGACAGCTGTTTGAACTGGCACAAACAGTGGTTGTTTCTTGGTGAATTTGACAGATGTTGATGATGATGGTGGACTCAAGGATGTTTTAGCCATGTACTCATTCTTTTTCACATCAAAGTTTTTGAGATACACACATGCTTGAGTTTTGTGGTTTGTCTTACCACAAACACTGCAGCTTTCTGCTGGGACAATGACACTTGTTCTGTTTAGATCATAAGCTTTTAAGTGGAAACAATCTTTTGTTAGATGATTCCTTTTCTCACAGAATTCACAAAACAAGTTGTCAATTTTTTCTTTCTTCTTTCTCTTTTCAGACTCCTTTGTAGCAGAGGTTTTAACCACTGCTGGAATGTCTTTGAGAGGTATGACTTTAGCTTTTGGAGCTTTAGCACCATCAGTTGATGTAAAGTCCATTGGCTTGAAATTTTCAAGAATATCACACTCATCAGACCATTTTGGTTTAAACTGATGATCTTCAAGCTCCTTGAAAGTGGAGGATCCCATTGGTCTGGTAAGTGTGATTTTGTTACCAAGTTTGTCAGTGATTTTCACTTCTTGGCCTTTCTTGTTTGTAGGGATGTGCTCAGTGGCTACATCAGTTGTTTGGACAGATTTTTCAAAAGCAACATGTTCATCATCATATTTTCTATATCCAACCCCAAATTTCACATTGCTTTCAATCTGTTTAGCAAGCATCACCTCATATCCTTTGCAAGATTCCACCCATCTTTCACAAGTAATCTGGGCGGACTCCAACTCCTTTTTGCAAACTTGGTATTTTTCTATCATAGTTTGAAGTTGGGTTTTGGTAATACTTTGCTCTTCTTTTAGACAGCTGTTCTCTTTTTCTTTTTCAGTCAATTTGTTTTTAAGTTCTTTTAAAGACCTTTCAAATTTGACCTCATCAGACAAGATTTTATCCCGAAGGTTTTCATTCACCTCTTTAATGTTAGCAAAAGCAATTATGCATTTATCAGAACACAGTTTTTCAAGAACTTGAGGAGATACCTTGGCAGCTGCCATCATAGCACAATCACATTGATGATCTTCTTCATCATCAGCTTTCACCTTCTTTTCACCCGCCTTTTCTTCTCTCTCTTCTTCTTTGTCCTCTTTGGACCATGGATCTGTCAATGGTTCAATCAGGGAACCTGAACTTTCTCCCAACAGTAGTTCACCAGCTACAGCAGAAACCACTGCTTCAGTCACCTCTTCCACTGTTTCAAGGCACTGCTGTTCCTCCTCGGTTTCAACCCCCTCCTGTATTGACTCTAATGCCATCAAACAAAATTCATTATGAGAAGAATCATTAGAAGCAAAGAGTGAAAAATTTTCATCATTAAGGTCTTCAGGCATACTACTCCAGTCAACAAACCCTTGAGTGAAAAAACTTTGTTGATCTGGTTGTGCTGCTGCTGGAGCAGTGGTTTGAGGTGCAACAGGTTGCACTTGTACCTGTGGAGCAGGGGTTTGAACAAATTGGATTTGTGGAACAGTAGTTTGGACATAATGTACTGGCACAGGGGCAGCAGCATAGTGAGCAGTGTTCACTTGAGCTGCTGGGGCATATTGGGCATAGTGCACAGTGTTTTGGTTTTGAGGTCTAGGATTTGAGCTAGGATGAGTAATTATGGGACCAGTAGTTTGACTCCTACATTCCCTAGCGAAATGTCCCAACCTATTACACTTGTAGCACTTGATTTTCGATTTATCCAACCCAACCCTTAGATTCCCATGCAAACCTGGGAATTTTCGCCCTGTTCTTTTGTAGAACTTGCTAGTTCTAACACTTAGCAAAGCCAGTTGGTGCAGGATGTCCATTTCCTCTAAATCAGTGGGATCAAAATGTTGCAAATCATTTAGTTCAAAACTTAAATTGTCTGACATCTGGTTTTCATTTGCAGTGAATGCATAACTAGCAGAGTGAGGATCAGAGTTGTTAAAATTTGCACCAGCAGTTATGTCAATGAAGTGATCATAACCCTGATCCTTACCACTGCTCCCAGATTCTTCTTGACCCAGAAGAGCAGTATTACCGAAAGTGTAATCATCGGTAACTTTTCCTGACTCTTGTAACCTCCTTTTCTGGTTCAACTCCCTTTCGTAGGTCAGGAGTCGACCATGGAGTTGGGTCAAGGTCAGATCCTTGAATTCAGGTGAGTTTCGAGTGACAAAAGCTATGGTGTCCCATTTTTCTGGCAGTGACCTGAGGAACCTGCTATTTTGAGTTGAGTTTGTAAAAGTGGTGTTAACAAGCCTCAGTTCACTGATGAGACAGCTGAAACGTTCAAATTGTTGTGTTAGTGATTCGCCTTTAACGTAGCAAAATGTTTCATACTGTTGGTTCAGGATTTCCCTATTGTTTTCTATGACTTCCTCAGTTCCCCCAAACTGTTCCTTAAGTGCGTCCCATAACTCTTTGGCACTGTTACAATGTAACAGTCCAGCATATATCTCATTGGGCAGCGCAGATGCTACGATGCTAAACGCTTTAGCATCTAGTTCGATCTTTTGAAAGTCGGTTTCGGTATAATTTTCAACTGGTTTTGGAACGAACTTTTTAGCATCTTCAGCACTTGGCACTGAAGGAACATGGGGACCATAAATGACAGATTTCCAACAACCTGTGCTTTGTTGAGCGAGGATGTGTCCCATCCTCCTCTGCCAGATGTTGTACTCATTTCTTTTTAGCATAGGTGGTTTAAAAAGCGAGCCGATGTTGTTTTTATCATCCTGAGATTGTGACACCATTCTTGTTGTTTTACAGACACTGAGAAATCAACTTTAATGGTGATTAATCCTTGCTCTGTTTTTCAACGGACGAACAAACGATCAGTATCAACTGTTATGAGCTGAACTATTTACGTCAAAATGATTGTTAAATCAAATTTGACTGTCCAAGCTCTGATACCAATTGTTGGATCTGAGTTTCTTTTTGATTGTATTTTTGTTTGAAATTAAGATGGAAATGAAAGAGTTGTGCAGCGGAAATAAGATGAAAGCAAACTTTGCATACAATCAAACGAGAGTAATACTTTTATCAAACATCTTTACACAATGAATCGAAAGATTGAATTTATTTCAACAACGATTACAATGATTGATGTAAGAATGCAAACTCCCCCTCAGCCAGAGCTCAGCAGTTTGTTCGTGCAAAGAAGACGATGTGGTGAAAGAGCTAATAGAACAGTACAAAGTACTGAACTATTTATAGGCACTTGCAAACCACTGAGCATCTTAGCTGACGTCATCATGAAAGTGACATCTAACCTCCTAACAAACTCTAACCTCTGATCTATACAAACACTGATGTACTAACTACTGCTATTACAATCTAATACATAAAAGACAAATAAACAGCTGCTGCATCCTTCCACTGCTGTGAACCCAGCAGTGCTTGTCCGGATCAGCAGTACTTGACTCAAGGCAGTAGATTGAGTCAGCAGAGCTTTGGTCTTCTATCAGTCTTTAACACTTGGCAGTAGATGCAAGGCAGCAGTTGTGGATCAACACTTGGTAAGATAAGTAGATAGGAGATCAGCAGATACAAAGCCACTTTCAAGGGGAGAGATTTGTATGAACTAATCTGTAAACGTCTGCTTATTCTGGATCCACTGCTCTGATCCAGTTTTGGCTATAATTATCTGTTCCTCTGATAGGGTTCAATCCCAACAATATATTATCAAGTTCATAACTTGTCAAATAGCCCTATTTCTTCATCAATCAACTACCTTACATGAACTTTAACCTCTAAAATTCTGAAATCACTTCACATATGTCAAATATTACTAGAACAACCACTATCATCCTAGTGTTTATCATTTTCTCACAAAACCCATGAATCACCTTCAATGTGTCCATGAAATTTTCAGAATTTAGGCATGATTTCACATATTGTTGTCTAGGTTTTACTCCTAGACACTATATCATTCCTATTCTACCCAAGTAACAAACATGCATCATCGAATTTCAGATTTCCCAAATTCATGAGAATTTCAAGTAGAGAATTCTCATCAAATTTTACATACCTTATAACCCTCTTGCGATGAGGATCACAAATCTCAGCTCGGGTTTCGTTTTGGATCAGATTTGCACATTCAATTTATGAGATTAGTGAATGTTAGGGCTTTGAGAAGCTTGGTCGCCCCCCTTGCTTCTGGTCGATCCCCCGTACTAAATTTTGGGGTTGTGTTTTAATAAAAATGTTTTTATTAAAACTATTTTCAAGTTTAACACTTTTGGTCCCTCTAGTTTCTTTTATTTTATTTCTATGTCTTTAACTACTCATAAGTGATAAACTAACTAGGTTAGTGTCATTACTAATTAGATTATTTTACTAATTTATTTTCAACTTAATTGCAAATTTAAGAATTTGTATTTTCGGGATGTTACACGTAAGCTATGTAAGATCTTTAAGTTTGATTCAAGTTCAAGTTAGTACCATTCATAAGGGCTTAATATACATGCTATATATGAATTAACATATCATACTTTTGATTATACATAATCCGACAATGATGATTATGTGAGGGAATATTGATCTTACTTATTAATATGTTTTTCTCATTTCACAAATTGAGTGCTGCTTTTTTAAACGTCACTTTTGATCATTTTATGCATTTATTTCTTTAATAATCAGAATTAATATAATACTCAAACAACTAACAATAATAAAAAATGTGTCTGCATTTTGCTGAAATTGGGCTTAAGTTGTGCTCGACATGCCAGAACTGGCTATCGAGGATGTTAGTGTATAAAT
Source organism: Helianthus tuberosus (assembly GCA_030545235.1). Taxonomy (NCBI): domain Eukaryota; kingdom Viridiplantae; phylum Streptophyta; class Magnoliopsida; order Asterales; family Asteraceae; genus Helianthus; species Helianthus tuberosus. Next base: position 31,488,026 of record CM060396.1, read on the forward strand.
AAATCTTTTATTTTTAAGGATATGTGTGTGTTATATATAACTTGCATTTTTTATAGATGCTTTAATATTTCTACTTTTGAGCATCAAGATAAAGTAAAATCGATTTTTTTTTAATGGCAAAGTTTACATACCCTAAATTACACCAAATATATCCTAATCTACACTTTGCTTGAGATTCAATCCAAGACCTTCCACTAAGAGGGAAGAACCTCTGCCTCACATTGACGTGAAATCCATTTGTTAACCCAAAAAACTAATTTGCACAACATTTTAATGCATGAAAACATCCTTGGCACACAAGGTACGCACCTTAGGATTGAAAAATCCTCAAAATTGCGCTTCCTATTTTAGTCGTGCTTCACTCTACACAAGGCGTCGACCTTTGTACTTTGCGCCTTAATACGCCTAAGGCGCGCTTTTTAAAACCAAGGATGGATCCAAGTATGTGTAATATATTAATATTTATACAAGACAAACTATGGGCATAAGTGTAATTTTATGTCACCTAATTACATTTCAGTCTGAGTATAATACAATATACCAAGAGATGATTGATAAACTAACAAAAAACGAGCACCAGGTTGTAAATTAACGTCGCCGCCGCATCGCGCGGGTTTCCTACTAGTTAATCTATATGTGGGTAACTTTCGAAATTAATGTTTTGAGTTCCTGGTGAGTTAGGCCTTAAATGTTGAATACATACATAGGTTTGATAATATATCTGGCATCTCTTTGACTACAATACTACAATCACCACACTTAGTGGATCTAACATGTTTATACTATAGCTTAACCATCTCGGATAAGCATCATAATAACTTTCACCATGACGTCTTAGATCATTACCGACCTTTCTTTGTGGGAATACTAGTTTTCCGCTTCTTTCTTTCTTTTTTTTTTTTTTTTTTTTTTCTGAAGGTTAAAAAAATTAACATGGGTCATGGCCGTATGGGCTTAAGCCTTAATTTATTTAAGGGTTTAGATTGAGCTTTTAAGACTTTGAGTCCCTGCCCAACAAATCATATGTGGGCTTAACCAATGTTTTATATAAACTAGTTGAGTTTCCGAACCCGTGTTGCGGCGGGGATCCAACGTCTGCATAACGCGTGCCGACAACGGCAAGCGGATACCAAATATCAAAACTTAGATAAAAAAGATGTAGTAACGATAGTTACTCCATCCTAAAAACGATTTTAAAAAATCTGATATATAATAGTAGGACCCACACATTCTACACGTTTGAAATTCGGTTGTTTTCAGTTCAGTTATGACGTTACTAACGCGTTAAAATATGGATGAGCTCGGTACCGGTAATGGCACCGAAAGTACCGATCCCGAAAATAATCGAAATTAGGTACCGGCACCGAAAATGCTCAGTACTGTACGGTATAGTATTTGAAGGTAAAAATAAGTAAATACGGGTATGGTGCTAGACCACTGTCGAACTGAAACCACAAAAGGTGGGTACCAAATTGGTACCGAAAATGATTTGGTATAGTAAATTTGGTACCGATACGATACCGGTTTGATTACAGGATTTGATACCATTTGCTCATCAATAATTTAAATATCCAAGTTAAATTTACATGTTACAATTCATTCATTACAGAAAAAAGACAAAAAAGAAAACAAAAGAAGTTGTGTATATAAAATCTCATTCAAACGAAATAGAACTTACTTACCACGTGTATGAAAATCAATCTAAATGATGTAATTACTTGCGTTGCTACGTGGCATGAGCTCAAAGGTGATGTTAGGGATGAGCTCGGTGCCGAAAACCCCCAAAAGTGGGTACCGGTACCGAATATACATGGTACGGCAACGGTACGATACCAGTATTTCAGAGTAAAAACCGGTACCGAAAATGTCAAAACTCGGTACCAAATCGGTACTGAAAATGTATCCGGTTTGGTAAATTTGATACCAGTACCCGATACCACCAATGTCTGTTACTGTTCATTTAGATCATCAATAAATTAATTTCTAAGTTAAATTTACATGTTACAATTCATTCATTACAGAAAAAGACAAAAAAGAAAACAAAAGAAGTTGTGTATATAAAACCTCATTCAAACGAAATATAACTTACTTACCACATGTATGAAAATCAATCTAAATGGTGCAATTACTTGCGTTGCTACGTGGCATGAGCTCAAAGGTGATGTTAGGGATGAGCTCGGTGCCGAAAACCCCCAAAAGTGGGTACCGATACCGAATATACATGGTACGGCAACGATAAGATACCAGTATTTCAGAGTAAAAACCGGTACCGAAAATGTCAAAAGTCGGTACCAAATCGGTACTGAAAATGTATCCGGTTTGGTAAATTTGATACCAGTACCCGGTACCACCAATGTGTTACTGTTCATTTAGTTGTGTTATTAATATATAGGTAAATTATGTTAGTGTTTAATTGAGATTAACTAGTATTAAGCATCCCTCGCGTTGCGGCAGGGGCGAGCACTAATGACACACTACTGCCAGCGACCACTGACACTGATGTTGCGGTGTTAATGCGAAAAAATTAAACCGAAACGCAAAACATAGAATAAAATAACTAAGTTGATCTAGGACTCGCGCGTTACGATGAACCCGCGTCTATTTTTTCCCGTTTGACAGGTTCAACGTAATCTATATATAATATATATCATTACCACTATACAAACCATAATGCATATATTACAACAACCATTGCATCAATATGTTGTAAATTATATTTATACAAGATTTTGGCTAAATTAATTAGATTATTATAAATAATAATAATTTACAAATAAAACAACACAACTTTGAATGGATCAAACCGATTGAATATGGTAAGATAGTGAAACCACTATTTGATTAGAGTACAACCACTTAAGCACAATTTACAACTATACATGCATACAAAACAGATTGAATTTGGTAAAGTAATGAAACAATTATTTGATTAAGGTACAATCACTTAAACACCACTTACAACCAATATTTAATTAAGGTACAACCACTTAAGCACAACTTACAACCAAACACTTAAGCATAACTTACAACCAAACATGCATACATACAAATGTTTCAAATTAATAGTATTTAAAAATTATGTAAATATCAATGTACAATCACCTAAACTAACCATACAAACAACTAACGCATAAAGCATTATTTAAGCAAGGTGTACAACTCCTAGCTGCATTAGTAAACGAACCGAACGAACACGAACAAAGCCATGTTCGTGTTCGTTCGTTAAGGAAATTAACATGTTCGCGAACTGTTCACGAACGCATACCGAACATAAGTTTATGCTCATGTTCGTTCGTTAAGGAAATTCAGTTGTTCACGAACAGTTCGTGAACACTAGTCTCGAACACAAACGAACGCAATCGAACACAAACGAACGCAAGCAAATAAAAAAGAATACAAACGAATATTTAACTTGAAAATAAAAAATAAAAGTATTGTTATCCTTATCAAATGATAAATCAAAACATAAGAAGTCTAATACACCACTAAACGATGAATCAACTTTAACAAACGTAGACATAATTATCCCCAAAAATGTCTTAGCATGTCCAAATTTTAGTTAACTTAGAAAAAATAGGGTTTCAAGTTTTCAATATGTTTAGATAAAAGGTTTATTATTTATTATTTTTTAATATAATCAAACAAACATGAACGAACGCAACCGAACGTATTACCGAATGTTCACGAACGTAGTCGAACGAACGAGACCTATGTTCGTGTTCGTTCGCTAAGCTAACCGAACGAAATATTTTGTCAGTGTTCGTTCGTTAAGCTAATCGAACGAACATAAATGAACTTCCCGCCGAACGGTTCATGAACTGTTCGCTGAACGTTCGGTTCGTTTACAGCCCTATGCATACTTATGTTACAAAATAATAGTATATAATTATTTATATTAAATTTATATTTTAAAATTATAAATTTCTAATTTGCTCTTTTTTAGTCGGTTTTGAAATTTCACGAGGGGGGAAGGGAGATCGGGATTTTAACAGGTGTGACACACTAAACATTTCTTTTTTTTAAGAAGGGCGGTTGCCCCCACTCTTAGCCTTGAGTACGCCGCTAGTTAGGGTCGGACTTATAGTACAAGTAACTTAGGTTTCGGTATAGGGCCTCAAAAAAGGGATCCCCACTTAAAAGGAAATTATATACTAACTATTAACATTGGTGCAAACCTATTGTTTTAGATTTGTTTGATTTTTTATACAAGAAAACCACTCTCTGTTATAGTTGTGTTAGATTTTTACCTGTCAAACACAGATAAAAGAATATCGTTTATAATAATCAAAAAAGAGAAAAAAAAAAAAGGGTTTTCAAATTTCATTTCGCCTTGGGTCTCTAAAAAAGTTGGAACGACCCTGGCCCTAGTTGTAGCCATAACCAGTCTTAAGGGTTCATGTTGGGTCTTAAGAACTCATACTGGATTTTGATGAATTACATTTTGTTTATGTTGTTGTGTTACAATGGATCATAACATGAACATGTCATAATGTGTTGTATGGGCAATAATGAACCTTAATGGATCTTATTGGGTTGTAGAAGTCATAATAATATGTTTTGATGTATTATTATTTGGTTCAGGGATCACATATTTATGTGTGGGTCTTCTTCGATTTTATTGGGTTGTAAAAGCCCCTGCTGGGTTTTGGTCGTGGCTATATTTGGTTTCATGTGTTATTATCAATCTTAAGATGGTACCGAATTTTAACGAGACATATGTGGTTATAACGGGTTATTATGGATCATATAAGAATTAGGGGAAATAAACTTAAAGTACTAAATATACGAATTGCATGAAAAGGACAAAAGGAGGCGGTGACATTTTTTGTAATTATCAGTAACTATCAAAATTACTCGATCTTTTTTAGAGTAATTTTGTAAAATTTTCATGTAGAGTAATTTTGGTTTTGTAGGGTAATTATAAATGCTAACAAAATTACTCTACAAGATCAAAAATACTCTACAGGATCATTTTAGAAAATTACTCTACAAAAGATCAAAATTACCCTACTGGATCATTTTACAAAATTACTTTACAATATCAAAATTACTCTACAGGATCATTTGTAGAGTAATTTTGAATTGTATGTTGTTTGATAAACTTGCAGAGTAATTTTGATTCACTTGTAAAAGTAATTTTGATGCAGAGTAATTTTGATACACTTGTAGAGTAATTTTAATAATTACACTACAAGAACAAATTTACTCTACAAGAATATTTTACGCAAATTACTCTACAAAAGATCAAAATTACTCTACAAGAGTAATTTTGATAGTTACTGATAATTACAAAAACGATACCGTGTTTTTTTTATCTTTTCCTTCAGTTTGTACGTTTTGTACGTTAACTTTATTTGTATTTGATCTTTATCCATAAGAATTAATGGTAGAATTTTATTGTAATAAAGCGTCTAGGGTTTTATTTTTTTTAAATAATACACAGGTAGTTGATGGGGCGGTGGTCCATTGGTAAAGACAAAGACAAAGTCGCTAAACACCTGGATTATGGAGGAGGAGACTTTGGTTTCAAGTCACACAAACGACAGAGATTAAAAAGAAATTTGCCGTTAAAAAATAAAAATAATTTACAAGTTTTTGCCTTCTAGCATATATTATAAAAAGTATTTAGCCTGCCTAATTTCCTGAATGTTTATTTTTTATTAGGTTTTTTTTTTGAAAAGTAAACTTCATTAGAAAAATACCAACCCACGAAACGGGGCGGCCAACCTAGAACATTACATAATTACAAAGTTACACCAATTCAACCAAGAAATGGACATAACTTTCGATCTACTACTAAACCACAAAAACCCCACCGATTTGATTTCACTAATGATATCTTCCGCTCGAACCTGACTATTAGAGAATTTAACACCGTTTCTGGCCCTCCATATGCTCCAACAACTAATCATAACAATCCCGTGAAAAATCTCTTTCAACAAGTCTCGCAACCCGACATGATCATGAAGGTCCAGAAGCTCCCTGACCGAATGGACTATAAGCGGAGCGACTTTATACCATCTCGAGATATGATGCCAGACTCTGCTTGCCATCATACATGTAGCAAAAAGGTGGTTGCTCGTTTTGTCTTCAGATCTGCATTGAGGGCATGAAATATCTTCAATCTCGATACTCCTGTTTCTTAGCGCCATTCCAGTGGGGATTTTATCAATTTCCGCTCTCCAAGTGTGAATGTTACACTTCAAGGGGATCCATTTACACCATTTTAGCACATAATTACTATTGTGGTCCGTTCCACTTTTAAGAGTTCTTCTAACTGTCCCAACTGAATATTCTTCCGTCCCGATCCACGACCACTTGTCATTCCGATCCTCAAGTTTAACCGAGTCCAGGTCCCTAGTGATCCAATTCAATTCCGAAATCTCCAAAAAAGATCCTTCTCCAATTCCAGTTCACATCCTGTACTTATCGTATTCGTTCCTGCGAACCCTACTATCCACACTACATTTTTGTGAGCTTCAAGACTGAAAATATTAGGATAAATATCTTTTAAAGGTTCATTAAAAAGCCAGGGGTCCAACCAAAACGAAGTATCATGGCCATTACCAACTATGCTTTTATAAATATTATGTAAAGGAATACCGTCCACCGTAGTTCGAGCTATCGTTTTGGTTATATTTTTCCACATTTCGTTCAGGCTTCTTTTTACCGAAAGAAAGTCCCAATTGCTTCTGCTTTTGTAAATCGCATCCACCACCTTCATCCAGAGCTGATTTTTTTCTATATTAAATCGCCATCCCTATTTGGATAGAAGAGCGATACTAATATGCTTCAACTTACTCAACCCGAGGCCCCCTTCATCTTTGTCTACAGTCACAAGATCCCAACCAACCCAGTGCATCTTTTTATTAATCACCTGAACCTCCCCATAAAAATGGTTTTATCATTGATTCCAGGTCTCTAATCACTTTAACCGGGGCTTTGTACAAAGAAAAATAGTAATTAGGCAAACTTTCAAGAACCGACTTAATAACCGTGATACGACCTCCAATAAAGAGCAAACTAGCTTTCCATTTGGAAAGTCTAGCTTCACAGATATCATACACCGGCTTCCAATTGTTTACTCGATTCATATTAGCCCCAACCATCAAACCAAGATACTTAAAAGGAGTGCTCTCTGCCTTACACCCAACTACCATAGTCGTATTCTTCACTTCATCCATATCCATTCCAATACCATAAAGATTTGACTTGGATAGATTTATCTTCAAACCTGAACACATATAAAACACCCGAAGAATTCTGACCACGTTTAAAATATTAGCATCCGACCATTCTCCAAGGATAATGGCATTATCCGCATACAAAAGATGAGAAATCAACGGGCCACCGTTAGGCATTTGAATTCCTTACAACGCACCCCGTGTAACACCTTTACCAAACAAATAAGACAAAGCTTCCATAACAATTAGAAATAGGAATGGGGAAAGTGGTTCACCTTGTCTCATACCTTTACCACATTGAAATTCGAAGGTAGGCGCGCTATTGACTAAGATCGAAGACCTCGCCGAACCTAAAATTCCTAAGATCCACATACACCACAAGTCTGGGAACCCCGTTTGCCTGATTATGTTTATAACGAAATTCCGATTAACGTTGTCATAAACTTTCTCAAAATCAATCTTTAAGATGAAAGTTTGTTTTTTTGCTTTCTTGATCCAGGAGATAATCTCATTCACCATCAACGGCCCGTCTAAAATGAATTTCCCTTTTAGAAAGGTTGATTGAGACTCCGAAATAACCACCTCTAAGACCTTTCTAAGGCGTTTAGCAAGGATCTTAGATATGACCTTGTTAATAATCCTTATAAGTTTATAGGGCGATAGTTGTTAAGCTTAACCGGGTCTTTAACTTTAGGGATCAAAGTAATGAACGACGACCCACTACCACAATTAATATTCTCATCCTTATGTAAATTCTCCATGACCTTACAAAAATCACTTTCAAACAGATGCCAGAAGTGCTTTATGAATTTCATGTTAAGGCCATCAGGCCCCGGAGCCTTGTCATCATGACATTCGCACACTACTTCTTTAATTTAATTTTTGGAGAACCTTTCAATGAGCGACACCTTAAGATCATCCGAGCTGGTCTTTATGTTTAAGCATTCCAATTCCGACCACATCAGAATATTCTCAATAAACCGCTTCCTAAATAACCCAAGAATGTCTTTCTTTATCTGCTTTTGTTTCGTCACCCATTCCCCGCCTAGATTTAACCCATGGATCGAATTTTTTGCTTTTCTCGAACTAACAACGCCATGAAAAAACTTAGAGTTCTCATCACCCTCCAAGGCCAACCTAATCCTAGACCTTTGTTTAAGACCCGCGTTCTTTTTTAATTCCACTTCCTTAAGGACTTTTTGCTTTCCATAAGAACCCACTCTTCCTCTTCTAAAAGATCCTGAAACTCCATCTCTTCTTCCAATTGCTCAATGTCTTTCCTGGCAAGGATTTCCCTTTCCGCCTCTCTCTTCTCTCTCTCTCTCTCTCTCTCTCTCTCTCTCTCTCTCGCATCTCATTCCTTCATTTCTTAAGGCATTTTCTAATATGAGCGAATTTCTTTGTGAGCTTTAAATCTACCATCCAGCATCACCAAAGCTCTTTAGAGTTGACTTAACTGCCTCTTCATAACCTTGTTTATCTAACCAAGAGTTATATACTCTAAACAGTCTAGGTCCAAAGTTAGAATAAACAGTAGTCAACAACATAGGGAAATGGTCCAAGAGAAAGCTGGGTAACGCCCTGAGACAGGCTTTTGGCCAACTGTTGAAAAATTCGGAACACACAAGCATTCTATCTATTTTACTGAGCTTTCTCCCATTATCCCTCATGCAAGTGAAGTGTCTACATGTCATATTATTCTCCAACAAGCCCAGATCATGTATAAAAGCGTTAAAATTACGGGTGCACGAGGACTTAAACACAGAGTTTTTTCGCTCTTCGGGAAAATGCACCGCGTTAAAGTCTCCCATGATAATCCACAAACATGTACTGTTAGCAACTTAATTCACTCAATGTCTCCACCCACAAACTTTGTGTCACCGCAACGCCGGGGGGGGGGGGGGGGGCGGGCGTAAAAATTCATAATATTAAGAACCACCCCACTCCGTTTGATTTTACCCTTAATTAAAAGTAACCCTCTGTTCTTTGTAGTGTAGTTTTTTTTTTCAAAAATCCTCGGGCCCCACATATAAACTAGGGGTGTGCATGGGTCGGTTTTGGCCTAAAACCATAACCATAACCACGATGTCGGTTTATGGATAACCATAACTATAACCGATCAGTTATGGTGGTTATGGTTAATCGGTTTTAATTGTTATCGCGGGTCGGTTGTGGGTGGTTAATTGTGTAATTAGCCTAGCTAAAAATATCTTAATTTTTTAACATGGAATAAATTTTTATTGCATATTTGTATATATTAGTATATTACGTAGTATGAAAAATACATATAATCTATAATATTAATATCGATTATTACCGAATATTTAAATAAAGTGATAAGATATATTCCATAAACTCAAATAAACAATCATATATTAAAAAAAATGGTGAAAATTCATAAATCTTACAAAGATTTATCTAATGTCGGTCCGGTTCGGTTACTGTGGGTATGGAAACATTGATAACCATAACTGACCCACTACTTTCGGTTTTCTAAAAAACCATTAACCGACCCACCGGTTTTTTCTTTGGTTCGGTTTTTTTCGGTCGGTTTTGTCGGTAAATTTGGTTATGGTTTGGTTAATTCGGTTTTTTTTGCAAACCCCTAATACAAACAATACCTCCCGATTGGCCCACATAACCCACAAAGTCCATATTAAAATTTTTACTATCCCAAAACTTAATAAGGTCCGATTCATTAACGATTTCGTGTTTAGATTCTTGCAAAGATACAAAATATACCCCATTTTTATCTTTAATCTCCCGAACCCAAGACGCTTTATTGCCACCCCCTAAGCCTCTAATATTTAAAGACAAAAAATTTCATTGATATACCTCATTGTTACCTTCTTCGATGAGGACCGCCTTGACTAAGCTACCATGGTTATTCAGTTTAGCTCCCAGGTCTAAACCCAGAAGTTTAGTAGCCTCGGCTTCCTTGTTAATCTAATCGTCCTTGCTCGAATGAATTGGTGAACTGACGTTCCTATTTGCCTCATTAGCAGTGACTTCATTCTTCGGACTCTGGTCATCCACCCCTTCTCGTTTATTGTCTTGACTGAACGCTTCTAATATTTTTCCTCTTCTTATCCCCCAGGCATCGTATCTGTACCCAACTCATCCTGCTCAATTTTTCGATCCTCAAGACCCATTAAATTATGAGTAAATTACAAGTTTTGTCCTTTATGTTAACACCTTTTTTCAGGCGGTGTCCTTTAGCGCAAAAGTTGACAAGTTTTGTATTTAAGGTTTCAAAATCCTGCACGCTATGTCCTTTAGCCCTAACTTAGTTAGATTTTTTGGTTAAGTATGGTCATATGCCTTGCACATAAGGGCATTCTTGTAATTTCACCTTCTCAGCCATTATTTAAATCTGACTTTGATATTTGACCCATTCTTTCACTATATTAACTCCAGATAAAATCACAACCATTCATATAACCTCTTGAGTCAAATCCAACCGTTCATTCCCTTGAAATGTCTTCAACTAAGCCCTTCCATCCCCGACATCACCACAGCATCCCCACCGGCAGAACCGTAAATCACCGCCAACATCCCAATCGCATTCTCTCTACCTTTAGGGGTCTCCATCTTCCTCACCACCATCATGGCCCAACCAGCGAGTGAGCCCTAAGCTCCGCCGCCCCTCCACCACCGTAGACAGCAATTCCAACGTCGTCTACATCCTCTCCGCCACCGCACCACTGTCCAAATCCACCAACGCCTCCACACTCTTCGTCCATCACTACACGTTGGTTACAGTCCCCTAAACAAAGCGTGACTAACACCCTTTCCGCCACTTCACCACCGTCGCCTCCACGACGTTGTCGGTTTTGCAGCTGCTAGGTGGTGGAAGGTGAGTGTGGATTTCAAGAATATTTATAAAAAAATTAACATACATATACATGGATGGTATGCTTACCAGATTTTGTTTACAAAATCACAACTGAACTTAAAGATGAATTCTAGGAAATTTGAAGTTGAATAAGAGTTTGGATTTTGGTAAATTCATCAAGTTCAAAGGCTAGTACTTAATTAACTTATTATAGTTTGACTATCTTACCATTTTTAAAATCTGGAAACAAAATTGGGACTAAATTTCTTCATGCTTGAAGCTTTTCACATCGCAAAGCTGAGAGAGATCAGAGGTTTTATGGAGAGAGAGTAGGATTAATGATGAAGGAGTTGGGGATAGATTATGGTGTTTTAAATTTTATTTTTTGTTTAAAAAAATAGTCCCCGGATAAAACATCTTTATACATTAGCCCTTATTATTTGAAATGACAATAATGCCCCCATGTGCAAGGCATATAATTATACTTAACCAAACATCTAACTGGGTTAGGGCTAAAGGACATAATGTGCAAGATTTTGAAACGTTAAACACAAAACTCATCAATTGTTGCGCTAAAGGACATCGTCTGAAAAAAAGGTGTTAACATAATGAATAAAACTTGTAATTTACTCTTAAATTATTTAGTTGGAATGGATTTTCCGTACTACCCCTAGGTCTTTTTTTCGGTCTTTGTTCATCGATTGGTGAAGAGGTATGGTCCCAATTCCGTGCACACATGGCAGGGACCACACGAGTTTTAGAACAAATAGATATGTTGCTGACAGAATTCATGTTGAAGCTGACGCTATCCAAAGACCAAAAGACTGTGATATTCTGAAGACTAAAGTTTCCTTTGCAAGCTATTGTCAAGGGGGAGTTTGTTGGTGCATGTTATGTGACAACAACTTTGGATTGGTCTTTGGATATTAAACAGAAGATTGGACTAAGAAGACTTAACGAAAAACACTTAAAGAAAAACGAGTTCTATGAAGCCCAATTAAGTCTAAGTTTGTATCAAGTTTATTAGGCCCAAGTTTATGTAATTGTAATATAGGCAAAGCCCAAATTCGTAGGTCTTGGCTGTGTGTATATAAACAGCCTTAGTCTACGGTTTTAGGGTTAGACTTTTAGACAGTTGAGAGAGCATTCAAGTGTAAGAGATATAGAACAAACAGAAATCGGCTCTGGAGATCTTAGTGATTGTAAAACGTTTGAAGGTTTGATAATCACAGAAGATCAGTTTGAAAGTTTGTGTGTTTGTGTGTTCGAGTTCTTATTCATATATACGTTTCTGATTCTGTGTTCGAAGGCTAATCAAGGAGATTCCGCATCCTTGATTAATTAGCAGTCTTGTTACGATCCATACGGGATTACGGGACCTACAATTGGTATCAGAGCTTTTGCTCTTGTGCGTGGTTCAAGACTGATCGAAGGGAATCAAGAAAATTGTTTGTTTGAATTTTTCTGGTTGAATTCTGGAATTTTTATGAAGAACAGCAAGAACATTGAGGAACAACTTAAAATTCGTGTAATTTTGATCTGTTTTGATTATTGGTATTGACTGTTTTCGTGTTTGTAGGAGACTTTGTTTGGAAAGTTTGAAAAAGGAAGTGAATTTCGAGTTTTTTGAAAGGAATACTGATTTTAGTTGTTGATTTTTCGGGATTTAGTTGCTGATTTGTGGGATTCAAAAGTTGAAGAACTTGTGCTTTTGGTGATCTTGTGCGTTGTTTGATCCTGTGATTTCAGACGTGTTCTTGTGCGATCAGAATTAAATCTTGTGCGATCAGAGGTCATCTTGTGCGATCAGAAGTCACTTGTGCGATCGGAGTCAAACTTGTGCGATTGGTCTTGTGCGATTCTAAGCTTGTGCGATCAGGCCCATTAAGTGACTGTTCGGCCCAAATATAGTGGATTGTGCGATCCAGTAAGGCTTGTGCGATTGGGACTGACTTGTGCGACTCTATCTTGTGCGATTCACTAGTGGTGATATTTTTCAAGGCAAGCGTAGGAAAATTTTCAGTGTTTCGTGTTTAGAGAATTATCTGTAGCTCATCTGGACAAGCCGTCTGCACGGTTGAATTCGTTGGATTTTTAGGACAAAAAAATCCCGAAAGAGGTCTTCGACATTATATATCATTGGAATCGTATTTACGAGACGAATCTAACGGTATAATTTGGTAAAAACAGTTTTTAGAAAAAATTTATATGGTTTTATCAGTCTGCAACGTTAAAATGTCGAACATGTCTAATTTGAATGAGCTTTTGAGAATGGAGCACGAGGTTGGCACTACCAACAAACCGCCTAAAATGATGAAGGTGGATAATTATTTGACATGGAAGGACCGATTTCAATCTTTCGTTGAATATCAGGACACACATGTGGATCTGTATTGCAAATGGGTACACAAACCCAACACATGATTTTGAGGGTAGACCACGTGTCACAGCCTATGTGAACATGCAAGAGGCTGATAAAAAGATGTATGAGGCTGAGAAGAGAGCCTTGGCTGCAATAAAGATGTCCTTACCTGATGGCATCAAGCATAACTTTAAAAAGTACACTACTTCAAAGGAAATGTGGGATGCATTAGAAAAGAGATATGAGGAAAATGCCGATGTCAAGAAGAACAAAGTTGATCTACTGAAGAAGCAGTTCGCTGTTTTCAAGTATATGAAAAATGAGACACTTGAGGACATCATCACTCGATACTACCATCTGATGTCTGAAATGGATAATTATGATATAGATTGCTATACTGATATAGAGAAGAATGACAAGCTGCTCGATGCTTTACCTGCTAAATGGGATATCTACACTCTCATGATCAAGGGAGAAGCAGATTACGAGACCAAGGAGCTGGAAGAAGTGGTAGGAAAGCTAAGAGCCTATGAGCTCAATATGAAGAAGAAGAAAGAAACTGGATATGATCAGGTTCAAGATCCAGGGGTTTACAATGGGCTTACATCTTCTTCATCTTACAACGCTTCTAGCGACTCTACTACTGCGTTTCTTTCATGTGAGAATGAGCATGTCACAGTGAATGAAGATGGTGATGTGTGTTTCATAGTTGCTTCAGGAGTGTCAACAGGAGCTAAGAGAACATCAGCAGCAAATCAGAGTAGTAGTACTAAATCGATGCCTATGAGTGTTAAGTCTTCAGAAGAACATCTTGCTCTACTTGCTTCATTCGTAGCTTCTTATGAGAACTACATTCAAGGGAAGATATCTGATCCTGCTACATTAGATGAAGATTATGATCGGATTGACCCGGATGATCTAGAAGAGATGGATTTGCAATGGCAAATGGCCATGATTTCCAGAAGAGTCGAGAGGTTCATGAACAGAACTGGAAGGAAGTTTGTTGGGAAAAGCGTTGGCTTTGACAAGACCAAAGTGAGGTGCTTTAACTATCAAAGTTATGGATATTTTGCTAGGGAATGTCAAAAACAAAAGCAAGAGACTTTGAGTCAGAGTTCAAACAATAGGAATGCATCAAACAACTTTAACTCAAGGGCTTTGATCTCTACTGCACGAGAGGGATCATATGATTGGAGTGTTCACTTGGAAAATGATGAGAATGTTACTCAGGCATTCATGGCAGAGATTGTGCCAGTTGATGATGGTGAAGCTGCAGTAGATGATGCTGAAGTTAAGAAGGAAAGTGAAGCTGAGGAAAAGAATGCTGATCAGACAACTAAAGCTGAAGAGGAATAGCCAAAGTCTGATCATGAAAGGGAAGCTGAAAAGAAAGATGCAAAATACAAAAGAATGGAAGCTCAACTTGCTGCTCTCATGGCCAACTTAGACAAATCAACAGGAGAGGTAAGTAACTATGCTACTTTTGTTTGTTTAAAATGTCGTGAATTACAGGGTGAGGTTGACAGGTTGTCAACACAAAACCAAAGTTTGGTTAACGAGATGTCTAACATAAAAGAATTAAATTTTTTTGCTAAAAGAAACGAGTCGTTATATTTGAAGAAGATAAAGGGTTATGAAGGTGAAATTGATGTTTTAACCTGCAAACTAAACGAAAAAATTCAATTCATAGACTTAGCTCATGACATGATGAGTGAGAAAACAAAAGAGATTTCTAAAAAATGCAAAGAGTTGTCAGATTCACAACTCAAAATTGTTGAACTTGAAAAGAAATTAGGTCAATTTAAGGACTCTACTTTTGTAATGAAACATATGATGGGTGGCTTGAAGAAAAGTAATGACAAAACCAGTGTGGGCTTCCACGGTTTTAATGAAGTTCCACCTCCTGTGAGTCATGACTATTCTTTCTTGCCTGATGAAGACGAGCTAACAGACTTTGTGTCAACATCACCAAGTAGTTCCACATCCAGTCAAGGTGATGTGTCTGAAAATGATGATGCTAGTGTGAAGAAGGAAAATAACAGGGAACCTGTTTTGAAAAAGAAAAATTCACATCCTAAGAATAAAAATCCAAATTTTGTTAAAAAGGTTAATTTTGTTCACGGAAGTGACATGAAAAACGAAACAACTGTTATTGAAAACGAATCAAATGTAGAGTTTGCTAAAAACAAAAATATAGAAAAATATGAAACTTAGCAAACTGAACCAAATCCTTCTAAGGTATCATCATCAAAACCAGAATCTAGTTCAAAGGCTTCAGATAAGAAGTCTTCGAAAAAGAGATCGTGCTTCAAATGTCACATCAAGGGACATGTAGTTAGCTGCTGTCCTAATAAAAAGATTGAAGCACAAGTTAGTGAGAAACAGATAGGGAAATCACCAAAGAAGAAAGGTGATAATGAGGAGAAAGTCTCAAATTCTCCAAAGAAATCTGCTCCAAAGCAACATGAGGGTGTTGCTGTTGGTGTAGATAAGGCTGAAAAAGGAACTCCACAAGTTCCTCGTTTTCAAAGAAATCAACCAAAATTTCAGCCTGAATCTACATCAGGCAGATATGAGAGACCTAGAAGTAGTTCACCAAGAATGAACAATCAAAATTCAAATAATTTCAGAAGTCAAGGTCAATATCAAAATCGATACCATAATAATGGTGGTCAAACTTTTTATAACAATGGCTTTAGAAATTACAACCATCAAGGTTCTTGGAATCAAAATCAAAATTTCCAAAGGTCACATAGTCCAAACACATATAGGAACCCTCAGGACCAGAGACCTTATGGAAATCAAAACACATTTCCATCAACAGGTCCTAGATCCAAGACTCCAGTTAGGAGTAATGGATATTGGATGGATATTCTTGTAGTTGGTGAATCTGGACGACCCAAGACCATTATGGCTTGGGTCCCCCAATCTAACTAATCTTTTGGTTAGTTTGTGTAGGAGCTGCTAAGGAGGATTATCAACTTATGGTATGTTGATAGTGGCTGCTCTAGGCACATGACGGGGGATGCGAGGTTGTTTTCTGAATTTGAAGAATATGATGGTGGACATGTAAATTTTGCTGGTGCTAAAGGTGGTAGGATTACCGGACGAGGAAAAGTGACGAATGGGAAGATCACTTTGGACAATGTGAACTATGTTGAGCAGCTTAAACACAATCTCATGAGCGTGTCACAAGTCTGCGACAAGGGTCACTCGGTCCATTTTACTAAGTCTGAGGCATTGGTGTTGAACCCTGGTTTGGTTATTCCGGACGACTGGATAGTGATGCGTGCACCAAGGAAAAATGATACTTATGTCATGGACATGGGTGCCAAGGATCTGTCTTCTATGGTGGCATGTTTACTTTCAAAAGCATCTGAAGCTGAATCGATGTTGTGGCACAGACGCATGGCCCATATTCACTATAGAAAAATGAATTACCTTATTAAAAATGAGCTAGTGAAAGGGATTCCAATGCAGAGGTTTCACGTGGAAGATAAATGTCTTCCATGTCAAAAGGGAAAACAACACAAGAAACCTCATAAGTCTAAAACAATAAATTCCATAGATGCCCCTTATGAATTACTTCACATGGATTTAGTCAGTCCAATGAACGTGAGGAGCATAGGTGGAAAGTATTACTGTCTTGTTGTCACTGATGATTACTCACGATATTCATGGGTTTTCTTTTTAGGTACAAAAGATGAGACAGCGGAGATGCTGATAGATCTTTTTACAAAATTGGAAAATTTCCATGATGTAAGGATCAAGAGGATACTGAGTGATAATGGCACGGAGTTCAAGAATCGAATTCTGGATCTCTACTATCTTCGAAAGGGAATTGAACATCAATATTCCGCTCTTTATACGCCTCAACAGAATGGAGTCGCTGAGAGGAAAAACAGGACGTTGATTGAAGCTACTAGGACGATGCTTTCAGATTAAAAACTACTAGTTCTTTTCTGGGGAGGAGCTGTGAATACAACTTGCTACGTCCTAAACAAAGTTTTAACGTTTTAACAAAACTTGTCATGAATTGATGTTTAACAAAAAACCAAACTTGGAAGGCTTTGAACCATTTGGATTATCCTGCACCATTGTGCGAAATAAAGATAAACAAAAATTCGGTGAGGTGGCTGACGAAGGCTACTTTCTAGATTACGTACTTGGCACACCCAATAAAAGGGTTTTTAATCTAAAAACTGGTAAAATTGAGGTTGTTTTTAATATTGAAATTACTACATACAAACCTCAACAATAAACGAACGGACCTGCTATATTATATGATTATGAAAGTGTGTTTAAATCATTTAATATTCCTGAGTTTTCTAATGCAGATGATTCTCAGTTGATTCAAACAGTGATTAGTGAAGACAATGAAGGCGAGTTCATGCCTAGATCGAATGTTGATATGACATATGCTCCGGAAACTTCCTCAAGTGCTGCTGTTTATGATTCAAGCGATAGTGAACCTGAACCCAATCAGGGGGAGGATTTCATTAATCCGTTTGTGGATCAGAACACTCAGGGGGAGGTTGGATCAAATCTGGGTGATAATTTAGATGTCGATGTTGTTGCTACTACACGAGCAAATAGAGATCATCCAGTTGACATGATACTTGGAGATCCTACTGCAGGTGTTCAGACGAGAAGAAGCATAGCAACAAATTCTGGGTTATTTGTTTCGATTGAGAAGACTGGGATTGTGAATGAATGCTTGTATTGTTGCTTTATTTCCCAAGAGGAGCCGAAGAACATTCATATGGCTCTAAAAGACAACTCTTGGGTTGAAGCTATGCAAGAGGAATTGGCCCAGTTTGCAAAGTTGAAGGTATGGGAGTTAGTTGACCTTCCTAAAGGTGAAAGAGAGATTGGCACTAAATGGGTATTTAGGTGCAAGAAGGATGAAAGAGGAATTGTCACGCGCAATAAGGCTCGATTGGTGGTCAAAGGTTTCAATTAGCAAGAAGGGATTGATTACAATGAGGTGTTTGCACCAGTGGCAAGGTTGGAAGCAATCCATTTGTTCCTAGCCTTCGCTTCATTCAAGGGCTTTAAAGTTTATCAACTAGATGTGAAGAGTGCATTTCTTTACGGAAAAGTCCAAGAAGTGATGTATATCTCACAACCAGATGGGTTCGTTGATCCAGACTATCCAGATCGAGTTTACAAACTTGATAAGGCTTTGTATGGATTACATCAAGATCCCAGGGCGTGGTACGAGACATTGTCTACACATCTAAACAAGAATGGTTTTAAAAGAGGTCAGATTGACAGTACACTGTTCATTAAGAGAAACAAGGAAGATTTTATGCCGGTATAGGTATACGTGGATGACATCATCTTAGGGTCATCAGATGAGAACATGTGTAAGGAGTTTGAGAAGGTGATGAAGAGCAAGTTCGAAATGAACGCTATGGGTGAGCTGTCTTACTTTCTGGGATTACAAGTTGATCAGAAGGAGGATGGGATGTTTATTCATCAAACAAAGTATGTGTATGACATTTTGAATCGGTTCAAAATGAATGATTGCTCTACTTTCAACACACCTATTTGCGAAAATCACAATCTTGGCCCAGATCATGAAAGTAATGAAGATGTTGATCCTTCTCAATACAGGGCGATGATTGGTTCTCTAATGTACTTGACTGCTTCAAGACCTGACATCATGTTTGTCGTATGTTTGTGTGCCAGATATCAGGCTAATCCGAAAGAGTCACACATGAAAGTAGTGAAGCGTATTCTTCGTTACTTGAAGGGGAAACCTAAACTTGGGTTGTCGTATCCTGCTGATAGTGATCTGAATTTCGTTGCTTACACCGACTCAGACTTTGGAGGTTGCAAGTCGAACAGAAAGTCTACAACAGGTGGTTGTCAGTTCTTAGGAGGCAGGATTGTGTCTTGGCAATGCAGGAAGCAATCTTGTGTGTCTACCTCTAAGTGTGAAGCTGAATATATTGCTGCAGGAAGCTGCTGCTATCAGGTTCTCTGGATTCAACAGCAGATGCACGATTACGGTTTGGATTTCACTCGTACTCCTATTATGATAGATAATAATGCCACTATATCAATCACAAACAATCCCGTAAAGCACAGTAGAACTAAACATATTGACATACGTCATCATTTATACGGGATTGTGCTGAAAAGAGACTAATTGAACTACACCGAGTCGACACACTAGATAACCTTGCTGATCTTTACACTAAAGCTTTTGATAGAGCTCGCTTTGAACATTTAGTTGAACTCAACGGGATGAGGAATCCTGAATAACTGGTTTTTCATAAGAATTTTGTAAATAGTTTACTGCATTCTTAAAAATAAAAAATACAAAAACATTGAAAAATCAAAAACATAAAAATTAGAAAATAAAAAATGAGTTATCACTGTGTGAAAAAGAAGAAATGATAGTACATCAGCAATTTAGACTGTCACACTCAAACTGAATTAAGTTGCTTAAGTGTGATAGCAGCTTCATCATATGATGTACCAGTAGGCAAAAGCATGACATAATTAACTTACCAATGTGATATAAACCTAAATGCACTGAGTATGAGTGGGGAACACATCAGTGGTGTATGGTTTAATGACCTTAAATCTTGCGTTGATAGATTGCCAAAATCTGAAGTTTTGGGTCTTTATACTGTTATTTCATCCGGGGATATCAGGGTTGTCCTTCTTCTGCATCCAGATACATGCTGACCTTGGCACAACCAGGATATCTTAAAAGAGCTAAAAATGCCAAAACCCTGACAATGAAGAAGCTCTCCTAGAGAGTCATTCAAAACGTGCAAAATGCATAAATCGTACCAAAAATGGTATTTGTCTTAGCCCTCGTTAGATATTTTGGTCTCTTCGTTGTACGGAAGTACTGACCTGATCACCAATTATCTAAATGTTGAAAAACAAAATGGATGAATTCAGTATACTCACCTACTACGATGAATCTTTGTGCATACCTTGATCGCGGGGGTACATCCTGAAGTGGGACACACTAGTATATCAGAATAATATTACCTTAACGTATCATACGGTAATGGTACTTGAAATGTTCATGCATTTTGTTTAAGTGGACAAACATACTGGTAATCATCTTGGACTGCTTTTCACGAAAAATTAAATAAAGAATCTAATAATGTGAAAACAGTTTGATGTTGCTGATATGATCTTCTTACCGGTGATTCTCACAAAAATAGAGTGTTTACTGTTTTTAGTATTTATTTGCTTTCAGAAAATACAAAAATACAAAAATAGTGTCTTTTTTTGTTAAAATTCTTAACGTACGGAAAACTGTTATTCTTGGAGGAGTTGTTACCGATAGGGGGAGACGGTGTTAGAATGTGGGTTCAAAATTTTAATTCATGCAGGTTATAAGGTGTTTGATTAAAATTTGTGTGTGTTGGTGCTAAATTGAATATGCTTAATCTGTGATACAGTTTACCAAATCTCTTGAATCTTAATAATTTGTTTAACTTTGTTGAAAAATTCTTATGGTTTCTCGAGATGTTTGTTTCATAGTATACAAATTGAAGCAGTGTGTTGCTGAAGAGTTGATGTGAAGAGATGAGGAGTTTGTTGCTGCTTGGTAGAATCCTCCTTCTACAATGCAGAATGGATGCTGTGAAGACTTACTTGGAATGTTGAATCAAAACTTGGAAGATTTGGTGATTGGATACATTAGCTTAGGGGGAGTCTGTTGCTGACATAATTCATGTTGAAGCTGACGCTATCCAAAGACCAAAAGACTGTGATATTCTGATGACTAAAGTTTCCTTTGCAAGCTATTGTCAAGGGGGAGTTTGTTGGTGCATGTTATGTGACAACAGCTTTGGATTGGTCTTTGGATATTAAACAGAAGATTGGACTAAGAAGACTTAAAGAAAAACACTAAAAGAAAAACGAGTTCTATGAAGCCCAATCAAGTCCAAGTTTGTATCAAGTTTATTAGGCCCAAGTTTATGTAATTGTAATATGGGCAAAGCCCAAATTCGTAGGTCTTGGCTGTGTGTATATAAACAGCCTTAGTCTATGGTTTTAGGGTTAGACTTTTAGATAATTGAGAGAGCATTCAAGTGTGAGAGATATAGAACAAACAGAAATCGGCTATGAGGTTCTAGGGAGATCTTAGTGATTGTAAAACGTTTGAAGGTTTGATAATCACAGAAGATCAGTTTGAAAGTTTGTGTGTTTGTGTGTTCGAGATTTATTCATCTATACGTTCTTGTTTCTGTGTTTGAAGGCTAATCAAGGAGATTCCGCATCCTTGATTAATTAGCAGTCTTGTTACGATCCATACGGGATACAGGGACCTACAACAAGCGAATCTAGAAGCTTCTGGAAGACGTCAAGATGGCACCAAAGATGCTCCTCCAGACAAAAAGGACGACACGTGTTACCATTAACCAGATGCCATGTAGGCCCGCGACACAGCCTGGGGGCAGACCGACAGCTGTAGTACAATTTCCCCTACATGGACAAATGACGGTGCGCCATGTGGACCACTATCCTGACCATAGCAGAGGAGACCAAGAGGATATTCCCCTTCGTCGGACAGCTGGCGCCCAATAGCAGCTGGCAAGGTCGCTCCTCCCTCCTTCACCCTCCGGCTATAAATAGGACCCTTCATCATTCAGGTTATTCATTATGTTCTCCTCATATTTCACCCACAACACATACTATTTTCTCCTCGGAACAGTACTTATTCTAATGCCGGAGCCTGGTTAAGAGGGAAACCCCCATATTCCCCTTTTAACGAGCTAACGGCTTGCTGTTTTGAAGGATTGCAGTCTTAGGCAAGTAGATTGAACCCACATAAGAGACAACCCAGCTAGTTAACCTTCAGTGTTAACCAGTGTTTCATCATTGGCGCCCACCGCATCTTTTGCAAACCATTTTCATCTCCTTTTTCTTCGAAAAACTATCTAAATGACTGAACCAAACCCTTCCCCTCACATCGATGGAGAAGTCTCTTCCTTTGAACTGATTACGGACACCGCTCACATCCAAAGGTATCAAGGGAACGGGACCGTCAGAGAAGGGCAAGCAAACAATGAATTACCCGATATCTTTAGGAGCACCTCTAGAGTTATCAATCAAACTACAAACGGAGCCGCTTTCCAAACTCCACCCGGAGTAGTTAACCAAACACCTCCACAAGTTCCAACACCAAACCATGGGGCTGGTCCTCAGCACCATCGGATCAGTCACAGTTGAACTTCTCGACACTCTTAGGGCTACCTGAAGGAGAAAATCTGGCCTCCTGGTATGCCAAGCAAACAACGTCTCTGAACCTCGTCTAAGCGCAACTTAGCGCACAACAAGCTTTGCTCCAAGCGCAAGCTAATCAGTCTGCTTTTGTCACTCCACCACAAAAGCCACCAAGCACTCATATCCCTCAGCAGACACATGCGCGGAACCAGCAACCTGAGAAAACACCCAACATAAGAAGGCAAAGCACACACGTCACACGCGACACTTATGGCGAAACCAAAAGTAATTACGTGCAACACACTCACCAGCAGAAAAAGTCAGTACATAGCCGTATGAACGATGAATGGGACATTACAATGAAGATGATGACACGACGTACAAGAGAGAAAGCACGGTATTTAGCAGATTACCACCAAACCATGAGGCGTACAAACCCCACAAGCGCGCGGGATACAATCCAAATGCAGAACACGATTATTCGTTAAGCTACCGCCCAGAAGGCATAGCTGAAAAGTCAAAGTTCATCAGAGAGATCGCAACAACTGATATTGACAAGACAAAACTGCCACACAATGTGGGCAAGTACAATGGCCTAACAGATCCTGATGACCACCTCCAAGTCTTCAAAGGCGCAGGGTTAACAGGTGGTTGGACGTTACCAACTTGGTGTCATCTTTTCGCACAAACCTTTGTCGGCGCGGCGCGCGTCTGGTTTGACAGTCTACCTGCAGGAAGAATTAAATCGAGGATGGATTTTCGAGACAAGTTTCTCGCACAATTCTCCCAACAGCGCAGGCACACTAGAGATCCAGCAGATTGTCTGAACATCTGGAGGAGAGACAATGAAAGTGTTGAAGACTTCATTACTAGATACAACAAAGAGTGCCTAGAAATTGGGGATGTAAGGGAGAAAATGATGCGCGCACACTTTATGAGGGCCGTCCAATGCGATGACCTGATCAAAAGAGTCAAAGGAAGAGATGGAGGACCCAAAAATTGGGATACCTTTGTCGAAGCAGCGAAAACAATCGCCAGAACTGACAAACAACCGACCGGTGATGATAGCCGTCAGTACAGCTATAACCAGCATGATAGACGAAATAAGAAGGGCAATGGTCAGCCCAGGAAAACAACTTGTTATAGAGAACGGAGTCCACCAGCTGAGGACGCGCGCACCACGATCAATCAGATCCGTCATCGCAAAGAAATTAAAAGAGAGAATAGAGAAAAGTAATGGACACCCTTGACGAAAACACCTTCTGAGGTCCTGTCAACAGAAAATCACAAGTTTAAACCACCTTTTCAAATGAGAAACAAAAGGGGGCAAGACCCAAACCTCTTCTGCGAGTTCCATAAAGACACAGGCCACCTCATAGATGACTGCATCAGCCTCAGACAAGGGATAGAATGCTCTTTGAAAAATGGCAAGCTCACACATCTAGTAAAGGGTGGAAAAAGAGACAATCGACAGATCCAAAGAAGGGAAGAAGGTGCAGACAACAAAAAGCTCCGGAAGCTAGAAACGCACATAATTCAAGGTGGATAAAGAAGACCACGGAAGAACTATAACAAGCGCGCACAAGACGATTCTTGGCGCTAAAGACAAGTCGTCTTCCCTGTGGTACGAGGAGGTCTAAGAGAACAAAGACCCATAGTCATTCCCAGGGTGTTCGGCCATTACCAGACCGATTACATTTTTATAGATCCAGGGAGCACCACGGACATAATTTATGAGCAATGTTTTAACCAACTCGACCAAGAAGACAAAGTGCGCCTAGAACCAGTGGATTACCCACTCACTGGTTTCTACAACGAGGCCGTTTTCCCTCTTGGTCAGATATCATTCCCGGTGCTGCTCTCAGACGGAAAGAACTCAAGAACAGAAGAAGCCACATTCATGGTGTTACCAGCAAACTCAAGGGATGATATCCTTTTGGGAAGAGAGTCCCAAGGAGATTTTAGCATGATTTGTTCAGGACCACATTCAGCTGTTGGTTTCCCAACAGAAACAGGGATAGCCATAATTTATGCAAGCAAAGAGGTCCTCGCAACCGAAGAAATCAGACCGGCCAAAACAAGCAAGCCCACACCGCGTGCAGAACCCGAAAAATGGATGCTGAACAACAAGTACCCAGAGCAAACTGTCACCTTGGGCCCAGCAATGTCAGATCTCACGCGCGCGACGCTAAAGAAGTTACTATTCCAAAATATGGACGTGTTTGCCTGGACACCGGCCGATATGGTTGGCGTCCCATGGCACATAGTAGAACACAGCCTGAATGTTTCAGAAAATGCCAAACCAGTGGTACATACGAAACGTCATCTTGGAGACAGAAAGCACGATGCCATGCAGGAACAGATCACAGAATTACTAAATGCTGGTATCATTAGAGAAGTTCGTTATCAAACCTAGGTAGCCAGCCCAGTGATGGTCCCTAAAGGAAACGGCGATTGGAGAATGTGTGTGGATTATAAAGATTTGAACAAAGCATGACCGCGCAATTGTTATGCTCTACCAGAGATTGACGAGAAAATCGATTCACTAGCGTCTTTCAGATGGAAATGTTTCCTCTATTGTTATAAAGGATACCATCAGGTGCAGATAGCCATCCAGGATGAAGACAAAACTGCATTTCGCACACCAACAGGGTTGTACTGTTATACGAAAATGCCTTTTGGTCTAAAGAATGCAGGAGCAACTTACCAGGGACTGATGAACGAAACATTCAGCGACGCCATAGGTAAATACATCGAAGTATACATGGATAACCTGGTCGTCATGAGTAAGGAAGAAAGTATGATGTTGGTGAACATCCAAAAAACGTTTGATACGTTGCGCGGGATAAGCATTAAACTAAATCCAGCGAAGTGCTCCTTCGGGATGGAAGAAGGGATGTTCCTGGGTTTTATCGTTACAAAGGATGGGTTCAAGGTCAATCCTGAAAATGTACAAGCGATAGAGCGGATGCCTTCACCATCAACGATAAAAGAAATGCAGAAGTTGGTTGGATGGTTAGCAGCACTCAACCGCTTCCTCGCTAATCACGCGGCAAAATCTTTTCCATTCATCAAAACCCTCTGTAACTGTGTAAAGAAGAATCAGTTCCAATGGACTCCAGAAGCCGAGCATGCATTTCGAGAAATGAAAGACTGTCTCATACGGTTGCCAACGCTGACAGCACCAATGAAAGGTGAACCGCTAGTAATGTACCTGTCAGCATCAGAAAAAGCGGTAGGAGCAATTCTACTAGTTGATCGACAAGGCGTACAGACGCCAGTATATTACGTGTCTCGCACCTTGAACGACCCAGAAACAAGATACACCATAATGGAAAAGCTGGTCCTTGCATTAATTCACGCGTACAGACGATTGCGCAGGTACTTTGCTAACCATGTCATTCATGTCCTAACGAATTACAACATTGGCAACATCCTCACAAGACCTGAGATATCCGGAAGATTGGAAAAGTGGGCTATAGAACTGGGAGGCCATAATGTGGTTTTTAAACCAAGGCCAACAATCAAAGGTCAGGTGTTGGCTGATTTCCTGACAGAGGTACCCGATGACAAAGACAGAGAATGCAAGGCAATGGAGAAGGCCGAAAAACAACATTTAGAAGAACGATGGCTGCTATATACGGATGGCGCATCCAATGAGGATGGCGCAGGCGCAGGGCTTAGGTTGGTAAGTCCGAAAAAACACGAGTTCACATACGCCATCCGGTTAGACTTCAAGAGCACAAACAACGAGGCCGAATATGAAGCTTTTCTTGCGGGGCTGCGATTAGCAATCAAAATGGGAGTCAAACACATAGAAGCACACGTAGACTACATGCTCGTAGCAGGACAGATCAATGGTCAGTACGACGCCAAAGGAGACGTCATGGCACTGTACCTAGAGTAAGCAAGAACTCTACTTGAAAGCTTTAATTCTTACAAAGTGCATCACATTAAAAGGAGCGAAAACAAGCCAGCAGATTCATTAAGCAAGATCGCATCAACTAGTTTCCAACACCTGGCCAAAGACGTGCGCATTGAAGTTCTAAACAACCCATCGGTACCACTAAAGCAAGTAAACGTCATCCAACTTGGGACAACATCGTGGACGACCCCGATCATCACGTATCTCCAGTCCGGAATACTGCCAGAAAACAAAGCTGAAGCAAGAAAAATCCAGTACAAGTCTGAACATTATCAAATGTCTGATGGCATTCTCTACAGGAAGTCGTACCTTGGACCATTACTGCGATGTGTAGATCCAGAAGATGCCAATTATTTGATCCGCGAAGAACACGAGAGCATTTGTGGCATTCATGCCGGGCCAAGAATGGTGGTAGCAAAGGTAATGAACGCGGGTTACTACTGGCTAGGGATGCACCTGGATGCAGTCAAGGTCCTGAGTAAATGCAGTGGTTGTCAGAGGCACGCTCCAAAAATATTGCGTCCAAAAAATGAACTGGTCCCCGTAACAACGGCATGGCGGTACCAGCAGTGGGAAATAGATATGGTCGGTCCTTTTCTTGAAGCTGCAAGAGCAGTGAAGTTTATCATAGTCGTAGTAGACTATTTCACGAAATGGGTGGAAGCAAATGCACTAGCGTCAACCACATTTATAGTAGTGCGAATGTTCATATGGGAACGACAAATGGGCTACCTCTGAGAATCATAACCGATAAAGGAATAAACTTCGCCGCTGAAGACCTCCAGAACTGGTTTAAAGAGCTGAACATCGATCATACCTTTTCATCGGTGGCACACCCGCAAGGAAACGGTCAAGTCGAAGCAGTGAACAAAAGTATCGTGAACGGTATTAAAGCGAGGCTCGGGACGCAGCGGCTGGATGGGTTGACGAGTTGCCCAACATACTGTGGGCTCATAGGACTATGCCAAAGACAAGCAACGGTGAAACACTGTTCAGTCTAGTCTATGGGTCAGAAGCCGTGATAGCAGCAGAGATAGGCCTGCCATCACCAAGGATGCTGTCGATGAATGCTGTCAATAATGAAGAAGAAAGAAGGTTAGATCTGGACCTTCTAGAAGAAAGAAGAGAGATGGCAGCAATCAACAAGGCAAAATACAAAAGCAAGCTGGAAAAATACTACAATAGCAAGGTCAGAGTCTGCACATTCAACCCCGGAGACTACGTCTTGAGAGACAACGCGGCGTCCAAAGCCGAAAGACCGAGAAAACTAGCTCCCAAGTGGGAGGGACCATACGTCATAAATGAAGTCCTCGAAAACAAAGAAGTCCCCAGGACTTGGAATGCCCAGCAACTAAGGAAATGTTATATGTAGACAACCATAGTTTTTATTTTTCCTTGTAATGAACGGCCGCGTGCCCAACACAGTTGACTTTAAAACAAGAAGTGCTGGCTATCTTATCTCATGTGAATTTCTGTTACAACTGCATATATTACTTTGGGCATACACGAAAACATCAATGGCTCAGACATAGGGAACGTTGTAGACCTCCAAGGCTCGTCACAACTAAGTGCACAGCCGGGTCAAGAAGACACAACTAAAGCCTATCAAGCTAAATGCCACTTCGTGCCCACCTACACACGAAAACATCGTAAACATGGTAAACCAAACATTGTAAGACCCCCAAGGCTAAACAACAGCCGGGTCAACACAATAACCTGTAAAACGATCACTTCGTATACACGAATCAAACTACGCGCTTAATGACAGAACAAACGTTGTATAGTTTCCCAGGCATAACACAATACAGTGCAAAGCTAGGATAACTAACAGAAGTTAACCTGTCATAGCCACCATTCATTCGTGATACCTAATCAAATTAATTACACATGCACATATTGTAACGGAAACAAAATTGACAAAATAACAACCTGCAGTCAGTAACATATATATGCCAAAATAATGTCAAAATACACCAACCACAATAACAAAGGTAAAAGTAAATTGTTCACAAACAGGAGAATCAGGAAATTGTCAGATGATTACAAGGCCATCAGGCCAATACGCGGCATGCAAGCCGGAAATCTTCAACCTTGATGACTAGTCCCATCACCTGCAGCTTCAGGGTTCTGATCACCAAGGGCGTTCTATAACAACTCAATCCCGTCCGGTTTTCGAGACAATTTCCCAACAGCTTTAATAACAGCGAATTCGAGAAACTCATACTCCTGCCGTTTCTCCGCATGACGAGCTGCACAGTCAGTTTTATACAAGTCAAAATGACTTACCGCCTCTTTCGCGACAGCAGCCGCTCTACCTTCGCCATAACCATCCTTGCGACAATGATCATACTTAGCTTCACCAAGCTCAAACATATATTTAGCAAGCTCTTCTGACTTCACGAGGCGCTCAGTAATCTAAGGAAAACAAAATAAGCATGCGAAATAGAAAACTAAGTAGAGTAGGTAAAAGAAACGAGAAAAAACATACCAATGGAACGCCATGCGCAAGCAACCACTTGCTGTCAACATTGGCTTCCTCTGCTATAATTTCAGAAGCACAGCTCTCCGCAGACCTTTCAGCAACAAGTTGTTCTAATTTGGCAATTTGTTGGAGGTATTCACTCTCTCTCTTCTTATGAGTAGCACGTTCTTGCTCAGCTTCATCGCTTATCTTGGTTTTCTCCCCTCTCAACATGACAATCTGATCGCGCTGGGTTTGCATTTCCCGGTTGGTCAGTTCGCAGGCAATTTCCCATTCCTTTTGCTTGTTAGCATTAAACTGCTTTTCCTTAGCAAGTTTATCTTCTGCATCCGCAACCCTCCATGATAAACCCTTCTTCTCTGCATTGAATTTCTCCCTCTCTTCAGCCAACGCCTTCTTAGACGCCTCAAACTCCAATGTATCCTCTCCCATAAACTGCCATTCCCTCACAATCTCCTGGGAGGTGGCATAAAAGTTAACACCGGCATGGATATGATCATCAAGGAGATCCATTCGGTGACGTCTTTTCTGAAACATTCTCTCAGCTGGGGGGAGGGATAAAGAGAAGAACTCTCGATAATTGCCAATGTCATTCATTCGAGAGCCCTGAGTCAGGTTCGAGTGAGGAGCATGTGGAAGATCATCACATGCAGGGTTATAAGTATCCCAGGACCCGCCTTGAACAGATCGAAATTCAGGACTTTGGCGAACCCCAGAAGTACCACCACCCCCGGAACCTGGCGGACGTTTTGTATATATGGTGTGACGAGGAGTAGCCTCACTCGACTCCACCTCAGTTTCAGCACCATCCTTATGACCCTCATCACCACCAGCATCAGCAGCAACATTCTCTCTAACTTGCTCAACTTCGACATCATCTCCTGTACCTTTCCCTTTCGGGTCCGGTCGAGACGGGGATAAGTTAAAGGTTCGAGACGGAGGAGACTCAGGAGGAGTAATCTGAGAAATATCAACTCTGCGTGTGCCCTTGTCAGACTTAGGAGCTGTCACATAAAATCACAAGTAGATGAGAGTCAGAAAAAGCAAAAACAAAACAACAACGACAAGAAACTATGTTCACTAAGGGTAGTCATACCTCGGGAACCAGAAGTAGACTTGTACATTTTCTCCAACAAATTACCAGATTTGGCACTGAAGACACCTAAGTCAATCTCCGACTTTGATGGTGCAATAACAGTTTCTTTTTGCAGCTTAGACTTTATCTCGGCTAGAGCAGTGGTGGCTTGCGCATCAAGCTCCTTCTTTTTCTCTTCAAGGAGTTTTTTCTTCTTCACTATCTCAGTTAAAGTGGCATCATCATCCGGGTCACTCCCTGACCGCTTTTCTCCTGCGTCTAAACCAGAGAGCGTGTCAAATACGACAACATAGTCTAGGAAAGAGAGGTTAGAAGGTCGCTTACGAGGTGCCTCAGACACAGGTTGCTTGACCTTCATCTTTTCAGGTTTATCATCTCTTTTCTTCTTCCTGGTTTCCAACTGTTCAGCAGTGTCAACCGGAGTCTCAACATCGTCAACAGCAGGCTCATTTACCGGCTCATTTACCGGCTCATTCACAGCCCCTTGTGATGGATCTGCATGCACGGAACGATGGATTAGATCCGGATGAGACTCATCAGACTCCCCACTCGAAAGGATGATAACCCCCCCCCCCCCGAGGAGGAGTAGGATAAACGTCGAAATCATCATCAATATCATCACCATCGTCTTCACCTAAATCAACATTGGCATACGCAGCCATGCTCTCACTGGTAGGATGTAAGAAGTTATTCCGTATTTGAGCAAGCCATAAAGGTCGTCCCTCAGGCAATATAGCCACAACCATGGCACCACAGGCCTTAGGATAAAAAACAATCATCAAGCTATATCCTGCTGCAAAACACAAGAAGATATGAAGACACACACAAGACCAGTGAACAATAAAGAAAGGAATTAGTAACAACGTTCCCTTTTCTTGATACCCATAAATAAGGAAGCCCCTAGGTGTAACACCCCCTGTTACGAAAGTCAAAGTCAAGATTTAAGTCAAAGGAAGAAAAGATTGCTAATTGTGATCTGTCACTCCTTGCTTAATTACTGATTTGACTTCCTTGACTTGTAATGGAATCTTTATTTTAATTGCTTTAGTTGTATTATGTGGAGTATCTATTAATAATCGAGGTTTACTCGATGTTTATCGCATGTTTTATCGCTTATCGCATCGCAATCACATTCGCAACTCGAACTATGCGTTCTGGATATTGTTTTACGTGTGTGTGCTACTTATGTGTTACTTGTACATGTTTATTTATTGTTTGTTGTGGTGATTAATCGAAACACAATCGCAACTCTAACGCAACGCAATCAAAACGCAGACGCTAAACGCAAGTTATTTAGGATGATTGTATGTTAGATATAGTAGTTAAGTTATTTGTGTAACTAATGGGTAATACTATCGCATCGCATCGCTCGATCGAAACGCATCGCAAAACCCAACGTGCGAAACGAAACGCCAAAGCTCAACAGTCGGAGCCACTCGATCGAGTTACCACTCGATCGAATGGCCAACCGATCGGATTGCCATCCGATCGGGTTGCCATCCGATCGGAGTGTCATCTGATTGGTGACCTGCTCGACAGTAGTGCACTTTCCTTTTTGGGAAACCCTATAAATACCCTCCTGTCACATCATTTGTGATGTGACAGCTCTCCCACTCGACCAGCTGCATTCAAGCCTTCTTTCTCTCGATTTCTCACGATTCTTGTAAGCTTTCAACCTAAATCTTGTACTTCTATGATCTACACACACTCCTTCATCTTTCTCACCTTTAAATCTTAACTTTTAACCGTGAAATCAGTGGATTTGAGGTGTTCTAGGGTGATGTTATCATGGAGTTCTTATGAACTTCATGTTTTGGCCTCATTCCACCAAGAACAACTTAGATCTGAAGGATTTCCAGATAAATAAACAATGTTTTCGCATAGATCTAAACGTTTTCAAGGATAAAAGGATGGAAAGATGGATTTCCAACTTTCTTTCAACTCTTTTACACTCAATGCACTCAAAACTGATAGAATCAGAGCTTGTTTTGATCTTCTATTCTTTCTTGGTGATGTGTCGGTTCAAGATCCGGTTTCTATCAAAGAGACCATTGATTCTGGGTTAAACATGAACCAGCGTCACGAACCAGTAAACTGATCGAACTTGGGTGATTCCTGTTCGATCGGGTCACTTGAGTCATGGTGAGGGTTCTGTTGTTTAGCACGTTGTCATACCATCTCGATCAACCACAAAACTTAGCAAAACTGCAAGATAGCAACACGATCAGATCGCGGGACGGATTGCCATCCGATCAGATTGCCATCTGATCGGATTGCCATCCGATCGAGCCGCAATCCGATCGGATTGCACTTGAGGTTCAACACTTAACAAATTTTCAATGTGATCAATGCATTACCAGTTCCAATAGATTGCCACCCGATCAGTAGGCCATTCGATCGAGTAACAAAACTGCTGTGAACTTGTTCTCACTAAGTGTCCTGCCAATCGGATCACTATCCGATCGATCGACCGTTCGATCGATCGACCTGAAAGGTAGAGATACTTCACTGTTTTCAAAATTCTACAACGAATACTTCAAAAGAGAAGCCATCATACACAAACACATTCTTACCAAACAAGGTGCCAATCCGACCGAATGGCCATCCGATCGGATGACCATCCGAACGGATTGACATCCAATCGAGTGTCCATCCGATCGGATTGCCATCTGATCGGATTACCACCCGACGCTTGGTACCTTTGCATCGTTTTACGCACCGTTCTTCGCTTATGCTATCGTTAACTGTTCAGGCTAATCTCTCTCAGCGCTCCCTTCAGTCCAAGGCAGTGTTTATTAAGTTAAACGCTATCTGTGAGTATACTCGATCCATTTTTGCTTTACACACTTTTGGTTTTACATACGTTACTTATTCAAATCACAATCGACACACAACGCAAACACTATTTCTACGCTAACCGTTATTGCATGCTACGTGTTATTCGATAAATGCTTGTATATTATGTTTACACAGTTCATGTGTGTAAAATGCAACATATAAATTACATCAAATGAGGCATAAAACTAACCCTTTTTAAGTACTAATGTTGGAAAAAGTGTGCTTTTGTCTTCCTTTTGTATTTTCAGGGTTAAATGAGCTTAAATGAACAAAAGAAGCAAAAATGCAGCTAAATCTAACAATAATACAAGAAAAGGAATAAACATGGCATGCCCGACCCCTCGACAGCATCTTCCCAAGCAAAAACAAGACATCAGAAGGCTGAACACGCCCCGTGCTCAGCGAGCACGGGGGCGTGCCCAAGTGTCTGCAGAAAGGACAAAAGAGTAGAACCTTCTATTTCCCAACACGGGGGCGTGCCCAGCGGACACGGGGCCGTGGTCAACGCTAAGATTCGCAGAATCCAAGCAAATCTTGATAGTACATATACGCTTCTGCACACGGAGCTGTGCCCAGCGGACACGGGGGCGTGGTCAACTAATGCAGACAATCTGCAATTAATGAAGAAAGAGAAAGTGGGTGGACACAGGGCCGTGTCCAATGGACACGGGGCCGTGTCCGGGCTTCTGTGCAGGCTATAAATAGAGGTGCTTGGTTCACTTCAAAAGCATCCCTTGATAAACCACCTCTCTAACACTTCACCCACCCTCCACCACCATCACAACCTACATCCACCACCATCATCCATCATCCATCATAGAGTGTGTGTAGTAGTCTCGGGATCCAAGATTGATAGTAAGAGTTCTTAATAATTAGAGGCCATGTTTGCCTAAATCTCTTACATCACTTGGTGAAGACAAGCATTTAGTGTAATACTTTTGTTTTTTAATCTTTTCTTACTTTTTATTTGGTTTTGTATTAATGACATTAATAACTAGTTTCTTATGTTGAAGGTGAAACTTCCTTATCATTTGTTCGTGGTTTCTTGGCGTTATTTTACTATCTATATAAAATAAAAGATTTACACCATTCATATCTCTACGGTCTATATAGAGATATGTTGGCTACCTGGTCGGGGGTTAAGGGAATGGTTTGGTAAGGTTCTTGCCTTGTTCAGTGTATAGATCCTGCAAGGACCTGGGTCAAGCTTACTAGGACCTCCTTCAATACCCACTGGTATTGGATGGCGGGGGTGCGAATAGCTTGATCCCCTCATATGTAAACTACTATTATTACATTAACCCGGCTACATGAGATTGTTTCCCTGCTGACTCAAACCACTTAGCCGAGGGTAGCGTCACCTTCAAAAGAGGGGCCTACCACATTACGCATTAATAACTTAATTAATTATCTTTCAATAATCCAACCCTTTAGGATTGTATCCTTGCTGACTCAAACTACTGGGTTGAGGGTAACGTCACCTTCAAAAGAGGGGCCTACTACTATAACTAAGATAATCTCTTAAAAAGTGCAAAAGTGAGAAATTCATCAAAGGTTAAACTAAAGGCGAGTCGGATCCAAGTGATTCATCTTGTCTATCTGTTTTTATTTTAGTTTTATTTTCAACATTTTTAGTTTTTATTTTCTAGTTTAAAACCTTTTTCTGAACTTTTGATTTGATTAGACGTTGAGGATAAACCAGTACTAAAAGCTCTTGTGTCCTTGGACGACCTCGGTATCTTACCAACGCTATACTACGCTCACGATGGGTGCACTTGCCCATATGTGTGTTTGGTGTTAGTAAAATATCGTGTTTTATAAATTTAAAACTTGACTAAAGTGTTAAAAAGGGCTAAAAATGTATATAAAAATATATCACACCGCACGCACATCAACAGTGATTGTTGCCTGACACCTTAGCAACGATAGTACTATAGTTTGGACTCAGCACCTGTCGTGGACAGGGGTTGTTAAGGGCATTACTACACGTGTCCCAGTGGGGATATGTGTTGCGCATTCTACAACTCGCAGTCACGTCTGTGAATATTTCTCTGTCGATAACCTACTAGCTTTCACTTTGCTACATGTTACGTGCTGGTTATGCGTAAACGATTTCGAACTCTATATGCTATTATCAAACTTGTATGCTCACCTTTACACTATGTGTATGGACCTCTATTTTAACGTATGTGACTGGTGCTTAGGATGTTGTGCTTACCTGCTTTTGTGGAATCAAGTAGGGTTGAGAGTCTAGAAACAAAGACAATTTATTTTATTTAAATCTGAGTTGTCGGAACATGTTATTCGTCTTTGAGATATCGCTGTCTGTAATAATTTACATGCTTAATAGGTTATGGTATGGGACATCATGTTAACTATTCAGTAAAGTAGTTGTTATGGAATTTCTCTTGGACAATCTGTTTCGCTCAGTGCCGTGCCCCGATGTTTCCGCCATCGGTTGGGGTGTGACAGATTGGTATCAGAGCCATAACTATAGGGAATTAGGCAAGACTCGACTTAGTCCGGGTCGATGTCTTAGAAATAACCTAGTCTATAGTCTAAGTACCAACAGACCGACTTGTGCATGCCCTTTAGGGGTTTTGCACGAGCTTACTTGCTATACTCGCTCGCACTCGCTTTACACTATCACTGCACACTATTTTCAAAACGAACGAGTGGTTAAGTCGATATTAGGTGTGAAAACCGCGAACTCTCCATTTGATCGCTTGTTCGACCCGCATTTTTATCTACAAACAGAGAATTTGCGTTGAATCAGGAGTGAAATCCATAGCAGATTTTCCTCCCTATTTCAACAAGTACAGGAACAAAGATGTTAAGTCAGGGGTGAAACCCGAACCTTGACGACTTGTTCCGATCTTTATTTTGGTTTTTAAAACACTCTCACCAAGTCTCGACGGACTCCAACGACTGGAAGTCACGCTGTAACTGGAAGGAGGTGTGCCGTTCGCCCAAAATTGAGGTGAGAGCACAGTCCAGAAGGCCAAAGTGTGTACTAGAGGTCCTTGTGAATAGTCGAAACGCTTTCGGTAGTCAACGTCTATCTAGCCGAGACAATCTATCCTCGATTTTTATGTAGTTCGATTCTGGATTTGCCGCCGCTAACTCTGAGATTTGTCACTTTTGTGTGAAAATTTTATGTGTTTTATGTGATTTTATCTATTCATGTGATTCGATTTTTGGTGATTTATTCGCTTTTCGCTTTGATCGACACACACAACTCGCACTACACAATTACCCCAATACGCTGACAAATCATAAGCCTCACATCGCATTTATGGAAGCACGTGATCTATACGCTGTGATACTCGCTACCCGCACTCGCTACTCTCGAACGCGCTCGCGAATTTTGAATGATAGGTGAATACGTGCCATATATGTGGGTGAATACGTGCAAAATATAGTTGAATATGTGCTTATGTGCTCTATGTGCTTATGTGTTTCTGTGATTATGTGCCTGCGTGATTATGTGCTTAAGTGATTGAATGTGTTCCTGAGCTTTACTTAGTGGTAGTGCGTGTGAGGTGAGAGTCGATTATATAGTGCTCGAGTCCTATGGCGATGCCTATTGCAGACAATGTCGTCTTTCGGATCCCGTCACTCTCGCGCTGCCCAAAGAAACCAAGATAACAAATGCATCGCCGCTCTCGTCTCAAAGCAAATAACGAAAGTTATTTCTCAGATTGTTAGCGAAATGAATGAGAACGCTAGCAAATCTTCTGAAGAATCCAGGACTATTGCTCCTAAGACTGCTTTTAGCTTCAAGCAGTTCAAAGCTTGCAGACCAAAAGAATTTACTGGCGAAGATGATCCTTCGGCCATGTTCCAATGGTTTGATTCGATCGAGGTCACCCTATGCCAGAGTGGCTGTCCTGATAATCTCCGTACTCTTAACGCAACTGGCGTCTTCCAATCCCGAGCTTTGGATTGGTGGACGGCTGAGAGAAACAAACACGGAAATGATGCAGCTTACGGGCTGACGTGGGATGAGTTGAAGGACGTTATGATGCAAGAGTTCTGCCCTCCCCACGAGCGCCAAAAGCTGGAGGACGAGTTCTGGCATATCCAGCAGAAGGATGGTGACAACGCAGGTTTAACTGCTCACTTCAAGCAGTTGAGTATAATCTGTCCTAGCCAAGTTTCTACGCCCGACATTGCTATTAAGAAGTATATCCATGTTATTCCGGATTGTGTGGCTGATTTTGTTCAAGCTGCAAAGACGACGACGATTAAAGAAACCTTCTTACTCGCTACTGAGATTAAGACAAGCGAGTCAAGTCTGGTTACTGGGATAAAGCTTCCAAGACTCTGCATTAAGCTACCACCGCCTCAACCGCTGAAACCGCCACCGCTCCTCAGTCTTCAAAGTCCTCTCGTCATAAGAAGAAGAAGAAGAACAACAACAGTAGCAAAAATTGCGCTGTCACAGCCGCCGCTCCACTTCAAGCTGTTCAAGCTCAACCGCAATCCCAGCATCGCCAAGTCGCTGCCCCAGTTAACAACGCACCGCTGGCTAAGCGTGCGTATACTGGTCCTCACCCGGCTTGCCCTACTTGTAACTATCATCATCCTGTGGGGATTGTCTGCAGATTTTGTGTTCATTGCAACATGTACGACCACTTCACCGCCAACTGCCATACAGGTCCACGTCAAACCCCAGCTCCAACTCAAGGTCCAGCTCCTGCTAAACAAGTTCTACTTCCTGCTCCACAAGGTCACAAAGTGGCTCCTGCACCCACGGTCAATGCTAGAGCTTGCTTTGCATGTGGTGATCCCAACCTCTTCTCAAACATGTGCCCCAATCGAGTGGTGAAGCAAGAGGCACAACAGCAGCAGCCCCAGCAACAGCAGCCAGCAGCCCGCGGACGTACCTTCAACATCAACGT
This sequence comes from Helianthus tuberosus, assembly GCA_030545235.1. NCBI lineage: Eukaryota > Viridiplantae > Streptophyta > Magnoliopsida > Asterales > Asteraceae > Helianthus > Helianthus tuberosus. The sequence continues at coordinate 31,525,859 of CM060396.1, forward strand.
CCGCCAAGCTCAAGCCGACAACAATGTGGTTAATGGTACGTTCCTTGTGAATGGTATTTATACTTCGTGTTTATTTGATACTGGAGCCGATAACTGTTTTGTATCTCTTGAATTTGAGAAACTTCTTATCGTAAGCGCGCCCATCTCCCCTCGACATTCGATGTGGAAATTTCCACCGGAGGAACCGTCGCCGTCAATTCTATTCTTCGTGATTGTACTCTCGAACTCAACAATCACATCTTTCCTATCGACCTTATGCCGATGCAGCTCGGTAGTTTTGACATCATAGTAGGCATGGACTTTCTTCGCGAAAACCATGCTGAAGTTGTTTGTTTCGATAAGATGATACGCTTCTCGCTCGCTAATGGTGATCAACTTTGTGTGTATGGCGAAACTCCTTCGAAAGGTCTCAAACTCATGTCATGTGTCCAAGCTAGCAAGTATCTCCGCAAGGAATACAAAGCTTTCTTGGCTAACATTGTAGTAGCAGAGAAGGAATAGAAAAAGGAAGTCAAGGAGGTAGGCCAGGTGCCTTTAGTTTGTGAATTTCCTAACATTTTCCCAGACGATTTCCCAGGATTGCCTCCGAGTCACGATATCGACTTTCGTATCGACCTCCTTCCTGGAGAAAATCCAGTTGCTAGAGCTCCTTATCGACTCGCTCCGTCCGAAATGCGCGAAATCTTGAGTCAACTCCAGGAATTGTTTGACAAAGGCTTTATTCGCCCTAGCACCTCTCCGTGGGGTGCGCCAGTCCTTTTCGTCAAAAAGAAGGACGGGTCGTTCCGGATGTGCATCGACTATAGGGAGTTGAATAAGCAGACGATCAAGAATCCCTATCCCCTACCTCGAATTGATGATTTGTTTGAGCAGTTGCAAGGTGCTATGTGTTTTTCAAAGATAGATCTCCGCTTAGGCTACTACCAGTTACGCATTGAAGAGGAGGATATACTCAAAACCGCTTTTCACACTTGATACGGCCAGTATGAGTTCGTTGTTACGCCTTTTGATTTAACTAACGCACCCACCCGCGGTTTTCATGGATCTGATGAATCGCGAGTGTAAACCTTTTCTCGACCGCTTCGTCATCGTGTTCATCGATGATATCCTGATATATTCCAAATCGAAAGCCGAACATGCGCAACATCTACGTTTGGTTCTCGAACTGCTCCAAGGGAATCGACTCTACGCCAAGTTCTCCAAGTGCGAATTTTGGCTGGAGGAGGTTCAATTCCTCGGTCACATTGTTAATAGTCAAGGTATTCACGTTGACCCCATGAAGATCGAAGCTGTTAAGAGTTGGGTTACGCCTAAGAACCCGTCTAAAGTCCGTTCATTTCTTGGACTAGCGGGCTATTATCGCCGATTTATCGAAGGATTCTCAAAAATCAATGTGCCCCTTACTTCTCTCACGTACAAAGACAAGCCTTTTGTTTGGGGAACTGGACAAGAGACTGCCTTTCGAACCCTCAAGCATCTGCTCTGCAATGCTCCCGTCCTCGTTGTACCTGATGGAAACGACGATTTCGTTGTCTGTTTTGATGCCTCTAACCTCGGTCTTGGTTGTGTTCTCATGCAACGAGACAAGGTTATTGCCTACGCATCTCATCAGCTCAAGGTCCATGAGAAGAACTACACCACCCACGACCTCAAGCTAGGCGCAGTTGTTTTTGGGTTGAAGATTTGGTTACACTCCCTGTATGGTACAAAGCGTACGATCTTCACAGATCATAAGAGCCTGCAACACACCCTCAGCCAAAAGGAACTGAATATGCGCCAACGCCGATGGGTGGAACTTCTCAACGATTACGACTGTGAGATTCGTTTTCATCCTGGCAAAGCAAATGTCATTGCCGACGCTCTCAGCAGACGAAGCTATTTGCATAGCATTCCTAATGTTCACACCCAGCATCATCTCGAAACTCTCATTCGCGAAGCCCAGCATGCTTGTTTCACCGAACGCACTTTGAAGAAGGAAAGGATTCTTAACGACGGTGCCCAGTTAGAGAATAAATCGAATGGGATATTCTATTACCTAGACCGAATTTGGATTCCCAAGCGTAACGACCTACGACAAATTCTGATGGACGAAGCCCACAAGTCTCGATATTATGTTCATCCCGGTGCCGATAAAATGTACCAGGACCTTCGCTACAAGTACTGGTGGCCGGGCATGAAGAAAGATATCGCCATCTATGTTTCGGAGTGCCTTACTTGCTCGAAAGTCAAGGCCGAACATCAAAGACCCTCTGGCTTACTCGTCCAACCCGAGATCCCTATGTGGAAATGGGAGAGTATAGCTATGGACTTTATAATGAAACTTCCGTGCACGCCATCAGGCCACGATAGCATCTGGGTTGCCGTCGACCATTTGACTAAATCTGCTCATTTTCTGCCGATACGAGAAGACTTTAAGGTAGAAAAATTAGCCTGAATCTACACCGATGAGATCATTTGTCGACATGGGAAGCCTCGTGACATCATCTCTGACCGCAATGGTCGGTTTACCTCGCGTCTTTGGGAAACGTTTCAAGCTGCTCTCGGTACTACGCTTAATCTAAGTACCACTTTCCATCCCCAAACCGATGGTCAGACTGAAAGAACGATTCGTACCCTTGAACACAAGCTTCGCTCGTGTGTCATAGATTTCAGTGGTAATTGGGACGCATACTTACCTTTGGTCGAATTCTCGTACAATAGCAGTTATCATTCTAGCATTCAAATGGCACCGTTTGAGGCATTATACGGAAGAAGATGTCGATCGCCTATTGTATGGAACGAGATCGGAGACTCGCAAATAACCGGTCCTGAGCTGTTGCAAGAAACGACTGACAAAATCCTCCAAATTCGAGATAATCTGCTGAAAGCTCGGAGTCGTCAGAAAAGTTACGCCGATAGACGACGCAAGCCCCTTGAATTTGACGTTGGTGACTACGTACTCCTAAAGGTTTCACCTTGGAATGGTGTGGTCAGATTCAGAAAGAAAGGGAAACTCGCTCCTCGATATGTTGGACCCTTTAAGATTCTGGAAAGAATTGGCAAAGTGGCCTACAGACTCGAACTACCGGAGGAACTTAGCAACGTCCACCCGACTTTCCACCTTTCGAACCTCAGAAAGTGTCTGGCTGAGCATGATTTACAAGTTCCACTGGAGGATCTTCAAGTGGATGAAACATTACACTTCGTGGAGAAGCCTGTCGAGATCATGGACCGATAAACCAAGCAACTCAGGCGCTCACTTATTCCCATTGTGAAGGTTCGATGGGAAGGCAAACGTGGCGCAGAGTTCACCTGGGAACTCGAAAGCGACATGAAGGCGAAGTATCCGCAGTTGTTTATTACGGCCAAGGCCTAATTTCGGGATGAAATTCCCTAAGTGGGGGAGGCTGTAACACCCCGTGTTACGAAAGTCAAAGTCAAAGTCAAGATTTAAGTCAAAGGAAGAAAAGATTGCTAATTGCGATCTGTCACTCCTTGCTTAATTACTGATTTGACTTCTTTGACTTGTAATCGAATCTTTATTTTAATTGCTTTAGTTGTATTATGTGGAGTACCAATTAATAATCGAGGTTTACTCGATGTTTATCGCATGTTTTATCGCTTTATCACTTATCGCATCGCAATCGCATTCGCAACTCGAACTATGCGTTCTGGATATTGTTTTACGTGTGTGTGCTACTTATGTGTTACTTGTGCATGTTTATTTATTGTTTGTTGTGGTGACTAATCGAAACGCAATTGCAACTCTAACGCAACGCAATCAAAACGCAGACGCTAAACGCAAGTTATTTAGGATGATTGTATGTTAGATATAGTAGTTAAGTTATTTGTGTAACTAATGGGTAATACTATCGCATTGCTCGCTCGAAATGCATCGCAAAACCCAACGCGTTAAACGAAACGCTAAAGCTCAACCGTCGGAGCCACTCGATCGAGTGATGATGTGCTAAAACGGTTGAATAAAAACAGCTAAAAAATGATTAAATAAAGTTTGACTCAAAAATAAACTTTTTACAAATAATGTACAAAAAGACAAACTTTAAAAATAACCTTTAAACTAGACACTCTAAGTTTTAAATTTATAAACTTAGACTCGATCTAAACCTAAACCACACATCCAGCAGTGTACCGATCAGTGTAGTATAGCTAATGCAAGTCCGAGTATCGAACCCAAAGGAACTCTGATGAATTACGTTAATTAATTTATTTACCCTAAAATTGACATCACAATAAACATTTATTATATTTTTGTATTTTTGATTTAAAGGGGGGTTTTACTTGAAAAGTAAATTAATTAAAAACTAATTAATAAACATAAACTAAAAACACATTAAAACAAAGGTTTAATAATAATAAAGGACTATCTAGGTTGGAATCGCACTTGTTAATAACATGATTTCTACCGGGTAATTGTGTGATATGAAACCGGGATCTTTAGATATTAAACCTTTAAAGACTACTTAGGATTCCTAATCATTCTCGGGAATACAACTATGTGACTTTGAAGGTTTATTTTTATTACCGATTTACTAGACTATCTTACAGTCGTCTAGTGTTCTTTGATAAGTGTTTGAAAACTTACTTCTTAACAGTTATAAGTCTAAACAATTTAAGAAAACTTGGTTTGGTTTAATAGATAAATTAGTGACAATTTAACTAAAATGATTTCTCACAAAACTCAATTTTAGTAATACACTATATTTGATCTATTAATATTTTTATACCTCACAGCGCTAAAAATAGTAGAACATTAAAACCAGATTAATTCTTGATCATTATTTCTATGGTTTATTTCACAATATCACCACATGATTATCCAACCCTTTTAGGACTTTGAATATCAACATAATTCGTTTGATGAAAATACTTTCACTAGAATTAATGTGAAACTAATGATCAAAGTAAAAATCAAGTTAAAACATTCATATACACCAAACATATAACTTAAATTATTTACTTAACAAGAACAAACCATAATCACACAATACCCGGTAAAATTACATATTAACAAGCATTCATCACAATCTAGATAGTTTCAAAGTTTAGCTACACATAATATTAAACAGTACAACTAGACAAACTCTGAAAATAACTGAAAACATAATACAAAGCAAATACAAACTGAAAAACGAATATTTACCGAACTCGGATCACCTAGGACTCGAACCGGAAGCTTCCTCGACTCTCATATGGCTCCAAGGTACTCTGAGATCGCTCCTAGGCGCCTAAACCCAAAGGTTTTGAGTTGTAGAAGTGTTCTTTTGTGTCTCCTCCCGAGCTCCTTCTTTCGTCTGATCCTTGTTCTCTGTGATCTGATGTATATATATTATCTCCTCATCCTTCGCGTCCAAGTGATATTCGAATTCATTAATGAGCAAAACAATGTTAAAATAAGTGTCAACAGGCCCATCATCTCAAATAACATATGAATTCGCTGGCATTGTTTGCTTTCCCATGGCCCACCTTTTATTTTCTTTTGTTCAATGCGTTCAACTCCAACAACAATCATAATTGCAATCTATTTATTTATTTATCCACTCCTCTTTTCTTTAGTTGCAGCCAACCCACCAAGTTGTGTTTACAACTTTTTCATTAATTAATTTTCCATAGGGTTTTTATTATTCCCAAAAGTGGCCACCAAAGAAAATAATATATAACCCTCTTTGTTTCAAAGCCCACAAACAAACTAAACAATTTCCACCACCAATGTAGTGTTGTCGTGACATGTATGGTGGCCCACTAAGTTTCTTACTCTTTTTAACTAGGATTAAGACCCGCCCGCGTTGCGGCGCGGGTACATCGTAAACATTGAATGGATTAGTCCAAACGTTATATGATGCATTAACCATATGAAACCACATATTTTGACGTATCCAGTTGAACTCAATGTAACTTGTATAAGCATTGTGATTGTATCAAACATAAAGTAAATCAAATTCATATCAAACAATCATAACGTATTATGTGTGACCCAACTCGTACATAAAAAACGTAACAGGTATAAAGGAAAATCTGACACATGTAATCGAAAGGGATTAATTAGAGTTTTCGAATAAAAGGGAAAAAAAGAAACCATAATTTGACTCCACTCGGTTCGAAACAAACTTTACGAAACATACATAAAATAAACACATAAACATATTATATTTGACCTGAATCATTTCGCAAAAAAGTTTACGTCGAAACGTAAAACAACTTAAATTTATACCGAAACGTACATAAAAATATGCACATAAAAATGGTTTCTTTAAACGAAAACATATTATATTTGACCTAGAGTTGTTTATAAAAAAAAGTTTACATCGAAATGTATAACAAATCATATTTATACCTACCCGTACATAAAATATGCACGTAAAAAATAGTTTTTAAGTAAAGAAAGTATAAGGGTAAACTGAAACAAAATATTAGTAAAAAAATTAATAGGTTAAAAACGTTCGTAAAACCATGCCAAGTAGCACCAATGCCACACCGGCATCGACTCCCAACATCGGAAAAACTCGTAAAAATAAAATGGAAAAAATTACACCGAACGAAAAAGCAGACTTAAAATCGTTGAACCACGCACACCCGTTACAGTGTGTTAATGCGAAGAAATTAAACAGAAACGTAAAACGTAGAAAATAATAACTTAGTCGATCAAGGACCCGCTTGTTGCGGCGAACTTGTCAAAAGGGGGAAAATGGACACGTTGCGACGGGCCTATCAAATTCGAAAAAATAGAGCAAAAAACATTGAATCTCAAATGCACGCTACGACGTGTTAACTCGCAAAATTCAGAACGAAACGTAAAACGAAAAACCCGCGAAAGATAAAAAGTATGAGAGACCAAAGTTGTATATAATAAAGTGTTGGGTTAAATAATGAAAGATAAAAAACTTTGTGTTAAAAGTAAAAAAATTAAAAGTGGTTAAAATAGAAAATATGAAAATACTTAGGTTAAAAGTGAAAAAGCAAATTTTTTTCTTGAAACTCACCCTAAGCTAGGAGTACAACTCCTAATGCACAAAATAGTTGGTAATTTATATTGAATAAATTAGAATTACCGCCCGCCGCAATGCGGCAGAGATTCATTAGTTATATATCAAATTAGATAAAAGTCAAATATTTCTTACATGACCGTGAACCTGTGTGTAAAACATAAAAAGAATAACTAAGTTGATCTCTGACTCACGCGTTGCGACAGACTTATCAAACGGGGAATATAGATGCGTTGCGAAAGGCCTGTCAAACGGGAAAAATAGATAAAAAAACGTTGAAACCGCACACGCACGTTGCGGCGTGTTAACTCAGAAAATTTAGAACGAAACGTTAAACGGAAAACTTGTGAAAGATGAAAAGTATAAGAGACCAATGTTGAATGTTAAAAAATGTTAGGGTTAAATTGCAAATGATATAAAACTTTGAGTTAAAAGTTAAAAAAAAAAATCAAAGTGATTAAATTGCAAAAGATATAAACTTTTGAATTATAAATGAAAAATCAAACTAAGGGTTTCTAATTACAAAGAATGAAACTTTAAGCTTAATTTGACAAAGATTTAAACTTTAGGGTTAAAAAGAAAAAATCCATTTTTTTTTTAAAAACTCCCACAACATATGATACAACTTGCATATGCATATATATGTTGCTTTTTATATAGTTTTTAATTCTTAAAATAATATATTCATCTCAAAGAAATATGGCCACCAACTTTAATAATATAGAGATAGCGGGCTCGGACCAATCACAGAAAATAGCGGCAATTTCAATTCGGTCCCTGGCGCCCTACTCTACTCAACTGGCAGGTTATTTCCTTATTACTCGTTTTCGCTCCATTTGCACCAGGACCTGCAAAACACAAAATAAAATAAAACAAACATAAAACTAAATAAAAACAAATAAAAACCATACAATAATTATACATTTCACACAAGACAAATATGTGTATTTTACTACACATCAAGTGACCACTCGATCGGATGGCCAACCGATCGGATTGCCATCCAATCGGGTTGCCATCCGATCGGTGACCTGCTCGACACTAGTGCACTTTCCTTTTTGGGAAACCCTATAAATACCCTCCAGTCACATCATTTGTGATGTGACAGCTCTCCCACTCGACCAGCCGCACTCAAGCCCTTTTTCTCTCGATTTCTCGCGATTCTTGTAAGTTTTCAACCTAAATCTTGTACTTCTATGATCTACACGCACTCCTTCATCTTTCTCACCTTTGAATCTTAACTTTTAACCGTGAAATCAGTGGATTTGAGGTGTTCTAGGATGATGTCATCATGGAGTTCTAATGAACTTCATGTTTTGGCCTCATTCCACCAAGAACAACTTAGATCTGAAGGATTTCCACATAAATAAACAATGTTTTCGCATAGATCTAAACGTATTCAAGGATAAAAGGATGGAAAGATGGATTTCCAACTTTCTTTCAACTATTTTACACTCAATGCACTCAAAACCGATAGAATCAGAGCTTGTTCTGATCTTCTACTCTTTCTTGGTGATGTGTCGGTTCAAGATCTGGTTTCTATCAAAGAGACCATCGATTCTGGGTTAAACATGAACCACCGTCATGAACCAGTAAACTGATCGGACTTGGGTGATTCCTGTTCGATCGGGTCACTTGAGTAATGGTGAGGGTTCTGTTGTTTAGCACATTGTCATACCGTCTCAATCAACCACAAAACTTAGCAACACTGCAGGATAGCAACACGATCAGATCGCGGGACGGATTGCCGTCCGATTGGATTGCCATCCGATTGAACCGCAATCTGATCGGATTGCACTTGAGGTTCAACACTTAACAAATTTTCAATTGGATCAATGCATTACCAGTTCCAACGGATTGCCACCCGATCGGTAGGCCATCCGATCGAGTGACAAAACAGTTGTGAACTTGTTCTCACTAAGTGTCCTGCCAATTGGATCGCTATCCGATCGAGCGACCGTTCGATCGATCGACTTGAAAGGTAGAGATACTTCTCTGTTTTCAAAATGCTACAATGAAAACTTCAAAATACAAGCCATCATACACAAACGCATTCTTACCAAAAAAGGTGTCAATCTGACCGAATGGCCATCCGATCGGATGACCATCCAAACGGATTGACATCCGATCAAGTGACCATCCGATCGGATTGCCATCCAATCGGATTACCACCCGACGCTTGGTACCTTTGCATCATTTTATGTACCGTTCTTCGCTTATGCTATCGTTAACTGTTCAGGCTAATCTCTCTCAGCGCTCCCTTCAATCCAAGGCAGTGTTTATTAACTTAAACGCTATCTGCGAGTATACTCGATCCCTTTTTGCTTTACGCACTTTTGGGTGTTACATACGTTACTTATTCAAATCACAATCGACACATAACACAAACACTATTTCTACGCTAACCGTTATTGCATGCTACGTGTTATTCGATGAATGCTTGTATGTTATGTTTACAAAGTGATTGTTGCCTGCCACCTTAGCAACGATAGTACTATAGTTTGGACTCAGCACCTGTCGTAGACAGGGGTTGTTAAGGGCTTTACTACACGTGTCCAAGTGGGGATATGTGTTGCACATTATACAACTCGCAGTCACGTCTGTGCATATTTCTCTGTCGATAACCTACTAGCTTTCACTTTGCTACATGTTACATGCTGGTTATGCGTAAACGATTTCGAACTCTATATGCTATTATCAAACTTGTATGCTTACCTTTACAGAATGTGTATTGACCTCAATTTTAACGTATGAGACAGGTGCTTAGGATGCTGTACTTACCTGCTTTTGTGGAATCAAGTAAGGTTGAGAGTCTAGAAACAAAGACAATTTATTTTGTTTAAATCTGAGTTATCGGAACATGTTATTCGTCTTTGAGATATCACTGTCTGTAATAATTTACTTGCTTAATAGGTTATGGTATGGGACATAATGTTAACTATTCGGTAGAGTAGTTGTTATGGAATTTCTCTTGGATAATCTGTTTCGCTCAGTGCCGCGCCCCGATGTTTCCGCCATCGGTTGGGGTGTGACACTAGGGTTCGGAGAAGCCCACAGCATACCCATTCCTGCAGCCACCAAAGCTCTTTCTTCAAGCTGAATAATAGGAGCAACCTTTTTGGTCAGAACGTTATACCAATCTTGTGCAACAAAATCCACTAAGACATTAACACGAGGCACCCCTTCACTTTCGGCCCTATAATGCATATCAATAGGGATAACACCACAGCGGATATAGAAAATTTTTTGTTTCCAGTCATGAAGACTTTTTGGTGGGTGACTGCTGCAGGGACTAACCCCACTTGTACGGGAATTAAAGGAATAGAAACCGCCAGTATAGCTAACAAAATAAAACACATTGAACTTTGTAAAAGTAGGTTCAACACAGTTAGCCCTACATATGAACTCAAAGTGGGTAACCTGGGGCAAACCCAAAGCACTTATCTGAGAAATATGCTGGCCATAACCGGTAAGCACTTCACCAATGAATTTAGACATTGGGAGACGGAAGTTCCCTTCCCGGAAAAAGGCGGCATACAACGTCATATACCCGGGAGGAGCGTCTAATACCGTAGATTTAGGAGTTGGAAATTGTACACCCCAATCGGATTTGAAACCAAGGTCCTGAGTGAGATTCTGGAGTTCTTCCTCTTTCCAGTTACTCTCCGCTTGATCCGGACCTGGAGGGTTCTTGGGCCTGTATTTCCTCTTTTTTGTACTAGGTTTCGCACCAGTAGACATGATTATAGAAGTAGGGGGAAAGAATAGAAGAAGGAGTCAATGGAAGGGGAAGAGAGGAAAAAGAGTTTGAAATTTGAAAAGTGAAGAAGAAGTGGTGGAAAAGTGATAATCGCCGTGTATTTATACCCATCGCATTTAATGCGATGGGTACTGGACCGTCTGGAAGGCAGAGCGACGTCCAACAGGGAAGCGACACGTCAAGGGAGAGACTAACCGTCACCTCGACTTTAGGGCGCGTGGCCGCCACGCAGCTGACAGGCGGCGAAAAAGTGAGTGAAGGTTCTGAAAAAACAATTGTTCATCTCCGAAAAGACAGCAACCTCAGACGGCACGTCAGTCATGTCAGTTGTCCTTATCCCAATAAAGAAACTTCCCTTAGAAGAAACCGCCAAAAAGTGAAGTTGCCACCACACGCCATACACCGATTTGGCTCAACTTCGCAAGGAGGCCACCATTCCCATTACGCCGTTTTGGCTCAACTTCGCAAGGCGACCACCATGCGCCATACGCCGTTTTGGCTCAACTTCGCAAGACGACCACCATGCGCCGTACTCCGTTTTGGTTCAACTTCGCAAGGCGACCACCATGCGCCGTACGCCGTTTTGGCTCAACTTTGCAAGGCGACCACCATGTGTCGTACGCCATTGTGACTCAACTTCGCAAGACCATCGTCATGCGCCTTACAAAGGCAAACAGCAAAGGTCACTACCCTTATAAGTCCAGAATCCCTCCTAGACGATCAACTCAACTAGAAGGCAAACTAGACTGGGAGGACTTGAAGAGGTATGGTCCCAATTCCATGCACACATGGCAGGGACCACACCACTTTCTTCATCCTACATGGCGCTCACATCAGCAAGCGAATCCAGAAGCTTCTAGAAGCTTCTGGAAGACGTCAAGATGGCACCAAAGATGCTCCTCCAGACAAAAAAGACGACACGTGTTACCATTAACCAGATGCCATGTAGGCCCGCGACACAGCCAGGGGGCAGACCGACAGCTGCAGTACGATTTCCCCTACATGGACAAATGACGGCGCGCCACATGGACCGCTATCCTGATCACAGCAGAGGAGACCAAGAGGATATTCCCCTTGGTCGGACAGCTGGGGCCCAATAGCAGCTGGCAAGGTCGCTCCTCCCACTTCACCGTCCGGCTATAAATAGGACCCTTCATCATTCAGGATATTCATTCTGTTCTCCTCATATTTCACCCACAACACATACTATTTTCTCCTCGGAACAGTACTTATTCTCACGTCGGAGTCTGCTTAAGAGGGAAACCCACATATTCCCCTCTTAACGAGCTAACGGCTTGTTGTTTTGCAGGATTGCAGTCTTAGGCGAGTAGAAAAGGAGATTGAACCCACATAAGAGACAACCCAGCTAGTTAACCTTCAGTGTTAACCAGTATTTCATCAATTGGGCTTTGAGCAGCCTTTTGAGCTTTTGGTCTATAAGTTTGGAAAATGCGGGGCTTCTTTAGGGGCCTTTTAGGTTTATTCACATAACAGAAAGGATGATTCTAAACACATCTCCCTCCTGATTATACCCCCTTGTGAGAGGAAAACTGCCGGTCTCACGCGGGCCCCACCTGTAAGTATGTGAGAGGAGGGGGGTGTAGAAAGTAATTAAGAGGGTGTAGAAAGTAGCACCCATAAGAAACAACATTTTGCATGCCTTCATTATTGTCAGCGTTGACATCACTCATCCCTACCAGCTTTTCTAACGTCTCATTTATCGAACAGTGAGCCGGCTCCATAACCTACTCCAAAACGTTCTCTAATTTCCCAGAGACAACATTTTACAAATATTATATTGTTCTGGTTTCTTAATAAACATAATGCTATTAGTTTATTTTTTTTAAAGCAAACTGACATACTTAAAAACTTACACCTTGTAGGATTTGAACCGTTCACATTCAACACATAAGGGAGACATAAACACCTTACAACTACACCATTTCCCTTGGGACTCGAGGGAGCTCTACTCTAACTCTAAAGGCTTTGCTAGATATGATAATATAATCAGATTTTATTATCCCATATATCATAGTGATATAACGTCTACTACAAGAACATTCGATCTACACATGCATGACTACCTTTTCCATAATATGTTCTTCAACAAGAACATGAGTCTGATGTTTCCATGGCATATCACATTGCACAAGCAGCCCAATTTGATGGAAATCGGTTTGAAGTTAACTCGGGCATATAGCGGACATTGATGTCTACGGGGAGCATACGATACTCAATATCAAGATCTTTGAAAATCTTGATCATCTCCTCCATTAGAAGAGCTCTCCTTTTCCATCTTTCACCCATGTCTTGGAAATTCATTCTATGCGAAAGCCACATTGACATTTTGAGTCTATTCAAGTCCTCAACATCCCTCACTACGATTACAGGCCGAGGTTGCCAATGATTGCTTTTCTTCTCGACATAGCTGCAACCATACCGGTCCAAAATCATAATAACATTCAATAACTATATTCAAATTATTTTGATACTTGATAATATGATACTAAAAAAATTTGCTTACCTTGTCATCATTTCCTTCATTTTGGCAACCATTTCAGCAGGAGTTGATACATGGATGCAAAAATCAATAGCCTCCCCCATGTCGGGACTACGGTTGTAATTAGCGATAGGCATAGTCGAAAGCACACTGTTGGGATATGATATCTTCTGATTATCGTACCTCAAGAAGATTGTCGTTAATATATTCATCTCTTCAACTATCATCTGCATTCAATATAACATTTGATGTTAGATGACCGAAAATAAAAATAAAAGAAACGTGTTTTTATATAAAATTATGGCATCTAACCTAAGGGTCATGTTCAAGTTGACATGTTAATTAAACAGGTTGTGTTCACGTTGACAATGTCTATGTGCTACCATATCTATAATGTGTAATAAACGCGTCGTGATTAGGTTGACCAGCTTAATTAAACATGTGGATCCATCAACCTGTTTGAAATTATAATTAAAAAATTTTGATATGGTCAAACTTGCAGTCGCCAACGTGTCTACGATCTGTTTAACCCATTTATTACTAACTGTTAACTTCTTTAACATGTTTACAACCAGTTTACAATGGTTTGATCACTCTTTAGATAAAGGGTTTTAAAGAGCCATGTTCAATTCAAACACTATGGTTGTCCTTGACATGAAATATACAAGTCATATTTGGGTTCATTGTCACTCCTAATCTAACCTGGACGCCATCAATCTCGCAACGATCACCAACATCAAACGGATGCACTATGAACAAAAAGATGACGGCCTCGAACATTGTTTTGCACATGTTTCCAAACACAAATGCTACCAAAACTAGTTGTGAGCTTAAAAATATGAAAAACTGGGATGTCGCCACTTTAAGGATAAGAAGCGAAATCACAATTATTATGATTCCTACAACGACATTCAACATCTGATGGAGCTTGTCCACAGCTGTTTTTGTGTCTTTGAGTGATAGTGCAAGAGCTCTACGCTCTCTAAATACATTTACCTGCATACATAAGTTAGCACAAAAACAAAACCGTAAATACCTTCATTTTACGTGTAACGGTTTACCCTAAACCCTAAACTCCAATCCTTAAATTGTTACGATCAAACCAAACGTACCACCCAATTTTTGAGAGCTTGTTTGCTAATTCCTTTCGTCTCACTTGCTTCATCAAAGAGTCTGATCGTCTTCGAAGCTTCATCTTCAGGCAAAAACCGCATCAAATCCTCAAGATAAATGTACCTATATATAAAAACATAAACAAACTTAAAAATAATCATCAAATGACATGAAACTGGCGTATCGCGTTATAACTGGATAGCTTACTTGGAGCCCGGCTCTACCACGTTGCAAAATATTTTCTTGGCTGCAACTTTAGCCTCGTTATCACTAGTTATATGCATAAAGGTCTCATCTTCATCGCTGGTTGCATCTTGAAATTGTTCATCAACTGTGGTTAACATACTCGTGTTTATAGCATTCATCATCCTGTTCATATTCCAAGCAGATATATTATTCTGATTCAGCCTATGCAACTGATCAATCCTAATCCCATTGTATTTGTCACTGTTCTTAGGAACGGTAACTTCTGTTTTACCAACCATCGCAATTCTAGATCTCCGTGTTCCAATATTCTCAAGCTTCTCTATATCTTCCATCCCCCAATCATCCTCTTCGTATTGTTTCTGAATCCCAATCACAACCGGGCCTGAGATTGTTTCGATCACAAATTGGTTAAACAAAGAGTCTTGAATCCGATCAAAATACTTGCTCACATGGAAATTCAAAGCAAGAACTTCAATCAACAAAGTTTTTAGTAACCAAACAAGAGTCCCCACCAAAAGACATATCCAAATCGCGGTTACACGTGGCAAAACCTTCTTTCCATATGACATCCGCTTCACCTTTTTATCGAATATACATTGCCACGCGATCAAGACCAAAGTTAACCAAATACAGTTTTGGACTGCCTTTTTTAACCCATAAACAAAATAAAGAACTCGTTTTCGTAACAAGAACCTTCGTTCTAAGAAGAACACCAAGATCCTAATCACCCATCCAGAAACCAATCTCCCACATATCACAACTAGCAGCATAACCTCCCATTTCCACCAATCAAGATCATACAAATCTTTGTTTCTGAACCTTGGGATTGCTAGTGTGCAAGCTAAACAACCAACTATCAGTATCAAACTGATTAATTGAAGTAAAGTCCATTTGCTATACCTTAACTTCTTGTACTCATCTGGCAAATCATCATCTATCAACAAATCATCTTCATCGATATCAGCAACTCCTTTCCCTGATCGCGACGTCCTCAGTTCAAAATCTGGCTGATCAGATAGCCTAGATTTTGTTTTCATCCTCAACAAAGTCGAGGTTCTCTTAAATTCGGCATTTGCTGAACAAACCACCACTTCTTCTCCACCATGACCCGCGCCAGAGCTGCGCCTGCTAGCAGTAGACCTCTGTCGCATAGGTTGTGACTCAAAGTTAGGACTTTCCTGGATCGGAGATGACGTTGTGGAATCAACCTTGTACCCTTCATATATAGAAAACAAATAAAATTAGCGTTTGTATTGTGTAATGATTAGCGTTTGTACAAGAGTATTTATACTAAGAATTTGCATATACTACTCTAGACTATAATCATTTACATTGTGGACTAAATACAGTGTCTAATAAAATACCTTCATATGCATAATATTATTTATACTATCTAAGAATTTGCATATACTACTCTAGACTGTAATTATTTACATTATGGACTAAATATAGTGTCTAATAAAATACCTTCATATGCAAAATATTATATATACTATCTAAGCATTTTCATATACTACTCTAGACTATAATCATTTAAATTATGGAATAAACATAGTGTCTAAAAATTTACCTTCATATGCAAAATAATTCACGTTGTGTTCAGCTAGCTCTACATCTTCAACAGACGTGGCGTAATTAGCATTATTATTTGTTTCCTTCGCTATGGTATCGCGGCGATTAACATAGTCCGCCATGGTAGTGGTATCTGATGTAAAATGAATAGTGGTTTCGCCGGAGTTTGCTGGAACCTATGGCATGATCATGCAGGATTAATGTTCATTTAATTTATTTGAAATTCAGAGTAAGTGAATGGGATATTAGTTCAAGAAATAATAATTGTGTAAACGAAGGTAGGGATGAAGGATCAGCTGAAAACTCTTCGGACATTTATTGAAAGATATAAAGCACGATTGGTAGCAAAAGGGTACGCCCAAACATATGGGATTGACTACTCAGAGACTTTTTCCCCTGTAGCGAAGATTGACACCATTCATGTCCTTTTTTCCTTTGCTGCAGATGAAGGATGACCCCTTCACCAATTCGATGTTAAGAATGTCTTTCTACATGGAGAATTGAAAGAAGAATTATACATGGAAGCCTCTCTTGGATTCGCAGGAAATTTTAAAACGAAGGAAGTATGTAGGTTGAAAAAGACTCTCTATGGGCTTAAGCAATCTCCTTGAGCTTGGTTTGTCGGATTTACATTAGCTATGAAAAGACTTGGTTTCCAACAAAGCAACTCAGATCATACGCTATTTCTTAAACGGGGAGGTAAACTTATAACATGTTTAATTATATTTGTTGATGACATGATCATTTCAGGAAACGATGAGGAAGAAATGAGGAAGTTGAAGGAAAATCTGTTCGCGGAATTTCAAATGAAGGACTTAGGAAGACTTAAGTACTTTCTTGGAATCAAGGTTCTAAGATCCAAACAAGGGATCTTCATATGTCAGAAGAAATATGTCCTCGGCCTCCTAGCTGAAACAGGAATGATTGATTGCAAGCAAGTCGATTCTCCAATAATTGCTAACCAAAAACTTTGCATGGAAGAAAAAGCAGAATTAGTAGACAAAGAAAGGTATCAACGGTTGGTGAGCAAACTTATATACCTCGCGTATACTCGCCCAGACATTGCATATGTGGTTGGGGTAGTTAGTCAATTTATGCACCAACCACAAACAACTCATATAGACGCGGTATGGAGGATTATAAGATATCTCAAAGGAACTGCGGGTCATGGGGTTCTCTTCCAACCCAACAAACACCTAAAAATCCAAGCTTATACTGACGCAGACTAGGCTGGAGATAAAGGAGATCGGATATCAACATCGGGATATTTTACCTTAGTATGGGGAAATCTAGTTACATAGAGAAGCAATAAGCAAAAGGTCGTAGCCCTATCTAGCGCTGAAGCCGAATTTTGAGGGATTGCACGAGGCCTAGCAGAAGTTCAATGGATACGCAAACTCCTGAATGAAATTGGGTTTCCCCAAACTAAAGCCAGCATGATCAATGTGATAACAAAGCTGCTATACAAATCTCAGAAAACCCTGTTCAACACGATCGTACAAAGCATGTGGAAGTAGACATGCATTTCATTAAAGAAAAACTTGAAACTATGGTGATAGAGCTTCCTTTCGTGCATTCAGAGGACCAATTAGCAGATATTTTAACGAAGGCCGTAAACGCGAAAAACTTCAATCATTGTCTGAGAAAGTTAAGAGTTGGGGATCCCACCACTCAACTTGAGGGGGGGGGGGGGGGGGGGGGGGTGTTAGAAAAATAATCAAGATTAACATCTTTTCACCTTTCCCTCCTAAAGATCTTGGTCCTTAATCATAGTGATTTCCAATTATTTGGTTTCAATTATTAGCTCATATCCATCTCTTATTTATATGTCCTTTACTTAACATCTTTTCATCTTTCCCTCCTAAATTTGGTTTCTATTATTAGCTTGGACCGAAAGGTATGGAGATGGTCATACCCATGGGGATGGGCCGCCACGTAGGACGCCACATCCCCATACTTCATAGGATGACCCTCCAAGCAATAACAAGGTGGTGGAGGATGACGCTACCCCACACCAATTGTTTATAACTGTTTAACTTTTTTATTTGGTTAACCTTATAAAAACAATTCAAAAATTAAATAAAAATAAGACATAAAAAAGGGGGACCGTCGTAGCATGATTTGTTGGATTGCTTGAAATTGTTGCATTTGTTGGACTTGAGACAATTGTTTGAACGTGTTGGGTGATTGTTGGAAACCCGAAAAGGTAAATTGAGGAGACGCCCATAAAGGATCGATAGTCGGAGTGTAACCGGGCATCGAAAAAATGTTAGGGTGGTTCGGGTTCGGGTTGGGATTATTTGGGTTGAAGGGATTCATGATTTTTTTTTTTTTTTATAAAAAGATAGAGTTTTTTAAAAAGTGGATGAGAGAAGTGGGTAGATTTTGGTTGAATGTGGGTATTATTTAAAAAAAAGGTAGAGGAAGGTGAGTATTTAAAGTAGAAAAAAAATTTAATAATATAACTGTTGTAAACGGCTAGATTTTAAAAAGGGGGACCGTCGAGAGCGGCAACGGGGAGACGACAAGGACGTCGACAGGCCAGGGGGCGGTGTTCCGCCTCGGCGTCGGGCCCGGACTTGCCATCCCCCATACCGTCTTTTCTCATATCCATCTTTTGTACTTTTCTTAACATCTTTCACACCTAAACGATCTTAACAGCTAGCTAGCAATCTAGCATCTTCCCATTATGTACCGTAGGTCCTTAGTCATAGTGATTTCCCATTATTTGGTTTCTATTATTAGCTCATATCTATTTATTATTTATGTCCTTTTCTTCCTCTTTGTATTTTATCAATGGGAAGAAATATACAAAAAGTACTCTCTGTATTACCTGTATTACCGTTAGAAAACACCATTCATATATAGAAAACAAAAAAACATGAGTGTTTTCTTCCTCTTTGTATTTTATCAATGGGAAGTAATATACAAAAAGTACTCTCTGTAATTTTTTTTAATGGCCAACAAATATTATTGATTAAAATAAAACCAGACAACAAAAAACGTTATACCGTCCGGATACATAGACCACCAGAAATAAAAACATCAAACCCCCATAGTATGTAAATTAAAAGTACTCTCTTTAATGATTAGCGTTTGTACAAAAGTATTTATACTAAGAATTTTCATATACTACTTACTCTAGACTATAATCATTTACATTGTGGACCAATGTTTTAAAAATCAGTTTTTAAGTCATATCAGGTTGTGCTCTAAAATGGTTCAACCGGTTGAAACGGGTTGCATCGGGCGGTTGAACCGGGTTACTAGTTAACCCTATAAGTTACATAAAATACAAATTCATCTAAAAAACAATCCAATCTCAATTAGGATTTTTGTAACTGATCATAGTTTTATATAAAAACAACTATTTTTATTGTAAACTATTAAGCATTTTAAGAATATTTTTATTAGTTACAAACAATATTGCATTGTACGATGTGAGTAACGATTTCAACAACGATGAAATATTGGAATAGAAGGCACTAGTTTAATTACCGGAAATATGAAAGATCATTATTACCTTAAAATTGTATTTTATTAAAATTAAGAAATCAAATATTAAGATAATGCAAACCGGTTCAACGGTTTGAACCGGTTCAACGGTTTGAACCGGTAGAACCGGATTTACCGCCGGTACATAAGACATACTGTATTCGGGTTTTACCGGCCTTTATTGTACCGGACTCGTGTCCGATATCCGGTTTAACCGGTATAACCGACCAGTTCATACCGGTATTTAAAACATTGTTGTAGACTAAATATAGTGTCTAATAATGTACCTTCATATGAAAAATATTTATACTATTTAAGAATTTGCATATATACTACTCTAGACTATAATCATATACATTGCTGACTAAATATAGTGTCTAAAAATTTACCTTCATATGCAAAACAATTCACGTTGTGTTCAGCTAGCTCTACATCTTCAACAGACATGGCGTAAATAGCATTATTATTTGTTTCCTTCGCCATGGTATCGCGGCGATTAGGGTAGTCTGCCGCCATGGTAGTGGTATCTGATGTAAAATGAATAGCGGTTTCGCCGGAGTTTGCTGGAACCTGTGGCATGATCATGCAGGATTGTTCATTTAATATATTTGAATTTGGGAGTAAATGAATGGGATATTAGTTCAAGAAATAATAATTGTGTAAACGAAGGTGGGGATGAAGGATCAGCTGAAAACTCTTGGGACATTTATGGTGTACGTGAACACTAAGACACGTAGTGGAGAGAGCCAGCAGTGTTTGCATGCGTGTGAATTGATTGATATGGAATTATTTGAGAATGGCGGGTAACTAAAAGTCAAAAGGATAATAGCTTTCAACACACGTCTGAAACTAATTAGCATAAGACGTATACAATATGGAAATATTCAAGTCTTAAATTATCGTATTTAATTTGTATGTTTAAAATGTTTTAACGTGTTTCGATTGAAATGTTTACCGGGGTATTTATAACGCTGGTTAAAGTTCAAAATTCAAACGCACCAAATCATTCCAAATCATATTTTTTCTTCCAAAATTAAATCATTCCAAACCTCTATATCAGACCTCGCTTTCACACTAAAAAAAGGGTTGTGTATGTGGTCCCCAGTTAACAAAGCAAACTCGTCCTAGTTGTAGCCATAATCTGTCTTAAGGGTTCATGTTGGATCTTAAGAAGTCATACTCGATTTTGATGAATTACATTTTGTTTATGTTGTTGTGTTACAATGGATCATAACATGAACATGTCATAATCTGTTGTATGGGCAATAATGAATTATTACGGGTTATATAATAATTATTGCCCATACAACACATTATGACATGTTCGTGTTTTGATGTATTATCAAATCAATCTTAAGATAGTACTGAATTTTAGCGAGTCATATTTGGTTATAACTGATTATTACGGATCATATAATAATTAATGTTAGAAATTGTAATAAAGCGTCTAGGGTTTTATTTTTTAAGTAATACACCGGAAGCCAATAGGTGTCCATTGGCAAAGGCAAAGACAAAGTTGTTAAACACCTGGATTTGGGAGGAAGAGGCATTGGTTTCAAGTCACACAAACAACTGAAATTTGCCATTAAAAAAATTGCAATTTTTTGCCTTCTAGCATATATTATAAAAAGTATTTAGCCTGCCTAATTTCATGAATGTTTGTTTTTATTAGGGTTTTTTTAAAGTAAACTTCATTAGAAAAGCATGAAAACCCACGAAACGGGGCGGCCAATCAAGAACATCACATAATTACAAAGTTACACTAATCGGACAAAGAAATGGACCTAACTTTCAATCTACTACTAAACCACAAAAACGCCACCGATTTGATTTCACTAATGATATCTTCCGCTCGAACCTGGCAATTAGAGAATTTAACACCGTTTCTGGCCCTCCATATGCTCCAACAATTAATCATAACAATCTCGTGAAAAATCTCTTTCAACAACTCTCGCAACCCGACATGATCATGAAGGTCTAGAAGCTCCCTGACCGAATGGACTATAAACGGAGCGACTTTACACCATCTCGAGATATGATGTCAGACTCTTCTTGCCATCATACACGTAGGAAAAAGGTGGTTGCTCGTTTCGTCTTCAGATCCGCATAGAGGGCATCAAATATCTTCAATCTCGGTACTCTTGTTTCTTAGCGCCATTCCAGTGGGGATTTTATCCATTTCCGCTCTCCAAGTGTGAATGTTACACTTCGAGGGGATCCATTTACACCATTTCAGTACATAATTACTGTTGTGGTATGTTCCTCTTTTAAGAGTTCTTCTAACTATCCCAGCTGAATATTCTTCCGTCACAATCCACGACCACTTGTCATTCTGATCTTCAAGTTTAACCGAGTCCAGGTCCCTAGTGATCCAATTCAATTCCGAAATCTCCAGAAAAGATCCGGGACTGTTTCTCTAGTTCCAGTTCATCCTCTGTGTATCGTTTTCGTTCCTCCGAATCCTACTATCAACACTACATTTTTGTGAGCTTCAAAACTTAAAATATTAGGATAAATATCTTTTAAAGGTTCATTAAAAAGTCAGGAGTCCAACCAAAATGAAGTATCACGGCCATTACCAACTATACTTTTATAAAAATTACGTAAAGGAATATCGTCCACCATAGTCCGAGCTACCGTTTTGGTTATATTCTTCCACACTCCTTTCATGCTTCTTTTTATCGGAAGAAAGTCCCAATTGCTTCTGCTTTTGTGAATCGCATCCACCACCTTCCTCCATTGCTCATTTTTTTTCTATCTTAAATCGCCATCCCCATTTGGATAGAAGAGCGATATTAATATTCTTCAACTTACTCAACCCGAGGCCCCTTTCATCTTTGTCTATAGTCACACGATCCCAAGCAACTCAATGCATCTTCTTACTATCACCTGAACCTCCCTATAAAAATCGTTATCGTTGATTCAAGGTCTCTAATCGCTTTAACCGGTGCTTTGTACAAAAGAAAAATAGTAATTAGGCAAGCTTTCAAGAACCGACTTAATAATCGTGATACGACCTCCAATAGAGAGCAAACTAGCTTTCTATCTGGAAAGTCTAGCTTCAAAGATATCATACACTGGCTTCCAATTGTTTACTTGATTCAAATTGGCCCAACCATCAAACCAAGATACTTAAAAGGAGTGCTCTCTGCCTTACACCCAACCACCACCCAACCACCATAGCCTTATTCTTCACTTCATCCATATCCATTCCAAGACCATAAAGTTTTGACTTGCGATTTATCTTCAAACCTGAACACATATAAAACACCCGAAGAATTCTTACCACGTTTAAAATATTAGCATCTGACCATTCTACAAGGATAATGGCATCATCCGCATACAAAATACGATAAATCAACGGGCCACCGTTAGGCATTTGAATTCCTTGCAGCGCACCCCTAGTAACAGCTTTAACCAACAAACAAGAAAAAGCTTCCATAACAATTAGAAATAGAAAAGGGGAAAGTGGGTCACCTTGTCTCATACCTTTACCACATTGAAATTCGAAGGTAGGGGCGCCATTGACTTAGATCGAAGACCTCGCCGAACCTAAAACTCCTAACATCCACCTACACCACAAGTCTGGGAACCCCATTTGCCTCATTATGTTTATCACAAAATTCCAATTAACGTTGTCATAAGATTTCTCAAAATCAATCTTTAAGATGAAAGTTTTTTTTCTTTCTTGATCCAGGAGATAATCTCATTCATCATCAACGGTCCGTCTAAAATGAATTTCCCTTTTAGAAAGGCTGATTGAGACTACGAAATAACCACCTCTAAAACATTTTTAAGGCAATAGCAAGGATCTTAGATATGACCTTGCTAATAATCCCTATAAGATTTATAGGGCGATAGTTGTTAAGCTCAACCGGGTCTTTAACTTTAGGGATCAAAGTAATAAACGACGACCCACTACCACAGTTAATATTCCCATCCTTGTGAAAATTCTCCATGACCTCACAAAAAAACACTTTCAAACAGATGCCAGAAGTGCTTTATGAATTTCATGTTAAGGCCATCAGGCCCCAGAGCCTTGTCATCACCACATTCGAACACCGCTTCTTTAATTTCATTTTTAGAGAACCTTTCAATGAGCGATACCTTAAGATCATCCGAGATGGTCTTTATGTTTGAGCACTCCAATTCCAGCCGCATCGGAATATTCTCAATAAACTGCTTTCTAAAAAAACCGAGAATGTCTTTCTTTATCAGCTTTGGTTTCGTCACCCATTCCCCGCCTATATTTAACCCATGGATCGAATTTTTCGCTTTTATCGAAATAACAATCCCATGAAAAAACTTAGAGTTCTCATCACCCTCCAAGGCCCGCCTAATCCTAGAGCTTTGTTTAAGATCCGCATTCTTTTTTAATTCCACTTCCTTAAGGATTTTTTTTGTTTTCCATAAGAACCCACTCTTCCTCCTCTAAAAGATCCTGAAAATCCATCTCTTTTTCCAATTGCTCAATGTCTTTCCTAGTAAGGATTTTACTTTCCGCGTCTCTCTCTCTCCTCATCCCTCCATTTCTTAAGGCATTTTCTAATATGAGCGAATTTCTTTGTGAGCTTTAAATATGACGGTCCAGTATCACAAAAGCTCTCTACAGCTGACTTAACTGCCTCTTCATAACCTTGTTTTTCTAACCAAGAGTTATAAACTCTAAACGGTCTAGGTCCAAAGTTAGAATTACCAGTAGTCAACAACAGAGGGCAATGGTCCTAGAGAAAGCTGGGTAACGCCCTGAGACAGGCTTCTAGCCAACTGTTGAAAAAATCGAAACACACAAGCATTCTATCTATTTTACTGAGCTTTCTCCCATTATCTCGGATGCACGTGAACTGTCTACCTGTCATATTATACTCCAACAAGCCCAAATCATGTATAAAAGCATTAAAATTACGGTCGCATGAGGACTTAAACGCGGAGTTTTTTTGCTCTTCGGGAAAACGCACCACGTTAAAGTCTCCCATGATAATCCACAAACCTGTACTGTTAGCAACTTCACTCGATATCTCCTCCCACAAACTTTGTTTCGCCGCAACGCCGTGGGGGCTAGGGCTGTAAACGAACCGAACGTTCAGCGAACAGTTCGTGAACCATTCGGCGGGAAGTTCGTTTATGTTCGTTCGATTAGCTTAACGAACGAACACGAACAAAAAATTGTATTCGGTTAGCTTAGCGAACGAACACGAACACAGGTCTCGTTCGTTCGACTGCGTTCGTGAGCGTTCGGTAATACGTTCGTTTGATTATATTAAAAAATAATAAATAATAAACCTTTTATCTAAACATATTGAAAACTTGAAACCCTATTTTTTCTAATTTAGCTAAAATTTGGACATTCTAAGACATTTTTGGGGATAATTATGTCTAAGTTAGTTAAACTTTATTCATCGTTTGGTGGTGTGGTAGACTTCTTGTGTTTTAATTTATCATTTGATAGTTGTATTTAACTACTTATATCCAATGTTTAAGGATAACAATGTTTTCATTTTTTTATGAGTAAATTATAAAAATCATCCTTTATGTATATCACTTAATGCAAACCGTGTCCTTTATCTTTAATAATTACAGAAACGTACTCGATGTTTGCAAACCCTTGCAAGTTATGTCATTTAGCCCTAACTCAATTATTTTTTTGTGGTTAAATCTGACCAAATGGACCCCACATGAGTGTATTTTGGTCATTTTACTCTCATGTGGGGTCCATTTGGTCAGATTTAACCACAAAAATACCCTCATGTGGGGTCCATTTGGTCAGATCTAACCACAAAAATTAACTGAGTTAGGGCTAAAGGACATAACTTGCAAGGGTTTGCAAACATCAAGTACGTTTTCTGTAATTATTGAAGACAAAGTACACAATTTGCAATAAGTAACATACATAAAGGACAATTTTTGTAATTTACTCTTTTTTTATTGTCAAGATAAATGTTCATTTGCGTTCATTTTTATTTGCTTGCGTTCGTTTGTGTTCGAGACCGGTGTTCACGAACTGTTCGTGAACAATTGAATTTCCTTAACGAACGAACATGGACATAAACTTATGTTCGGTAGGCGTTCGCGAACATGTTAATTTTCTTAACGAACGAACACGAACATGGCCTTGTTCGTGTTCGTTCAGTTCGTTTACAGCCCTGGTGGGGGCATAAAAATTCATAATATTCAGAACCACCCCAATCCGTTTGATTTTACCCTTAACTAAAAGAAAGCCTCTGTTCTTTGTAGTCTAGCTTTTTTCAAAAATCCTGGGGGGGGGGGGGGGGACATACAAACAATACCTCCCGATCGGCCCACAGGACCCACAAAGTCCATATTAAAATTTTTATTACCCCGAAACTTAATAAGGTCTGATTGATTAACGATTTCCTGTTTAAATTCTTGCAAAGATATAAAATTTACCCTATACTTATCTTTAATCTCCCGAACCCAAGACGCTTTATCGCCACCCCCTAAGCCTCTAATATTTAAAAACAAAAAATTCATTGATATACCTCATTGTTACCTTCTTTGATGATGACCAGCTTGACTAAGCTACCATGGTTATTCAGTTTAGCTCCTAGGTCGACCCAGAAGTTTAGTCGCCTCGGCTTCCTTGTTAATCTTATCGTCCTTGCTCGAATGAATTGGTGAACTGGCGTTCCTATTTGCCTCATTAGCTGTGACTCTATTCTTCGGACTCTGGTTATCCACCCCTTCTCGTTTATTGTCTTGACTGAACACTTCTTTATTTTTTTCCTCTTCTAATCCCTCAGGCGTCGTATCTATACCCAACTCATCCTGCTCAATTTGTCGATCCCCGGGGCCCATTAAATCATTTAGTTGGAATGGATTTTCCATACTACCCCTAGGTCTAGTGATGCACAAAAAACCCGAACCCGGACCCAGACCCAAAAATAAAACCCGGAACCGGGTATTATAAAACCCGGCTTTTTTATACCCGAACCCGACCCTACCCATAGGGTAGGGGTTGGGTATGCATTTCTATTATAAAACCCGAACCCGGAACAGGGTTTTTTTATACCCGTTTTCAACCCAGGTTTTACGAGTACCCGGTTTCAACCCGAACCCGGAACCGGGTTTTTTCAATACCCGGTCCAGGTTTCCCAATACCCTGTTCATGTTTTTTCTTTTTTTTTCTTTTTTTTCCGAGTTTTGTACCTTGGTAACGGCTATATAGCCGTTAGAAAGTGTATTATGACCATTTGTTTGGTTTACATTGTATCTCTATACCCTATAAAAGGGGTCTTTGATGACGAACAATAAACGAAGACGATCAAGTTATTCGAAGCTATCTATGTTCATCATCTTATTCGATCTGGTTCAATGATTATTTAGGTGTCATGTATTTCTATGTTTTATGAAATAAAAAGGTTTTGCATTTTATATTTCTATGATTTATCCAAAAAATAATGAATACCCGAGGCGTACCCGAACCCAACCCGATCCATACCCGACCCTACACGAACTCGAAAATAGGGTATTATAATACCCGGGTATTAGAAAACCCGACCCGAACCCGGGTATATAGGGTATACATTTTTATATAAAACCCGGACCCGACCCGGGTATTGTCAATACCCGATTTTGTAGAACCCGATCGTACCCGAACCCGGTTCCATACCCGGAACCGGGTATTCAGAAAACCTGATTTGTGCACCACTACCTAGGTCTTTTTTTGGTCTTTGTTCATCGATTGGGCTTTGAGCAGCCTTTTGAGCTTTTGGTCTATAAGTTTGGAAAATGCTGGGCTTCTTTAGGGGCCTTTTAGGTTTATTCACAGAACAAAAACAACATTTTGCCTTCCTTCATTATTGTCAGCGTTGACATCACTCATCCCTACCAGCCTTTCTAACGTTCCATTTATCGAACAATGCGCCAGCTCCATAACCTACTCCAAAACGTTCTCTAATTTCCCAGAGATATAATTTTACAAATATTATATTGTTCTGGTTTCTTAATAAACATAAATACATAATGCTATTAGTTTAATTTTTTTTAAAGCAAACTGACATATCTAAATACTTAAATATTTGCACCTTTTAGGATTTGAACCGTTCACATTTTTATTAAATGTAAGTATAAATTATACTTATTAATGTAAACTGACGATGAATAGTATATTTCATTTAACATATTATAATACTTATTTCTAATATTAATCCATCCACTTAAAGTATTCACCAAATGACAGTTTTCTTCTCCTTCTTTCATTAATTCTTATATTTACAAAACATAATAACTTGATTATCGTCTTCATATATGATTATTATTTTTATTATATTATTTATCATTTTTACAAAGAGTTAATTACTGTTTTCGTCCCTGTGGTTTGTCAAAAATCACTATTTCAGTCTATTAGTTTAAAAATTGCGATTTCAGTCCCTGTGGTTTCACTTTCGTAACCATTTCAGTCTCTGTGGTTTCACTTTCGTAACCATTTCAATCCATTATTCTGTTAAGTACAGGGACTGAAATGGTTATGAGGTGGACTGAAATGGTTACGAAAGTGAAACCACAGGGACTGAAATCGCAATTTTTAAACTAATGGACTGAAATAGTGATTTTTGACAAACCACAGGGACGAAAACAGTAATTAACTCTTTTTACAAAACATAATAGCTTGATGTATTTAAAAACTGAGATCTAAAATCACTTTTTATTGACAAGCATATTACTTTTTTACAAAATAAAATCTCATTTTTACATATATAGTTGTAATAAAGTTGAAACCTATTTGCGTATTTATAAAATTTAATATTGTGACTAAATAACATATGATGTATACCTTTTATAAACTAATACCTTAACATATATATATATATATACACACACGATCTTTACAAAAAAACACGTGTATTGTTAACTAAAAATATAAAAAAATAATAATTTTCTGTTTTTGTTGTTTATGAGATTATTAAAAACATTAATGACATGATTAACAATGTGTGTATATATTTATATTTTAAGATGTTATTAATTTAATATAACAATATTGTCGGAATCGTTACCGATATTTGTTTTATGCTCTTCAAGCGATGTACTACGGTTGTTATAACGAGTGCCGGTGTACAAATACCGTAGTAAACCAAACCAATACCGACTGAATTCCTGCCGCAACGCGCTCTTCATGAATAGTAACAAAAAATTTGATTTTTTTTTATTACCATCACTAAAGAAAACAATAGTTTATTCCATAGGAAATGAGTGACAGTGTTGGAACTGAGTTTGTTTTTTATTGAATTTTCGTTTGAATTTAAGATGAAAATGGAAGAGTTGTGCAGCGGAATTATGATGAAAACAAACTTTGCATACAATCAAACGAGAGTAATACTTTAATCAAACATCTTTTCACAATGAATCGAAAGATTGAATTTGTTTCAACAACGATTACAATGATTGATGAATGAATGCAAACTCCCCCTCAGCCAGAGCTCAGTAGTTTGTTCGTACAAAGAAGACGATGTTGCAAAAGAGCTAATAGAACAGTACAAAGTACTGAACTATTTATAGGCACTTGCAAACCACTGAGCATCTTAGCTGACGTCACCATGAAAGTGACATCTAACCTCCTAACAAACTCTAACCTCTGATCTATACAAACACTGATGTACTAACTACTGCTATTACATTTCTTTACATAAAAGACACTTAAACAGCTGCTGCATCCTTCCACTGCTGTGAACCCAGCAGTGCTTGTCCGGATCAGCAGTACTTGACTCAAGACAGTAGATTGAATCAGCAGAGCTTTGGTCTTCCATCAGTCTTTGACATTGGTCAGTAGATGCAAGGCAGCAGTTGTAGGTCAGCACTTAGTAAAATCAGCAGATAGGAGGTCAGTAGATATGAAACCACTTTCAAGGGGAGAGATTTGTATGAACCAACTGTAATCGTCTGCTTATTCTGGATCCACTGCTCTGATCCAGTTTTGGCTTTAATTATCTGTTCCTCTGATAGGGTTCAATCCCAACAATCTCCCCCTGGAACAGATAATGCCAAAACTCTTCATTATTTGTGGAAGACTTTATTGCCTCATCAACAGTTCCCTTATCTGACCTTTGAATTGTAATTCGAAGTCTAGGGCATCTGTATCTTCATCATCCCTGCTAAGTGGAAGATCAAGGAGATCCTGCAAATTTTCAAGACTCGGGCCAAGAGCTTGTTCCCTTGATATTTTCTCCACTTCTCCACCAGACCTGAGCAAAGTCAATACGCAGGTCTGTTTGTCAGTTTCCCACTTTTGTATTTTTGAGCCTGGTGGGTTTCTTGGGAGATGTTTATTTGCAGAAGTATTTGGTGAGGCTGGCCTGTTCATGACTGACTGAGCAGCACTTGCAGATTGTTACAATTCAAGATCTTCTTTTATCATTACTTTCGTGCCTGCTTTTACAATGGCATCTCTAGCTAAAAGATCTTGAATTGTTTCCATACTAAACTGGTTTTTGCTCCTTCTTTTGTAGATGGCAGCACCAGCTGGAGCAGTGGTTCTTTTGACTTGCAGCTTTGGTGGTCTTTTAGAAACCTCTGCTTTAGAATAGTCAGGCTTTTGAGAAACATTTGGGTCTTTCTTTCTTAGTTCCTCCAACCTTTTGTAGGTGGCCCTGACTACATCTTCTTTCCATCTGGCAATTTGTCTTTTGTTTCCATATTCAGCAGCAACCAGTTCCTCTTTCATTCTTTGCAGTTCTACCTGTTTGTCAGGTACATTCTTTCTAAACTTTGCCCAATCAGGAGGAGTGTGAGTGACCTTCCTTTTTATCATGTCTTGAATTTTTGCAGCTTCATCTTCAAGCTCAGGAATAGTCCACTCTTTGTACATGTATCTCTCTCCTTTATACTTTTTGTGATCCATGATGCTTTCAATGTAGTCTTTCTTCAAAGTTTCAGCTGCTCTTTCTGAAATTTGTTGACTGACATTTTTTGCAAATTGTTCTAGGGATCTGACTTGTGTGAGCAGATATTGATAATTTCTTGAAATTTCTTTGTCAGATTTCCCTTGTGTGTTTCTTTTTGAGATATCCTCTGCTTGCTTGGCCTTGATTTCCAAATATTCATCAACATTTTTAGGCCAGGAATATCCCTTTATTGATGGCAAACTCCTTTTGGCAGGGTCATCCTCATAGTAAAAGGATTTTATTTCATCTCTAACAGCTGCTAGTTCAAGAGGAAATTGAACACCTGCAGGAGGTAAGGGCTTGTACATTGGAACTGAAGAGAGAGGAACAGGTTTTGGTATTGTGACAAGAGCTGAAGATTTTGAAGTTGTTTGTGGTGGTGAAGTGTCATCATCTTTGAGAATTAGCCTTCTCCTTTTTGTTTGAGGAGGGGCTGATGATGTTTTGGATGGAACAGTGGTGATGGATGTAGTGGCAGTGGTTTGTGATTGACTAACAGTTGTTGAAACAACCGGTGTTCCAACCACTGTTGTCATTACAGCAGATGTTGTAACAACCACTGTCTTCTGCTTTTTGGCAGGAGGTGATTTTGTTTTTGGTGGTAATGGTGGTAAAGCAGTGGATTTGGTGTATTTTGAAGTGGTGTGTGTTGAAGTGAGGACAGATGTTGAAACTACTGAGGTACCAGCAGTAGTTGATACAGCAGGAGTTACAACAGCTGTTTGGGTGGAGGTTTGATGCTGATGACTTTTGGATGATGGTTTTGGAATATGCTTTGGAATTCTGGATGAGGTGGACTTAGGCTTCCTTTTTGTCTTAGGATTTTTAGTATCCTTTGAACCAGAACAACCCTGCTCATACAGCTCCATGAAAGCTCTTTTCTCCTCACTCCACCTCGAAACATCCTTTGCCATTCTATCTCTTTTTACACTTGCTACTCCTTCATCAAGTGCTTCTTGAGTAGCATCAACCTTCTTACTACCATCTGGCACAGGAATTTTTCTGGTCATGGCATCCTTTTCAGGTTCAATGTAGAGACCATCATCTATTCCTTTCTTCTTCCACTCCTGGATTTTCTCCCCCTTTTTGGCATTATCGTCTAGGAGTTGATCAATGAAAAGTACTGTTGGAGGAGCAGTGCCAGTGGTTTGCAAGATCTGAGTTTTGAGAGCCTTCAGATCAGCCTGAGTGTTCTTGAACCTTGACTCCATTGCATTTCTCAGCTGTTGGACATGTTTCTCATGTTGCTGATCTGCTAATTGTGCTTGTTGATGGAGAAAAGGTTGAAACAAGTTCCAGACCTCATTTGTAGCAGGTACCCTTTGTGGAGCAGGTGCTTGAGGTGGAATAGCAGGTGATTGTACCTTTTGTACTTGTAACACCTGTTGTAGCATATCTTTGAGTTCTGCAACAGAGTTATCAAGTTTTTCAATGCGATCCGTCAATTTTTGGTACTTTAAATCATCACCCAAGTGAATGAGATCATCTGATTTCCCACTAGCAGTGGTTTTATCAGTGGTAGATGTAGGGAGTATACTCCAAACATTAACCACTGATGCCCCTTTTTCTTGGTACTGAGGTCTTCTTCCTTCAACATTTGACAACCTTTTGATGTTGCCAGTAGGATAAATAAATCCACTGGTGGTTGGCAGAGGTGCTATAAAAGGAATTGCCTCCAAGGAAGTCTTATTAATGTAACCACTGTCCAACTGTAAACCAGTGGGTTCAACAGTTGTAGTGGCTGCTTCACTTGGACTACCACCAAGAGTTACTTGTAACTCAAGGGGTCTAACCTCCTCAGGTTTTGTTGGTGGGTTAGCAAAGATTGATACATCAGACCCAGTCAGTTGTTGAGGTATATTCTCATTGATAGGTGATTGAGAAGGACTGGTTAATGCCTGGTTCAAATCAATTGCATCCAACAGTAGTTTAGTTGGTGGGGGAATTGTGGATGTGAAGGGTGGTGTAGAAGATGAATTTGCCCCGGGTATTGAGCTGTGGATGATAGAAACAAGTGTTTCCAGAGCATCATGATGTGGAGACCCTATTTGTACAACCTGTTCTTTTTGTGAAGAAGCAGGAGGAGTTTCGGTTATGGGTTGAGATATTTGTACCAACTGCTGTGAGGAAGTAGCAGCAGTGGTTTCTTGTGACTTTTGTGTTGTCACTGGCAGAAGCTCTGGTATCTCATCCTCCAGA
Organism: Helianthus tuberosus; assembly: GCA_030545235.1. Taxonomy (NCBI): domain Eukaryota; kingdom Viridiplantae; phylum Streptophyta; class Magnoliopsida; order Asterales; family Asteraceae; genus Helianthus; species Helianthus tuberosus. The sequence continues at coordinate 31,558,586 of CM060396.1, forward strand.
GATGCCTTTTTGATGGTTTTGGGGGGTTTTTGTGTTCTTCTTTTTGTTGGTTTTTTGGTGATTTTAGGTGTGGGTTTCAAAACAGTTGTGCTGCTGCTTTGATCACCTTGAGCAGTGGGCTCAGCAGCAGATACCTGAGGAGCAGTTGTAACTGCTAAAATCTGCTCAGGCACCTCTGCTTGTGTTTTGCAAGGTGCTAACATTCTTGAAAAAGTTTCAGTTGTTAAATTGTTTATTTGAGTAGAATCACCTTGGTTTATTGTAACTAAATCATCCTTACTGAATTTCTTTGTAAAATAGTAACTTAAAAACCTTGGAAACAGTAAGAATGATTTTGTTTCAACATTATTAACCAAATCTTTAAAAATTTCCCGAGAATAGTTAAAATTTTCTCCTTGAAGAATTGCATATCCCAGATTTTGAATCTTTAAAGGGATTTCATTGAAAGAAGTGGTTTTGTTTGAAACACATAGTAGGAGGGTATGAAATAAAAATCTGGTTGCAGACGGAAAATAACCTTTTTCTAAGGTAATTTTCTTCATCATTGTTGCTTCATACCCTCTCTCAATGAAGTCAGTTTGTAACTCGTTTTTAGTGAAAGAAATTTTACCTTCCTGATCACCGAGTTGAAAGACCTCTGAAATGGATTGTGGCATGATTTGGACAGCTTTACCCTTTATAGAAGAGTTTATGGTGGTTGCTGTGTCTCCTTGTTTTTCAAGGGTTGCATTCTTCCAGAACTCCCTTTGGGTCGCCAAATAGATTGGTGCATCGGCGGTGAACAAAGTTTTGTACTTTGATTTTGCCATGATGTCAATGATGGAATCGAAAACTTTGGTGGTTCCTGGTTTTGTGAGAAGACCCAGGAGATTGTGAGATGGTTTATGTGGAATTTCAGTGGAGATTGCCTTTTGAGAGGCTGTTTTCGATGAGGATTTGGATGAGGGTTTTGAAGATGACTTCGATTTTGTCATTTTGAAGATGAATGATCGAAGAAATTTGTGGAAGATAAGATGAAAAACTGCTTTGAGAGGAGAATTTTTAAGAATTCAAGTCGACAGTAAAACCCTGTTTTGGTGGTGAGTGGGGGATTTTATAGGGAAGAAAGTGAATGCTGAGGTGTCAGCCGTTACAAAAGGTATGACCAATATGTACTGCCCACGTGACAACCCCTGGTGAAAGTGAAGGACAGTACTTTTGTGATAGGGACAGATGGAAGCAGTGGTATGAAAGCAGTGGATAATTTTCACTGTCAGTGGATAGCATATAAGTGGATAAGACACTGCTTTTGAACAACAGATTTTATCAAAGGAATGAGAGAACAGGGGTTGACTTTCAGCAGTGGACAGACTTTTGAAGTAGAGCAGACTTTTGAACAATCAGTGGTTAATGGCAGACTTTTAAGGATTTTAATGAAAAATATCATTTTTAGCTATTTTAAGGATGGAGTTTTGATTTTCTGAAAACATTTTGTTGCTTTTATTCATAGAAAAACAAGATGTTGCTTGTTATTCCATGTTCAGCATCCCAATTCTAGAGACCAAGCTTTCAAAAGTGGCTGTATCAAGTGCTTTTGTGAGCACATCAGCCAGCTGGTCTTTAGTTGGGACATGATGCAGAGAAATCAAACCTTTTTCATAGCAATCCCTCACAAAGTGATGTCTGATGTCGATGTGTTTGGTGGTTGAATGGGAAACTGGATTTTTGATGATATTTTCTGCTGCCTGGCTATCCAACATGAGTGGTGTCTTTAAGGCAGTGATACCAAAATCCAGTAACTGATTTTGAAGCCATAGGAGTTGGGCTGTACAGCTTGTAGCAGCAATGTATTCAGCTTCAGCAGTGGATGTTGAAACAGCTGCTTGCTTTTTGCTTTGCCAGGAAACTAAGCAATCACCTAGAAACTGGCACCCTCCTGATGTGGACTTCCTTGTGGTGTGACATCCAGCAAAGTCACTGTCTGAGAAACCTGAAAGCTTGATGTTCCCATTAGCTGGATACCAGATACCAAGTGTGGGAGCACCTTTTATGTATCTGAAGATCCTTTTTACAGCAATGAGATTTGATTTTCTGGGAGCTGATTGACTTCTTGCACAGACACATGTTGCAAACATGATGTCTGGTCTAGATGCAGTTAGGTACAATAAAGACCCAATCATGCTTCTATAAAGTGTTTGGTCAATCAGCTCATCCTTTTCATCAGACATGACCAGCTTATTTGTTGCCATGGGTGTGCTGCATGGTTTACAATCATTCATATCAAATTTGGTTAAAAGTTCTTTAGCATATTTGCTTTGATGAATGAAAGTTCCATTTTGCAATTGCTGTACTTGGAGACCAAGAAAGCATTGCAGCTCACCCATTGCACTCATTTCAAACTCAACTGTCATGAGTTCTCTAAACTCTTCACACATTGAGTTACATGTGCTTCCAAAAATAATGTCATCCACATAAATCTGGACAATCATTAAATCCTTCCCTCTCCATTTTAAAAACAATGTTTTATCAATGGTACCTCTTTTGAAACCATTTGAGAGTAGGAAGTTGGAAAGAGTTTCATACCAGGCCCTTGGTGCTTGTTTCAAGCCATACAAGGCTTTGTTTAGCCTGTAGACATGATCTGGATAAAATGGATCCTCAAAACCTGGAGGTTGACAAACATACACCTCTTCTTGAATTGTACCATAGAGGAAAGCACTTTTGATATCCATTTGAAACACCTTCATATTGTGGTTGACAGCAAAGGCCAGGAACAGTCTAATGGCTTCCAATCTTGCAACAGGGGCAAATGTTTCATCATAATCAATCCCCTCTTCCTGTCTGTAACCTTGAACCATAAGCCTGGCTTTATTCTTGACAACAATACCCCTTTCATCAGTTTTGTTCTTGAAGACCCACTTTGTGCCAATGGGACTAACCTCTTCTGGCAGTGGTACAAGCTCCCATACTTGTTGTCTTTTAAACTGTTGGAGCTCCTCTTGCATGGCTTCTACCCAGCTGTTGTCTTTCAGTGCCTCTTGGTACTTGACTGGCTGATGGAGTGATAGAAAACTAGCAAAAAGACAAATGTTTTGGGTTTGGCTTCTTGTGAGCACCCCTTCATTTATGTTGCCAATAATTTGATCAGGTGGATGAGATCGCAAGAAGATTAAATCTCCTTGGTATGGTATGATGGCATTGGTTGGTGAAGGCTGCAAATGTGTATCATCTGAGCTAACCACTGCTGGGGACTTTGATGATCCAGCAGTGGCTTCAAAAGGTGGTGGAATAGGAGGTAATGAAGTGGACAACTGCTGACTTTTATCCACTGTTTGAGGCTTTTGTCAGCAGTGTTTGAGGATGTGGAAGCAGTGGTTGATGGGCTACTTTGGTCAACAACTGTTGAGGTAGCAGTGGTTGAGCTTTGACAACTGTTTTGAACAGCTGGTGCTTTTCCCTTTGTGGCAGACCTTTGAGGGATGATGATTTCATACCCATAGTCTGGTGTTGTATCCTCTGAAGGACCTGCACTGTTAGTCTTGACAGCAGTATTTTCAAAAGTAATTTTTTCAAGATCAAACAGATCTGCAGGGTTTGCTGGGATTTTCATTGATGAAAGTTCATTGAATTTTACATTCAAAGTCTCCTCCACTGCCTTGGTCCGTGTATTGAACACTTTGTAGGCCTTGGCAGTGGTTGAGTATCCCAAATGATAACCACAATAAATTTTGGCTGCAAATTTTGAAATGGAATCTTTTAAGTTCAAAATGAAACATGGGCAGCCAAACACCTTGAAGTATGAAATCAGTGGTTTAATTTTATACAGAATTTCATAGGCAGTCTTTTTGTGCCTGGGGTTTATTAAACTACCCCATTCTGCTCTGGTGTTCTAGGGATGCTGTACTGCCTTACAATCCCTTTCTTCACACAGAAGGCATCCAACTCCCTATTTTTGAATTCTGTGCCATTGTCACTCCTGAAGCTTTTCACTGGAAGGTCAAATTGCTTTTCAACCTGTGTTACAAAGTCTTGCAAAATGCCTGCAGTCTCATCTTTTGAGTGTAAAAAGAAAGTCCATGTAAACCTAGAAAAGTCATCAACAATAACCAAACAATATCTTTTCTTTTTGAGGCTCATGACTTGAACTGGGCCAAACAAGTCCATGTGTAGCATTTGCAAACACTGGGTTGTTTTGGACTTTTCAATGGACTTGAAAGAACTTTTATGTTGTTTTCCTTTTAAACAGGAAATGCAATGTTCAGGGCATGAAAACAATTTTTGTGGTAGGCCTCTCACCAAACCATTTTTTGAAATTTCTGTGATTGTCTTAAGATTTGTGTGCCCCAGCCTTCTGTGCCAAAGTTCTGTCTCTTTGTTAGAGGCAGCTGAGAACAGACAGGCATCAGCTCTGGGACACTCTTTTGACATGTCAACAACATAAACATTGCCATTTCTTTTAGCAACAAGTTTAGTTTGACCAGTTTTAATTATTGCTTCAATCTTTTTGACCATTTCTGGTCCAACAATCCTACAACAGTCTTTTGTGAAGAATGACCCAAATCCCTTGTCACTCATTTGGGACACACTCAGAAGGTTGAATTTTAGATTGTCTATTAGATTGACATTTTCAAATTTTACATTTCCAGATTGTACTGTACCAGACCCCAGAACTTTCCCTTTACTATTATTCCCAAAGGATATATCACCCCCTCCATGGATTTTAAAGTCTTTGAGGAGGGCTTTACATCCTGTCATGTGCCTGGAGCCTCCACTATCTACATACCAAAGACTATCAAAGCATGCAGAAGCTCCCTGCACATGAAGTAAACGGATTAGTTCATTAAGGTCTCCAAAGCCAACAAGGCTTTGGATGGGGTCTCAACAGTGTCTGGGATGGATGCAGAATGGTGGACAGTGGTTAGGTCAGAGGTTTGAATTATTTTAGGACAGTGTTTCTCTAACCACTGTTGTGGGTCCTGACCAATCATCTGCTGGTAACCAAAAGGATGCCTGTTCACTTTGGGTTTGGAGGGCCTTTTGTAGGCCTCATAAACGTGTGGAATCCTTTGGTAAGACTGTTTTTCTCTGCCTTTTCTGAACTGATTGGCAGGGGGTGCATCAGTAACCTGAACATCTCTTTTGACAGATGTTTGGTTCAGCTGTTTTGTAACAGCTGTTTGAACTGGCACAAACAGTGGTTGTTTCTTGGTGAATTTGACAGATGTTGATGATGATGATGGACTCAAGGATGTTTTAGCAATGTACTCATTCTTTTTCACATCAAAGTTTTTGAGATACACACATGCTTGAGTTTTGTGGTTTGTTTTACCACAGACAATGCAACCTTCAGCTGAAACAATGACACTTGTTCTGTTTAAATCATAAGCTTTTAAGTGGAAACAATCTTTTGTTAGATGATTCCTTTTCTCACAGAATTCACAAAACAAGTTATCAATTTTTTCTTTCTTCTTTCTCTTTTCAGACTCCTTTGCAGCAGAGGTTTTAACCACTGCTGGGATGTCCTTGAGAGGTATGACTTTAGCTTTTGGAGCCTTGACACCATCAGTTGATGTAAAGTCCATTGGCTTGAAATTTTCAAGAATGTCACACTCATCAGACCATTTTGGTTTAAACTGGTATTCTTCAAGCTCCTCAAAAGTAGAGGATCCCATTGGTCTGTCAAGTGTGATTTTGTTACCAAGTTTGTCAGTGATTTTCACTTCTTGGCCATTCTTGTTTGTGGGGATGAACTCAGTGGTTACATCAGTGGTTTGAACAGATTTTTCAAAAGCAGTGTTTTCATCATCATGTTTTCTATAGCCAACCCCAAATTTCACATTGCTTTTTATCTGTTTTTCAAGTATAACCTCATATCCTCTGCAGGATTCCACCCATCTTTCACAAGTAATCTGGGTGGATTCCAACTCCTTTTTGCAAACTTGGTATTTTTCTACCATAGTTTGAAGTTGGGTTTTGGTTATGCTTTGCTCTTCTTTTAGACAGCTGATCTCTTTTTCCTTTTCAGTCAATTTGTTTTTAAGTTCTTTTAAAGACTTTTCAAATTTAACCTCATCAGTCAAGATTTTATCCCGAAGGTTTTCATTCACCTCTTTAATGTTAGCAAAAGCAATTATGCAATTGTCAGAACACAGTTTTTCAAGAACTTGAGGAGATACCTTGGCAGCTGCCATCATTGCACAATCACATTGATGATTTTCTTCATCAACAGCTTTCACCTTCTTTTCACCAGCCTTTTCTTCTTTCTCTTCTTCTTTGTCCTCTTTGGACCATGGATCTGTCATTGGTTCAATCAGGATACCTGAACTTTCTCCTAACAGTAGTTCACCAGCCACAGCAGTAACCACTGCTTCAGTCACCTCTTCCACTGTTTCAAAGTTCTGCTGTTCCTCCTCAGTTTCAACCCCCTCCTGTATTGACTCTAATGTCATCAAACAAAACTCATCATGAGAAGAATCATTAGAAGCATAGAGTGCAAAATTTTCATCACTAAGGTCTTCAGGCATACTGCTCCAGTCAACAAACCCTTGAGTGGAGAAACTTTGTTGATCTGGTTGTGCTGCTGCTGGAGCAGTGGTTTGAGGTGCAACTGGTTGCACTTGTACCTGTGGAGCAGGGGTTTGAACATATTGGATTTGTGGAACAGTAGTTTGGACATAGTGTACTGGCACAGGGGTAGCAGCATAGTGAGCAGTGTTCACTTGAGCTGCTGGGGTATACTGGGCATAGTGCACAGTGCTTTGGTTTTGAGGTCTAGGATTTGAGCTAGGATGAGTAATTATGGGACCAGTAGTTTGACTCCTACATTCCCTAGCGAAATGTCCCAACCTATTACACTTGTAGCACTTGATTTTCGATTTATCCAACCCAACCCTTAGATTCCCATGCAAACCTGGGAATTTATGCCCTGTTCTCTTGTAAAATTTGCTAGTTCTAACACTTAGCAAAGCTAGTTGGCGCAGGATGTCCATTTCCTATAAGTCAGTGGGATCGAAATGTTGTAAATCATTGAGTTCAAAGCTTAGATTATCTGACATCTGGTTTTCGTTTGCACTGAATGCATAACTTGCAGAGTGAGGATCAGGGTTGTTGAAATTTGCACCAGTAGTTATGTCAATGAAGTGATCATACCCCTGATCCTTACCACTGCTCTCAGATTCTTCTTGACCCAGAAGAGCAGTATTACCGAAAGTGTAATCATCGGTAACTTTTCCTGACTCTTGTAACCTCCTTTTCTGGTTCAACTCCCTTTCGTAGGTCAGGAGTCGGCCGTGGAGTTGGGTCAAGGTCAGATCCTTGAATTCAGGTGAATTTCGGGTGACAAAAGCTATGGTGTCCCATTTTTCTGGCAGTGACCTGAGGAACCTGCTATTTAGAGTTGAGTTTGTAAAAGTGGTGTTAACAAGCCTCAGTTCACTGATGAGACAACTGAAACGTTCAAATTGTTGCGTTAGTGATTCACCTTTAACGTAACAAAATGTTTCATACTGTTGGTTCAAGATTTCCCTGTTGTTTTCTATGACTTCTTCAGTCCCCCCAAACTGTTCCTTAAGTGCATCCCATAATTCTTTGGCACTGTTACATTGTAACAGTCCAGCATAAATCTCATTGGGCAGCGCTGATGCTATGATGCTAAACGCTTTAGCATCTAGTTCGATCTTTTAAAAGTCGGTTTCGGTATAATTTTCAACTGGTTTTGGAACGAACTTTTTAGCATCTTCAGCGCTTGGCACTGAAGGAACATGGGGACCATAAATGACAGACCTCCAACAACCTGTGCTTTGTTGAGCAAGGATGTGACCCATCCTTCTCAGCCAGATGTTGTACTCATTTCTTTTTAGCATAGGTGGTTTAAAAAGTGAGCCGATGTTGTTTTTATCATCCTGAGATTGTGACGTCATTCTTGTTGTTTTACAGACACTGAGAAATCAACTTTAATGGTGATTAATCCTTGCTCTGTTTTTCAACAGACGAACAAACGATCAGTATCAACTGTTATGAGCTGAACTATTTATGTCAAAATGATTGTTAAATCAAATTTGACTGTCCAAGCTCTGATACCAATTGTTGGAACTGAGTTTGTTTTTTATTGTATTTTCGTTTGAATTTAAGATGAAAATGGAAGAGTTGTGCAGCGGAATTATGATGAAAACAAACTTTGCATACAATCAAACGAGAGTAATACTTTAATCAAACATCTTTTCACAATGAATCGAAAGATTGAATTTGTTTCAACAACGATTACAATGATTGATGAATGAATGCTCAGTAGTTTGTTCGTGCAAAGAAGACGATGTTGCAAAAGAGCTAATAGAACAGTACAAAGTACTGAACTATTTATAGGCACTTGCAAACCACTGAGCATCTTAGCTGACGTCACCATGAAAGTGACATCTAACCTCCTAACAAACTCTAACCTCTGATCTATACAAACACTGATGTACTAACTACTGCTATTACATTTCTTTACATAAAAGACACTTAAACAGCTGCTGCATCCTTCCACTGCTGTGAACCCAGCAGTGCTTGTCCGGATCAGCAGTACTTGACTCAAGGCAGTAGATTGAATCAGCAGAGCTTTGGTCTTCCATCAGTCTTTGACATTGGTCAGTAGATGCAAGGCAGCAGTTGTAGGTCAGCACTTAGTAAAATCAGCAGATAGGAGGTCAGTAGATATGAAACCACTTTCAAGGGGAGAGATTTGTATGAACCAACTGTAATCGTCTGCTTATTCTGGATCCACTGCTCTGATCCAGTTTTGGCTTTAATTATCTGTTCCTCTGATAGGGTTCAATCCCAACAGACAGATACCTAATCGATAATGTGATTTTGGTTTCCAATCGTAAAGAACTATCAAATAGATTATAATTAATATTTTTATAATTATAATTATACTATTATTATTATTAGTATTTTATTTTATTAGCTATTATTATTATTATTATTAATTTTCAATATATTTTGTTTTTAATAACTTTTAAGATAAGATACGGGGTTTTATAAATTAACGTTGTTTACCCTTTTTTCGTTATTCTAATAATATAGTATAATGCCTTATAAAACTTTGAATATACGTTGCGACATTCTTATTTTATCTGCATTTCAATAAAAGCTTTGTTCAAAACTGAACGAGTCAATTATAAATTTTTTTGTTCTTTAACATGAAAAACCAAATCGATATTGTCCGAACACCTCGGTAGCGGTGTAGAGTACCTTTTATATCATAAGCTATAAGCGAGTGTCGATGATGAACAAAATTGATATCATCCAATCAACATTGGTACCATGTAAATTTTAACTGAACATCGGTACCGGTGTTTGTACTTTTGAAAGCTTAATCGATATTCATTTGAATAAGTTTTTTTTATCGATGTAAAATATGTGTCGGTTTTCTAATGGGCACAACAGACTTTATTTTTTTGTGGTTTATCTTTCGGTCGCTAAGTGCTGATCACGATATAAATGCTTTATCTAATCGAACCGATGATACCAACCGACTTCCCACCGCAACGCGTGGGGGGGAAGTCCACTAGTTTTTATTAAATGTAAGTATAAATTTTTTTCACTATGTCTAGTTTTTAGCTAAAGAATCAGGATTGATTAGCTAATAAACCCGATTAAAAATTGTCAAATATGTTTACTTTCAGTAGTGCCTAATTTTTATTCAATTCCAAGCTAATTTATTTTAGGAAAAATTACATGTTTTATCCTTTATCTTTATACTACTTTTTAGGCGGTGTCCTTTTTAATGAATGTTGACAAATGGTGTCCATTACTAGGTATTTTGTTGCAAGTTTAGTCCTTTACACCCAACCCAGTTAAAAAAACCCTGTTAATTGTTTGGTGTAAAGGACTAAACTTGCAACAAAATACCTAGGTAAAGGACTAAACTTGCAACAAAATATCTGGTAAAGGACACCGCCTATCAACAATTAACAGGGTTTTTTAACTGGGTTGGGTGTAAAGGACTAAACTTGCAACAAAATACCTAGCAAAGGACACCGCATGTCAACATTCGTTAAAAATGACACCGCCTGAAAAGTGGTATAAAGATAAAGGACAAAACTTGTAATTTTTCCTTTATTTTAAATGCAATGTTTCCCGATGCTCGAACCCCTGAACTTCAGAGGGAGCTCTACTTTAACTCAAAAGGCTTTGCTAGATATGATAATATAATCAGAGTTTATTATCCCATATGTAATAGTGATATAACATCTACTACAAGAACATTCGATCTACACATGCATGACTACCTTTTCCATAATATGTTCTTCAACAAGAACATGAATCTGATGTTTCCATGGCATATCAAATTGCACAAGCAGCCCAATTTGATGGAAATCGGTTAGAAGTTAACTCGGGCATATGGCGGACATTGATGTCTTGTGGGAGCATACGATACTCAATATCAAGATCTTTTAAAATCTTGATCATCTCCTCAACTAAAAGAGCTCTCCTTTTCCATCTTTCACCCATGTCTTGGAAATTCATTCTATGCGAAAGCCATATTGACATTTTGAGTCTATTCAAGTCCTCAACATCCCTCACTACGATTATTGGCCGAGGTTGCCAATGATTGCTTTTCTTCTCGACATAGCTGCAACCATACCGGTCCAAAATCATAATAACATTCAATAACTAGATTCAAATTATTTTGATACTCGATAATAAGATACTAAAAAAATTTGCTTACCTTGTTATCATTTCCTTCATTTTGGCAACCTTTTCAGCAGGAGTTGATACATGGATGCAAAAATCAATAGCCTCCCCCATGTCGGGACTACGGTTGTAATTAGCGATAGGCATAGTCGAAAGCACACTATTGGGATATGATATCTTCTGATTATCGTACCTCAAGAAGATCGTTGTTAATATATTCATCTCTTCAACTATCATCTGCATTCAATACAACATTAGCTATTTAGATGACCGAAAATTAAAAAAAAATGTGTTTTTAATAATATTTTGACATCTAACCTAAGGGTCATCTTCAAGTTGACATGTTTAATTAAACGGGGTGTGTTCAGGTTGACCATATTTGCATGCTACCATATCTATAATGCATCATAAATGGGTCATGATTCGGTGCACCTGCTTAAGTAAACATGTGGATCTGTCAATCTGTTTAAAATTATAATTAAAGAAATTGATATGGTCAACCTGCAGTTGCCAACCTATATACGATCTGTTTAACCCATTTATTACAAAGTGCCGACTTCTTTAACATGTTTACAACCGGTCCACAATGATTTAATCACTCTTTAGATAAAGGGTTTTAACGAGTCCTGTTCAATTTACACACTTTAGGGTTGTTGTCATTGAAATGAAATAAATAGGTTGTGTTTGGGTTTGACGACTTAACCCACCAACCTGATACGATTACCACTCCTAAACTAACCTGGACGCCATCGATCTCGCAACGATCACCAACATCAAACGGATGCACTATGAACAAAAAGATGATGGCCTCGAACATTGTTTTGCACGTGTTTCCAAACACAAATGCTACCAAAACTAGTTGTGAGCTTAAAAATATGAAAAACTGGGATGTCGCCACTTTAAGGATAAGAAGAGAAATCACGATTATTACGATTCCTACAACGACATTCAACATCTGATGGAGCTTGTCCACAGCTGTTTTTGTGTCTTTGAGTGATAGTGCAAGAGCTCTGCGCTCTCTAAATACATTTACCTGCATACATAAGTTTACACAAAAAGAAACCTTAAATACCTTCATTTTACGTGTAACTATTTACCCTGAACCCTAAACTCTAATCCTTAAATTGTTACGATCAAACTAGACGTACCACCCAATTTTTGAGAGCTTGTTTGCTAATTCCTTTCGTCTCACTTGCTTCATCAAAGAGTCTAATCATCTTCAAAGCTTCATCTTCAGGAAAAAACCGCATCAAATCCTCAAGATAAATGTACCTATATATAAAAACATAAACAAACTTAAAAATAATCATCAAATGACATGAAACTGGCGTATCGCGTTATAACTGAATAGCTTACTTGGCGCGCGGCTCTACCACGTTGCAAAATATTTTCTTGGCCGCAACTTTAGCCTCGTTATCGCTCGTTATATGCAGAAAGGTCTCATCTTCATCGCTGATTGCATCTTGAAATTGTTCATCAACTGTGGTTAACATACTCGTGTTTATAGCATTCATCATCCTATTCATATTCCAAGCGGATATATTCTTCTGATTCAGCCTATGCAACTGATCAATCCTAATCCCATTGTATTTGTCACTGTTCTTAGGAACGGTAACTTCTGTTTTACCAACCATCGCAATTCTAGATCTCGGTGTTCCAATGTACTCAAGCTTCTCTATATCTTCCATCCCCCAATCATCCTCTTCGTATTGTTTCTGAATCCCAATCACAACCGGGCCTGAGAGTGTTTCGATCACAAATTGGTTAAACCAAGAGTCTTGAATCCGATCAAAATACTTGCTCACATGGAAATTCAAAGCAAGAACTTCAATCAACAAAGTTTTTAGTAACCAAACAAGAGTCCCCACCAAAAGACAGATCCAAATCGCGGTTACACGTGGCAAAACCTTCTTTCCATACGACATCCGCTTCACCTTTTTATCGAATATACATTGCCACGCGATCAAGACCAAAGTTAACCAAATACAGTTTTGGACTGCCTTTTTTAACCCGTAAACAAAATAAAGAACTCGTTTTCGTAACAAGAACCTTCGTTCTAAGAAGAACACCAAGATCCTAATCACCCATCCAGAAACCAATCTCCCACATATCACAACTAGCAGCATAACCTCCCATTTCCACCAATCAAGATCATACAAATCTTTGTTTCTGAACCTTGGGATTGCTAGTGTGCAAGCTAAACAACCAACTATCAGTATCAAACTGATTAATTGAAGTAAACTCCATTTGCTATACCTTAACTTCTTGTACTCATCTGGCAAATCATCATCTATCAACACATCATCTTCATCGATATCACCAACTCCATTCCCTGATCCCGACGTCCTTAGATTAAAATCCGGCTGATCAGATAACCTAGATTTTGTTTTCATCCTCAACAAAGTCGAGGTTCTCTTAAATGCGGCATTCGCTGAACAAACCACCACTTCTTCTCCACCATGACCCGCGCCAGAGCTGCGGCGGCTAGCAGTAGACCTCCGCATAGGTCGTGACTCGAAGTTAGGACTTTCCTGGATCAGAGATGACGTTGTGGAATCAAGCTTGTACCCTTCATATATAGAAAACAAAAAAAAATGAGCGTTTGTATTGTGTAATGATTAGCGTTTGTACAAGAGTATTTATACTAAGAATTTGCATATACTACTCTAGACTATAATCATTTACACTGTGGACTAAATATAATGTCTAATAAAATACCTTCATATGCATAATATTATTTATACTATCTAAGAATTTGCATATACTACTCTAGACTATAATTATTTAAATTGTGGACCAAATCTAGTTTCTAATAATTTACCTTCATATGCAAAATAATTCACGTTGTGTTCAGCTAGCTCTACATCTTCAACAGACGTGGCATAAATGCCATTATTATTTGTTTCCTTCGCTATGGTATCGAGGCGATTAGCGTAGTCCGCCATGGTAGTGGTATCTGATGTAAAATGAATAGCGGTTTCGCCGGAGTTTGCTGGAACCTGTGGCATGATCATGCAGGATTGTTCATTTAATGTATTTGAATTTCGGAGTAAGTGAATGGGATATTAGTTCAAGAAATAATAATTGTGTAAACAAAGGTGGGGATGAAGGATCAGCTGAAAACTCTTGGGACATTTATGGTGTACATGAACACTAAGTACTGGAGAGAGCCAGCAGTGTTTGCATGCTTGTGAACTGATTGTTATGGAATTATTTTAGAAATGGCGGGTAACTAAATGTCAAAAGGGTAGTAGCTTTCAACACAGTCGACACATGTCTGAAACTTAGCATAAGACGTATACAATATGGCAGTGTTTTAAAAACCGGTAAATACCGGCCGGTTATACCGGTATTACCGTTTCCAGATGTAAATCCGGTACGAAACACCCCGGTAAATAAGTGAAACGGCATAAGGTTTGTACCGGCGGTAAAATCCGGTATACCGGTATGAAACGTAATACCGTTACCGGCCCAATGTTATTTTAGTTTGGGTTGTTACTTATTTTATTATATATGTTACTTATCTTACGTAATTTTTATATATTGTAATTATTCGTAACGAAAACTTCTTATTTAATATTGTATGAAAAGAAAATAGTTATCATCTAGTTGATGAGGATAGCGATAATAATGAATTTCATCTTTTATGCCATCATGAACTTGATGTATTCACACTCAAATGACTTAAACATATTGTACACTTTCATTTAAAAGAGCTAGTTAGAAAATTGAATGATTTTCAATTATCTTTTGGATTATTTTGTTTATTATGGATTAGCTTTTGGATTATCTTTTAATATGTAATCATGCATTTTTGGATAAACTTTTGAGTTGATGTTGTAATTTATGAAATTATAGAGTTAACTAGTCAACTCGGTTGAACCGTTCGCTACAACCTGGTTCAACCGGTTGAACCATTTAATTTGTATGTTAAAAATGTTTTAACGTGTTTTGATTGAAATGTTTACCGGAGTATTCACAACGCTGGTCAAATTAAAGTTCAAAATTCAAACGCGCTACATCATTCCAAATCATATTTTTTCCTCCAACATTAAATCATTCCAAACCTCTATATCATACTTCACTTTCACACTAAAAAAGGGTTGTGTATGTGGTCCCCAGTTAACAAACCAAACTCGTCCGGTGGAGTAAACCGGACCACCAGTCAAACAACTCCAACGCAAGAGTGGTCTGGAAGGCTGGTCCGCTTTTTGGTTCCGGACCTTGCATTGTAGTTGCTCTAATTGATAGATATAATATATGATAGATTGGCCGTCAACCTTATAAAATTATAAATGAAAAAGTTTTAAATGGTAATGGTAATGTTTAATCTTCATTAAAACTTCTAAAACCCAATTATAACATGTCAACCCCAAAGCCCATTTAACACCAAATCGATAACATTTTCATATAAAATAATTAGATTTTGATTTGGCAAAAGAATGTTTTTTACTTTATTTTTAGAAGTTTAAGTCTAAAGTTGTGTTGTTGTTCTTACTATTATTCTTTATGATAATTGGAAATATTATTTCCCATATAAAACTTTTAAAAGCAAAAAATATATCGAATAGAAATAATCACATATAAACTCAAAATCTTTGAAAAAAAATATATATTTTAACTTTTTATAATACTAGAAATAATCACATATACACTCAAAATCATCTCTTTTATCTGATTGATTGTTATATGATAACCATGGCCGGCTCAACCTATTTTGAGGCCCAAATAAAAAAAATCGAGGCCTTTTTAAAAAACGAACATTTTTAAATATCTAAATCCTTTCGATTTTGATTTCACATAGATATATAAAATAGGCAATTAACTTTAAAGGATTATTGAAACCCAAAGTATACACTTGACTAATACATTTAAACATACATGAGTAGATACGAACAATTAATGCATATAACAATAGCTTAATCCTTATACGCACAAACATCATAAAACTTTTTTAAGCCTAGAGTGGCCTGCCCACTTAAAACACATAAAAAATATTAATTAAAAAAAATCTTTACGGATTGGAAACATGAGTCATTACGGATACTTTTGGGTTTCCTTACCACTATAATGCAAGAGCATTATTTCAATATATCATCAAATTAAATATTAATATCCATATTAAACTTATACAGTCCTTTAAAAAAAATGGAGGCTTTAAAATTTTAGGGGCATAAAGCCGCTGCCTCATTTGAATGGCTCACGGGCGAGCCCTGATGATAATATAATTAATTATTTGATGATTCATTAATCCATAAAACATATTTAAATGCAACGGGCTCCAAGTCGCTCAATCGCTATGAGTAAGAATCGAATTCAGCTAAACAAGTTCGAGCTTAAATCAAAACTCATTTAACAAATGAGCTTAGACGAACTTTTTCAAAAAAAAATAATAATAAAATAAAACTTAATATGAATTTTTTTGTTTCTTAGGTAACTTCGCTTTATGTGGGTCCCTCGAGTTTCTTTCTTTCTTGTCTCACAGTTAATATAAAACAACAAAAGTGATGAATTCTACAAAATATTCAAATCAAAAAACAACAAAAGTGTTAACTCTCAAACTGTTAATCCAAAATCTAAACTTACTATAAGATGAAGAAATCAAACTTCAATACTACACACTACATCAACATCTAGCAGTTCATCATTATGATTTTTTTCATCGCCTACACTGTCGAAAAAACTCCCGGCCTCCTATTGCTAGTTAAACGGAGAGGTAAACTTATAACATGTTTAATTATATATGTTGATGACATGATCATTTCAGGAAACGATGAGGAAGTTGAAGGCAAATCTGTTCATGGAATTTCAAATGAAGAACTTAGGAAGACTTAAGTACTTTCTTGGAATCGAGGTTCTAAGATCCAAACAAGGGATCTTCATATGTCAGAAGAAATATGCCCTCGCCCTCCTAGCTGAAACAGGAATGATTGATTGCAAGCCAGCTAATTCTCCAAGGATTGCTAACCAGAAACTTTGCATGGAAGAAAAAGCAAAATTAGTAGACAAAGAAAGGTATCAACGGTTGGTGGGCAAACTTATATACCTCTCGTATACTCGCCCAGACATTGCATATGCTGTTGGGGTAGTTAGTCAATTTATGCACCAACCACTAACAACTCATATGGACGTGGTATGGAGGATTATAAGATATCTCAAAGGAACCGCGGGTCATGGGGCTCTCTTCTAACCCAACAAACACCTAAAAATCCAAGCTTATACTGACGCAGGCTGAGTTGGAGATAACGGAGATCAACATCGGGATATTTTACCTTGGTAGGGGGAAATCTAATTACATGGAGAAGCAAGAAGCAAAAGGTCGTAGCCCTATCTAGTGTTGAAGCCGAATTTCGAGGGATTGCACGAGGCCTAGTAGAAGTTCTATGGATACGCAAACTCCTGAATGAAATTGGGTTTCCCCAAACTGAAGCCAGCATGATCATGTGTGATAACTAAGCTGCTATACAAATCTCAGAAAACCCTGTTCAACATGATCGTACAAAGCATGTGGAACTAGACAGGCATTTCATTAAAGAAAAACTTGAAACTGGGGTGATACAGCTTCCTTTCATGCATTCAGAGGACCAATTAGCAGATATTTTAACGAAGGCCGTCACCGCGAAAAACTTCAATCGTTGTCTGAGCAAGTTAAGAGTTTGGGATCCCACCACTCAACTTGAGGGGGAGTGTTAGAAAAATAATCAAGATTAACATTTTTTTCATCTTTCCCTCCTAAAGATCTTGACAGCTAGCATCTTCTCATTATGGACCGTTGGTCCTTAATCATAGTGATTTCCCATTATTTGGTTTCTATTAGACTACTCGGTATGGGAAAGGGTAGTCCTTGGAGGATGACCCTCCACCTCAGCGCCACGTCACAGTCCTTGGAGAATGTCCCCTCCAAGGATAGAACCAATGAAATGGAGGATGAGTCTACCCCACCTAGTAATTTATTTATTTATTTTTTAATTTTGGCAAATTAAATATATAATATATATGTAAAAGTAAAATTAATTTAAACTCTAAAATAAATATTAACTCCAACATTACATTAAAAAAACCAACATAGTCTAAAAAATTATAAAAACTACTAGTCTTCATCCGACATGTCGTCATTTGGTTCGTTTTGTGCGTTGTTCCAAATGTACTCCGCCAAGTCCGTTTGTAGATTTTGATGTGTGTACTCGTTACGTAGAGAGAATCGTGTCCGTATACATAGGTTCGTCGGCAAAATAATCGGCCCTAAAATAATCGCGTCCGTATACATAGCCGAGCCCCACACCAAGTGGCCTTATTAGCTCATGTCCATGTGTTATTTATATGTCATTTTCTTTAACATCTTTTCATCTTTCCCTCCTAAAGATCTTGGCATCTAGCATCTTCTCATTACAGACCGTTGGTCCATAATCATAGTGATTTTTCATTATTTGGTTTCTATTATTAGCTCATATCCATCTATTATTTATATGTCCTTTTCTTCCTCTTTTTATTTTATCAATGAGAAGTAATATACAAAAAGTACTCTCTAGAAAACACCCTTCATATATAGAAAACAAAAAATGAGCGTTTGTATTGTGTAATGATTAGCGTCTGTACAAGAGTATTTACACTAAGAATTATATACTACTTACTCTAGACTATACTTATTTACATTGGGTACCAATGTTTTAAAAACCGGTTTTTAAGTCATATCGGGTTGGGCTCTAAAATTGTTCAATCGGTTGAACCGGGTTACTAGTTAACCCTATAAATTTCATAAAATACAAATTCATCTAAAAAACAATCCAATCCCAACTAGAATTTATCTAACTGGTCATAGTTTTATCTAAAAACAACTATTTTTATTGTAAACTATTAAGTATTTTAACAATATTTTTATTAGTTATATACAATATTGCATTGTATGAGGTGAGTAACAATTTTAACAACGATAAAATATTGGAATAGAAGGCACTAGGTTAATTACCGGAAATGTGGAAGATCAATATTACCTTGATATTATATTTTATTAGAATTAAGAAATCAAATCTTAAGATAATGCAAACCGGTTCAACAGTTTGAACCGGTAGAACCGGATTTACCGCTGGTACATAAAACATACCGTATTCGTGTTTTGCCGGCCTTTATTGTACCAGACTCGTGTTTGATATCCGGTTTAACCGATATAACCGACCAGTTCACACCGGTATATAAAACATTGTTGTGGACTAAATATAGTGTCTAATAAAATACCTTCATGTGAAAAATATTTACACTATTTAAGAATTTGCATATACTACTACAATTATTT
This sequence comes from Helianthus tuberosus, assembly GCA_030545235.1. NCBI lineage: Eukaryota > Viridiplantae > Streptophyta > Magnoliopsida > Asterales > Asteraceae > Helianthus > Helianthus tuberosus. The sequence goes on from CM060396.1 coordinate 31,577,532, forward strand.
AATTATTTAAATTGTGGACTAAATATAGTGTCTAATAATTTACCTTCATATGCAAAATAATTCACGTTGTGTTCAGCTAGCTCTACTTCTTGGACAGACGTGGCGTAACTAGCATTATTATTTGTTTCCTTCGCTGTGGTTTCGCGGCGATTAGCGTAGTCCGCCATGGTAGTGGTATCTGATGTAAAATGAATAGCCGTTTCGCCGGAGTTTGCTGGAACATGTGGCCTGATCATGCAGGATTGTTCATTTAATTTATTTGAATTTCGGAGTAAGCGAGTGTAAACGAAGATGGGATGAAGGATCAGCTAATAACTCTTAGGACATTTATGGTGTACGTGAACACTAAGACACGTACTGGAGAGAGCCAGCAGTGTTTGCGTGCGTGTGAACTGATTAATATGAAATCATGTGAGAAATGGCTGGTAACTAAAAGTCAAAAGGGTGGTAGCTTTCAACAAACTCGACAAACTTCTGAAACTTAGCATAAGGGTATACTGTGTGGAATCGTTTTCATGCGATAAACTTGGTTTATCGATGTGGTAAACCACCCCCAACATAAGTTTACCGATCAAGGCTAAAGAATTTCGGTGAACCTTCACCGAATCGGGGAGAGGGAGGGAAGGGGAGAGAGAGAGAGGAGTGTGTGGTGGGCTCCATGCCTTCTCAACCAATCACGCATTTTTCATTTTTTTTAAATAGTTTACATACAACATTTTTGAGCAATAGGTAAAATGACGTGACACTCTTTGATTGAGTGATTTGAGAGTTTACCTATTCAAAGTGTCTAACCATTCCCTACACCCTAAGACGTATACAATATGAAAGTATTCAAGTCTTAAGTTATCATATTTAATTTGTATGTTTTAACGTATTTTGATTGAAATGTTTACCGACTTTTAGGAGTATTCACAACGCTGGTCAAAGTTCAAAATTCAAATGTGCCACATCACCCGCCACACTTTTTCCTCCAACGCTAAATCAAACCTCCACATCACACCCACTTTTACACTAAAAAAAAGGTTGTGTGTATGTGGTCCCAAGTTAAACAAACCAAACTTGTCAGGTGGAGTAAACCGGACCACCATAGTCAAACAACTCCAACGCAAGGGTGGTCCGGAAGGCTGGTCCACTTTTTGGCCTTCAATTCCGGATCTTGCGGTGCAGTTGCTCTAAGAGATAGATAGAATATATGATAGATCAGTCTCATAAAGTTATAAATGGTAAATTATTGGTTTATAGTTGATTATGACATATTTAATCTTCATTGCACCTTCTACAACCCAATTATAACATGTCAACCCCAAATCCCATTTAATAGCAAATCGATAACCTTTTTATATAAAACTAGTAGTAAAACCCGTGTGTAAACACAAATGGTTTTTAGAAAACCATGCATAAGATATTTTAATAGAAAGTAAAAAAATAATTTGTGCAGATTTACAAAATTGATATGAACTAATGATCAACAGAAGTTACAACGAGTTAGTTAACAGAAGTTAAAAGCAGGATTAGTCAACAGGGGTTCCAGTATTACACACAACCTAACCACTGTTGTCTATCGACTTTTACATACCTCTGTTTCTTTCGAACAGAGGTTTTCTAACAACTGTCATCCATTATCCCCAACAGAGGTTGCTACGTGAACAGATGTTAACTATCAGATGTTAGTCAACCGATGTTAAAAGGGTTACTCAACAGAGGTTAAAAGACTTAGTCAACAGACGTTAAGAGGATAAGGAAACAGACGTTAAAAGGGCAAACATATGTTAGCAGCTTGTTGAGCTAGCAAAAAAATGTAACGAATGATCATGTGTGTTATTAAATTCATAACTTATTAGGTTTGTCCTTTACGGATTGCGTAAACAGACATACATTAATAAATATTCGAAAACAATTTACATGATTTACACTTATGTAACATCTAAAAACACAGAAAGCCTTTAGAGAATTTGCATACATAAAAGGTCTTGCAATCAGGTGCTAGATTAAAGGCTAAGATCTGAAAGAAACAGTTGCAAATTTCTACAAAATAAATGATAACATGATTAAGTTAATAATATGAATCTAAGTTGTAATATCTACTCATTTCTAAAAATACTTCAACATCAACAACAATAATTGATGTCAACATGATAACAATGAATCCAAATTAGATAGTAACAACGAAATTGATCTTATACCAGCAACACAAATATAACAATTTGGTAACATATTCATGGTCCGTGTATCAATTTCCAAAATCTAGCTACTCTGTACAACTGTATAAAACAGTATTTCAGTCCAAAGATAGACCAAGTCAAAATCGATTAAAATCGAGAATATTGGATGAGAAACATTCATACCCAATTTTCACACATAAACATGTAAACTAATTATTCAGAACATGATGAAGAAAACTAAAGCCAACAACTGAATCAAAAACAGCTTTGGACTTCATAATAATGAAACGGATCACCACTCACACTTGACATACTGAGTTGAGTTAGCTGATTCTCAAATAATTAAGTTGAGTTAGCTACCTTCCTATGTCATTGGATCTTGCAGCTGGTTCTAGATATATGATTTACCCAATATTTACACACAAATAAGCTTTATACATGTTTTAATATCGAAATTACATACATGTACGTACAGCCTACAAAGTATGTTGTGCAACATTCAAGACTTGAAACTAAGTATAATAATTTCGTAATCTAAAATGCATACATTTGATCAAGCTGCTTATTAACTTCTTCAACCTCTTCTAGATCTTTAAGCAACTGTCGCACTGTCGCTCCATAAGTCAAAGTAAACAACTCAACGTTCTACAAAAATCAAATTTAACAGATCACGACACAAATTTCAAAAACTAAACACAAATCGAGTACACATATCTTATAAACAATCAATTTCAGATGTAGAAACATTACCACACGCTCAACGTTGGTGAATATAACATCACCGGATCTAGGAACAGTGGGAGCCATTGAAGCTAACAAATCGAGTACACATATCTTATAAACAATCATCTGTATCCAGGTCTACAATAAGCAAGCGATTCAATCTTTCTTTCTGAAATCAAAAACCCTAAAACTTATCAAGAACCAAGGAAAAAAGAGAAAAAAAACTGTAAATTAAAAATCATGTATGGGTAAATTCATTTGACTTTTGGTTAACAACTATTTGACTTTAAGTCAACATCTGTTTGACTTTTGGTCAACATCTATTTGACTTTTGGTCAACATCTCATTTAGTATTCAATAGACGTTTGAATAACTCAATTAGTGGTATGAACATCTGTTTGACTTTTGGTCAATAGTTGGATGGAAACCCATATTATGTTGAACAGTGTTTTGAAGAGGAAAACAATGCTAAACTATGAGAAGACAGTGGATCTGGTTAACTTAAACATCTGTTCAGGCTTAAACAAATGTTTGGCCTTAAACAGATGTTTGGCCTTTTGTATCAAATGTTTGGACTTAAACAGATGTTTCGCCTTAAATAAATGTTTGGAAGATAGTGTGTTATTAAGAAGATAATGTTTTTATAGTTCGGAAATATTACCTTCAGTTCATAAGCATCAACAACATAATTACTCTCATTGCCCCCGAAAAACCCTAAATTGAAATTATTCTCTTGACATAGCTTTACGGCTTCATTTTTTAGCAATTCGTTCCATTGCTCTAGTTCATTGTTTAGTTCAGCATCTTTCTAAGAAAGATCAACAAATAAATAAAATAATATGTATCAATGCTTTCTGGGTATGTATTAATGCTAAACAATAATTAAATGTTATTTATACTTGTTTAACTTCTGCCTAGTTGAGCAAAAAAAATGTATTCTATAAACAAAAAACGTGTGGGCGTTTGATTCGAGTGAGTCCATAGTTACACAAGTTAACTTTATTTCTTGTTGAATCCAAACAATGATTTAATGGCGTTCTCGTTGATAAATGATTTGTCGTACTGTTTAATCAGGGGATCAAACTCCTCAGATTTCCTTAAATTCACTAGATCAGGGTCGGTACGAATCCGCTGAAATGTTAGTAGTAGTTGTTAAAAACTTGTTAACACAAGATGTGATTATTAAAATACATTAAAACAATATTAACAGTTCTCGAGTACCTTAAAATCTTCAAATCCTGCTTGCAAAGCATCTTTTAGAGCAGAAATTCCGGCTTGTATCTATCATTTGCATATTAATAATGAGTCATTCTTAAGAAAATAAGTCAGAATGCCATCTGTACTTAATTCTGGCATACCTGATCAAGCTTAAAATAGCAGCATGCAACATTGTAACTTGCTACCGAAGCTTCATCAAGCTCTGGTTTTGACCCCAAAACCGACTCGAATTTTTCCAACATCATCATACTTTCCACTCCTAAAAAAATTATCAAAAGTATTTATCTGCTTTTAATAAAGCACAATAAGCTGATAAACTGTTTAAGTAAGAGATCCTAAACACCGCCTAAAAGTGGCTTTCTCAAAGGTTATTTACTTGTAAAGTTGCAAGCCTTTACGAAGTTCCCTTGCTCGAGTTTCCTTTTGTTCCTTCTTCCTCATGTAATTTTGCATCTGAATAAAAGAACATCAATAAGACACAAACTATTTTAGCAAAACAACATTAAAAAAGTGTATGCTTCACAGTAACTTTCAGCATGGAATCTTACTTGGATTTCTCAAACTTTACTGCTAACTACTCCTGAATTTCTTTCTGCCCTAATGATCTCCTTTTCAGTCAGCATGCCCATATCCTCCCTCTTCCCTACAAACCATATCATATAATTAAAAAAATGAAAAAAAAACCGTAGTTGGTATCTTTTTTTTTTTTTTTTGTTATTGTGAAATGACTAAAGTATATGTTCTTCCAAATAACATATAAGTGAGTTGCATCTGATTAATATATGTTTTTGTTTAAAATTTTATCAGGAATCTGTATCTCTTATATCAAGGAAATTATCATAAGCAACTTCAAATTTATTTGCAGTTGTTTCGCTGTCCTGCTTATGGCTTTAAATTTGCTTCTCCACTCCGGTCATGCATTTATATTTCCCTTTTTTCACAAATATGGTTGTATTATAAGTCGGCAAATCATCCTGGTTCCAAGCTATAAATATTACAGAAACATGACAACTGATCATCTGTTTTTACAGAAGTATTGCAAATTGTCAGCCGTTGGAATATGCTAAAGACATGGGTGAAGAGGTGTAACACCTCGAAAATTCACGTCCTATAATGTCTAGACACGTGTCGTATGTTTAAACGTGTGAAAGAATATTATGAAAGGACTAAAGTTGACAAACATGGAAAGTATGTGAATATACGTATTCTAAGTGTCAACAGTGAATAAATATACTTCATAATAAACCTACATGATGTTTATAACCTCAAACGCATAAATCATGAATCATACGAAGCAAAAAGTGAGAGATTACAAACTACAAGGGTTAAATGTGTCAACATGTTTAAAGATATACCTCTGAGTGACCTTTTGACAAACCCGAAGCTTTGTAAATGTTAATTATGCTCACTAGAATGCACGATATAAATTTCATAAAGTTTCGTTATCGTATGAGAAAGTTATGATCAAATTCGTGTACGAGGGGTTAAAGTGCAAACATTGAAAGTTAAGACTTTTCGGGTTAACCGGAAGTGTTCGGGGACTTGGCAAAGTGGGTATAAATCCTAAAGCCCTTGTGGGTAAATATAAGGGGGTCAAAATGCAAGAAATAACCTTGGTTGCCCTTTCATGAAGCCAAAGGTCAAATTGCAAAACAATAAAAAAAAATAAAAATCTGATTCGCAGGCCTAGGCGGCCCGCGTTGGGTTTTGCTAAATGGGAGGCGGGCCGCGTCAGGCGCCCAGAACCAGAAAACGTGGACAGTTGCCTGTAAACGCGGAGAACCGATCTTTTAACGACATTAATGCAATGTGGGCGACCCCTAAACAGTCCTAAACATCTAGGACACATGTTGGATGGTTGTGGTCAGCTGATAGACTTGTGTGTCCAAGAATTGTGGTGGAATTTTCACTATAAAAGGCCATGTAGTGCATCATTGTTCTTCACATCATTCAAGTGCATTTCTAGTCGATTCTGGAGCTCAATCCTGCTTCCAACTGATCATATCTCGTGCATAGGACTCTTGTAAGTCTGCTAGTCCTTCTTTAATTGAGTTTAGCTTGTTTAATTAGCTAAAAGTCAAACTGTCGTAATTACGATTTGACTTCGAGATTAGTCAATAATAGCTCAGTCATATCTCGAATTAAAAGTAGTTATAGGTTGGTATTTATGCGGGTAATAAAACCTCAAAAGGGTTTCCCCTGATCACCACTCTAACCAGGTCAAAAGTCGGGTCAAACTTATAATTAAAAAGTCAACAGGAAGTCTAAAATGCCATTTATGCATGATTAACATTGTAGATCATATACAACCTGTTGGATCATTGTTATAACTTAGTAATAAGTGTAAGAACATGTCTAAACATGTTCAACCCGACAATTTCCTGTTAGACCCGGTTCGGAACCGAAAGTCACATAGTTTGACTTTCACTTTGACTTTCAGTTCTGGCCCGTTAAGGCATGTTTTAGAAATGCCTCAGAGCTTTAATTGGACTAGATTACATGTTAGAACAACCCTCTGTGATTATACACCTTGGTTCACTAGTTATCCAATTAATATGCATGTTTCCGTTAATTGCTCATATGTTGACCGTTATGCCCTTATTAACTTAAAACGTGATTTTTGGAAAAGTAAAAGAGTAGAAACCTTATATTCTGATATATAAACTTGTATGCAAAATTTGGCATCAGTTTGACGTGTAGATTAAGAGTTATGCTCATTATCGTAAATTTAAAGCTTTATGTTAATAAAATGGCGTAATTAGCGTATAGCCTACTTAAACATACTTTTTGATATCAAATCTTTTACCCACTGATGTAATATATTATTTTGGGATTTTTAAATATTTTTAATTAATTTTAGGCTGAGCATAACCCATAGTCGTATGCTTAATCCGGTAATTGTCGGTTCTGCCCTTAAGGGCCATAAAATGAGTTTTACATATCTAAACGACTCCAAACCTTTTGCTACTGATCACATATGATAAATAAATTATTTTAGACCTTCTGGAATATTAAAAATATCAGCTTTAGGTATTGAACCCGTAAACGGCTCCTAATCGCCTTATTTAGCGTTTTTAGCGCATAGTATGTACTAATACCATTTTTAAACATACAAGGGTGATACCTACTGATGTTTTAGTCAAATTATAACATTTTAACAGTAAGCTAAAGTTGGTTATCTCAGACTTCAGTTTTGAGCTTTTCGGCTTATGTGAAATTACCAAAATACCCCTACGGGGCATAGTTTGGTTATAATGGATAAATTTCACATATCTAAAATACTTTACTGTTATAAATCAGTAAACTAAATATTTTTACTGATAATATCAGACCTGTAACTCAGTTAAACATTTAAACTCTTTTATAAACTTTTAAATGACCAAACTACCCCTACGGGGCCTAGTTTGTGTTTGAACACGTTTCGGGCATAATGAAAGACACCCTACTGATGTCGCAACATATTTGAGGCATAATTAACTTAGGAAACCTGTATATAGCTCTCATGAATACCCGTCACGCTTATTACGCGTACGGTTCGGTTTATGTAACAAGTTTACATAAATTAGCCGAAACGGGTCAAACCTTAACGGTTTTATCTCAAAATCCAGAATGTGAATAATAAACCCATATTAAACAAGTCTCTGAACTTGTCGGGTCTAAATCACATTCTATCCGGTCTTCGCTAAATCGTGCGTACGAACCGTATCTTTGAAACTAGCCGGTCTAAGCTTAAGCTTAATTAAAGACCCGTTAGGATTCTAATAGGTTATTATAAAACCTTCGTTCCAGATTAGGAGGACCAGTAAAAGCTACGTGCATTTTGCTAATTGTGAATTATACTTGCTCAGGTAAATACTTTTAACTTATTTTCCCTATACGGGCTTGGGTTACGGTATATAGCATACCGCTTGATCGAGCATCAAATCTCCACAGTTGAGTGGGTAGTTGAATAATTTGATCGGCTCGTTTAAACAGTCTTGATTACTTAAAGCCTTTGGGGGGTTAATGACCATGTCCCGGATATCCTTGGCATCATCTTACGAGATGGCCACGACCTGAGCACGGGGTGTAGGCATACACCTGTCAGTGTATAACTCTATGATGTGGTGTGTCTATTGATCTTTAACCCGGACAAGATCCGGGCTACTGAACGCACAAGTAACATGTAATTCGTTCACAAGATTATAATATTAAATAATTCTCCCAAGTTATAAAAATGTTTATGCCATGTGCATCCAAACAAATTTTAAATCATTTTTCAAAATGAGTCAGTTGATTGTATTTACCAGTGTAAACTGACGTATTTTCCCAAAAAGACTGAATGCAGGTACTAAACGAAATTGGCTGGATTGTCTCCTTAGCATCAATAAAAAGTCTCGCAAGCTTAGGATGCCTGAAGTCTGTTGAACCATTGTTTCTATTTTATTTCGATCCGTTCTGTGGATAAACAATCGAACGTTGTGATACTTGATATTACAATAATTAAATTCGGTTGTATTATATCTTCTAAATTTGCTTCCGCTGTGCATAATAATTATTGTGTTGTTTGACTATTATGTTGCCAACCACGTCACGATACTCCCCCACTGGGCCCACCGGTGACACGTGGAATTCGGGGTGTGACAGGTTGGTATCAGAGCCAACACTGAGTGAATTAAACACTAGCCTTTTGTGTTTAATCTCAGTACACAATTGCACAATTCTAAACTTTCGAGTCTAGACATATAACATAGGACAAATTCTACCTTATTTGGTTTTTGTTTTGTCCTTTAAATTTTATTTTGTTATTGTTATCTTATGCTATATTGACAGGAGTAACAAGATGCCTCCAAGATTTTTCCGTAGAAGAGGACGAGGAAAGGGGCCGATCACCGCCCCCAATGATAACGAGGCAGGACCCTCAAATGTCCGAGCTCCGTCTACCACGGAGAGTGATGATCCACGACAAAACTGAAGGAACCTATTTGAGCCGGCCAGGCGATCGGTATCTCACAGCTCTACCCCGCCGGTCCAAAACCCGTATGGGCCACAACCGGATTACGAGCCGAACAACCCCCAGCCTTCATATATACCATTGCAACGATCCCTGTCTCATCATTCGTATGGTGACCCCACACCCATCTTTCGAGGCCAATTTAATCCGGCCAATTACTTACCAGAACCCGTGGGTTTTAACCCACTGGGGCCAGACGATCACTTCTCCGGTGATAACGCAGACGACATGGACGAGGATACGGACCCCGTCGAACCCGCAAGTGGCACACCAAACCATCCGATCGAAATCTCTGACGGATCTTCATTCCACGGATCACCTTATGTTGGTCCGGACAACTTCCAGGCAATGTTCACCAGGCACGAGTGGTACTATACAGCTCCTCACCATTCGTCGCCTCATGAGCAGCAGCAGCAGCATCATCAAGATTCCTCTGCGGATCACCGATTTGTGGCAGTTACGCCACCACCTCCATCGCCACCGGTTCAGCAGGCACCTCCTCAACCGCCAAGGCGTAGGAGAACCGGTGCACCCATGTCTTCATGAGCAGGAGACTTTCATTTCAGCTCTCCACGTCAATCCAGTGGCAGCCACTATCCGCCACATCAGGAGGACCCACAAATGGGTGGACCTTCACAACCAGCTGTACCACAGCCACCGCCGATGGGTTTTGACAACCCAATTCCAGCATATACGGGTTCCATGGCATACAACCCGTTTGAACCGCCAAATCACCACAATTATGGTTACGCGGAGGCCGACCCTTACCTGGTAGCAGCGAACTACAACACCCAAGGACCCTATGGAGATCCCTGGGGAGTAGGGTACCCAACACATGGGTACCAGATACCTCCTAGGCCTATTATTCGGACTCATTCGCAGCCGCCTAGGTTCTCACCACCTGAGCATGAAGAACTCCTTCAGAGGTTGAATCAAGTTGAACGGGAAGTTCACGAGGACCGCAGGGAGAGGCAGACATTCTTCCAAGGATTAGTAGGCTTGATCAAAGGGAAGAACAAGAAGGATCATTGAATCCTTCCATTTTCTGTATAAGCCCCTGCGTGGGTGTATTTGGTTGTTAAGCCCCTATGTGGGTATGTATGTGTGATGATTTGACCCCTGCGTGGGTCTGTTTTCCGTTAACCCCTGCGTGGGTATGATGTTTATTTGTTAAGGTCCCTGCGTGGACTAGTTTGTTTGCTTAAAGCCCCTGCGTGGGCAAGTACTTGTTTAAAACCCCTGCGTGGATAAGTTGTTATTTGAAAAGACCCGTTTAGGGCAGCGTGTAATATTTTGAATACATTAATGGAATGTTTGTTTTATAAATTTCATGGTTGCCATTATGTGCATATATAAATTATAAATGAAATAAATAAATTAAAATCATTCCTTTTTAAAATAATCTGCCTATGTAATTATAAATTAAGAATCTTAAAGTGTGAAACCTAGCCTTCGGGTCATCATAAGACCAGGCCAAGATGGTAAGACCTGTTCAAAAGATTCAAATCTAAGTTAACATCTGAAAACATGTTAACACTCCTGGCAGACGTGATTCGTTAAAATCACACATCATTCTTATAAAGGAATTCTTTAGAAGATTTCCTAACCCAGTTTAATGATCTCCGAATCCTGGGTTTACATCATCAATTAAGATGATCATATTTTTACCAATGTGGTAATATAGCGCCTATGGGCCCTGCTCGTTTCTAAATGAGCCAAAGGACAGTGGTAGCTATAACTCCCTGTCGAATAAAAGTAATGAACTAGGTTCAAACCTCAAATGCTTTGATTCTCTGAAATCCTAGCATATAATTTATAATTGTCCTTGTGACTAGGCCTATTGTGCCGGTATACCTTAATGTTTTGATTCTCTGAAATCATAGATTAAAATAAAAAAAAATGTCCACGTGACTAGGCCTTTTGTGCCACAAATAAAACTGTTGTTGTTTTATAAATTAGGATAATTTTTATAGAAATCCAAAATAAATGTGATAAATAAATTAACCAAATATGGTCTCTGTTTACCATGGTTAATGAATTTCCCTAAGGGGCAATTCCATAATAAACTCCCAAATAAACTATTGTCCTTGTTTTCTGCAACAGTTCAATTCAAATGGCTGACTCAAATGAAATAAATAGCCATCCAGTGGAGCAAAATGATAACGCCCAGATTACGCTAACGGGTGCTGAATTAAAAGCGATCATAGACGGCGCAGTTACACAGGCTTTGGAAAGGCAGTATGAAGAGTACAGTGGGACTCGTAGTAGGACCCAATCTACACAGCCTTCAAAGCCACCGCCCAAGAAGGACGACCCGAAGAAAAACGATGATCGACGCTCCTCGAACCACAGTGCTCCATCTCAGCAGGTAATACATAACCAAGGGCCCCGTGTCAAGGGTTGCTCGTATAAATATTTTGTTTCTTGCAAGCCCCGGGATTTCACTGGGGAGAAGGGAGCCATAGACTGTATGACATGGCTGGATGAGATGGATACGGTTGTAGACATCAGCGGATGTGCTGAGAGAGACGTGGTCAAGTTTGTGTCGCAGTCTTTTAAGGGTGAAGCGTTAGCATGGTGGAGATCTCTGATGGAGGCCACCGGAAAAATCCCATTGTATAATATGTAGTGGGATCAATTTGTTGCCCTTATCAAGGAAAATTTCTGCCCTCAGCATGAAGTGGAGAAGATAGAGTCTGATTTTCTATCCTTGGTGATGACAAACCTCGACTGTCAAGCTTACTTAACGAGCTTTAACACTCTGTCTCGGTTGGTTCCATACCTGGTAACCCCGGAACCAAAACGGATAGCTCGTTTTATCGGTGGTTTAGCCCCCGAGATCAAGGCAAGCGTAAAAGCTTCTCGGCCAACTACTTTTAGATCAGTAGCTGACATTTCCTTATCCCTCACTCTGGATGCGGTCAGGCATAGATCGCTGAGGAATAAGGAGGCTGAGAAGAGAAAGCGTGAAGATGATGGTTCGCGAAGGTCGAACAAGAAACACCGGGGGAACGGTGACAACAAGAAAGGATCTGAGTCGAGGAAAGATGGGCATAAGTCTGATGAGAAGCCCAAATGCAAAATTTGCAAGAAGCAGCACTATGGAAAGTGCAGACTTGAGTCGAACTCACAGACTCAGTCAAAATCTTATGCTTGTGGCATTTGCAAGTCCACGGATCACAAAACCTTGGATTGCAAGAAGATAAAAGATGCAACGTGCTACCGTTGCAATGAAAAGGGCCACATTAAAACCAACTGCCCTAAGTACAACAAGAAGCCTGAGGAGGCTAAGAAGACTAATGCTAGAGTCTTCAGAATGGACGCAAAGGAAGCGGTTCTAGACGACAACGTTATTACAGGTACTTTCCTTGTAAATGACGTATATGCTAGAGTACTTTTTGATTCTGGCGCTGACAAGTCGTTTGTAGACAATAAGTTTTGTGAATTGTTGAAATTACCTGTCAAAACCTTAAAAGTGAACTATGAGGTGGAGTTAGCAGATGGCACCCTAGAAACCGTCTCTACTGTGTTAGATGGATGTGTTATATCCATTAGGAACCATTCTTTTCCTCTGTCTCTACTTCCCTTTAAGTTGGCTGGTTTTGACATAGTTCTGGGTATGGACTGGTTATCTCATAACCAGGCCCAAATTGTCTGTAACAAGAAACAAGTGGTAATAAAGACTCTGTCTGGTGAATCACTTACCATTCGGGGAGATACCCAGTATGGGTTGCCTGAGCAGGTGACTATGCTCAAGGCTTCTAAGTGTTTGAAGAAGGGGTGTGTCATCTACATGGCGCAAGTGATTATTGATGAGCCTAAACCGAAGATAGAAGACATCCCTGTCATCTCTGAATTCCCAGAAGTTTTTCCGGAAGAACTACCTGGTTTGCCACCAGATAGGCAAGTGGAATTCAGGATTGATATCATCCCCGGAGCAGCACCAGTTGCTAGAGCACCTTATAGGTTGGCGCCTACAGAGATGAAAGAATTGAGGACACATCTAGACGAATTGCTAGCCAAGGGTTTCATTAAACCTAGTTCATCTCCTTGGGGAGCGCCAGTCCTGTTTGTCAAGAAGAAGGATGGATCGATGCGTCTGTGCATCGACTATCGTGAGCTTAATAAGGTCACGATCAAGAATAGATACCCTTTACCCAGAATCGACGATTTGTTCGATCAGTTACAAGGGGCAAGTTATTTTTCGAAGATTGATTTAAGGTCAGGTTACCATCAACTGAAGGTTAGAGATGAAGACGTGCATAAAACTGCATTTAGGACTCGTTATGGTCATTACGAGTTCCTAGTGATGCCTTTTGGGCTCACTAATGCACCGGCTGCGTTCATGGATCTCATGAATCGCGTTTGCAAGCCATACTTAGATAAATTCGTTATCGTCTTCATCGATGACATCCTTATTTATTCGAAGAATCAAGCTAACCATGAGAAACACCTTCGATGTATTCTCAAACTCCTGCATCAGGAGAAGCTCTATGCCAAATTCTCCAAGTGTGAATTTTGGCTTCGAGAGGTCCAATTTCTTGGACATGTGGTCAGTGAGCGTGGTATCCAGGTGGATCCCGCTAAAGTTGAAGCTGTTATGAATTGGCAAGAGCCAAGGACGCCTACGGAGATTCGTAGCTTCCTGGGATTGGCAGGATATTACAGGCGTTTCATTGAAAATTTTTCAAGGATTGCTGCACCCCTAACTTCCTTAACCAAGAAGAAAGTAAAGTTCGTTTGGGGCCCTAAGCAGCAAGAGTCCTTCGATGTTTTGAAACAGAAGTTGAGCAACGCTCCTGTGCTGACATTACCTGAAGGCACTGAAGAATTCGTAGTTTACTGCGATGCTTCACACACCGGCATGGGGTGTGTGCTTATGCAGAAAGGCAAGGTTATTGCCTATGCATCACGACAGTTAAAGGTGCACGAAAAGAATTACACCACCCATGACTTGGAATTGGGTGCCGTTGTGTTCGCACTAAAACTGTGGAGGCATTATCTTTATGGAATCAAGTTTGTGATCTATTCTGATCACAAGAGCCTCCAGCACCTGTTTAATCAGAAAGAGTTAAACATGAGGCAACGCCGTTGGATGGAGACCTTGAATGACTATGATTGTGAAATCAAGTACCATCCCGGCAAGGCGAATATAGTCGCTGATGCCTTGAGTCGAAAGGAAAGGATGAAACCTATCCGAATCAATGCCAAACGCATGGAGATAAAGAATAATTTGATGGAAAGGTTGTTAGCTGCACAGAAGGAAGCTGTGTTGGAAGCTAACTATCCTAATGAAAAGTTAGGAGTAACTGAGGAGCAGTTAACTCTTAGCAAGGACGGAATTTTACGATTAAATGGACGAATATGGGTTCCAATTTATGGACGACTTCGAGATGTCATCCTCCAAGAAGCCCATAGTTCCAAATACTCCGTTCATCCTGGAGCTGATAAGATGTACCAGGATCTAAAGGCAAATTATTGGTGGATAGGCTTGAAAAAGTCTGTAGCCGCCCATGTAGCAAAATGCTTGACATGTGCGCAAGTCAAAGCCGAGCATCAGAAACCATCAGGTTTGCTACAACAGCCTGAACTTCCTACGTGGAAGTGGGAAATGGTAACTATGGATTTTATTACCAAGTTACCCAAGACAAGGAAAGGAAATGATACAATATGGGTTATAGTTGATAGACTGACTAAGTCAGCACATTTCTTACCCATCAAGGAGACTTATAGCTCCGATATGTTAGCCCAGTTATACGTTGATAAGATTGTAGCCTTACATGGTATACCTGTAGCTATTATCTCTGATAGAGATACTAGATACACGTCACATTTTTGGAAGAGTTTCCAACAATCTTTGGGCACACGTTTGAACTTTAGTACAGCTTACCATCCTCAGACAGACGGTCAGAGTGAGCGTACTATTCAAACGTTGGAAGACATGCTACGTGCATGTGCAATCGATTTGGGTGGTAGTTGGGATAAGAACCTACCATTAATCGAATTCTCCTACAACAATAGCTACCATACCAGCATTAAGGCTGTGCCTTTCGAGGCATTATACGGTAGAAAGTGTAGATCGCCTATTTGTTGGGCGGAAGTTGGAGATGTCCAGTTATCAGGACCAGAGATCGTGTTCGAAACGACGGACAAGATTGTCCAGATTCGTGGCCGACTCAAAGCTGCCCGAGATAGGCAGAAGAGTTACGCTGATCTTAAGCGTAAGGATTTTCACTTCGAAGTAGGTGACAAAGTCCTACTTAAAGTGTCACCCTGGAAAGGAGTGATGCGGTTTGGTAAGAAAGGCAAGCTAAGCCCGAGATACATAGGAGCTTTCGAGGTTATCGAACGTGTCGGGTCAGTCGCTTATAAGTTTAACTTACCGGAAGAGCTCAGTGGAATTCACAATGTGTTCCACATCTGCAATCTAAAGAAGTGCTTTGCTGATGAATCACTGGTAATACCCCATACAGATGTGCATATAGACGAGAGCTTGAAATTTGTTGAAAAACCTTTGTCGATTGAAGATCGACAGGTAAAGAAGCTTCGAAGGAAGCATGTACCTATTGTAAAGGTCAAATGGGATGCCCGTAGAGGTCCCGAATTCACGTGGGAGGTTGAATCCACGATGAAAGAAAAGTACCCTTACTTATTTCAGTAAATCTCAGGTCGAGATTTATTTTAAGGGGGTGAGGATGTAACACCTCGAAAATTCACGTCCTATAATGTGTAGACACGTGTCGTATGTTTAAACGTGTGAAAGAATATTATGAAAGGACTAAAGTTGACAAACATGGAAAGTATGTGAATATACGTATTCTAAGTGTCAACAGTGAATAAATATACTTCATAATAACCCTACATGATGTTTATAACCTCAAACGAATAAATCATGAATCATACGAAGCAAAAAGTGAGAGATTACAAACTACAGGGGTTAAATGTGTCAACATGTTTAAAGATATACCTCTGAGTGACCTTTTGACAAACCCGAAGCTTTGTAAATGTTAATTATGCTCACTAGAATGCACGATATAAATTTCATAAAGTTTCGTTATCGTATGAGAAAGTTATGATCAAATTCGTGTGCGAGGGGTTAAAGTGCAAACATTGAAAGTTAAGACTTTTCGGGTTAACCGGAAGTGTTCGGGGACTTGGCAAAGTGGGTATAAATCCTAAAGCCCTTGTGGGTAAATATAAGGGGGTCAAAATGCAAGAAATAACCTTGGTTGCCCTTTCATGAAGCCAAAGGTCAAATTGCAAAACAATAAAAAATAAATAAAAATCTGATTCGCAGGCCCAGGCGGCCCGCGTTGGGTTTTGCTAAATGGGAGGCGGGCCGCGTCAGGCGCCCAGAACCAGAAAACGTGGACAGTTGCCTGTAAACGCGGAGAACCGATCTTTTAACGACATTAATGCAATGTGGGCGACCCCTAAACAGTCCTAAACATCTAGGACACATGTTGGATGGTTGTGGTCAGCTGATAGACTTGTGTGTCCAAGAATTGTGGTGGAATTTTCACTATAAAAGGCCATGTAGTGCATCATTGTTCTTCACATCATTCAAGTGCATTTCTAGTCGATTCTGGAGCTCAAGCCTGCTTCCAACTGATCATATCTCGTGCATAGGACTCTTGTAAGTCTGCTAGTCCTTCTTTAATTGAGTTTAGCTTGTTTAATTAGCTAAAAGTCAAACTGTCGTAATTACGGTTTGACTTCGAGATTAGTCAATAATAGCTCAGTCATATCTCGAATTAAAAGTAGTTATAGGTTGGTATTTATGTGGGTAATAAAACCTCAAAAGGGTTTCCCCTGATCACCACTCTAACCAGGTCAAAAGTCGGGTCAAACATATAATTAAAAAGTCAACAGGAAGTCTAAAATGCCATTTATGCATGATTAACATTGTAGATCATATACAACCTGTTGGATCATTGTTATAACTTAGTAATAAGTGTAAGAACATGTCTAAACATGTTCAACCCGACAATTTCCTGTTTAGACCCGGTTCGGAACCGAAAGTCACATAGTTTGACTTTCACTTTGACTTTCAGTTCTGACCCGTTAAGGCATGTTTTAGAAATGCCTCAGAGCTTTAATTGGACTAGATTACATGTTAGAACAACCCTCTGTGATTATACACCTTGGTTCACTAGTTATCCAATTAATATGCATGTTTCCGTTAATTGCTCATATGTTGACCGTTATGCCCTTATTAACTTAAAACGTGATTTTTGGAAAAGTAAAAGAGTAGAAACCTTATATTCTGATATATAAACTTGTATGCAAAATTTGACATCAGTTTGACGTGTAGATTAAGAGTTATGCTCATTATCGCAAATTTAAAGCTTTATGTTAATAAAATGGCGTAATTAGCGTATAGCCTACTTAAACATACTTTTGATATCAAATATTTTACCCACTGATGTAATATATTATTTTGGGATTTTTAAAGATTTTTAATTAATTTTAGGCTGAGCATAACCCATAGTCGTAGGCTTAATCCGGTAATTGTCGGTTTTGCCTTTACGGGCCATAAAATGAGTTTTACATATCTAAACGACTCCAAACCTTTTGCTACTGATCACATATGATAAATAAATTATTTTAGACCTTCTGAAATATTAAAAATATCAGCTTTAGGTATTGAACCCGTAAACGGCTCCTAATCGCCTTATTTAGCGTTTTTAGCGCATAGGATGTACTAATACCATTTTTAAACATACAAGGGTGATACCTACTGATGTTTTAGTCAAATTATAACATTTTAACAGTAAGCTAAAGTTGGTTATCTCAGACTTCAGTTTTGAGCTTTTCGGCTTATGTGAAATTACCAAAATACCCCTACGGGGCATAGTTTGGTTATAATGGATAAATTTCACATATCTAAAATACTTTTCTGTTATAAATCAGTAAACTAAATATTTTTACTGATAATATCAGACCTGTAACTCAGTTAAACATTTAAACTCTTTTATAATCTTTTAAATGACCAAACTACCCCTACTTAGGAAACCTGTATATAGCTCTCATGAATACCCGTCACGCTTATTACGCGTACGGTTCGGTTTATGTAACAAGTTTACATAAATTAGCCGAAACGGGTCAAACCTTAACGGTTTTATCTCAAAATCCAGAATGTGAATAATAAACCCATATTAAACAAGTCTCTGAACTTGTCGGGTCTAAATCACATTCTATCCGGTCTTCGCTAAATCGTGCGTACGAACCGTATCTTTGAAACTAGCCGGTCTAAGCTTAAGCTTAATTAAAGACCCATTAGGATTCTAATAGGTTATTATAAAACCTTCGTTCCAGATTAGGAGGACCAGTAAAAGCTACGTGCATTTTGCTAATTGTGAATTATACTTGCTCAGGTAAATACTTTTAACTTATTTTCCCTATACGGGCTTGGGTTACGGTATATAGCATACCGCTTGATCGAGCATCAAATCTCCACAGTTGAGTGGGTAGTTGAATAATTTGATCGGCTCGTTTAAACAGTCTTGATTACTTAAAGCCTTTGGGGGGTTAATGACCATGTCCCGGATATCCTTGGCATCATCTTACGAGATGGCCACGACCTGAGCACGGGGTGTAGGCATACACCTGTCAGTGTATAACTCTATGATGTGGTGTGTCTATTGATCTTTAACCCGGACAAGATCTGGGCTACTGAACGCACAAGTAACATGTAATTCGTTCACAAGATTATAATATTAAATAATTCTCCCAAGTTATAAAAATGTTTATGCCATGTGCATCCAAACAAATTTTAAATCATTTTTCAAAATGAGTCAGTTGATTGTATTTACCAGTGTAAACTGACGTATTTTCCCAAAAAGACTGAATGCAGGTACTAAACGAAATTGGCTGGATTGTCTCCTTAGCATCAATAAAAAGTCTCGCAAGCTTAGGATGCCTGAAGTCTGTTGAACCATTGTTTCTATTTTATTTCGATCCGTTCTGTGGATAAACAATCGAACGTTGTGATACTTGATATTACAATAATTAAATTCGATTGTATTATATCTTTTAAATTTGCTTCCGCTGTGCATAATAATTATTGTGTTGTTTGACTATTATGTTGCCAACCACGTCACGATACTCCCCCACCGGGCCCACCGGTGACACGTGGAATTCGGGGTGTGACAAGAGGATTCAGTATTTGTGGCAACTAAATATTGACATTTAAATTGCTGGCATTGACATTCAGCTGCAGAAGCAAGTGCTGAGTTTGAAGAAAATGAATAAGATAGCACACTCTGTCGTTATTTTTTTAATATTCAAAATTCATTGGAAGAAGTTACTCCCTATTGGAGTCTTTATCACAATAACCTATGCTCTTTTTCAATTGAAAACACTTCCTTAACAACTTACAACAACGAATTCCTTTCACCTCGATACAAATCAATTCGATATCAACTTGAAAAGTCAAATCACTCCTTTGACCACAAATGAAGAGTCTGAGGTTAGTAAAATAGACCCTGGGACTGATGTTCAAGAGGGTGCTTGAAGTTGCTTGTTAAAACTGTTTTCGTTCTTTGCTTATAAATACAAAACTGTTTTGAGTGTGTTTATGCTTACCTACCTAAACTGCTTATCTTGTTAATTGTGAATGAATAAGTTGTTTTTAAATAAACAGTTTCAAGTTTCTTATTATAAAAAGAAACAAATAAGGAATCTAAAACACTACACCACCCAGCAGTATCATTATACGTAAGAGAGAGTATATTGTGAACTAACCACATCTTTTTTGCATTCTCATGTACAAAGGCCCGATTCTTTGGCGAATGGTGTACATTGTTCTTCCATATTCAGCTGCAGGCCATATCACTGTTCCAAACATCGCACTACAACATTTTAGCATTTAATTACCACATTTTCAACCACCCATTTTCATAAATAAGACAATTATACCTCCTCGCTGCACGCGGACAATGTCGCTCATAATGCTCCATTAAACTCAAATTAAGCTTCAACTTCATTTGATATATAAGATGTCTATCCAAACACGATATCAATTCCGAATACTTCATATCACAAATCTTCAAAAAAACAAACGCTAATTTAACCAAACGCGCTAGTTTAACCAATTCAAAACAATTTATAACTCAACTACTTACAAGTAAGCTTTTAGGAACTTCAGGATTCAGTTCATGATCTTCAAACAACTCATCGAAATAATCACGCTTCGGAACAAAACTTCCGACGACCGGATCCATACCGTCATCCACCGCAACAACTTTCTCCTCTCGCCGTAACGCCGGAGCGAACATCAAAGAAATGAGATTGGTGTCACTGGGTTCATCCTCCATTAAGTTACCTGAAACTAAAGGATCATAGCTTCACATTTCTTGAAAAATCCCAATGAACATGATCAGTTAATCCAAGCCTTCTTACAATGTGATTAAGAAATGAGATTGGTGTCACTGGGTTCATCGTTCATTTCAAAGTTGACATCACCAAAAGCTCCATTTTCAACAGTTGACCTAAATACATATCATTCAAATCTGCAAAAAAATCCCTAATTGCAAGAATAACATCTTAAGTGAAGAATAAACTAACCATCAAGAAACTTGAAAAATAACATCTTAAGTGATGTAACTGTTATATAAATTTACACTAACAATTGACCTAATACACATACCATTCAAATATGCAAGAATTCCTAATTTCAAAAATTAAACAAATAATTAAAAAAAATGTGTGACCAAAAAGGTACCTAACTTAACGGCGTCATCGTCTGATGAGGTGGACATATCGACGTCTGCCTCTACATCAGGGATGTCTCCTCCATACACCTCCGACTCTTCTTCCTCCATCTGATTTCCCCGAGACGCTCTCCAGCTAATTCGATGGTTACAGGTGCTTCCCTGTCGAGATATAAGTGGTGAGAGAATCCCCAAATCGCCGTTGGTTCGGGTTGATTTGGTCGCTTACAGCTCGAATCAAACAAAAAATTGGGATTTTTGAGAGTGATGATTAATTTGAGAGATGTACCTGGTGGCGAAAGCGTAGAGAAGTTTTTAGAGAGAGAGTTGAGAGTTGCTAAACTCAGAGAAATTAAAAAGAACTTTTTATACGTACAAGGTTTAAATTTTGAATCTGCAGCAAGAATTTTGAATTTTGAATCTAGCCAGAGGTTTGAATTTTGGATGAAGGGCAGAGGTTTAAATTTTGAATGAAGTGCAGAGGTTTGACTTTTAAATGAAAGGCAGATGTTTGAATTTAAAATGTATTTTAAATTAAGCTTTATGATGCAATAATGACATACGAAAAACATTGTTTGACAGCCTCTATAGCTGACACCTCAGCTTTTCTTATTTCAGCTTATTTTCTCCTTTTATAGATAGAAAAATTATTAGCTTTTGATTTAGCAAAAATTGTTTTTACTTTATTTTTAGGAGTTTAACTCCAAAGTTGGGTAGTTGCTCTTATATTATTCTTTATGATAATTGGAAATAGTATTTCCCATATAAAACCTTGAAAAGCAAAAATATATCGAATACTAGAAATAATCACATATAAACTCAAAATTTTTGAAAAAAAATATATTTTAACTTTTTAAAATACTAGAAATAATCACATATAAACTCCAAATCGTCTCTTTTATCTTATTGATTGTTATATGATGACCAAAATCGGCTCAACCTATTTTGAGGCCCAAAGCGGAAAAAATCGGGCATTTCTTTAAAAAAATAACATTTATAAATGTCCAAGTTCATCTTTTTTTTTTATTTGACGTAGATATATAAAACAGGCAATTAACTGTAAAGGATTGTTGATACCCAAAATATACAGTTGACTAATACAATTAACATACATGAGTAATAAAGGATTTTTTTTTTTTTTTGAAAGGTGAACTTCTAATGGAGACCGTTGTCGCATCCGCACATAGCGGACCCTCGCCAAGTCTGTGCCCAGATAGCAGGGCCAGCGCTGAGGTTATCAGACTTGGGTCGAAGGCTTGATTATTGATACCTAAAATATACAGTTAACTAATACAATTAAACATACATGGGTAGATGCGAACAATTAATGCCTATGACAATAACTTAATCCTTCTACGCACGAACATCATAAAACTTTTTTTAAGCCTAGAGGGGCTTTCCCACTTTAAATACATAAAAAAAATATTAATTTAAAACTTCTCTGTGGATTCGAAACACGAGTCATTACGGATACTGTTTGGTTTCCTTACCACTACAATACAAGAGCATTATTTGTATAGGTCATCAAATTAAATATTAATATCAATATTAAATTTATATGGCTTTTTTTTAAATGGAGGCCTTAAAATTTTGGAGGCCTAAAGCCGTTGCTTCATTTGAATGGCCCACGGGCCAGCCCTGATGATAACATAATTAATTATTTGAAGATTCATTAATCCATAACACATATTTAAATGCAACGGACTCCAGGTCGCTCAATCGCTAAGAGCAAGAATCAAAATCAGCGAAACAAGTTCGAGCTTAAATCGAAACTCATTTAACAAATGTTGTTAGACGAACTATTTAAACTAGCTTTATATTAAATTTGTGTTTCTTAGGTAACTTCTCTTTATTTGGGTCCCTCAGGTTTCTTTTTTCTTGCCGTGTTTTCATAGTTAAGATAAAATAACAAGGCTGAAACTATTGGCACATTAAAAGGTGCCTATTTGCACACTTTAGGGTTTATATACGCTGCGTATAGATCTATACGCAGCGTATATGATTGCATAAAAATCAGTGTCTGACTAAGTTCAGTTCTGGTCTGGCTGCTCCTATACGCTGCATATAGACCTATACGCAGCGTATATAAAGGGTCAAAATGACAATATTTTATAAATGTTTCCAAAAAAACTACCATTTATATACGATGCGTATAGACTTATACGCAGTGTATATATATAAAGGGTCAAAAAGACAATTTTACCCCTGTTTTCGGCTACGTATAGCCCCAATCCAGGGGTAAAATGGTATTTTTTACTATACGCCGCGTATAGCCTTGTATGTGGCGTATATATCTGGCAAGTTTGGTAAAAAAGACCATTTTACCTCTGGATTGGGAGCTATACGCAACCCAAAATAGGGGTATAATTGTCTTTTTGACCATTTATATACGCTGCATATAGGACTATACCAACGTATATAAAGGGTTTTTTTTTAGAAAACATCTATAAAATATTAGTCGTTTTGGTAAAGTTTTATAAAAAAAAGTTTCCAGTTTTAAATAAATAAAAAAGTAAGTATTTCTTACAAACTTTTTTATACAACATTAATCATTTTTATACGATAAATACCGTATCGTATAGGTGTAGTATAGGTCACATATTGACCTCATACAAGCCTATAAGTATGATATCGTATCATATAGTGTTGTATATGTCCCGTATAGGTGTAGTATCGTATAGTATAAGTCCCGTATAAGCCTTATATAGAACTAAAGATGTAGTATCGTAGGCATATACAAGACCTATACGAGACTTATACTATACGATATGATAAAACACTCGTATAGGCCTTTAGGTGTAATATAGGTATCGTATAGTACTATATGTGTTGTTTAGGTCCCGTGTAGGCCTATAGGCATATACAAGACCTATAGGGAACCTATACGAGACTTATACTATACACTATACAATACGATGCAATACGATACTATATGATACCATACAACACCCATATAAGCCTATAGGTGTAGTATAGGTCCCTTATAGGCCTATAGGCATATACAAGACTTATACTAGACTTATACTACACCTGTAGGCCTACGTGTGAACTATACTACATCCATAGGCCTATACGAGACCTATACAAAACTTATACTACACCTATAGGCCTATACGAGACGATACTACACATATATGCCTATACATGACTTATGCTACACTATACGATACGATATCATACAATAGTATATTACACGTATATGCCTATACAAGATTTATACTACACTATATGATACGATACTACATCCATAGACGTATACGAGATCTGTATTATGCTATACGGTAGAATACTTAACAATGTTTTTTACTACACTATACGATACGATACGACATGATACAATATTATATTACACATATAGGCCTATACGGGATTTATACTATACTATATGATACGATACTACATCCATAGGCTTATATGAGACATATATTATACTATACGATAGAATACATAACAATGTTTTTTATTTATCTATTTAAAAAAATACATATTATAAAAGTTTGCTAAAACGATAAATAATATATAACAAAATTTCTTTAAAAAAAAAACTACTCTTTTATATACGCTGCGTATAGGCCTATACACGGCGTATATAAAGGGATAAATTCCCACATTATATCAGAGATTCTCTTGAAAATTGAAAAGGTAGCTATACGCCGCATATAAACATATACGCGGCGTATATAAAGGTAGGATTTGATGTGCAAATAGGCATTTTGGTGTGCAAATATGTACACTCAATAACAAAAGTGATGAATTCTACAAAATAATCAAATCAGAACACAACAAAAGTGTTAACTCTCAAACTATTAATCCAAAATCTAAACTTACTTTAAGATGAAGAAATCAAACTTCAATACTACACACTACATCAACATCTAGCAGTTCATCATTATGATTTTGTTCATCGGTTACGCTGTCGAAATAACTCCCGGCCACCTGTTGCTTTGATGGTACGGCAATTTGGCCATCATTGAAAACGGATATATGAAAGATCATATTATTTGCTTTTTCGGCGCCAATCAAAACAAGACATGAGACATCACACACGCATAACCATGATAATTGCTGTAGCCTCCAATAGTAACTTTGAGATAAGTTGGCTGTCAATTTTTCTTTCATGTCTTCTTGTGGTATCAATCATACGTTCTTAGACCAAGGGGTACGGAGGCCTGCTTAGGCCCGGCGAAGCCCGGCGCCGGTCTCCCACACCGCCCCCCTCGGCCCAGCAAGTTAAACCCGGCGTGCCCAAGCCGTTGAAGACGGGCCATGATTTGAATATATAGCCGTTCAACGGCTATATTTATTTAATAATTTTTTTTTCCTTTTTTCTTTAAAACCATCCCATTTTATACCATTTTTCATCACTTTCTCCCCACTTTCAACCCAAAACACTCTCATTTTTATACCACTATTTTATAAAAAAATATATTTTCATCCTCAATGGCATCTAATTCTTGGTGGTCCTCGGGTTCTTCGGACGAAGAGGAGATGTTTTTCGCAAACGCTGTGGTAAATGCGGCCCAGATTCTTATGGAGAAGGAAGAGGAAGACGTCTCGTTCGCACTAACCAACGACTACGCGCATGCAAACCTTCAACAGGATTTGGTAGAACATATATGGAACAACGCAAACGACGTGGACGGTGACGAAGACGAAGACGAGTAGTGTAGTTTTTTTAAATTTTTAAATGTTGTCTTTTTTTTATAAATTTTAGGTGGTGTAATTTTTTTTTAGGTTATGTAATTTTTATTTATGTTATGTAATGGATTTTATGTCTTATTTTTAAATATTGAATTGTTTTTATAAAGTTAAACAAATAAAAAAGTTAAACAATAAAAATTAAACATTAAAAATTTAGATGGGGTAGCCCCATCCTCCACCCCCCTCAAAAGTAGAGGAGACCCATCCTCCATAAGACGTTGATGTGGCGCATACGTGGCGGCCCATCCTCATGGGGATGGGCCTCCCCATACCCTCTAGTCTTATATATCATGATATCATCATACATTCATACCCATCTGTGTCCCTTTTTTTGTGAACCAATCACACATCACTTAATTACGTATCAAAGATAAGATTCTTCCATCGATTCACAAATAGTTGTCGCATTCCGATCGACAATCAAATAAGTTATGATGAGCCTCAATCTTCTTGAAACAAAAAGGAAATTGAATTGATATTTCAGAAAATATCCCTTTTGTTTTAAATCCGAAGTTATTAAATCTGAAAAAAAAAACTATTAAAACTTCTAGAAATAATTTCTAGTGTAAGGATCCCAAGATATTTAATCTGTAGAAAACTAGTAAAACTTCTTAAAATAAGTTCTAATGTAAGGATCGAATATAAATGAGTCTTTAACATACAAAATGACTAACATGAATGAGAAGTGAAGGAGCAGTGGCGAAGCTTGAAAATGAAGACGGGGGGTCGAAAACGTATATACACAAAAATTTCTATACGAAAACTACATATATAATTGAGCTAAAAGTTCGGGGTCCCCCCCCCCCCCCCCCTCTTATGTTGCACCCCTGTGAAGGAGGGAAAATTGTATTTTTATGTTTTTGATTTTTTTTTCCAAACCACTTAAGTATGATGTTTAGTTGTAAAACGTAAAAAAAATCATGTATTTACACTAATAGAGTAGTTATGTGTAATTACCCTAGGGTAATCATAATTACCCTATGATAACCAGAGTCGCCTCAACCTATTTTGAGGCCCAAAGCGAAAAAAATCGGGGCCTTTCTTTAAAAAAGTTAACATTTATAAATGTCCAAATTCATCCTTTCGTTTTTTGATTTGACATAGATATATAAAACAGGCAATTAACTTTAAAGGATTTTTGATACTCAAAATGTACAGTTGACTAATAAAATTAAACATACATGAGTAGATGCGGGCAAAATATCTAACGGGTGTAGCTCCTCATTTATCACTCTAATCCCAAAGGTGAATGATCCGGAAAACCTAAACGAGTATAGGCCGATTAACCTCATTGGTTGCATCAGCAAGGTAATCTCAAAAGTTTTAGCTAATCGTCTCAAAACGGTTATCGGGTCGATAATATCGGAAGAAAAGTCGGCCTATTTATCAGATAGAAACATATTGGATGGGCCACTTATCACAAATGAAATCATATCTTGGATAAAACGTGCTAAGGCTAAGGCCTTTCTATTCAAGATCGATTTCGAAAAGGCATTTGATACGATTAGTTGGAGTTTCATCCTGTCGGTATTTAGACAAATGAATTTTCCTGAATTATGGATCCGTTGGATTCATGGTATTCTTATGTCCTCTCGTTCATCGGTTCTCGTCAATGGCTCCCCAACTGGGGAATTTCAATGCTTCAGAGGAGTTAGACAAGGCGACCCACTTCCGCCCTTTATTTTCATTCTTGCAATGGAAGCGCTCTCAAGTTTCATGACTAGTGCAATCATGGCGGGTTGTATTAAAGGGATACATCTTCCAAACAATGGTCCCGTAGTATCACATCTCGTATTCGCTGATGACGTGATGATCTTGGGTACCTGGGAGGAAGAAAACTTTGTGAATATCAGGAGAATTATGAGATGTTTTTTCTTGGTCTCTGGGCTGAAAATTAATCTCTCAAAGTCATGTCTTTATGGTGTGGGGATCAATTCGGTGGACTGTAATCACATGGCTCTTAGACTAGGGTGCAAGTCCGGTTCTCTTCCATTTATGTATCTTGGTCTTAAGGTGGGTGGAAATATGAACAAATACGCGAATTGGGCGCCGGTTATTGAAACTTTCGAAGCTAGACTTTCACTATGGAAGGCTAACACGTTATCAATTGGTGGGAGATTAACGCTCATTAAGTCGGTCCTTGATTCATTACCATTGTATTACTTCTCTTTATATCAGGCTCCTCGGAATGTGATTAACAAATTGGAAATGTTAAGAAGAAATTTCTTATGGGGGGATACGGAAGCAAGAAATAGGATGCATTGGGTCCGGTGGGACCGCATTACAATGTCGATAAAAAGTGGGGGGCTTGGCTTGGATACTCTATATAATATGATTTGTGGGCTATTATCAAAGTGGGCATGGAGGTATAAAACTGAACCTAACAGACTTTGGAGAGTGATTGTTAAAAGTATCCATTTTAATCCGAAGCTGGGTAATTTCCTTCCATCAAAAAAAGGATTAACGGGCGTGTGGAACAATATTATAAAAAAGGAAGCCAGTCTACGGGATAAGGATATTCATCTCAATAAACTGTTCAAATACAAAGTGGGAAGCGGATCGGAAGTCCAATTCTGGACCGATGTATGGGCATCGGATATTCCATTAAAAATGAAATTTCCAGGCCTCTATATGCTGGAAAAATTCAAAGGATGCAGTGTTCGGGAGCGGCTCCAAAATATGGATACGAACAATGGATATGGAGTCAACTGGTGCTGGCTACGTAATCCGTTTTCATCACAGGAGTGTGCGGAGTTGTCTGAACTCTCTAATATTTTATCACGGGTTTCTTTATCTTCGTCCAGGGATACATGGTCTTGGACGTCGGATCCTACATGTAACTTCTCGGTGAAATCAGTCAAAAAACTTCTATCTCGGTGTGATCAACAGCCAGTGAACAGCAGTTTCGTGTGGAATAATTGGGTACCACGTAAAGTTAACATATTCGGTTGGCGTTTGGGTCTTGATAGGCTTCCTACCAGGATGGCACTGGCTCATCGGAACATCAACATAGCGTCTGTTTGTTGTCCGTTCTGCCGGGACAAAGACGAATCCGGTTTCCACTTATTTACTGAATGCTATGTTAGTTCGGTTGTATGGGAGATGGTTTCCAGCTGGCTCAACATCCCTCCCATCTATGCATTTACAATAGAAGATCTTCTTCAAGTACACCAGAACCTCTCGGGATCAACTGCACTAAAGAAAATGGTACAAGCAATCGTTTTAACGGCATGCTGGAGCATTTGGAAGCAAAGAAACAAAGCCATCTTTTCTAGTTCTCGAGTAGATATCCCTAAAATCTTAGCTGAAATTAAATCAGCAAGCTTCCTCTGGATTAAAAATAGAGCAAAAATGTACTCCTTAGATTTCTCAGATTGGTGTAGCTTCAATGTCTGGTAAATTCTGTTAGTCTCAGTAATCCTTGTATCATTCTGTTTTGGGTCTAGCTGCTTGCTAGTCCGTTTTAATAAAACTAGTTATAAAAACCGTCGCCACGTTGCGGCGAACTTGTTTTATTATTTAGTCTGTGTTTATATATGTTTGAAATCACTACGAGCGCGTTGCACACGAAATCGCTGAGAAGAATAAAATGAAAATGTAGAAAAAACACTAAAAAATAACCGAAATAAAATCAACTAAAAAAGTTGTATGGTAATGATGTTGTTCGGTTGAAACCCGTAGTCAGAGATGAGCAAATAGTAATGGGTACCGGTGGTCCGGTACCGAATTTCCTGAACCGAAAGATCCTAAGTACCAGTTCGGTACTGACGTTTGGCGTTCCTGGTACAGGTTCGCTACCAGTTTTTACCTTCATATATCGATACCGTAACCGGTATTTTCGGTACCAATACCGATTCGGTATCAGTTGGTACCGAGCTCATCCCTACCCCTGAAACTAAAAAAAAGTTGTACGATACCGTTGTTGTTCGTACGGTACCCGTGATCAGGGATGAACAAATGGTACTGGGTAGTAGTACCAAATTTATCGAACTAAAAGATTATCAAACTCAATCCGGTACCGACTTTTGGTGTTTTATGTACCAGGCTGGTGCTGTTTTTTACCTTCTTGTATCGATAACGAACCGGTATTTTCGATACAAGTACCGGTTAACACCAAACTTATCAAACTTAAAAAGTAAAGAAGATAACAATTATTATAATGTGAAAATCATAAAACCATAAAAAAACTGTATTTAATATTTTATTATATTATTCAACATATACAAAGACCATGGCAGGGAATAGTGTTTTCCCTGCCATTGGTCGAAATGGGCGGCCGACACTTCCCCATTTGACCAACCAGTTTATTATTTTATATCCACTTTAAAATTACTATTTTACCCCCAGTTTAAAATTACGCTTTTCTCCCAACTTAAAATATAATAACCCTTTTTCCAGCAGCTCAAAATTACGATTTTGCCATCGGTAAAAAAATTACGATTTTACCATCAGCTTTTTATTTTACACCACAGTTTAACATTACGTGTTCGCCCCCAGTTCAAAATATAATTATGCTTTTTCCCCTCAGCTCAAAATTACGATTTTGTCCTCGGTTCAAAATTATGATTTCACCCTCAGTTTAAAATTACTTTTTTGCCCCCAGTTAAAAATAAAATTATGGTTTTCCCTACCTCAAAATTACGATTTTACCCTCGTTCAAAATTATGATTTTCCCCCAGTTAAAAATAAAAATATGACTTTACACCCAGCTATACCGAAAATACGATTTCGCCCTCGATAAAGAAATTACGTTTTTACCCTCAGCCAAAATTACGTTTTCGCCCCAGTTCAAAATAAAATTTTGTTTTTCCCCCCGGCTCAAAATTACGATTTTACACCAGTTTATTATTTTATACCCACTTTAAAATTACGATTTTGCCCACAGTTTAAAAATACGTCTTTGCCCCCAGTTCAAAATAAAATTATGCTTTTGCCCTCAGCTAAAATTGACGATTTTCCTCTAGGTTCAAAATTACGATATCACCCTTAATTCAAAATTACGTTTTTTTGCCCCCAGTGCAAAATAAAAATATGGTTTTCTCTTAGCTAAAAATTAGGATTTTACCCTTGGGAAAAAAATTTGATTTTCCCACAAGTAAAAATAAAAATATGACTTTGCCCTAGCTAAAAATCGTGTCAAGGAGCTGCCTAACACTCTTTTTACTTTTTCTTTCTAGCAAAACTAAGATACTGTTTTTTTTAATTGGTTAAGAATTATTCGGCTTTCGCCGCGCAACGCGGGCAGGGCAACACACCTAGTTACAATAAAATTTACTGTTCATTTGGTTCTTCTATTAATATATAATTTACTATTCATTTGGTTCTTCTATTAATATATAGGAAGCCAATGATCCCCAGCCCAAGTGGTTGGGAGGAGGTCAGGAGTTTTCCCCTTTGGGGGTTTCTTCTGGAGGGGGGCACCACTCTGGTACTAATATTGGGTAATTCCAGTACAGCTAGACCTTAGGGTGGGCCTGGGATTCGAACCCGCAGTGCGGGCGAATTTCTTAAGGGGAGTGAACCGTTAACCGTTAAAAAAAAATATAGGAGAAAGGAGAATTTACTGTTCATTTGGTTCTTCTATTAATATATAGGAGAATGGGCCGTTCAAAAAAAAATGAGTAGATGCGAACAATTAATGCCTATGACAATAACTTAATCCTTCTACGCACGAACATCATGGAACTTTTTTAAGCTTAAAGGGGCTTGCCCACTTAAAATACATAAAAAATATTATTTAAAAAATTTCTATGGATTCTAAACATGAGTCATTAGGGATACTGTTTGGTTTCCTTACCACTACATACAAGAGCATTATTTGTATAGATCATCAAATTAAATATTAATATCAATATTAAATTCATTTGAATGGCCCAACGGCCAGCCCTGATGATAACATAATTAATTATTTGAAGATTCATTAATCAATAACGCATATTTAAATGAAACGGACTCCAGGTCGCTCAATGGCTAAGAGCAAGAATCGAATTCAACTAAACAAGTTCGAGCTTAAATCGAAACTCATTTAACAAATGTTGTTAGACGAACTTTTTAAACAAGCTTCAATACTACACACTACATCAACATCTAACAGTTCATCATTACGATTTTTTTCATCGCTTACGCTGTCGAAATAACTCCTGGCCCCCTGTTGCTTTGATGGTACGATAATTTGGCCACCATTGAAAACGGATATATGAAAGCTCATATTATATGCTTTTTCGGCACCAATCAAAAGAAGACATCACACACGCATAACCATGATAATGGCTGCAGCCACTAATAAGTTTGAGATAAGTTGGCTGTCAATTTTTCTTTGATGTCTTGTTGTGGTATCGTACGTTGTTATATATATATCATGATATCATCCGTGTCCCTTTTTTTGTGAACCACTGCCGCTACCAACCACACTACACTTAATTACGTATCCAAGATAAGATTCTTCCATCTATTCACAGATAGTTTCCGATCGACAATCAAATAAGTTATGATGAGCCTGAATCTTCTTGAAACAAAAAGGAAATTGAATTGATATTGCAGAAAATATCCCTTTTGTTTTAAAATAGTAGATGCCCCGCCCGCGTTGCGGGGCGATGGCCGAATAATTCTCAACGAATTAAAAAAAGACTACTATAATTTTGCTTGGGAAAAAACAAAAACGATGATAAGACCGTAATTTTAGGCTAAGGGCAAAACTGTAATTTTTCAGTACTAATGAGCCAGTGTTAGGCAGCTCATTGACACGGGAAAAAAATAAATCGAGTAAACAAATTAAAACAAAAAACCTTTATAGTTTTGCTAAAAAAACTAAAACGATGGGAAAAACGTAATTTTTAACTGAGGGTGAAATCATAATTTTAATTCAAGGATAAATCGTAAATTAAATGGACCAATGAGGTAGTGCCAGGAAGCTGCTGGCATGAAAGTAACTTTACACTGGGGGCAAAATTGTAATTTCACCTAAGAAACAAACAAA
Organism: Helianthus tuberosus; assembly: GCA_030545235.1. Classification (NCBI taxonomy): domain Eukaryota; kingdom Viridiplantae; phylum Streptophyta; class Magnoliopsida; order Asterales; family Asteraceae; genus Helianthus; species Helianthus tuberosus. Next base: position 31,610,019 of record CM060396.1, read on the forward strand.
AACGATGGGCAAAATGTAAATTTAAGTTGGGGGCAAAATCGTAACTTGGCTGTGAGAAAAAAAAACTAATGGCAAAAGTATAAATTTATACGGGGCAAAGTCGTAATTTTGAACGGAGGGCAAAATTGGAATTATTAGCTGGGAGCAAAGGCGTAAATTTATTTTTAAGTGGGGGTAAAAACATAACTTTGAACTGATGGCAAAATCGTAATTTTAAGGGAAAAAAATAATGGCAAAACTGTAAATTGAAACGGGTAAAAATCGTAATTTTTAACCGGGAGCAAAATTGAAATATATAGCTGGGAGAAAAAGCGTAAATTTATTTTTAAGCAGGGGCGAAAACATAATTTTGAACTGATGGCAAAATCGTAAATTTAAATCGAGATAAAATCGTAAATTTGTTGGGCCAATAGGGGAGTGCCTGGCACTATTATCCCTACCGGCAATGTTTTTAGAACCGGACCGGTGATCTGGATGACTTACTGGTTCACCGGTCGGATCGGTCGGACCGGTAAGAGAACCGGATTACATTTTAACTAATTAAAAAATTACATAGCATAAAAAATTAACATAGAGTAAAAGATTATAATAAAATTGAAGGAACATTTAACAAATAAATAATATTTTAATTTTCATTATAACTCATTTAATAAAAACAATACTTACAAAAGATAAATGATGAAAAAAGGCACGTGGTGTTCTGACTTCAATGTTCTGGTTCCAAATTTACTTTTTATTCTCTCAAGATTCCAAATTTCAAGTCATTTACAAATAAATGGAATGCTTTTAAACTCCTTCCAATTTATTACCCATGTCTCACATATTTACATTTCTACCCTTCTTCTCTACGGCTCCACATCGATACAAAGTACAAATTTGTTGCTTCTCATTTTCAGATCTGATTATTTGCACGTTTGAGCTGCTCATTCTCAGATCTGGTTGTTGCTTTGCAAGTCTATGTCCCTCATTTCCAGATGCAGCTGCAAACTCTTCATCTTCCCCTCTTGTTCTCATCTCCAAATACAAAATCCGATCTGACCGCTGACCGCCGGTTCGCGGTACAACCGGAACCCGTCAAGAACCGGGCGCTTTTATGTAAAACGGTCTGTACATGGCTAATCGGACCGCTGATGACTCCGGTTCCCGGTTCAACCGGGCCGACCGGCCGGTCCGGTCCGGTCTTCAAAACCATGCCTGCCGCCCATTAAGCCCAATGAAAGGCCACAACTGTTACCGTGTCGGCACCGACAGTTGGTTTTGTTGTTGTTGAAAATCCCAAGATATTTAATTTGAAAAAATAAAGTATTAAAACTTAATAAGTTCTAGTATGATGCAAGGATCCCAAGATATTTAATCTGTAGAAAACTATTAAAACTTCTTGAAATAAGTTTAAGTTCTAACAAGATATTTAATTTGAAAAAAAAAAAAACTATTAAAACTTCTAGAAATAAGTTCTAGTATGATGCAAGGATCCCAAGATATTTAATCTGTAGAAAACTATTAAAACTTCTTGAAATAAGTTTAAGTTCTAATGTAAGGATTAAATACAAATGAGTCTTTAACATACAAAATGACTGCAAATGAGGTAGTGGTGGAGTGGTTGGGGAAAGACTTGCTGTTTCTTGTGATCCAGGCAGTGGTGGACCCATGAATTTTTTCATGGAGTGAGGAAAATTTTTAAAGATTTTAGGCCGATAAGTATATAAAAAAAATTCGGTTCATATCGGGTCAGGTCCGGTCGGTTCGGGTCGGGTCATGTAAAAAACAAAAGTAAGTCAAGCTAAAATTTATATAATCATCAAAAAACACGTCAAACGTCGTTAAACATATTTAAAATGTCGCCGTACGGCTTTTCATTTTTTGAAATCTTTCCAAAACATCATTTAGAGCTACTTTTCAATTTATAAATCTATCCAAACATATAAATCGATCCATAAGTTCATAAAACAACACTAAAGTAGTAAACATATGAATCGCTCCATAAGTTATCGCTCCATAATTTTTAATTTTCTTTACAAGACCTACTAATTGTCGATTACTTATGTCTTTTAAGTTGTAACAACCAAAAACTCATCTAAACAACAAAAACACCCTATTAAAGTCTAGAACGACCAAAAAACATCAAACTACATAAAATTTCAAACATTTTTTTTATCATCTCTATAACTCTATTTCTTCTAAAAAACAACATAAAACAACAATAACATTAAAAAACGTTGGTAGCTTGTATTGTTTGGATTTGCTGAGTTTGGTGGCAAGATGTTTGCGATTTCCGGCAAGAAATTGGAGTTGGATGGTTGTTGCCTCGTTGGGGAAGAGGATCGCAGAGTCAGATGAGGTCACGAGAGAGAGCGGGAGAAACAGAATAGGAAGGGCGGTTTGGGTTGGTTTATTTTATTTTATTATAGTTCAAATTTTGTTGGGTTAGGTTAAGTGGGCTTGGGTTGGGTTAAATTGTTTAATAAGTGGGTTATAAATTTATAAATGATATTTATATTATTATGAAAGTCAGTGTTTAGGTTATATTTTTATAAAAAAACAGTGTTTATTACAATTTTTTAATAATTAAAAATATGATTTTTCTGTCTAAGGGGGGGCGGTTGAAATTTTCAAGGGGTGTGGGTGAAAAATTCCAAGGGGTGCGGTCGAGATCTTACCAAAAAATTAACACTAAAAAATATTTTTTCAAGGGGTGCGCCCGCCCACCCACCCACGAGTATGGGTAGGTCCGCCCTTGGATCCAGGTTCGACTCCCACTCTCCCCATTATTTTCTGCGGCATCCAGGTGAATGGCGAATACGGGTGGCGCCGGTTCATCTTGGATGGGAGGCGAGGTTTTACCGACTATTCCACTGTCATGCATTCGGGCGGGTGGAGGTCGGGTTTCCTCGCATCTGGGAGAGCCAGGGGCTGGCGGTGGTTGGCACGTCGTTACTTGTCGTTCAAAAAAAAACATACAAAATGACTAACATGAATGAGAACTGAATGAGGGAAAATTTGTATTTGTATTTGTATTTGTATTTTTTTTCTTTTTTTTTGATTTTTTTTACATTAATAGTGTAGTTATGTGTAATTACCATTGGGTAATCATAATTACTCTGCTAGTGTTATTTACATAATTTTTTTAGATTTTGGAACTAAAATACGTGATTAATAAGATAAGAAAAAAAATCAAAATGAAAAAAAAATTCTCCTTCACTTCTTATGTCAAGGCAATTTGTATGTTAAGGCTCATTTGTATCAGAACCTAACTCATAAGTTCTGTACTCTTATGTATAAAATATACCATCATAAAAAGGTGTTGGTAGTGTGCCGTGTGCGGGTATACATCTGACCCCTCATGACACACAATAATATTGTTTATAAGGTGCTCACGAATTTGTTTTTGTGGTCCAAGTGATAACTTATTGATCAAAAGATCTTTGATCATGAATTGCTTTCATTAAGGATGAGTCATGAGTATGCAACTCTATAGTATTTTTTTCATCCACAGTCAATGCACTCAAAACACATTAGTGATATTTGAGGTGTGTCGTTAGTACATATGTTTTCTAAATTCGCTAAGTGGTAGATGTCTTTTTGAGTTGTGTAAAGGGCAATTTCAGAATGAAATATTTCGACAGTACTCTAGAAATTTCAATCCGATGATTCATGGAGAAACAAAAACGAATATGAGAATTCGTTGTTCTGAAAACATTTCCCAGAATCAGACCAAAGGCTTTTCTTTACTCATATTAGCAGTAAAAACATCAGATGGAAATCACTCTTCGGAAAGAGTATGTCCATTGGCGGTTCTAAATGTCGACAATTATTTACTCATATTAGCAGTAAAACATCAGATGGAATCCTTCAACAATACTCAGTTGGCGCGTTAGTAGTTAATGCATGTTGATTGCCCAAGATGTCGTTGTTGACCGGTTACCACTAATGACCTGTTACTACATATGACAAATTGGTGTTGCTCACCATTTCTATTGATTAGTTGATGTCAACCACACTGATAGACAAAGTTGATGCTAATCTTAGTTACTATTAATGATCAATAACAACTTACTACTAATAAACCGATGATCATTTTCAAATACAAATTTTCATCGATAATGCAAATACGACGTGACTTCAATTCCAACATCTTTTCAATAAGGTTCATAGTACTTTTAGTTTCAATAAGGCTATACCCCTTGACCTCATCAAGGGCATTAACCCTTTGAAGCCTCCATGGTTGGTTTAGGGGTTTCGTCGGCGTTGCCCCTTGGAAACCTCCATGGTTGGTCTAGGGGGTTTCGCCCTTTAGAACCTTAGAGGTTCCTACTTCCTAGCAGTGGCGGATCCAGAAATTATTTGCTAGGGGTGCGGATGAGGTGTTCAACCATATTTTCAAAGGGTGCGGTCGGGTTTTTTACCTAAAATATACACTAAATTTTTTTTTCAAGGGGTGCGGCCGCCCACCCTGACCACTATGTAGGTCCGCCCCTGGTTCCTAGGTGCTGGGATAACAATAGTCTTAAAAAAAATAAAACAACGAATGTGCATATGTTTATTAAATTACTAGGTTGTGGATCCCGTGTGTTACACGGATTAAATAAAGAAAATATCTCACGTAAATAAAGATGATAAATATCATACAAAATTGTTTAAGATCACCCTTAATCAGAAAAATGTCAGTTTTTTTAAAATTTGAAGAAAATCAAAATAAATTAACATAATTTAATAGTAAATAGTCATAATAAGGCCACAGGGTGTGGCTTAGCGCCACCCCGCCATGTCAGCCATTTTAACGCCCCGAGGCGTCATCAACCACACCACCATCCTTAACAAAGGGGCGCTATGGCATCCCCGCCAGCTTGCTAACGAGTGTTAAAGGGAAAAGCTGGTGGGGCCCATATGATATCAACCAATCAAATCTTTTCTCTTTTTTTTTTTTTTTGTATTTTGTTTAATATGAGGCGTTAAAGAAGCTTTAAACAATTGTATGCAAGTTAAAGGGAAAATCTTTATACCACACTGATGAAACAATGGTTAACCGGGTAGGGTTAACTCACTGATCTCGTCAAGAGGGTTAATCCCTTCTTTCCGAGGATCGTTGGCTGGATCGTCTGGTGGTGGGTTTCCTGCACAAGGAAACAAACCGTGACTCGTAACAAGGAGAATGGGGTGGGGGGTGCTCCTTGTTACCACTCTCCGGCGTGAGAATCAGTAATTTGCTTGAGAAGCAAAGTATGATAGTAGTAATAGTGAGAGAGTTAGAAAGTGATACCTCAAACCTGGTTTGGGGCGAGTATTTATAGCCGAGGAGTGAAGGAGGGTAGTTGAGTAGCTAGTCTGACATCGCACAGCTATTTGCAGGTGTGTCAGACCTGTCGGATGCTGTGGTGATGCCACGTCCGGCTGTGGTGTCAGACTGTTGTTCATACGTGGGCTAGTAGGCGACTGTTCCCAGTGCCACTTGCACTGTGGTGTCAGACCCACTCGCTTTGTAGGCAGGATGCGGTGCCAAGCCGCATCGCTGCTTGCGGTCATTGATGTTGTTCCCGCATTGGTTGTTCCATCCATGATTTGCGAGGGATGCGGTGTTGTGCCGCATCGCCTGTTGAGTGACTGTTACTGTTGTCCAGATCCCTTGTCGTGACGAAAATGTTCATAGGATGCGGTGCGAGGCCGCATCGCTATGCGTAACATTAGTTTCCGTCCTTAAGGTAAGTCTTCTCATCAATGGACAGATTGGACCGCAGTGTTCGCGTGTGTCTTACGCGGACACTGGATAGTTAATTGCTGTTGGGGGTTTTTAATGAGGGTAATGGTCATTCGCGGTCGTGCTGACGCGATATTTGGGACCATACCCCTTCAAGTCCCCCCAGTCTAGTGTTCCTTCCGTATGCGAGTCGCATGTGGGAGGGATACTGGACTATGTTGTCTAGAAGGTTAAGATTATGCCATGCAGATGGCATTTTCTTTACGTAGTAGGCCCTTTCTAGTGGATTGTTTCTTCCTTTTGCTGATGTCATCAGCCACCTGTTGGTGTTTCGGACCAACCTTTGAGACGGTGACTGAAGGTATTAGCAGATTTCGAACCAACCTTTGAGATCGTGACTGAAGATGTCTTCTTCAGTGTAGTTGGAATCTCTGCGTCAGTTGGTGCAAAGTTGTAAGTACTTTGCTCAAGCTCTATGTTCAGCAACTGGACATGTAACGATGATCCCTGTTTTGTGGGGTGTTCGTGTTCTCCAGTTATGTCACGACCCCCGACCCACCCTGGACGGAATCGGAAGTCGCGAACAGCCCGTGGTACCGGTGATTTAATTTTTGAAAACGTTGCAGCGGAAATTTCATCAGAACCGTGAGTTAGGAAAAATATCAGAGTTTAGAAACACCGGATTTTATTTATTAACTAGATGAGATAAACCCATGTTTTACAATGGTAGCTTAAATAAAGATAAATTTGATTATATAGAACAATATTTCTTAATTTGATTTAATTAATAAAATAAGCCACTTCTTGAAGTCTTTCAGTGCCGTATCCATTTCTACTGTAATTACCTGAAACATGTTTGAAAAAGGTTTTGTCAGCGGGAAATACTGAGTGAATCATTCTATTTATTAAAATGACACATTTGTTATAATATACAGTATTAAGAGTGATTACAATGTTTCTGATATCAAGCCAACTACCCACGGTATTTGTCACTCGACCCATTGGCCCATTCGTCCAATGGTGACTGTGACTATGGTCATATCCCCCATTGGCTGCCCCAATGGTGACGATTATCAAGTAATGTATACAAAACCCCACATACCGGCTGTAATATGGTGATTACATAAACTTAATCCCTGTAATTATAACTTTGAAATAAATAGGGTTTTGTAAATAGATTTGATAAAAAGAGAGAATGACTCACAGATAATCATGTAGATTCATACGGACAGAATTTAGTCTACAGATAAGCCTTGATATATTGCAGATTTATACAGGCAGGGCTTAGCCTATTGATTTTGCCTTGTAACCTAGTGCATACGAACTAGGTAGGTAACTTAATACAATAATTACGATAACTCACGAGATCAAATTCTCACAATGAATGACAAAGTGCAATACTTCATCCATCGAATTAACGATGATCCGTCAAATTAATGACGAACGACAAAGTATAATACTTCATCCATCGAATTAACGATGATCCGTCAAATTAATGACGAACGATAAAGTATAACCCTAGTGTGGGCGGCACTTAAACATCCATTGGATATATTGATTGGTCGGAAAATGAATCGTAATAGCGATTAAGTTAATACCCTGTATCGTAGCAGAATTAGAGCTAGTGTGTGTTTGGTAGAAATAAAAATATATATTTGTAATTTAAGTATAGTACCCCTGATTCAACCTTATCCCGATGTCCCGAGACAGAACCCCAACGAACTTAGTCGGGCAGGGCCCTGACATGCGTTATGGGCTCAAATCAATCAGAAAGGGTAGCGGTGATCGGGAGTTAAAACACTTAAAACGGGGCAGAGCCTTATTATTATTAAGGCAAAATAAAAGAATTATAGAAGGGAGGTCGAATGAAGGCAGAATAGAATGAGCTGAATGTTTGATTGAAATGAGATATTTATACTAAAATTTCGAAACTTGGGGGTCACGGTTTCTTTGGACACGTACCCATACTCATATATGTCATAGTTTCCTTATTCTTCCACGTAATGCATGCATTTATGCAAAATGTCTTGTTCTAATACATACATATGTAAATTCTAATTTCATATGTTAGTTTATTTTATTGATTATTTTATTCTTTTAATATTAGTGATACACGTAGAAAAGTTTTCAAGAATTGAAATGAATTTTAAGTTTTATTATTAGTTTATTATTATAATTAATTTAACTGTTTCACTTATTTGGCGTGTATAACTTCTAAAATATAATGTTCTAGAAAATAATAAATATGTCATTCGAACGAGAATATTTTTTTGTCTACATTTGGGTCTAAGTTTCGTTAAAAATAAAGTAGGTTCAAAATACAATGTATTTTTATAATTTAATTAGTATACGGTTACTAGACCTGTCTAGGAACTTCATATTTTTATTAGTCAACTTACCCGTAGACTACCCGTCTAATAATATAAATTTTTATAGACTTTTATTTTATTAGAAAGGTCACTCATATACAGGCCAATAATATTTCAACCAACTATATATAAAATAGTGTTTAAAACTATTTGGGTTGAATATTTATATTAAAAGTAAACTAGTTACTATTTACTAGTGGTTAATAAATTTAACCAAACCTATGGTAAAAATAGGGATGTTACATTCTCCCCACCTTGTTTTAAATCTCGTCCTCGAGATTTGGGTTATGATATTTCTTTTAGACTTTTGTCATCTTTTAAAAATAATATTAGGGTAAATGATACAGATTTAAAATATCGATTTTTTTTTTTTTTTTTTTTGAATACGAGTTGTATAAAAAGTAGGATTCAATGGTTCAACTGAATTAGTTCAAGAAATCGATGATAAACGAATGAGATAAAATGATATAATTTCCAAAGTGACTAGGTTCAAACCAAAAGATATATGATCGATAGATATTTAAAATGAATGTGAAGGACTTTTTAGAATCAATAAAATTCTTTGTCAAAAGAAAACTTACTTTGATTGGAAATTGAGGAAAATTTTAAAATTGACAGGTTCAAAATGAAATAAAAGCATGAAAAATGATTTGTCAAATATTTATGATATGAAAAAAATCAAAGTGTTGAGATGAGTGAATTGCAGGGATATACCAAAAGTCAATAAAGTTAGTGTATCTTTATTTTAGAGTTCGTATCTTAAGTGATGATCGTGAGATAATAGATTACGTCTAGATGATCGCGAAATCCTATAATATTGTTATACTATATTTAGATATGTTAAACTCTTATTTAGTATTTTAAATTTCCAGTCACCTTTATGTATAAATTTTGATATGATATACATATACATGATTTATACTGTATATTCACATATATTATACTGTATATTCGATTTTTCTTATATATATATAGTTATCACAGTATAATTTAGCAGTTATAAATAATCTTTTTTATATATAAAAATATATATAGAGAAAAATTGACTTTATATCAAATATTTTTATAAAGAAAATTTATATAGGATTATATATATCGATTTTTATGAATATATGAAGATATATTTATGTGATAAAATTCAATATAGATATGGAGTCTACGTTTCATAAGAAAATATATTTTTTTTTATTTATTTATTTATTTTTTTTTACCTAAAATCTGCTAAATAAGTATGATGACTTAATTTATATACCTTAACTAGTCATTATCATGGTTAGATATTGGCTAGTGCTGCCTTGTTTAAGCATAGGTGGCCAGTCCATGCCTAACTAAGGCTAGGTTACCCAATATTTGTCCTTGACAATAACCCTGGTATTTTAAAATAATACTAACACTATTATTATTTAATATTTTCTTACTAATAATAAAACTGATATTAGTATTACATAACTAAACATACACTTAAATGGAAAATTTTCTAATAAAAATGGTGAAACCAGCCGTCCCCAGGATCGAACCCGGGTCTAGGCCACACCCTTTCGCGCATCTAACCAACCGAGCTAGGTGCCTAGTTTATGAAATTTCCATTTTGGTTAAATATAAGCACATGTACAATAAATTCTGTACTTCTTATTATAAGTCACCTACTTATATTGACTAAGTATTTACTTATCCCCCTTATGGTGACTAATAAGAATATAGTAATACTATTAGGTAATCACTTATGTAAGTTTCCATATATAAAATAAATTTTATATAATGTTTTTCGATTGAAGATGTTAAAGTAATAATTTATCACGAAAGGCTAGATTGATGTTGTAAAAATCATTTAAGAGATATATTAAAATATGACAAGAATTTGTGTATCATTATCTTATCACATGATTTGTGTTAAGATAACTTTTATAAATATCCGTATATGATATATATATAAATGAGATTAGTGCAAGCTTTAAATTTTATGAAAACGTTAGTACAAGGTGATCGTGATAAAAAAAAATGATTTAGTGAAGTCGAAGACCAAATAAGCATTTTATAGTTCTAGAGAATTGAAGTGTTTGTTGGAGAATATGATAGCTTTAAATCCATCATATGGGAATTTGAAATGAATATGAGCAAGTTCAAGCAATTGAACTTGGTTTAATCACAACGAGTTCATGTATTAATAAGAAAGTTCGGACATGGTTACAGCAAAATCATGTATGTCAAAGAAAATTGAGTTTCTCAAGAAATTTATTGACTTGATATAAAAGGGTCATCGTTTTGCTTTACTGCGGTATATAGTGCCAAAAAAATCAAGTATAGCGAAATGATATTTGAGTTTGGATAAAACAACAAATTAGAATGAAACCTTCCAGTGGTCTTCATAAATTAAACGAACCACATGCGCAACAAATGGTGCATGTGTAACGTGTGGATTTACCAAGAAATGAAATGAATCAATATTCGTTACTATGAAATAAATCCTCCTGGTATGATGACCGTTTAGGAAAAGTAGAAATGCGAAAGTCAACTTATTATATGCAGAAGTCAGAATTTTCAACAAAAGAAATATAAGAACTTCTATCTGGAATTTCGAGTGATAATCGTTATTAAGTGACATTACCAGGAAATGTCGAATAAAATGAAATAGGGAATTTGCAAAAGTATATGACTCATTTTTCAGTGCTAATACCTATGACTCCGATTAGACTGTGCACTGATGGTTGTGAAATCTCGTTAAAACATATCTCAGCGAAATTTCATGTTGCTTGTAGGATCATGTGGCAAAGTGCTATTTTTAGTTCTTCTATTGGTGTTATCGTGCCTAATTTATATTTTCCAAAGGTCTTGCCTTGAAAGTTTTGTGTGATATACTTCAACTTCTGTGGACTGATAATTAAATTTTCATGTGTTACATTATTATATCTTTACATGCTTCTTACTTGCGTAACGCGTTAGAAATTATTTTGATGACGTTTTAACTTAAAGGTTTTCCATTGTTTATTTTATCACACGAGCTACGAGACAGATGATCAAACGAAATCGGAAAAGAGATTCCTGATAAAAATCTAGATACATATGCTTGTGCTTTATTCCTATTTGACTTTTGGAATTCCTTATAAATATATATATCTATATAATCATATATTTCACATACTGAAATAAACATACCATTTGTCAGGTCAATGTATTTAACGGATTTATATTTCCAAAAACCAGTCAAATACCTGGTCATGATATTATTTAGGGAAATCTTGTCACTTGTTTGACATATTATCTATCCCGTCTTATCCGATTCGCGCCGGAGCGGTAACCTCAGTATATCTGGACAACTGGAGAGTCTACTACACCATACCCAGTCTTGCCAGAGAAAATTTTCTATTTCCCATAAATAGTATCTTTTCAAGATTTAAATGTGTCTCTTTGATTAGGGCTTTTATCCAGAATTAAGGAAACTTGTATTCCCATAACATATCTTATTCTAGACCAAGTAATATCAGATAAGCAATAATTACTTATTAATTCTTGCTTATTTATCATATCTTGCAATATTCTAATTACCATTCTTATGGTATATCAAAATCCATCCTACTTTATTTACTCAAGTACTTAGATTATCTTGAAGCTGATACTGAGGTATCTTTTCTTAAGTTCAAGTCTAAATACTATCCTATGTGCTACCAGTTAACAGCAATCTCCTAACTCTTTTATATATATTTAGGTATTATTATCATAACACCTAAAGGCTTAAAGCAGTGGCTCTGATACCACCTTCTGTCACGACCCCCGACCCACCCTGGACGGAATCGGAAGTCGCGAACAGCCCGTGGTACCGGTGATTTAATTTTTGAAAACGTTGCAGCGGAAATTTCATCAGAACCGTGAGTTAGGAAAAATATCAGAGTTTAGAAACACCGGATTTTATTTATTAACTAGATGAGATAAACCCATGTTTTACAATGGTAGCTTAAATAAAGATAAATTTGATTATATAAAACAATATTTCTTAATTTGATTTAATTAATAAAATAAGCCACTTCTTGAAGTCTTTCAGTGCCGTATCCATTTCTACTGTAATTACCTGAAACATGTTTGAAAAAGGTTTTGTCAGCGGGAAATACTGAGTGAATCATTCTATTTATTAAAATGACACATTTGTTATAATATACAGTATTAAGAGTGATTACAATGTTTCTGATATCAAGCCAACTACCCACGGTATTTGTCACTCGACCCATTGGCCCATTCGTCCAATGGTGACTGTGACTATGGTCATATCCCCCATTGGCTGCCCCAATGGTGACGATTATCAAGTAATGTATACAAAACCCCACATACCGGCTGTAATATGGTGATTACATAAACTTAATCCCTGTAATTATAACTTTGAAATAAATAGGGTTTTGTAAATAGATTTGATAAAAAGAGAGAATGACTCACAGATAATCATGTAGATTCATACGGACAGAATTTAGTCTACAGATAAGCCTTGATATATTGCAGATTTATACAGGCAGGGCTTAGCCTATTGATTTTGCCTTGTAACCTAGTGCATACGAACTAGGTAGGTAACTTAATACAATAATTACGATAACTCACGAGATCAAATTCTCACAATGAATGACAAAGTGCAATACTTCATCCATCGAATTAACGATGATCCGTCAAATTAATGACGAACGACAAAGTATAATACTTCATCCATCGAATTAACGATGATCCGTCAAATTAATGACGAACGATAAAGTATAACCCTAGTGTGGGCGGCACTTAAACATCCATTGGATATATTGATTGGTCGGAAAATGAATCGTAATAGCGATTAAGTTAATACCCTGTATCGTAGCAGAATTAGAGCTAGTGTGTGTTTGGTAGAAATAAAAATATATATTTGTAATTTAAGTATAGTACCCCTGATTCAACCTTATCCCGATGTCCCGAGACAGAACCCCAACGAACTTAGTCGGGCAGGGCCCTGACATGCATTATGGGCTCAGATCAATCAGAAAGGGTAGCGGTGATCGGGAGTTAAAACACTTAAAACGGGGCAGAGCCTTATTATTATTAAGGCAAAATAAAAGAATTATAGAAGGGAGGTCGAATGAAGGCAGAATAGAATGAGCTGAATGTTTGATTGAAATGAGATATTTATACTAAAATTTCGAAACTTGGGGGTCACGGTTTCTTTGGACACGTACCCATACTCATATATGTCATAGTTTCCTTATTCTTCCACGTAATGCATGCATTTATGCAAAATGTCTTGTTCTAATACATACATATGTAAATTCTAATTTCATATGTTAGTTTATTTTATTGATTATTTTATTCTTTTAATATTAGTGATACACGTAGAAAAGTTTTCAAGAATTGAAATGAATTTTAAGTTTTATTATTAGTTTATTATTATAATTAATTTAACTGTTTCACTTATTTAGCGTGTATAACTTCTAAAATATAATGTTCTAGAAAATAATAAATATGTCATTCGAACGAGAATATTTTTTTGTCTACATTTGGGTCTAAGTTTCATTAAAAATAAAGTAGGTTCAAAATACAATGTATTTTTATAATTTAATTAGTATACGGTTACTAGACCTGTCTAGGAACTTCATATTTTTATTAGTCAACTTACCCGTAGACTACCCGTCTAATAATATAAATTTTTATAGACTTTTATTTTATTAGAAAGGTCACTCATATACAGGCCAATAATATTTCAACCAACTATATATAAAATAGTGTTTAAAACTATTTGGGTTGAATATTTATATTAAAAGTAAACTAGTTACTATTTACTAGTGGTTAATAAATTTAACCAAACCTATGGTAAAAATAGGGATGTTACAAGTTAAGCTTTCTAGTAACCGCACGTCTTCTGCGGTTTATCTCTCAAGTAACCGCACGTCCTCAAAGGTGTAGCTTTCTGGTAACCGTTCGTTCTTTGCGGTTACCTCGTTGCCGAACCTCGTTTGCCATGTTTCTTTGAGGATCGTGGGGTAGTTGCGTCATTGTTGGCCGTGTTTTGTCGAACAATGTGAATCTGGACTATGGGCAAATAAACATGATCATAGGCAGGGTTGTGCCCCACCATTGTTTATTCTATGCGGTCCATAGGTGGGTAACTAGTCATAGGCAGACTTGTTACCGCTGTTCTGGAGCCACTTTCCTTCACGCTTTGGTGGAAAGTAGTTTCCCTGTAAGTGGCGTTGCCGGAAGAGATCTTTTTAGATACTTGGGAAGTTGGTTGAAACTCTTCCGCATTCGTTTTGTAGCCACTTTCCTTCACGTTTAGTTGGAAAGCAGTTTTTCTTGAAATAGCTTTGCTCTTCCGCGTGGTGGCTTAGTTGTGGCTCTTCCGTAGCTACCGTTCGCATAGTTGCGGTTTGCAGTAACTACGTAAGAATGGTTGCGGTTTGCAGCAAAGAACTCGCTTCTAGAAGTCTTGTAGCCTGGATGTGGCTCTTGAAGGTTCAGGGGACAGGGTTGCTGATGTGCGGTTGCTCAGCATACTTGTCATGTTCCTTAAGGAGAAGCTGTTTGCGTTCCCTCTGTGGTTGTGAACCGGAAACGAGGGTTTTGAAGCTTGAAGAAGCTTTCATGGGGTGCGGTTTACCGCGTCTTGAGAAGCGGTTTTCGCAGTCCAAAGGACCGTGCTGGTTCTGAGTATCTGACACACCTGTGTGGGTTGGTGTGCGTCATCTCCGCATATTCCGCGTGTGCTCGTGGATATGTGCGGTTTATGACTTATACCCCTTTATATAATTTAAAGATATATATTTTTGCCTTTTTTGAGGGGTATGTAAAAAACGACATGCGGTATGGGTTATGGTGCGGTAACCCAGAGAAACCGCATGCCGCTTGTGTTTGGATAAGGTTGTCGCTTTCTGTTGCCTACGTCACGCTTGCACGTGTGGGTTATTGAAGTTGGTAGGATTCTGACATGTGCTGATTTGAAAAGACGTTTACACTGACCGAGGTCATAACTGCACTGTAGCAGGGAGTGAAAAAGTCTTCTTTGTCAGGCGCGTGGGCGGCCACGCGCGCGTGATAACCGTCAGCGGAAAGGTCGCTGACCACGTGTCGCCTTGTAACTCGCCTATTTTGAACGTGTTGAGGCGGTTTACTGTATCGCATTTATTGCGATGAGTATATAAAGGGGGAACCGTTTGGTTTCTCCTTACTGTTCAAAATTTTCGAAAAATTTCTGTTGAGAGAGAGAGAGCATTCCCTTCGTCTTCTCCGACCAATCTGTCTTTTATTCCGGCAATCTTTTGAGTTTTCTGAGTTTTTCTTTAACTCGAAACTTCTGTTCTACATATTTCTGATGGCTGATCCATTCAACCCTCATAATGTGGAGGGTGAAAACCCTGAAGCATCTTCTCCGGTTGCCGGAGAAGAAGAAGATGATAGTGGCAGTGTTCCTGGTGGTGGCCTACCACCATTGAAGTGGTCGAGAGTTTCATTCGACCAACTGATGGCCAAGATTGAGATGCCTCATGAGTTTGGGGCTGAATATCCCCAAACTGGTGATACTGGTGCCAGTGCTCCGGCCGGTTACATCACCATGTGGGCCGAGTGTTTTGCTGATGGTAACCTTCGTTTACCATTAACAGTTTTTGTTGCTCAGGTCTTGGAACATTACAAGATCCATATCTCCCAGATGAGTCCTTTTGGGATGATCCGTATTAGACATTTTGAATCAACTTTTCGAGCTCTTGGTCTGCCGGTTACCGTTGAAAACTTCCGGGGGTTTTACCAGTTGACAGTGAACACCGGTTTCTTTTCCTTTAGAGAACGGTATGGAAGCATCAAGTTGATGACCCCTCCGAAGGGTATTACGAAGTGGAAGTGTAAGTTCTTCTACGTTAAAGCTGCCGCAGTTGTTGTGGACATGAATATGCGGAACGTCAATGAGCCTATCCCTGCGGAGGATATTGCCATGCCTACCGCAGAGACTGCGGAGTGGTTCTCAAAGCTGAAACCTATTGAGCATAGGCAGCTGACCAACAATGAGTTGTGGGTGCTGCGGATGATGTTGACCTGGCCTAAGAGGAATTTTACGCCTGTGGTGCGGGAGAAAACTGGTGGTAAGTGTTACCACTCTTTTGCGGTTTCTTTATTCCCGTGTTTGTTATTAATTTGGACATGTATTATCAGAAATTGTGGAAGTGTGGAAGATATTTGATCCAACTTTTACTGGCAAAGTTGATCTTATTCCGACTGCGGAGGGTAAAGGTTTTAACTTGACGATTGTCCCTCTCTTCCGCGTTGCTTCACGCGCGGTGATGACTGCACCCCTGCCGCAGGGCAAAGGTATTACTCATAACCTTTATTGCTTTACCAGGTTTGTTGCTGATATTCTATACGCAGGTACCCTTGGGGACCTTGGTAAATTTGAGTCAAAGGGTGCCTCCAAAAAACATGCTGAGAAGAAACACGCAGATAAAGCCGTGCGGGGTCGCGGAAAGAAAAACCCTGAGGCGCATGTTGTTCCGCCTTTGGCGCCGCATGCAGCAGGTATCTCTCGTTCTCATTTCCGCAGATATACCGATTACGTGGTAGTATCTGACACCCTTGAGGGCTTGGGTGTTCCAGGTGCTGGTGCGGCCACAGGTGGAACTACTGCGGGTTCCAAACAAGGTGACGAGAAGAAGAGGAAAACGGAGGAAGCTGGTGATGCTGGTGGGAGAAAAAAGCCGAAAATTCAGACCAGGCGCAAGGCCTTTGTTGGACCAAGGAAGCCTGCGGTTGTATCTGGTATGTGATGCATGACTTTAACAAGTATTATGTGTTTATACTTGTTACTTTAAAGTATCTGTGTTGATTTCAGAACCGCAAGATGAAGGGTTCTTCGACTTTGATGCTCCTCCTCCTCCTCTCCCGCACGACACTGCTGCGGGTGCTGCGGGTGCGGGGGTTCATAAGGTTGTTACTCCTGAAGCCTCTGTGCGGGGGGTGGACACTGGGAAGCGTCCCGCGGCTCAAATCTATGACACAGTTGATTCGAGTGATAATGTTATCACCCAGAGGATGTTGTTGATCTGGATTTGAAGTTTGGTGACACCGGAAAGCCAAAGTCTCCAGCCGCCGAGAAGGCTTCCGGTTCCGTTTCTGGTGATGCGGGTTTTGTAGAAACTCCTATTCAGCCTGACGAGACTGAATTGGAGTATTATTATCGCTCCTACACAGAAGGCCGGGCTACGTCCTATCACCGCCCCCCGTGGACTGTATTGCAAGGGGATGACATTACCGTTGACCCCTCCGCTTGTAGGGAGGTTTTGAATGGTTTGGGCACCCCTTTTGAGGTAAACCGGGCCCGTTCTTTACCGACTGAGGTCCAGATGAACCAACTCTCCTCCATGCTTGTGGGGGGCTCCATAATGGCGAATGCCCTTATGGAGAAGTGCAAGGTGCTGGGGCGCAAGGGGGAGGAGAATGCGCGTTTACGGGCCGAGGCCGAGGAGTTGGTGAAGGCTGCACGTGAGGGTGCAGCGCAGCTTGAGAGGGATAGAGAGCAGCTTGAGAGGGATAGAGCTGCGTTTGAGAAGCATAAGCAGACTGAAGAATGGGCTGCAACTGCTGAGCTTAAACAGGTTCGTACTCTTGCAAAACTGATGTCTGATGAGCGTAAGCGTTGGAAAGAAACCCTTTCTGATGAGCGCAAGACGCTATCTCATGAGCGCAAGACTTGGAAAGAATCTTGGGGTAAACAGAATGAAACTCTCTTTCATGTTCGTCAGGAGCTTATAAATGCTAAGGCAGCAATTTCTGCATTGGCTAAAGAGAAAGTTGAGGCCGTTGCGGCTGCCCAGGGGGCCAAGGAAGCAGAGGTTCGTCTTGCCAAGGCTCTGGAAGAGGCCAAGGAGGCGGAGGCTCGTGCTGTGAAAGCTCTTGAAGGGGCAAATGTTGACCGCACCAAGTTAGGCAAAACTATCTTGGACCTTCAGGTATAAGTTCTTCCTGACTTAGAAATTGTGTTGTGTCTCACAAATTTGTTGATTCTTTTTGTATATTTCTGATTTCTTGTTAAAAAGGCTGAAGTGCGGACCCGGGGGGTCGCTCTTGAGGAAACCTCTGCCCGTGCTGCGGAAGCTGAAGTGCGAGCAAGAGAGGCCGAAGAGGCTAGAGATAGCCACGCTTCTTCAGTTGAGTTGCTCAAGGCTGATCATGAATGGATGCGTATGCGCAGGATCGGGCATGTAAGTATTCGTTGCCTTGTTATTTTTGTTGTAGGTTTGCCTTTGATAATCATTGTATTCATGTTTCGCAGATTGTTACTGCCATTCTTGACGCACCCGAGACCGTAGCAGGTATTAACGAGATCAGGGAGCGTGCCCGGGATGCTGGTTTCAAAGCTGGCTACAACCGTTGTATTAGTCATTTGAACGTTGCAGCGCGTGGCGGGCTTTCTGATGAGCGGTCCGGGTTTCATGGCGTAGACACTGAAGCGCTTCTTGCTGCCGCGGTTAAGGAGTTTAATGAAACAACCCTCACAGATCTTGAAGAACTTGAAAAGTGTCTAGAATCGGAGGATTATGTGGACCGCTTGCGAGTCTTGTACGCTGATGAAGATGATGAGGAAAAACCAGATGTTGAGGGCACGGATGGTGCGGGCCCCAGTGGCACAAAGGAAGATTAGATTGGCCTGCGTGCCTCTTTTGTTTCCTTATGTAACCGTTACAAAACTTTATGTAAATTCCTTGTGCAGGAATTTTTTGAATATAAAGATTTGTTGTTTTAATTTTTACAAGTGTTTTTAGTACTTGCATGTTTGAATTTGTATGCGTTTAGTGTTACTGTGAGTAATACTAAATCTGTAATTGCCTTTTGCATATCTAGGTGATATGCAAGTATGAAGATTCGTCTCTGGTTAGACAAACAGTATTGCCATTGCTGGCCTATTACAATAATTGCGTGTGGTTACCATTCTGTGTGGGTATCACGAATGAAGATTTTGCTAATCTGTTTTTGTGTATACCTCAGAGTGGAACACGCATTTGTAATAGAAATAAATAAACAATATTGCATTGAATCGTCTATTTATTTATTTGCAAATGGCCTGCGGCCCGATAGATTACATGCAGAAAACATGGCTTACATATAACAGCGTCGAAGTTGCTGTGTGTTCCATGTGCGTGCGATAGTTTCGCCTTCTAATGTTTGTAGTTTGTACGCGCCTTTGCCCAGGACCTCTTGGATGAGGTACGGTCCTTCCCACTTGGGGGCAAGTTTCCCTGGGCGTTCTGCGTTGGATGCTTCGTTGTCACGAAGGACGTAGTCTCCAGGGTTGAAAGTACAAATGCGAACGCGTGCATTGTAGTATTTTTCCAACTTGGTTTTGTACTTGGCCTCGTTGATGGCAGCGTTTTCGCGCCTTTCTTCCAAGAGGTCCAAGTCAACCCTGCGTTCCTCATTGTTGTCCATCTTGTTGATGGCCAACATTCTAGGTGAGGGGAGGCCTACCTCCGCGGGGATCACTGCTTCAGTACCGTAGACCAGGCTGAAGGGGGTCTCGCCGTTGCTTGTTTTTGGGCTTGTCCTGTGAGCCCATAGAATACTTGGGAGTTCATCAACCCAGCCGCGTCTGGCTGTTCCCAACCGTGCTCTGATGCCTTCGACTAAGCTTTTATTGATACTCTCGACTTGGCCGTTCCCTTGCGGATGCGCCACTGAGGAGAATATGTGTTCAATGTTGAGCTCTTTTAGCCATTTTTGGAAGTCGTCGGCAGCGAAGTTGGTACCGTTGTCGGTGACGATGCACATTGGTAGACCGAAACGGCAGATGATATGTTCCCACACGAATTTCCTTGTTATCATAGCGGTGGTTGATGCAAGTGGCTTTGCTTCTACCCATTTTGTAAAGTAATCAACAGCTACGATGATAAATTTCACTGCTCCTGGTGCGTCTGGAAATGGTCCCACCACATCGATTGCCCATTTTTGGAATGGCCATGCGGTGGTGACGGGGATCAAGTTGTTCTTGGGACGCAAGGTCTTGGGAGCATGTCGCTGACAATTGAAACACTTGCGTAAGACTGTGACTGCATCCAGGTGCTTGCCCGGCCAATAGTAGCCGGCGTTCATGATTTTGGCCACCACCATGCGTGGTCCTGCGTGAATGCCGCATATGCCCTCGTGAATTTCTTTGATAAGGTATGTGGCATCTTGGGGGTTGACGCATCGTAGGAGTGGCCCCAGGTATGATTTACGGTATAAGATACCGTCTACCATTTGGTAATGACACGCTTTGTGTTGCAACTTGCGTGCCTCTGCTTTGCTTTTGGGAGTAACCCCTGATTGTAAGTATGCAATGAGCGGTGTCATCCAGGATGTTGCACCGTATTGGGTGACATTGACTTGGCGCAGGGGTACTGAAGGATTTTGCAGGACTTCGATGCGTACCTCTTTTGCCAGGTGTTGGAAGCTGGTGGACGCAAGTTTTGATAGTGCGTCCGCGGGTTTATTTTCACTCCTGTTGATGTGGCGAATATTGAAGGAGGTAAACTTTGACTTCAGTTGCAGGGCTTGTTCGAGATAGAGGATCATGGTATCCCCCTTTGCGGTATAGTCACCGCGTATCTGCCCTGCAACTAGTAGTGAATCGACGTGTGCTTCCAAATGTTTGACGTCGAGTTTAATTGCTAAACGCAACCCTGCCAGTAGAGCCTCATACTCCGCTTCGTTATTCGTACTTTCGAAATCGAGGCGTATTGCGTAGGTTAGCTCTTGGCCATCGGGGCTGACAAGTCGCAAACCTGCGCCTGAACCATCTTCGTTGGATGCACCATCTGTGAATAGTGCCCAGGTTTCTGTGGAGGATGGTTGTGATGCAGGGTTTTGTTCTTCTTCGCATTCTTGGATGCGGTTTGCTGGTATTTCAGCGACGAAGTCAGCCAAGACCTGGCCTTTGATTGCGGGGCGCGGCTTATAGTTCAGTGAAAGCGCGCCCGGCTCGATTGCCCATTTTGCTAACCTCCCAGAGATGTCGGGTTTTGATAGGATCGGGCCGATCCTATAGTTGGTTAACACTGTGATGACGTGGTTTGCAAAGTAACGTCGTAAACGTCTCGATGCGTGCACTAGTGCCAGTACCAATTTTTCCATGATGGAGTACCTTGTCTCTGGGTCGTTGAGCATTTTGCTGATGTAGTAGATGGGTGTTTGGACTCCTTCCCGCTCCACTATAAGTACCGCGCCTACCGCGTTGTCCGCGGCAGACAGGTATAAGATAAGTGGCTCATCTTTTCGTGGTGCGGTTAAAGTTGGGAGTTGGATCAAACACTCTTTCATTTCCCGAAAAGTTTTTTCGGCCTCTGCGGTCCATTGGAATTGTTCCTTTTTTAGACAGCTTCGCAGGGTTTTGATGAAAGGGTAAGACTTAGCTGCATGGTTGGCTAAGAATCTATTGAGTGCGGCTAGCCTACCGGCTAGTCGTTGCATTTCCTTCATCGTAGAAGGCGATGGCATGCGCTCGATCACCTGAACTTTTTCCGGGTTCACCTTGAATCCATCTTTGGTTACGATGAATCCAAGGAATTTGCCTTCTTCCATTCCAAACGAGCATTTCCCTGGGTTGAGCTTCATGTTAACGCTTCGCAGAGTTTGGAATGTTCTTTCGATGTCGTCGAGCATGGTGTTTTCCTCCATGCTCATGACGACCAAGTCGTCCATATAGATTTCGACACTTTTGCTGATTTGACCGCGAAAGGTGTCGTTCATCAATTTTTGATAGGTTGCGCCCGCGTTGCGCAACCCGAACGGCATTTTGGTGTAGCAGTAATTCCCGATGGGAGTGCGGAATGCCGTTTTATCTTCATCGTCGATTGCCATTTGTACTTGGTGATAGCCTTTGTAACAATCGAGGAAGCACTTCCATCGAAATGGTGCGAGGTTATCAACCTTCTCGTCGATCTCTGGAAGCGCGTAACAATCTTTGGGGCAGGCCTTATTGAGGTCTTTGTAATCGACACACATGCGCCAGCCCCCGCTTGGTTTTTCTACCATGACTGGGTTGGACAGCCAAGTCTGGTATTTCACTTCCCGCAGGATGCCTGCGGAGAGCAGTTCCTGTACCTGCTCTTCCATCGCCGCGTTTTTTGCTGATCCAAGGTGGCGTTGGCCTTGGATCACGGGCTTGATACCTGGCATGGTATTCAAGAAGTGTTGCGCAATTTCGCATGGTACCCCTGTCATATCTGCGGGTTTCCACGCGAAAATATCTTGGTTTCTGAAGAGGAGTTGCTTCAGGCGCGCTCTGATGGTAGGTGTCAAGGCATGGCCCAACGTGACTGTTTGTTCTGGGTGTCTTGCATTAAGGACCCATTTTTCTGGTTGAGTGTTGGGGGTAGGCCTTGCTACCTTTGTCGGACGCAGTTCGTCCGTAGACATGACTTCTCTTTGGGCGTATATTATCGCGATCCCCGTTTCGGTTGGAAAACCGATGGCGGAGTGGGGGACGGATGTTATCATGTTGAAGTCTCCTTGGGACTCCCTCCCGAGAATTACGTCATACTTTGAGGTATGAGGTAAAACCATGAAGTTTACCTCCTCCGTCCTTGTGTGCCTTCCGTTGGTGAGGCGCACAGGGAAAGTAATTTGTCCAAGGGGGGACACGGTTTCCCCTGAAAATCCAGCCAACGGGTAGTCCGCTGGCTGCAGTCGATCTTTGTCTTCTTGATCGAACTGGTTGAAGCACTGCTCGTATATAATATCGGACGTACTGCCCGGGTCGATGAACAATCGCTCGGTGCAGTAGTGAGCTAGGTGCCCAGTGATAACCACGGCGCGCCTATCGCGCGGTCCGCCTCTGACTTTTGGAAAGATGACTTGCTCGTCCTTCCAGTCATTGTCCGGTCTTCTCGCCGCCTTACGCGGTCTTCCTTTTCCTCCATTGATCATGTGGGTAGAGGCCACGTACATGGCCCTTTTACCCGTGGAGGTGCCCTCGTTGTGGGGAGTGATGCGCTTGGTAGCTTTTTGTGCGCCTGTCAAAAGGTGTTGTAGTTTCCCCTCCTTTAGGGCTCGCTCAATCTCCAGTCGGAGACTGATGCAGTTGTTCGTGGTGTGGCCCGAGTCCTTGTGATACTCGCACCAGAGTGCGGGATCTTGATTCTTTTTGGACTTCATTGGTTGGGCCGGTCTCAGGAATTGTGCATCCGTGAGGAGAACGTCGCTTGGCGACTGGTTGATCTCGGTCCAGTTGCGGTCCCGAGACTCTTTCTTTGACGCCCGGTTTTCTCGTTGGGCGTTGATTGTAGCCCTTGCGTCGGGCTGGTTGTTCCGGGGTGCATATGGCTTGGGATCGCTGCCGCGATTCCACGTGTCCCTGTTGCGCTTATTGCCGCGCTTGGGCTCTTGGCGGGAAGACTGGCCTTCCACTAGGGGTTGTGCCTTTGCCATGTGCGGTCTGAGGGACCACTGAGTTTGGGCATATGTTTTGACCTTAGCCATGACATCTTCCCACTTCTTAGGCAAGCCGTTGCCACCGGAAATATTCATAACCATTTGTTCGTCTTTGACTGCAACAATGAAATAGTTACGTGCCATCTGGTTGTCAACGTCGCCTATCTCTAGGATCTCTTTATTGTAACGGACAACAAATGCATCAAGCGATTCATTGTCTCTACGCCAGATGTTCATGACGTCCATTGAATCACGTTCATGGCGTCGTTGCTGGCTAAAGTGTGCGAGGAACTTTTGTTGTAAGTCCTCGAATGAGGTCAGTGACACTGGTGGGAGAGAATCGAACCATGCCCTGGCCAGACCTGTTAGGGTCTGTGGGAAAAAATGGCACCAGGTAGGTTCATCCCACTTACCGTTGCACCCGGCGCCGACGAAGATGTTGTTGTGATCATCAGGGTCGGTCGAGCCGTTGTATTTCCCAATGTTTAATGGGAATTTTGTGGTGGTGACATCGGCGTTGGCGATCTCTGGGACAAATTTAGAGTTTTCGGCCGCAGATTTCGGCCTGTAAGGTTTGCCCTGGTTGCGTTTTGCAGCGCGGAGGTATGTGTTGCGGGGTTGACTGGGAGGAACATAGTTGCGTCCGCCCGGTCTACTGTTGGTGGAATGGGACTCTCCGCGGTATGTACTGTCATCTGGGTCAGTATGGCCATACCCTTCATGGTGGGACTGTGGTCCCAAACGACTATGAATGTTTGTGTTGCGGCGCATTGTAGACTGCCGCCTTCTTTCTTCTTGAGAGCCTAAACGGCTATGTACGGAGTCCCTGCGGCGGGACCCGTATGAGGAATCGTCCTCATTGATTGTGCGGACATCACAATAGGAGGAGCCGCGGTCCTCCTGCCTGCTTCTGGAGGCTGGATGTGTGGGGGTCCTGTCGTCGTATCGTAAAACACGACCGACAGGTGTACGCGGTATCGGAGTAGGTCCGATACCTCCTTGTTCGTCTGCACAAGCTCTGTTGTACGTTGCGGCCAGAAGGGCCGCTTGTTGGTCATACCAGGTATGAGGGTTCATGCCTGGAGGTATGACAGTAGCGTATTGTGACAGATCATGTCCAAACGTAAGGGATACGCCCCCTTGCGCTGATGTGCCAATGTGTTCGGCATTTGGGCCTAGGGGAATGGTTCCCGCAGGCCCTTGGTTTGCGGGGTTTAGGTTATCCCCGGTAGTGTTGTTTTGACGATCAGACATCTTTGGAAAGAAAAGGATGATTGGAAAAAAGTGCTAAGAGTAGCGGTGGGCGCCAATGATGAAACAATGGTTAGCCGGGTAGGGTTAACTCACTGATCTCGTCAAGAGGGTTAATCCCTTCTTTCCGAGGATCGTTGGCTGGATCGTCTGGTGGTGGGTTTCCTGCACATGGAAACAAACCGTGACTCGTAACAAGGAGAATGGGGTGGGGGGGTGCTCCTTGTTACCACTCTCCGGCGTGAGAATCAGTAATTTGCTTGAGAAGCAAAGTATGATAGTAGTAATAGTGAGAGAGTTAGAAAGTGATACCTCAAACCTGGTTTGGGGCGAGTATTTATAGCCGAGGAGTGAAGGAGGGTAGTTGAGTAGCTAGTCTGACATCGCACAGCTATTTGCAGGTGTGTCAGACCTGTCGGATGCTGTGGTGATGCCACGTCCGGCTGTGGTGTCAGACTGTTGTTCATACATGGGCTAGTAGGCGACTGTTCCCAGTGCCACTTGCACTGTGGTGTCAGACCCACTCGCTTTGTAGGCAGGATGCGGTGCCAAGCCGCATCGCTGCTTGCGGTCATTGATGTTGTTCCCGCATTGGTTGTTCCATCCATGATTTGCGAGGGATGCGGTGTTGTGCCGCATCGCCTGTTGAGTGACTGTTACTGTTGTCCAGATCCCTTGTCGTGACGAAAATGTTCATAGGATGCGGTGCGAGGCCGCATCGCTATGCGTAACATTAGTTTCCGTCCTTAAGGTAAGTCTTCTCATCAATGGACAGATTGGACCGCAGTGTTCGCGTGTGTCTTACGCGGACACTGGATAGTTAATTGCTGTTGGGGGTTTTTAATGAGGGTAATGGTCATTCGCGGTCGTGCTGACGCGATATTTGGGACCATACCCCTTCACACACCTTCAGCCTAACAATAATAAGGATAATGATAACAAAATTATTTTTAAATAAACTAAGAGTATAAATAAATTAAAAGTAAAATTATGAGGTTGAAGAAGAGATTGTTATGTAGCATTAACTAGTTTAGAACCCCGTGTATTACACGGGTTGTATAAATGTAATTTTATATGTCAAATAATAAAAAAATATATCTTTAAAAATCTCGTTTATTAGACGGCTTGAATAAATGTAATTTTATATACCAAATAATAAAACAATATATATTTAAAAATCTCGTTTATTACATGTGTTGAATAAATATAATTTTATATATTAAAGAATAAAAAAGTTATATTTTTAAGAACCCCCGTGTATTGTACGGGTTGAGTAAATTTAATTTTATATATTAAATACTGAAAAAAGTTATATTTTTAAGAACCTCATGTGTTATACGAGTTGAGCACATGTAATTTTATATACCAAACAATAAAAAGTTATATCTTTATAAACCCTATGTATTATATGGATTGAATAAATCTAATTTTATATACTACATAATAAAAAATTATATTTCTAAAAACCTCGTTTATTACACGAGTTGCATAAATGTAATTTTGTATTGTAAAAAAAATGTTATATCTTTAAAAAACCTCGTTCATTACACGATGGATGGGGTGATTGCGGTGATGGTTCTTATAAATGTCACATAAACATAGTGATTACCGTATTTGAGTTGAGAGTTGAACACGAAAATAAAAGTATAGAACTAATAAACATTGATTAATATTTTTGTTTACCTATTATAAGCATTTTTGAAATAGGTTCTACCCTTAACTACTTTACTTTAATAAAATAAATAAATCATTTACATTTAATCTGATAAATATTTTAAAATATTATATTATCTCCTACGTGAATTGTTTAAATTTATATTAAATTTAATTTTATAATTATCTTTTAATTGATATTAATTATCTATAAAAAATAGATGGATTCAATGAATGACATCTGTCTTTCCATTGGTTTCTTTTATTGTATAGTATAGATTGAAGTCTTTTATTAATATTTAGATTAGATGGGTATTTATAAACCAGAAAAACGTTTTATATGATTCCATGAATCAGAAAAAAACCTATTTAGTTGAATAATTTTAAAAAAATCGTGTTTTTTTTTACCATTTATAAAATAATAATTTACTCGATTGTCATCTTTTGATCGTTTTGGGATGATAAGTCTGATCAACTTATCTTTATAAACAAATGATATGATTAAAGTTTTGGTGGATGTCGATTAGACCGCTCCAACATTCTTTTGTTCTATCAGTTTTGTTAAACAGGTCATTCCAGAAAGCTCTTGGTGCTCAAAGTGGATGGCACATCGGAGGACGTAAAGAGGTCGAGCCATTGACTTATTATTTTCATCAACTCTTTTAGTTTTCTTATTTTTTGATATTCTCAATTTAAATAAAGAATATTACAACTTTGGCATAAGTTATTATCAAGAATCAACTTTGTACATGTTTTATTTCTGTTAATTGAGTCTAAATTTGTACTAAACATCATCAAATTTGCAAACACCGGCCTAATTCGGATCTTACAATGTGTCTCTAAGAAAGATCCAAAATAGTTAAACTAAATTATTAGACATTAACTTAAGTATCCATTACATTTTTTTAACTGCTAAAATTACTACACTTGTCATTTACATATATTAAAACTAACAATAATGATGACCTTAAGTCGGTCTTCACTGTATGTGTGCAAAATTCTACACACCTTCATTATAATGAAAAAAAAATAGGATCGAGTCAATTGTTCGGTGAGTGAACGGTAGCAACCACATATCATGAATTAAAGTTTCATGAAAATACTAATACAGCAGGCTTATAAAAGAAACATGAATTAAAGTTTCATGAAAATGCAATAGAATTTTTTTCTAATTTAAAATACTTGCTAGGATTTTTTTTTTTTTTTCAGAACAGGCAAAGAGTGGTATAACACCAAATGTAGTTGACAAAAAACAAACAATTACATGACTAGAAGAGGCTTTTGATAAATCAAAATTCAAAACACAATTTTATATTAAAAAAGTTTAAACAAATAATTATCTATCTATTAAAAAGTACAGTTGATTATGAAAAGTGTTATACAGTCAGCTCAATTTTTATTTGATTATTTAATAATTATATTCACTTTTAAGTATATATATATATATTGTAACACCTCGAAAATTCACGTCCTATAATGTGTAGACACGTGTCAAATGTTTGAACGTGTGAAAGAATGTTATGAAGGGACTAAAGTTGACAATCATGGAAAGTATGTGAAAATACGAGTTCTAAACGTCAACAGTGAATAAATATATTGTACATTAACCCTACATGATGCTCATACCTTCAAACGAATAAATCATGGATCATACGAAGCTAAATATGAAGGAAAGTGAGAGATTACAAACTACAGGGGTTAAATGTGTCAACATGTTTAAGTTATACCTCTGAGCGACCTTTTGACAAACCCGAAGCTTTGTAACGGTTAATTATGCTCACTAGAATGCACGATATAAATTTCGTAAAGTTTCGTTATCGTATGAGCAAGTTGTGATCAAATTCGTATGCGAAGGGTTAAAAGCGTCAACGTTGAAGTTTAGGACTTTTCGGGTGACAATAAAGTTAACCGAGGGCTAAACAAAATGGGTATATGCCTTGGAGCCCTTATATGTCACTTATGAGGGTTCATAATGCAAGAAAGGAAGTCTAAGCAAAGCTTGAAGGGGCAAGGATCAAAACATAAAAATCTAAAGTTGGATTTGAGTCAGACAAGGTGTCGCGCGACGCGAGGCCCAGGGGGGGGGGGTCCTTCGCGTCACGCCTAGGCCCATCTGATGCGATTTTCTTGGTTCCTTGTCTGCCATGGCCCTTGCAATCGACCTTTAACCGATTTGCCTCATCTTGGACGACCCCTAGGCACCCCCTAAGCACTAGGGACACTTGTGGGCAAGTTATGGTCAGTTGTAGACTTAGATGTCAACATTCTATGGTGAAAAATTCACTATAAAAGGGCCATGAGTTGCAACCAAGTTCTTCACACCTTCCTTCAGCTTTCTGATCATTTCTGGAGCTCAAGTCTTCTCTCAAGTGATCACTAATCAAGCTTAGGACTTCAGTAAGTTTTCTTAACCTTTCTTAATTAAGTTTTTACTTAGTTTTAGCTTAAAATTCAAACCGTCGTAATTAACGGTTGACTTAACGATTAATCATTGTTAGTCCAGTGATTAGTCGAAGTGAAAGTAGTTATAAGTTGGTAATTATGTGGGTAATAAACCCTTAAAAGGGTTCCCCCTGATTCCCACTCTAACTAGGTCAAATGTCGGGTCAAACTTGTTAATAAAAAGTCAACAGGATACTTAAATTCTAATTTATGCATGATTAGCAATGTAGAACACATACAACCTGTTTGATCATTAATATAACTTGGTAATTTGTTACACCCTAAATCATATTTGACAAAAAGTCGCAGCGGAAACACCAACCATAAAATTTCTTGCGTTATAACAACCTCAACTGATTTAAACTTTTAACTTTAACTTAATTCTTAATCAAAAGTCTGTCATCCTCTTACTTGTTAACTAAAAACATAGCTTACATTAACTACATTTTGCATTCAACGTCCCCGTACAATCTCTCTAGTGACTCGGTCTTCGATCTCTAATCTTTTTGACAATTGCTCATTATCCGTACAACCTGCATTCACCACATACATTCAACACTTTAGTATACAATCCATAAACAAGAATACAATACAAGTACACTTTTCATTCAGCTTTCTCCCTAAGTTTGAGCGTATCATTCGCGTATTCATTCCCTTGTGAGCCTTCAATAATGTACCTGCGTAAAACTTCGTTTTACAGGCACACGATTAATACCATTAACACTTAGCGTATCCAATTTTATACTTGCGTATACTCGGCATACATCCATACCTCAATACATACATGCATACACCTATACATATCCTCATATATACATAAATACACACCTGCATACGTACATACATTCCTACGCCTTCATATATATACATTTTATCATACGTGTCTTCATATATACAATAAGACGCTTCATAAGTGTCTACATTCATACATCTTTACATACATGCATACATACACATCTACATACGTACTTACCATACCTATATCTTTGTATACATGCATACACTCAAATGTACCTTCACATGTACCCTTTCACACCTCTACATATACCCATACGTTACTTCGTCACTACATACGTACATACATTACTACATACTCACAAACATACTTACATACTTGCATCCACATATATACGTCCATACCTGCACACGTATGTACCTTCATACTTAATTGCATAATGCCATAGTCATACATAGCTACTTGCATACGTACGTACCCCGATACCTACATACATACATATATACATGCATAACTAGTACTTGTTCCCACACTATAAACTTACATACTTTCACGCATACCTATTTACATAAGTTCTACGTACGTATACATATAAACATTCAAACATGCTTATCTACAATTATGCGTCCCCTTATGCTTATAAGAAGCTTTACAAATCATCGGGATGCGTTACGGATCATTTGGAAATGCTAAAACAAACAAAACGGAGAAGTGGGCTAGACAGCCCGTCGGCGACGGGGTGGGTACCCGTCGGCGACGGCTTCTCAAAATGCCCGTCGCCCACTTTTGATCCGTCGCCAGTAAGTTAACCCGTCGGAGAAAAAGGCCAAACCAGAGCCCGTCGGCGACGGCTTCCTTACCCGTCGGCGACGGCTTCTCTAACTCGCATTTTCCTGCAGATCCGTTTCGTCGTCCGAACGCACTAAAACTCGCGTAACTTTCGAACCACTTACCCGTTTAACCTCCCGTTTCTTCCTACATGCTTGTAAATTCATATTCTATCATATGAACTTAAAATCCCATATCCGAGTTAAGGAAATTCCTAACTTACGCGTTTACGCCTATATTTTCATTTTCGGACAACTTTACCCATTCTTGTTTTCACCACACAACTCATTTGTTTTACTCCGAAACTTACATGAACTTTACTACCAAGATACCTTTACATTATTCGGAGTTTTGTTCTTGGGGTTTACACACCCAATCCCCGTTACCCGTTTATCATACCGTAAACCTTTCATACTCTTATTCCCGATATAACAACAAACCCCATCTTTGACCCGTTATATCTTCTTAACGAAATCATCGATTTCATACCATCCATTCTCAATTGCCCTCATTGATCATACTTTAATTACTAATACATATCCTTACGTAAACAACTAAAAAGTGATTACGGAAATCACTTACCTTGTGCATCCGCGTTCGTAACATCTTCCTTGCCTCATCTTGACCCGTTAGCCCTCCATGCTTGGTCCGTGCTAGTGTGGTTCCTATTCTTTCATGCCGTCATGCCATGATTATGTTAGTATTCATGCTTATTCATATTAACACATATCTTCCAATTTTTATCTATTTGACTTTCACTAACACGCATATGACATGACTTGTCAACCACATAGTTCATTATCTTCGAATTCCTAATTCGTTATCACACATAACACATAGTTGGTCTAACACGTATTCCATGATCTCTCGATTCTTATATTGGGTCAAAATACTTAATCATGTTATAAATTCTCGGTTGACTTTCAGAAAGTCAACCTTTTAGCATATAACTCCCAACTTATGAACACGCATTCATGTTGATATAGTAGACCATATTAATGACATGATATTCATTTCATACATAATGTTGTTTGACACAAACAACTACATGATCGCTTATTCACATACACCATATACACATACTTATGCTTTCATGATTCTACATTTGACAATCACATAGCTAAGTTAGACAACTTAACGTAATTCATAACATCACCCCTTTACTAGTATGGTCATATGTTATACATTTAATTATACATTCACTTCTAAATCGCAATTAAGTGATTAATAGAAACACATGGCGAGCATTGCCCATTCAAGCATAATGTACAAGCCTCTAATGCATAATCTTAACAACACCTACATTCAACCCGAATTCTTGTACTAGTTCCATCCAAAGCACACTCTTTAAGTTAGTATACCACTATTTACATCATTATCATACATCATTCATATATATCAAGCCACTTCCTAAAATCTCACATCTTAACTTCACTTAGACATTTCATCATACACTTGGTGTGCATACTACTTCCTAAGCATAAAGTACAAGCATTCTTTGCATCTTCTTACTAGTTCATATCAAGATCATCAAATTCCCACTAATCCTCACATAACTTTCATCCTAAATCAAGGTCATTAACAATAATTCACAATATTCAACTTCATATACATCAAAACCATACTTGATTAATCACATGCAACATCATCATCTTCATAACATTACTACTAGAAATGGGTTTCACCCTTAAACATCAAATTAACCTAAACCATGCATAATCCATGTTATATATGATGATTCTAACACATATCCATCATCAATTTCATACAATTTCGTGAATTACATCATAACCCGCTTTATGCATAATCACCAAACTAGCTTTTAAGACATACCTTGCGATCCCCTTGTGAAGGTGATCATTAATCTATGCTCGGTTATGAATTTGAGCTTCGTTTGACTCCTCAATTTGATGATTATGTTAGAACTAGGGTTTGGTTCATGGGGGTGTTCCCCTGATCGAGCTAGAACACACACGATGTGTGTGTTATGTGTGTGTTTGTTTTGTTTTTAAAACATAACTTTCCCCTTTTTCAACTTTGGCCCCTCATGTTTATTACTTACTCATAATATTGGCAACACTCTTGTCTTTTCATACTTCTAAACACACGCTTAACTAGGTTAAATAGCCTAGTCATTTATTTCATGACGTGTCACATCATAACATTTAACGAATATAAATATTCGGGTTTTGGGGTGTTACAAGTCTACCCCCCTTAAAAGAGGTTTCGTCCCCGAAACCTTGCTCATATCTACGGGACCATAATCCTTTACTTACCGGTTACTACCATCCCTCCTAAATAACATGCTTCTAAAACATATATATCTTTAGACCTCAACTTCTTGCCTCATGATAGTTTCTTAATGATGATCATCACTACATGTTTATTCATTCATTCCATAATCACGTCTACCTGCTTAACTCCATGGTTAACATCTTTCTACATTACTATTCCTCTCATTTCGCGCATTTACTTAAGTTACATAGGTATACGTATCATGCTCATTCATCATACAAGAGTTTAACTAGTACTCGTATATTTTACTCAAAACATTAAAATTTCACCTCTTAATGACATAGTTTTCATTCCTACGTCAACTATTAGAACCAAGCTTTTCATATTACGCCATGCCCATTCCAACATTTTTGGTTTCATCCGCTTATATACTTTCATTTCTTTCACGCATTCGATTATCCACCTAATTGGGTAATAGCATATACTCTCATAATGAGATTCAAGCATACCACTTACGACCCGGCAACATCGGGTTAATTGCTTTCAACATAATTCTTCCGTTCTATCCGTATAACGGATTGAACTTCATACATTCGTTATTGCATTCACGACCATTCGTTCTAAACGGATGGTACCTTATCCTCACTCGACTTGTTCAACTTGAACCGGTCGACGTGCATAGCTTGTTACAGCTTCCGCTTATCATAACCAAATCCACAAGGAATTTGCATCATTCTTATCTTTCATTCCTTGAATCCGTCTCGCGGATTCTAACATAGCATAACATGTTTCGAATCCGTCTCGCGGATTCTAACATAGCATAACATGTTTCGAATCCGTCTCGCGGATTCTAACATAGCATAACATACTCTCATTCTTGAGAGTCTTACATTTCTCTTCACCCTCACGTCCACCTACTACTTAATTCTAACGGACATACCTGTATTAATTATCACGGTCCCACGAACGTCATATGCTTCACGTGTACTGGCCAGGTACACAATCCACATACTAGTTTCGTGTCTTCGTGTAATTGTCACCTTATGTCCGAAGAATTAGGGTTCGGCACGTGTATCATTTTCAAAACATGTTTACTATACCTTCATGGTCCTTCATTTAGCATTTTTCTTCCCTTAATGCATTTTACCATTACATATACCCACATATTGAATTTACGTACCTGGGTTCAACTTCATCTTACTTCATGCCTTGGTGTCGGTACTTGACCGCACTCGCAGATCCTCCTCTTCAAACACTTATACTTGCCTTGCATATACCAAAACCATCAGTTTCTTTATACGTATACATAAGTACATACTTACATTCTCTTTTACCTTTGGATCTTGACCGAGTCTTGAATTGTACGGGTTTCTTATCACAAGAGCACACAGGTTTGAGTTCAAGCGCGTACCTTCTTATACTTGATTCTCTCAAACCAGGGCTCTGATACCAACTTGTTACACCCTAAATCATATTTGACAAAAAGTCGCAGCGGAAACACCAACCATAAAATTTCTTGCGTTATAACAACCTCAACTGATTTAAACTTTTAACTTTAACTTAATTCTTAATCAAAAGTCTGTCATCCTCTTACTTGTTAACTAAAAACATAGCTTACATTAACTACATTTTGCATTCAACGTCCCCGTACAATCTCTCTAGTGACTCGGTCTTCGATCTCTAATCTTTTTGACAATTGCTCATTATCCGTACAACCTGCATTCACCACATACATTCAACACTTTAGTATACAATCCATAAACAAGAATACAATACAAGTACACTTTTCATTCAGCTTTCTCCCTAAGTTTGAGCGTATCATTCGCGTATTCATTCCCTTGTGAGCCTTCAATAATGTACCTGCGTAAAACTTCGTTTTACAGGCACACGATTAATACCATTAACACTTAGCGTATCCAATTTTATACTTGCGTATACTCGGCATACATCCATACCTCAATACATACATGCATACACCTATACATATCCTCATATATACATAAATACACACCTGCATACGTACATACATTCCTACGCCTTCATATATATACATTTTATCATACGTGTCTTCATATATACAATAAGACGCTTCATAAGTGTCTACATTCATACATCTTTACATACATGCATACATACACATCTACATACGTACTTACCATACCTATATCTTTGTATACATGCATACACTCAAATGTACCTTCACATGTACCCTTTCACACCTCTACATATACCCATACGTTACTTCGTCACTACATACGTACATACATTACTACATACTCACAAACATACTTACATACTTGCATCCACATATATACGTCCATACCTGCACACGTATGTACCTTCATACTTAATTGCATAATGCCATAGTCATACATAGCTACTTGCATACGTACGTACCCCGATACCTACATACATACATATATACATGCATAACTAGTACTTGTTCCCACACTATAAACTTACATACTTTCACGCATACCTATTTACATAAGTTCTACGTACGTATACGAATACATATAAACATTCAAACATGCTTATCTACAATTATGCGTCCCCTTATGCTTATAAGAAGCTTTACAAATCATCGGGATGCGTTACGGATCATTTGGAAATGCTAAAACAAACAAAACGGAGAAGTGGGCTAGACAGCCCGTCGGCGACGGGGTGGGTACCCGTCGGCGACGGCTTCTCAAAATGCCCGTCGCCCACTTTTGATCCGTCGCCAGTAAGTTAACCCGTCGGAGAAAAAGGCCAAACCAGAGCCCGTCGGCGACGGCTTCCTTACCCGTCGGCGACGGCTTCTCTAACTCGCATTTTCCTGCAGATCCGTTTCGTCGTCCGAACGCACTAAAACTCGCGTAACTTTCGAACCACTTACCCGTTTAACCTCCCGTTTCTTCCTACATGCTTGTAAATTCATATTCTATCATATGAACTTAAAATCCCATATCCGAGTTAAGGAAATTCCTAACTTACGCGTTTACGCCTATATTTTCATTTTCGGACAACTTTACCCATTCTTGTTTTCACCACACAACTCATTTGTTTTACTCCGAAACTTACATGAACTTTACTACCAAGATACCTTTACATTATTCGGAGTTTTGTTCTTGGGGTTTACACACCCAATCCCCGTTACCCGTTTATCATACCGTAAACCTTTCATACTCTTATTCCCGATATAACAACAAACCCCATCTTTGACCCGTTATATCTTCTTAACGAAATCATCGATTTCATACCATCCATTCTCAATTGCCCTCATTGATCATACTTTAATTACTAATACATATCCTTACGTAAACAACTAAAAAGTGATTACGGAAATCACTTACCTTGTGCATCCGCGTTCGTAACATCTTCCTTGCCTCATCTTGACCCGTTAGCCCTCCATGCTTGGTCCGTGCTAGTGTGGTTCCTATTCTTTCATGCCGTCATGCCATGATTATGTTAGTATTCATGCTTATTCATATTAACACATATCTTCCAATTTTTATCTATTTGACTTTCACTAACACGCATATGACATGACTTGTCAACCACATAGTTCATTATCTTCGAATTCCTAATTCGTTATCACACATAACACATAGTTGGTCTAACACGTATTCCATGATCTCTCGATTCTTATATTGGGTCAAAATACTTAATCATGTTATAAATTCTCGGTTGACTTTCAGAAAGTCAACCTTTTAGCATATAACTCCCAACTTATGAACACGCATTCGTGTTGATATAGTAGACCATATTAATGACATGATATTCATTTCATACATAATGTTGTTTGACACAAACAACTACATGATCGCTTATTCACATACACCATATACACATACTTATGCTTTCATGATTCTACATTTGACAATCACATAGCTAAGTTAGACAACTTAACGTAATTCATAACATCACCCCTTTACTAGTATGGTCATATGTTATACATTTAATTATACATTCACTTCTAAATCGCAATTAAGTGATTAATAGAAACACATGGCGAGCATTGCCCATTCAAGCATAATGTACAAGCCTCTAATGCATAATCTTAACAACACCTACATTCAACCCGAATTCTTGTACTAGTTCCATCCAAAGCACACTCTTTAAGTTAGTATACCACTATTTACATCATTATCATACATCATTCATATATATCAAGCCACTTCCTAAAATCTCACATCTTAACTTCACTTAGACATTTCATCATACACTTGGTGTGCATACTACTTCCTAAGCATAAAGTACAAGCATTCTTTGCATCTTCTTACTAGTTCATATCAAGATCATCAAATTCCCACTAATCCTCACATAACTTTCATCCTAAATCAAGGTCATTAACAATAATTCACAATATTCAACTTCATATACATCAAAACCATACTTGATTAATCACATGCAACATCATCATCTTCATAACATTACTACTAGAAATGGGTTTCACCCTTAAACATCAAATTAACCTAAACCATGCATAATCCATGTTATATATGATGATTCTAACACATATCCATCATCAATTTCATACAATTTCGTGAATTACATCATAACCCGCTTTATGCATAATCACCAAACTAGCTTTTAAGACATACCTTGCGATCCCCTTGTGAAGGTGATCATTAATCTATGCTCGGTTATGAATTTGAGCTTCGTTTGACTCCTCAATTTGATGATTATGTTAGAACTAGGGTTTGGTTCATGGGGGTGTTCCCCTGATCGAGCTAGAACACACACGATGTGTGTGTTATGTGTGTGTTTGTTTTGTTTTTAAAACATAACTTTCCCCTTTTTCAACTTTGGCCCCTCATGTTTATTACTTACTCATAATATTGGCAACACTCTTGTCTTTTCATACTTCTAAACACACGCTTAACTAGGTTAAATAGCCTAGTCATTTATTTCATGACGTGTCACATCATAACATTTAACGAATATAAATATTCGGGTTTTGGGGTGTTACAAGTCTACCCCCCTTAAAAGAGGTTTCGTCCCCGAAACCTTGCTCATATCTACGGGACCATAATCCTTTACTTACCGGTTACTACCATCCCTCCTAAATAACATGCTTCTAAAACATATATATCTTTAGACCTCAACTTCTTGCCTCATGATAGTTTCTTAATGATGATCATCACTACATGTTTATTCATTCATTCCATAATCACGTCTACCTGCTTAACTCCATGGTTAACATCTTTCTACATTACTATTCCTCTCATTTCGCGCATTTACTTAAGTTACATAGGTATACGTATCATGCTCATTCATCATACAAGAGTTTAACTAGTACTCGTATATTTTACTCAAAACATTAAAATTTCACCTCTTAATGACATAGTTTTCATTCCTACGTCAACTATTAGAACCAAGCTTTTCATATTACGCCATGCCCATTCCAACATTTTTGGTTTCATCCGCTTATATACTTTCATTTCTTTCACGCATTCGATTATCCACCTAATTGGGTAATAGCATATACTCTCATAATGAGATTCAAGCATACCACTTACGACCCGGCAACATCGGGTTAATTGCTTTCAACATAATTCTTCCGTTCTATCCGTATAACGGATTGAACTTCATACATTCGTTATTGCATTCACGACCATTCGTTCTAAACGGATGGTACCTTATCCTCACTCGACTTGTTCAACTTGAACCGGTCGACGTGCATAGCTTGTTACAGCTTCCGCTTATCATAACCAAATCCACAAGGAATTTGCATCATTCTTATCTTTCATTCCTTGAATCCGTCTCGCGGATTCTAACATAGCATAACATGTTTCGAATCCGTCTCGCGGATTCTAACATAGCATAACATGTTTCGAATCCGTCTCGCGGATTCTAACATAGCATAACATACTCTCATTCTTGAGAGTCTTACATTTCTCTTCACCCTCACGTCCACCTACTACTTAATTCTAACGGACATACCTGTATTAATTATCACGGTCCCACGAACGTCATATGCTTCACGTGTACTGGCCAGGTACACAATCCACATACTAGTTTCGTGTCTTCGTGTAATTGTCACCTTATGTCCGAAGAATTAGGGTTCGGCACGTGTATCATTTTCAAAACATGTTTACTATACCTTCATGGTCCTTCATTTAGCATTTTTCTTCCCTTAATGCATTTTACCATTACATATACCCACATATTGAATTTACGTACCTGGGTTCAACTTCATCTTACTTCATGCCTTGGTGTCGGTACTTGACCGCACTCGCAGATCCTCCTCTTCAAACACTTATACTTGCCTTGCATATACCAAAACCATCAGTTTCTTTATACGTATACATAAGTACATACTTACATTCTCTTTTACCTTTGGATCTTGACCGAGTCTTGAATTGTACGGGTTTCTTATCACAAGAGCACACAGGTTTGAGTTCAAGCGCGTACCTTCTTATACTTGATTCTCTCAAACCAGGGCTCTGATACCAACTTGTTACACCCTAAATCATATTTGACAAAAAGTCGCAGCGGAAACACCAACCATAAAATTTCTTGCGTTATAACAACCTCAACTGATTTAAACTTTTAACTTTAACTTAATTCTTAATCAAAAGTCTGTCATCCTCTTACTTGTTAACTAAAAACATAGCTTACATTAACTACATTTTGCATTCAACGTCCCCGTACAATCTCTCTAGTGACTCGGTCTTCGATCTCTAATCTTTTTGACAATTGCTCATTATCCGTACAACCTGCATTCACCACATACATTCAACACTTTAGTATACAATCCATAAACAAGAATACAATACAAGTACACTTTTCATTCAGCTTTCTCCCTAAGTTTGAGCGTATCATTCGCGTATTCATTCCCTTGTGAGCCTTCAATAATGTACCTGCGTAAAACTTCGTTTTACAGGCACACGATTAATACCATTAACACTTAGCGTATCCAATTTTATACTTGCGTATACTCGGCATACATCCATACCTCAATACATACATGCATACACCTATACATATCCTCATATATACATAAATACACACCTGCATACGTACATACATTCCTACGCCTTCATATATATACATTTTATCATACGTGTCTTCATATATACAATAAGACGCTTCATAAGTGTCTACATTCATACATCTTTACATACATGCATACATACACATCTACATACGTACTTACCATACCTATATCTTTGTATACATGCATACACTCAAATGTACCTTCACATGTACCCTTTCACACCTCTACATATACCCATACGTTACTTCGTCACTACATACGTACATACATTACTACATACTCACAAACATACTTACATACTTGCATCCACATATATACGTCCATACCTGCACACGTATGTACCTTCATACTTAATTGCATAATGCCATAGTCATACATAGCTACTTGCATACGTACGTACCCCGATACCTACATACATACATATATACATGCATAACTAGTACTTGTTCCCACACTATAAACTTACATACTTTCACGCATACCTATTTACATAAGTTCTACGTACGTATACGAATACATATAAACATTCAAACATGCTTATCTACAATTATGCGTCCCCTTATGCTTATAAGAAGCTTTACAAATCATCGGGATGCGTTACGGATCATTTGGAAATGCTAAAACAAACAAAACGGAGAAGTGGGCTAGACAGCCCGTCGGCGACGGGGTGGGTACCCGTCGGCGACGGCTTCTCAAAATGCCCGTCGCCCACTTTTGATCCGTCGCCAGTAAGTTAACCCGTCGGAGAAAAAGGCCAAACCAGAGCCCGTCGGCGACGGCTTCCTTACCCGTCGGCGACGGCTTCTCTAACTCGCATTTTCCTGCAGATCCGTTTCGTCGTCCGAACGCACTAAAACTCGCGTAACTTTCGAACCACTTACCCGTTTAACCTCCCGTTTCTTCCTACATGCTTGTAAATTCATATTCTATCATATGAACTTAAAATCCCATATCCGAGTTAAGGAAATTCCTAACTTACGCGTTTACGCCTATATTTTCATTTTCGGACAACTTTACCCATTCTTGTTTTCACCACACAACTCATTTGTTTTACTCCGAAACTTACATGAACTTTACTACCAAGATACCTTTACATTATTCGGAGTTTTGTTCTTGGGGTTTACACACCCAATCCCCGTTACCCGTTTATCATACCGTAAACCTTTCATACTCTTATTCCCGATATAACAACAAACCCCATCTTTGACCCGTTATATCTTCTTAACGAAATCATCGATTTCATACCATCCATTCTCAATTGCCCTCATTGATCATACTTTAATTACTAATACATATCCTTACGTAAACAACTAAAAAGTGATTACGGAAATCACTTACCTTGTGCATCCGCGTTCGTAACATCTTCCTTGCCTCATCTTGACCCGTTAGCCCTCCATGCTTGGTCCGTGCTAGTGTGGTTCCTATTCTTTCATGCCGTCATGCCATGATTATGTTAGTATTCATGCTTATTCATATTAACACATATCTTCCAATTTTTATCTATTTGACTTTCACTAACACGCATATGACATGACTTGTCAACCACATAGTTCATTATCTTCGAATTCCTAATTCGTTATCACACATAACACATAGTTGGTCTAACACGTATTCCATGATCTCTCGATTCTTATATTGGGTCAAAATACTTAATCATGTTATAAATTCTCGGTTGACTTTCAGAAAGTCAACCTTTTAGCATATAACTCCCAACTTATGAACACGCATTCATGTTGATATAGT
This sequence comes from Helianthus tuberosus, assembly GCA_030545235.1. Classification (NCBI taxonomy): domain Eukaryota; kingdom Viridiplantae; phylum Streptophyta; class Magnoliopsida; order Asterales; family Asteraceae; genus Helianthus; species Helianthus tuberosus. Next base: position 31,651,340 of record CM060396.1, read on the forward strand.
AGACCATATTAATGACATGATATTCATTTCATACATAATGTTGTTTGACACAAACAACTACATGATCGCTTATTCACATACACCATATACACATACTTATGCTTTCATGATTCTACATTTGACAATCACATAGCTAAGTTAGACAACTTAACGTAATTCATAACATCACCCCTTTACTAGTATGGTCATATGTTATACATTTAATTATACATTCACTTCTAAATCGCAATTAAGTGATTAATAGAAACACATGGCGAGCATTGCCCATTCAAGCATAATGTACAAGCCTCTAATGCATAATCTTAACAACACCTACATTCAACCCGAATTCTTGTACTAGTTCCATCCAAAGCACACTCTTTAAGTTAGTATACCACTATTTACATCATTATCATACATCATTCATATATATCAAGCCACTTCCTAAAATCTCACATCTTAACTTCACTTAGACATTTCATCATACACTTGGTGTGCATACTACTTCCTAAGCATAAAGTACAAGCATTCTTTGCATCTTCTTACTAGTTCATATCAAGATCATCAAATTCCCACTAATCCTCACATAACTTTCATCCTAAATCAAGGTCATTAACAATAATTCACAATATTCAACTTCATATACATCAAAACCATACTTGATTAATCACATGCAACATCATCATCTTCATAACATTACTACTAGAAATGGGTTTCACCCTTAAACATCAAATTAACCTAAACCATGCATAATCCATGTTATATATGATGATTCTAACACATATCCATCATCAATTTCATACAATTTCGTGAATTACATCATAACCCGCTTTATGCATAATCACCAAACTAGCTTTTAAGACATACCTTGCGATCCCCTTGTGAAGGTGATCATTAATCTATGCTCGGTTATGAATTTGAGCTTCGTTTGACTCCTCAATTTGATGATTATGTTAGAACTAGGGTTTGGTTCATGGGGGTGTTCCCCTGATCGAGCTAGAACACACACGATGTGTGTGTTATGTGTGTGTTTGTTTTGTTTTTAAAACATAACTTTCCCCTTTTTCAACTTTGGCCCCTCATGTTTATTACTTACTCATAATATTGGCAACACTCTTGTCTTTTCATACTTCTAAACACACGCTTAACTAGGTTAAATAGCCTAGTCATTTATTTCATGACGTGTCACATCATAGTCATTTATTTCTTGTCGTTATCTCATGTTATATTGACAGGATTAACAAAATGCCGCCAAGATTCTTTAGACGTAGAGGACGAGGCAAGGGGCCAATCACCGCCCCCAATGACGACGAGGCAGGACCTTCGCATATGCGAGCTCCTTCTACTACCGAGAGTGACGATCCTCGACAGAACCGGAGGAACCTGTAACACCCTAATTTTACCCTTGATTTTTTTTTTATTTTTTTTTTACAAAATATAGTTTAAGTACATGACTTTCATTAACGAAGTTCATGAGTAACAAAGACCTTAGTCAAATAATGACTAAGTTAAAACATTTCAAAAATTGTTTAACATGTGTTTACAACCCATACACAACGACTACAAAAGATCTAAAACATTGCGGAAGCTTCAAAATGGAGTGTTCGGTTCTTCATTTAATCACTTGATCGCCACCCGTAAGATCCACCAATTTTACCTATGATCAAAAACGTTAAAAACATTAGTTTTTACGTTATTATATAATATAATCCCAAGATTTAACAACACATTTGAAATCACAAAAAATATAAAAGCTATTCTGGATCCACCGTAAATTACGGTATCACCGTAATTTACGGTGAGTCCTGGAAATGTTTGATCACCGTAAACCAGGAGATCCACACCGTAACATATATGATCTTTACCGTAAATTACGGTACTACCGTAATTTACGGTAGTACCTGGAAATTTTATGTCTTGTTTGTTTTGTTCATTTCACTCAAACCCAACTCTTGGAATTTACTTTTCTAACAACCACTACATCAAATTCTAGTAATTCAAACATGTTATATATTAAGCAATATCAAAGAACAATCCATCATATTCCGGAGCCTTAATCATGTTTTACTTGATTATTTGACCCGTTTGGCTCGTCTAAGGATTCCTCCTCTATGACGACTACCAACGAGTACCAACCGAATTTAATCAATCAATCAATATAACGACTCCATCGCTTAATTCAAAACAACTCTTATTCAAAGATTCAATTACACATTAGAATCATCAAGTCTAATAAATGTAACGGGTCAAGTTACATACCTTAGCGCACGCCCTTCAACCGCGAATCACCACTAGCTTGTCCACTCGACGTTCCGGTATCTTGTCCTATAGAGTTCAATTCAATACATGTTTAGAATTCTCTTTAGACCTCACTTCGCATATTATACCGAAACATCATAATTCTGCGTTAAAGCTTTAAATTTCTATTTCTTAAGCCTTCTTTGAGGCATTTCTACAAACACTATGAGGGCAGAATTTCTACATCATTTGCATTTAAGTTCATAGTTTCCTAGCTAGTTAACTTAACATCAAATAAGACCTCATATAGCATTTTAATCATCATGCCTTTCTGAAATCACTTTTCTATAATCAATTTACACTAGGATAATCATCTAAACCCTAGTGTTCATCATCATCATCATGTAAAACCCACAACCCACCTTCAATGTGTTCATGGAAATTTCCTGAATTTGGTAATGTTTTCACATAAAATTGGCTAGGTTTTACTTTTAATAACCATATCAATTCTAATCTAACCACATAACACACATGCAACATAAATCATCAGATTTTCCAATATCATGAGAAATTCAAGTAAAGAGATTTCATCAAATTTTACATACCTTAGAATCCTCTTGCAATGAGGATCACAATTCTAGGTTCTAATTCCGATTTCAACTTGAATTGAGACTTCAATTTACAGATTTTTGGAAGTTTAGGGTTTTGAATATGGGGGTGTCGCCCCCTGCTTCTTCTTGGTCGACCAGCACTCCTCAAATGGGGTGTTTGGTTTATTATTTTTTTTTATCTATTTTAGTTACACATTTAACAACTAAGGTCCCTCAACTTTCTTCAAATTATTATTTAGTAGTTTTTAACCCTATTATAGGCTATTTCTAGTCTTGTAATTAACTAGGTTAAAAGTTTCTAGTTAATAATTTCTCATCTATTTATACTTTATAGTTACAATATAAAGTTTTATATTTTCGGGGTGTTACAAGTCCACCCCCCTTAAAAAGGGTTTCGTCCCCGAAACCGAAGTACATACCAAATAATGTAGGGTGAAGACGTCTCATCTCCTCTTCGGACTCCCATGTAGTGTCCGAACCTTTCCTATGCTCCCATTTGACTTTGACTTGGTCAATTTGTTTATTTCGTAAATGTTTGACCTTTCTGTCTAAAATCTCCACCGGTCTTACCGCATAATTCAGACTATTATCCACTTCGATATCATCGTAATGGATATAGGCCGTTTCGTCTGCTAGGCACTTTCTTAATTGCGACACGTGGAACGTGCCATGGATTCCACTTAGCTCCTCCGGTAATTCCAGGCGGTAAGCTACCTTGCCAACTCTCCCGATAATTTTAAATGGTCCAATAAACCTTGGGCTTAGCTTCCCCCTTTTTCTGAATCTAATAACTCCTTTCCATGGGGAGACTTTTAGCATGACCATGTCACCAACTTGGAATTCAATCGGCCTTTTCCTTTTATCAGCATACGCCTTTTGCCTGTCTTGAGCCGCTTTCAAGTGTGCCCGAACTTTATCGATCTTTTCATTCGTGGCTCGTACTATATCTTGGTGGGCGAGTTCACGTGGACCCACTTCGCCCCAACATATCGGGGTTCGACACTTCCTACCGTAAAGCATCTCGTATGGTGCCATCTTAATACTAGATTGGTAACTGTTGTTATACGAAAACTCGACTAACGGTAAGTGAACATCCCAACTGCCTCCAAAGTCGATTATACACGCCCGTAGCATGTCTCCCAATGTTTGTATCGTTCTTTCACTTTGTCCATCCGTTTGAGGATGGTACGCAGTGCTAATGAACAATTTGGTCCCCATTTGCTCTTGGAAATCTTTCCAGAAATTCGAAGTAAACCGGGTATCCCTATCAGACACGATAGACACCGGCACCCCATGACGTGCTATTATTTCATTCATGTAAACCTCTGACATCTTTTCTGACGTATAAGTCTCACGTATTGGAATGAAGTGAGCACTTTTCGTTAATCTATCTACCACTACCCATATGGCATCGAAACCACGACTCGTTTTAGGCAACTTGGTTAGTAGGTCCATTGTGATATGTTCCCATTTCCAAACCGGAATTTCTAACGGTTGGAGTTTGCCGTATGGTTTCTGATGCTCCGCCTTGACTTGTAAACATGTCAAGCATTTTTCCACGTACTTCGCCACATCTCTCTTCATTCCGGGCCACCAATAATTTTGTTTCAAATCATTGTACATCTTGGTCGCACCCGGATGAATTGAATAACGGGATTTATGAGCTTCATTAAGTAGAAGTGCCTTTCACTCCACAGGTATGTGGGACCCATATCCTTCCGGATCGAGTCTTTAACCCGTGATTCCCATCCGACAAATCTTTCAACTGACCAATTATTCTTTCTTTCTTCCAATTCTCTTATTTTACTGCTTCTAATTGCGCCTCTCGAATACGTTCAAGTATACCCGAGGTTACCACGAGTTGCATCGATCTTACTCGTATCGGGACATAATCCGTTTTTCTACTCAATGCATCCGCCACCGCATTAGCCTTCCCTAGGTGATAACGTATTTCGCAATCGTAGTCTTTCACCATTTCCAGCCATCTCCTCTGTCGCATATTTAACTCCTTCTGATCGAAGAAGTATTTCAAACTCTTGTGGTCGGTGAATATGGTGCACTTTACCCCATACAAGTAGTGCCTCCATATTTTTAATGCAAACACTACCGCCGCCAACTCGAGATCGTGTGTGGGATATTTCTTCTCGTGTATCTTCAATTGCCTCGAGGCATAGGCTATTACCTTGCCCCGTTGCATCAACACGCAACCGAGTCCCGATAGTGAAGCATCCGAATAAACCTCCATGTCTTCGACTCCGTCCGGCAATGTCAATACCGGCGCTTGAGTTAACTTTTCTTTTAGCGTTTGAAACGCCTTCTCTTGATCAACACCCCAAATGAACCTTTCTTTCTTTCGTGTTAGCTTTGTTAGTGGTGAGGCAATCTTGGAAAAATCTTGGATGAATCTCCTATAGTATCCCGCAAGTCCCAAGAAGCTTCTAATTTCAGAAGGGTTCTTAGGGTGATTCCATTTTGATACAGCCTCTATCTTTGACGGATCCACCAATACTCCGTCGGCACTTATGACATGGCCAAGAAATTGTACCTCTCGTAACCAAAAGGCACATTTAGAGAATTTTGCATATAGCTTCTCTCGTCTAAGGGTCTCTAACACTTCTTGTAAGTGATGTGCGTGTTCAGCTTCACTTCTCGAATACACCAATATATCATCGATAAACACGATGACCGACTTATCCAGTATTGGCTTGCAAACCCGGTTCATGAGGTCCATGAAAGCCGCGGGTGCGTTTGTTAGCCCAAATGACATCACGAGGAATTCGTAATGTCCGTATCTCGTGCGGAAAGCCGTCTTCGGCACATCTTCTTCTTTGACCTTTAGTTGGTGGTACCTCGATCTAAGGTCAATTTTGGAAAACCCGTTCGCACCTTGTAGTTGGTCGAATAAATCATCTATCCTCGGGAGCGGGTATCGGTTCTTTACCGTGAGTTTGTTTAACTCCCGGTAATCAATACACATGCGCATGCTCCCGTCTTTCTTCTTCACGAACAATACCGGTGCGCCCCAAGGAGACACACTCGGCCTTATAAATCCCTTGTCAAGCAGGTCTTGGATTTGGGACATCAACTCTTGTAATTCCGACGGTGCAAGTCGGTACGGGGCTTTTGCTACGGGTTTCGCGCCCGGAATCAATTCGATCCCAAACTCTACTTCTCGTTCAGGCGGTATCCCCGGTAAATCTTCCGGAAAAACATCTTCATAATCTCGTACTACCGGTACATCTCCAATCTTTCGTGATTCTTTCTCGGGCTCATTAGCATATATTATGAATGCCTTGCATCCTCGCTTCATTAGCTTGTGAGCTTTCAACATCGAGCATACTATGGGGTTGCCTCCTTTTTCGCCATAAATGGTGACGTGTTTCCCGCTCGGAGATGTTAGTTTTATCTCTTTACGGAAACACACGACCTTTGCATGGTGTCGAGATAGCCAATCCATCCCAACGACTACTTGAAATTCTCCCATCGACATCGGGATTAGATTTATCAAATATTCTTCATCGTCGATGCTCAGTTTACAATTTTCACATACATCACAAACAATAAAGCTTTTGTTATTACCTATCTCTACTTCTAAAGGCACATGTAATTTTGTTAGAATAAATGAAGGATGTCGAATAAGTCCATATGAAACAAAGGATTTATTCGCACCCGTATTAAATAACACGTGTGCAGGAATTGAATTTACAGCAAATATACCTGAGACCACGTCAGGTTCAACCTTTGCTTCTGCGGCGGTTAGTTGAAAAGATCTTGCCTTTGCTTTCGGGGCTTCACCTTTCGGTTCCTGCCCATCCTTCTTTCCAACCAGTTCCGGGCATTCCGACTTCTTGTGACCCGTTCGATAACAATTGTAACAAACTGTCACTTTCTCCGGGCATGATATAGCCATATGTCCCGTTTTCTTGCATATGGGACAAGGCTTATCCTTGTAACGGCATTCGCCTTTATGACCCTTCCCGCAGATTCTGCAACTTGGCGACCCGCCTTTCGTATCAGATTTCTTTGCGCTTTCGTTCATTCGTGCCTTCTTAGTAGGGCTTGGATTCACATCTTGTGCCCTTCGTTCACCCCGTTCTATGCTCTTTTTCAGTTCGATCTCCCTTTCCCGAGCAGCATTGACAATCTCGGTAAGGGTCTCGTATTTTGAAGGGGTTATGAACTCTCTATACTCCGCACTTAGCATGTTATGGTAGTAATAGACCTTTTGTTCTTCGTTTGTCACCAAATCATCACAGAACTTTATCTTGTCCATAAACATCCCCGTGATCTTGTCTATGGATTCACCCTTGTGTCTGAGTTGCATGAACTCTTCCTTGATTCTATTTATGACCGCTTTGGGACTATGGTGTTTAAGAAACGGCGTCTTAAACTCCTCCCATGTCATGGCCTTAGCCGCTTCACTTCCAATCTCCTTCTTTTTGTTATCCCACCAGTCTTTCGCTTGACCTCTTAATTGACCCGTACCATAAGCTACGTAGTCATTTTCATCACAATGAGTTCTCTCGAATACTCCTTCAATATCACTTAGCCATCGTTGGCACACAATTGGATCAACCTCCCCGTTATATATTGGGGGTTTACAGGCCATGAATTCCTTGTATGAACAAGGCTTTCGTCCACCATGCTTTTCCTTTGCTGAATTGGAATCATCTTCCAATTTCTTGATTCTCTCTTCTACTATTGATAAAACTGTGTTTTGAATTTTATCAATAAAGCCCGGCAAACTGTTTTCGATCGCCTTTCCAACCTCTTCGGCAATCACTTCCTTCATTTGTTCGGTGACTCTTGGCACCGCATTATCATTACCTCCCTCAGCCATCTCTATTTCTGAAATGTTTACATAGATTGTTAAACATTCCATTTATAACACATGCTTTACTTGTTTTGATTTAATCAAGTTCATAACTTGATTCAATCACTCTTGTTTCAATTCAATCAAGTTCGTAACTTGATTTAATCATTCTTGTTTCAATTCAATCAAGTTCGTAACTTGATTTAATCATTCTTGTTTCAATTCAATCAAGTTCGTAACTTGATTTAATCATTCTTGTTTCATGCATTTCTTGTTTTTGAGTGAGCTTACACACTCTTTTCATGCATATTGTTCATTTCTCATTCTTTACGTAGTACATAATTTATTAACAAAATAAGTTAATTCTTACCGGACGATCGATCAAGCTTGAACCGAACACTTATTGACAAACTTGAGCTCTGATTACCAACTTGTAACACCCTAAATTTTACCCTTGATTTTTTTTTTTTTTTTACAAAATATAGTTTAAGTACATGACTTTCATTAACAAAGTTCATGAGTAACAAAGACCTTAGTCAAATAATGACTAAGTTAAAACATTTCAAAAATTGTTTAACATGTGTTTACAACCCATACACAACGACTGCAAAAGATCTAAAACATTGCGGAAGCTTCAAAATGGAGTGTTCGGTTCTTCATTTAATCACTTGATCGCCACCCGTAAGATCCACCAATTTTACCTATGATCAAAAACGTTAAAAACATTAGTTTTTACGTTATTATATAATATAATCCCAAGATTTAACAACACATTTGAAATCACAAAAAATATAAAAGCTATTCTGGATCCACCGTAAATTACGGTATCACCGTAATTTACGGTGAGTCCTGGAAATGTTTGATCACCGTAAACCAGGAGATCCACACCGTAACATATATGATCTTTACCGTAAATTACGGTACTACCGTAATTTACGGTAGTACCTGGAAATTTTATGTCTTGTTTGTTTTGTTCATTTCACTCAAACCCAACTCTTGGAATTTACTTTTCTAACAACCACTACATCAAATTCTAGTAATTCAAACATGTTATATATTAAGCAATATCAAAGAACAATCCATCATATTCCGGAGCCTTAATCATGTTTTACTTGATTATTTGACACGTTTGGCTCGTCTAAGGATTCCTCCTCTATGACGACTACCAACGAGTACCAACCGAATTTAATCAATCAATCAATATAACGACTCCATCGCTTAATTCAAAACAACTCTTATTCAAAGATTCAATTACACATTAGAATCATCAAGTCTAATAAATGTAACGGGTCAAGTTACATACCTTAGCGCACGCCCTTCAACCGTGAATCACCACTAGCTTGTCCACTCGACGTTCCGGTATCTTGTCCTATAGAGTTCAATTCAAGACATGTTTAGAATTCTCTTTAGACCTCACTTCGCATATTATACCGAAACATCATAATTCTGCGTTAAAGCTTTAAATTTCTATTTCTTAAGCCTTCTTTGAGGCATTTCTACAAACACTATGAGGGCAGAATTTCTACATCATTTGCATTTAAGTTCATAGTTTGCTAGCTAGTTAACTTAACATCAAATAAGCCCTCATATAGCATTTTAATCATCATGCCTTTCTGAAATCACTTTTCTATAATCAATTTACACTAGGATAATCATCTAAACCCTAGTGTTCATCATCATCATGTAAAACCCACAACCCACCTTCAAGGTGTTCATGAAAATTTCCTGAATTTGGTAATGTTTTCACATAAAATTGGCTAGGTTTTACTTTTAATCACCATATCAATTCTAATCTAACCACATAACACACATGCAACATAAATCATCAGATTTCCCAATATCATGAGAAATTCAAGTTAAGAGATTTCATCAAATTTTACATACCTTAGAATCCTCTTGCAATGAGGATCACAATTCTAGGTTCTAATTCCGATTTCAACTTGAATTGAGACTTCAATTTACAGATTTTTGGAAGTTTAGGGTTTTGAATATGGGGGTGTCGCCCCCTGCTTCTTCTTGGTCGACCAGCACTCCTCAAATGGGGTGTTTGGTTTATTATTTTTTTTATCTATTTTAGTTACACATTTAACAACTAAGGTCCCTCAACTTTCTTCAAATTATTATTTAGTAGTTTTTAACCCTATTATAGGCTATTTCTAGTCTTGTAATTAACTAGGTTAAAAGTTTCTAGTTAATAATTTCTCATCTATTTATACTTTATAGTTACAATATAAAGTTTTATATTTTCGGGGTGTTACAGAACCTTTTCAAGCCGGCTAGACGATCGGTTTCGCACAGTTCGACACCTCCCGTACATAACTCTTATGGGCCACACTCGGAAAATGAGCCCAACAACCCACAACCTTCCTACATACCCCTACAGCGATCCTTGTCGCATAATTCTTTTGGTGACCCTACACCAGTTTTTAGGGGCCGGTTTAACCCGGAAAATTTTATACAAGAACCAGTGGGTGTTAACCCATTGGGACCGGAGGACCACTTCTCGGGAGACAACGCTATGGACATGGACGAGGACACGGATCCCGTCGAACCTGCCAGTGGTACACCGAACCATCCCATTGAGATTTCGGATGGCTCTTCTTTCCACGGATCACCCTACGGTGGTCCAGACAGCTTTCAAGCTATGTTTACCCGGCACAAATGGTATTATACACCTCCTCGCCATTCACCGCCTTAGCAGCAACAACAGCAGCAACAGGATCCCTCTGTGGATTCACGGTTTGTGGCAGTCACGCCACCACTTCCACCGCCACCAGTTCAACCGGCACCTCCACAACCATCGAGGCGTAGGAGGACAGGCGCACGTATGTCTGCGCGGGCGGGGGATTTCCATTTTAGCTCCCCACGCCAATCAAGTGGCAGCCATTACCCGCCACTTCAGGAAGACCCACAGATGGGTGGACCTTCGCACCCAGTTGCACCGCAACCACCACCGATGGGTTTTGATAACCCAATTCCGGCATACACGGGTTCCATGGCGTATAACCCGTTTGAGCAGCCGGTGCACACCAACTACAACTACGCCGAAGCCGACCCATACTTGGTAGCGGCTAACTATAACCCCTAGGGACCGTATGGAGACCCATGGGGAGTAGGGTACCCAACTCATGGGTACCAGATACCTGCCAGGCCTATAATACGGACGCAATCGCAGCCGCCACAATTTTCTCCCCCAGAACGGGAGGAAATTCTTCAGAGACTGGATCAGGTTGAGCGAGACTTTCACCGCGACCGCAGGGAGAGACAAAGCTTCTTCCAAGGATTGACAAGCTTGATCAAAGGGAAGAGCAAGAAGGATCACTAAATCCTTCCAATTGTTGTTGAGGCCCTGCGTGGGCCAGTCTTGCTGTATAAACCCCTGCGTGGGTATGCTTGTTTGTTTTGACCCCTGCGTGGGTCTATCTTTCTGTTAACCCCTACGAGGGTATGTTATTGTTTAAGTCCCTGCGTGGACTATTATGTTATTTGTGTAAGTCCCTGCGTGGACTATTATGATGTTTGTTGTTAAGCCCCTGCGTGGGTAAATCCTTGTTTAAACCCCTGCGTGGGTAAGTTTGTTTATTTAAAAAGGTCCCGTTTAGGGCGACATGTAACCTTTTAATAAATTAATGGAATGTAAGTTTATAAATTTCATTTTTGCTATTATCTGCATGAATATATTATATGAAATCAAAATCATTCCTTTTAATAATAATCTGCCTATTTAAATATTGAATAAGAATCTTAAGAGTGAAACCTAGCCTGAGTGTCATTATGAAGACCTGGCCATGATGGTAAGACCTGTTTAAAAGATTCAAATCACTGTTAACATCTGTAAACATGTTAACGCTCCTGGCAGACGTGATTCATTAAAATCACACACGTCATTCTTATATAAGGATTCTTCAAAAGATTCCTAACCCAATTTAATGATCTCTAAATCATGGGTATAGGTCATCAATAAAGATGATCATATTTTGACCATACGTGGTAATATAGCGCATACGGGCCCTGCTCATTTCCATATGAGCCAAAAGACAGTGGTAGCGATGACTCCCTGTCAGATAAAGGTAATGAACTAGGTTCAAACCTTCATGCTTTGATTCTCTGAAATCATGGCTTATAATTTATAAAGGTCCTTGTGACTAGGCCTGTTGTGCCAGTATACCTTCATGTTTTGATTCTCTGAAATCATAGCTTATAATTTAAAATGTCCTTGTGACTAGGCCTTTTGTGCCATAAATAAAACCGTTATTGTTTTATAATTAGGATAAATTATAATAGAAATCCTAAATAAATATAAGTAATAAATTAACCAAATATGGTCTTTGTTTACCATGGTTAATGAATTACCCTAAGGGGCAATTCCATAATAAACTCTCAAATAAACTATTGTCCTTGTTTTCTGTAACAGTTCAATTAAAATGGCTAACTCAGACGAAATTAATAGCCATCCAGTGGAGAATATTGATAACGCCCGCATTAATCTAACGGGTGCTGAATTGAAAGCGTTGGTAGACGACGCAGTTACGAAGGCTTTAGAGCGGCAATACGAAGAGTATAGTGGGACTCGTAGTAGGACCCTATCTACGCAGCCTTCAAAGTCACCGTCCAAGAAGGACGAACCGAAGAAAGATGATGATCGACACTCCTCGAACCACCACAGTGCTCCATCTCAGCAGGTCGTATTAAATCAAGGACCCCGTGACAAGGGTTGCTCTTATAAATACTTTGTCTCGTGCAAGCCCAGGGATTTTACTGGGGAAAAGGGAGCCATTGACTGCATGACGTGGTTAGACGAGATGGACACGGTTGTGGATATCAGCGGATGCGCTGAGAGAGATGTGGTCAAGTTTGTGTCGCAATCATTTAAGGGTGAAGCTTTAGCCTGGTGGAGATCACTGATTCAAGCCACCGGGAAAATCCCATTGTATAACATGTCATGGGATCAATTTGTTGCCCTTATCAGGGAAAATTACTGCCCTCAGCATGAGGTGGAGAAGATAGAGTCTGGTTTTCTATCATTGGTGATGACAAACCTTGACTGTCAAACTTACCTCACGAGCTTCAACACGATGTCCCGGTTGGTTCCGTATCTGGTAACCCCGGAACCAAAAAGAATAGCTCGTTTTATCGGTGGTTTAGCCCCGGAAATCAAGGCAAGCGTGAAGGCTTCTCGGCCAGCTACTGTTAGATCTGTAGCTGACATATCCTTGTCCCTCACTTTGGATGCGGTCAGGCAAAGATCGCTGAGGAATAAGAAGGCTGAGAAGAGAAAACGTGAAGATGATAGTTCACGGAGGTCGAACAAGAAGCACCGTGGGAACGGTGACAACAAGAAAGGATCTGAGTCAAGGAAAGATGGGCATCATTCTGGTGAGAAGCCCAAGTGCAAGATTTGCAAGAAACAACACTTTGGAAAGTGTAGACTCGAGTCGAACTCACAGACTCAGTCAAAAACCTATGCTTGTGGTATATGCAAGTCCAAGGACCACAAAACCTTGGATTGCAAAAAGATGAGGGATGCAACTTGCTACAGTTGCAATGAGAAAGGGCACGTTAAAACCAACTGCCCTAAATACGCCAAGAAGCCTGAAGAGGCCAAGAAGACCAATGCTAGGGTCTTCAGAATGGACGCAAAGGAAGCGGTTCTAGACGACAACGTTATTACAGGTACTTTCCTTGTAAATGATGTCTATGCAAGAGTACTTTTTGATTCAGGCGCTGATAAGTCTTTCGTAGATAATAAGTTTTGTGAATTGCTGAAATTACCTGTCAAAACCCTAAGTGTGAATTATGAGGTGGAGTTAGCAGATGGCACCCTAGAAACCGTCTCTACTGTGTTAGATGGATGTGTTATATCCATTAAGAACCACTCTTTTCCTCTGTCTCTACTTCCCTTTAAGCTGGCCGGTTTTGACATAGTTTTGGGTATGGACTGGTTATCTCATAACCAGGGCCAAATTGTCTGCAACAGAAAGCAAGTGGTGATTAAGACTCCGTCTGGTGAATCACTTACCATTCGGGGAGATACCCAGTATGGGCTGCCTGAGCAAGTGACTATGCTCAAGGCTTCAAAATGTTTAAAGAAGGGTTGTGTCATCTACATGGCACAAGTGATTATTGATGAGCCTAAACCGAAGATGTTAGACATTCCTGTCATTTCTGAATACCCAGAAGTTTTTCCGGAAGAACTACCTGGCTTACCACCAGATAGGCAAGTGGAATTCAGAATTGACATCATCCCTGGAGCAGCACCTGTTGTTAGAGCACCTTACAGGTTAGCACCAACGGAAATGAAGGAATTAAGAACACAACTGGATGAATTGCTAACTAAAGGTTTCATTAAACCTAGTTCGTCTCCATGGGGAGCACCTGTCTTGTTTGTCAAGAAGAAGGATGGATCGATGCGTCTGTGCATCGATTATCGTGAACTTAATAAGGTCACGATAAAGAATAGGTATCCTTTGCCCAGGATCGACGATTTGTCCGATCAATTGCAAGGGGCAAGTTATTTCTCGAAGATTGACTTGAGGTCAGGTTACCACCTACTGAAGGTTAGAGATGAAGACGTACACAAAACTGCATTTAGAACTCGTTATGGTCATTACGAGTTCCTAGTGATGCCTTTTGGGCTCACTAATGCACCGGCCGCGTTCATGGATCTCATGAATCGCGTTTGCAATCCTTACTTAGATAAATTCGTCATCGTTTTCATCGACGACATTCTTATCTATTCGAAGAACCAAGCTGACCATGAGAAACACCTTCGCTGTATTCTCAAACTCCTACATCGTGAGAAACTCTACGCCAAATTCTCTAAGTGTGAATTCTGGCTTCGAGAGGTCCAATTCCTTGGACATGTGGTTAGTGAGCGTGGTATCCAAGTGGATCCCGCTAAGGTTGAAGTAGTTATGAACTGGCAAGAGCCAAAGACGCCTATAGAGATTCGTAGCTTCCTGGGATTGGCAGGATATTACAGGCGTTTCATTGAAAATTTTTCAAGGATTGCTGCACCCCTAACCTCCTTAACTAAGAAGAAGGTTAAGTTTATTTGGGGCCCTAAACAGCAAGAATCTTTTGATATCCTTAAGCAAAAGTTGAGAAACGCCCCAGTACTAACATTGCCAGATGGAATAGAAGATTTTGTAGTTTACTGCGATGCATCGCACACTGGCATGGGGTGTGTGCTTATGCAGAAAGGCAAAGTTATTGCCTATGCATCACGACAGTTAAAGGTGCATGAAAAGAATTACACCACCCATGACTTGGAGTTGGGTGCCGTTGTATTCGCACTAAAACTGTGGAGGCATTACTTGTATGGTATCAAGTGTGTGATCTATTCTGATCACAAGAGCCTTCAACATCTGTTTAATCAGAAGGATTTAAACATGAG
This sequence comes from Helianthus tuberosus, assembly GCA_030545235.1. Classification (NCBI taxonomy): domain Eukaryota; kingdom Viridiplantae; phylum Streptophyta; class Magnoliopsida; order Asterales; family Asteraceae; genus Helianthus; species Helianthus tuberosus. The sequence goes on from CM060396.1 coordinate 31,666,377, forward strand.
GCAACGCCGTTGGATGGAGACTTTAAATGATTATGATTGTGAAATCAGATATCATCCCGGCAAAGCGAATGTAGTCGCTGATGCCTTGAGTCGAAAGGAAAGGGTGAAACCCATCCGAATCAATGCCAAGCGCATGGAGATAAAGAACAGTTTAACAGAAAGGTTGTTAGCTGCACAGAAGGAAGCTGTGTTGGAAGCTAACTATCCTAATGAAAAGCTAGGAGTAACTGAGGAGCAGTTATCTCTTGGCAAAGACGGAATTTTGAGACTGAATGGACGAATATGGGTTCCAATTTATGGAGGACTTCGAGATGTCATCCTCCAGGAAGCCCATAGTTCCAAATATTCCGTTCATCCTGGAATTGATAAGATGTACCAGGATCTAAGGGCAAATTATTGGTGGATAGGCTTGAAAAAGTCTGTAGCCACCTATGTAGCTAAATGCTTGACATGTGCGCAAGTCAAAGCCGAGCATCAGAAACCGTCATGTTTGCTACAACAGCCTGAACTTCCTACGTGGAAGTGGGAAATGGTAACCATGGATTTTATCACCAAGTTACCTAAGACAAGGAAAGGAAATGATACAATATGGGTTATAGTTGATAGACCGACTAAGTCAGCACATTTCTTACCCATCAAGGAGACTTATAGCTCCGACATGTTAGCCCAGTTATACGTGGATAAGATTGTAGCCTTACATAGCATACCTGTGTCTATTATCTCTGACAGAGATACTAGATACACGTCACATTTTGGAAAAGCTTCCAGCAATCTTTGGGCACGCGTTTGAATTTTAGTACGGCTTACCATCCTCAGACAGACGGTCAGAGTGAGCGTACTATTCAAACTTTGGAAGACATGCTACGTGCATGTGTGATCGATTTGGGGGGTAGTTGGGATAACCACATACCACTAATTGAGTTCTCCTACAACAATAGCTACCATACCAGCATTAAGGCTACGCCTTTCGAGGCTTTATACGGTAGAAAGTGTAGAACGCCCGTTTGTTGGGCGGAAGTCGGAGATGTCCAATTATCAGGACCAGAGATAGTCTTTGAAACGACGGACAAGATTGTCCAGATACGTGACCGTCTCAAAGCTGCCCGAGATAGGCAGAAGAGTTACGCAGATCCAAAGCGTAAAGCTTTTCACTTCGAAGTAGGTGACAAAGTGTTGCTTAAAGTATCACCCTGGAAGGGGGTGGTGCGATTTGGTAAGAAAGGCAAGCTAAGCCCGAGATACATAGGACCTTTCGAGGTTATCGAACGTGTCGGGTCAGTTGCCTATAAGTTAAACTTACCTGAAGAGCTCAGTGGAATTCACAATGTGTTCCACATCTGCAATCTGAATAAGTGTTTCGCTGATGAATCACTGGTTATACCACATACAGATGTGCATATAGATGAGAGCTTGAAATTTGTAGAAAAACCATTGTCGATTGAGGATCGACAGGTTAAGAAGCTTCGAAGGAAGCATGTACCTATTGTAAAGGTCAAATGGGATGCCCGTAGAGGTCCCGAGTATACGTGGGAGGTTGAATCCACCATGAAAGAAAAGTACCCTTATTTATTTCAGTAAATCTCGGGTCGAGATTTATTTTAAGGGGGTGAGGATGTAACACCTCGAAAATTCACGTCCTATAATGTGTAGACACGTGTCAAATGTTTGAACGTGTGAAAGAATGTTATGAAGGGACTAAAGTTGACAATCATGGAAAGTATGTGAAAATACGAGTTCTAAACGTCAACAGTGAATAAATATATTGTACATTAACCCTACATGATGCTCATACCTTCAAACGAATAAATCATGGATCATACGAAGCTAAATATGAAGGAAAGTGAGAGATTACAAACTACAGGGGTTAAATGTGTCAACATGTTTAAGTTATACCTCTGAGCGACCTTTTGACAAACCCGAAGCTTTGTAACGGTTAATTATGCTCACTAGAATGCACGATATAAATTTCGTAAAGTTTCGTTATCGTATGAGCAAGTTGTGATCAAATTCGTATGCGAAGGGTTAAAAGCGTCAACGTTGAAGTTTAGGACTTTTCGGGTGACAATAAAGTTAACCGAGGGCTAAACAAAATGGGTATATGCCTTGGAGCCCTTATATGTCACTTATGAGGGTTCATAATGCAAGAAAGGAAGTCTAAGCAAAGCTTGAAGGGGCAAGGATCAAAACATAAAAATCTAAAGTTGGATTTGAGTCAGACAAGGTGTCGCGCGACGCGAGGCCCAGGGGGGGGGGGGGTCCTTCGCGTCACGCCTAGGCCCATCTGATGCGATTTTCTTGGTTCCTTGTCTGCCATGGCCCTTGCAATCGACCTTTAACCGATTTGCCTCATCTTGGACGACCCCTAGGCACCCCCTAAGCACTAGGGACACTTGTGGGCAAGTTATGGTCAGTTGTAGACTTAGATGTCAACATTCTATGGTGAAAAATTCACTATAAAAGGGCCATGAGTTGCAACCAAGTTCTTCACACCTTCCTTCAGCTTTCTGATCATTTCTGGAGCTCAAGTCTTCTCTCAAGTGATCACTAATCAAGCTTAGGACTTCAGTAAGTTTTCTTAACCTTTCTTAATTAAGTTTTTACTTAGTTTTAGCTTAAAATTCAAACCGTCGTAATTAACGGTTGACTTAACGATTAATCATTGTTAGTCCAGTGATTAGTCGAAGTGAAAGTAGTTATAAGTTGGTAATTATGTGGGTAATAAACCCTTAAAAGGGTTCCCCCTGATTCCCACTCTAACTAGGTCAAATGTCGGGTCAAACTTGTTAATAAAAAGTCAACAGGATACTTAAATTCTAATTTATGCATGATTAGCAATGTAGAACACATACAACCTGTTTGATCATTAATATAACTTGGTAATTAGTGTAAGAACATGTCTAAACATGTTCAACCCGACAATTTCCTGTTTAGACCCGGTTCGGAACCGAAAGTCGCAAAGCTTTGACTTTTGCTTTGACTTCAGTTCTGACCCGTTTTGGTATGATTTAGAAATACCTAAGAGCTTCATTTGGACCAGGTTACATGCTAGTATAACCCTCTGTGATTATACACCATGGTTCATTAGTTAACCGATTAATACGCATGATCCCGTTAATTGCTCATATGTTGACCATTGTGCCCTTTTCACTTTAAAACGTGATTTTTGAAAATGTAAAAGTGTAGAAACCTTAGTTATTGATATATAAACGTGTATGCAAAGTTTGACATCAGTTTGAGGTGTAGAATGAGAGTTATGCTCGTTAACGTAAATTGAAAGCTTTATGTTAATTAAACGGCGTAATTAGAGTATAGCCTAGTTAAGCCTACTTTTTGATATCAAACTTCTTTCCCACTGATGTAATATATTATTTTGGGATTTTTGAAGATTTTTAATTTATTTTAGGCTGATCATAACTTATAGTCGTAGGCTTAATCCGGTAATTGTCGGTTTTGCCCTTACGGGCTATAAAATGAGTTTTACATATCTAATTAACTCCAAACCTTTTGCTACTGATCACATATGATAAATAAATTATTTTAAGCCTTCTGGAATAATAAAAATATCATCTTTATGTATAGAACCCGGAAATGGCTTATAATCGCCTTTTTAAGCGTTTTTAACGCATAGTATGTACTAGAACTATTTTAAACATACAAGGGTTGATACCTACTGATATTTTAGGCAAATTATAATATTTTAACAGTAAGCAAAGGTTGATAAACTCAGACTTCAGTTTTGAGCTTTTCGGCTTGTGTGAAATTACCAAAATGCCCCTACGGTGCATAGTTTGGTTATAATTGATAAATTTCACATATATACTCTACCCTACTATTATAACTTACTAAACCCAGTATTTTTGCTGATTATATCAGGCCTGTAACTCAGGTAAATACTTAAACTCTTTTATAACCTTATAAATGACCAAACTACCCCTACGAGGCATAGTTTGTGTTTAAATTCGTTCCGGGCATAATAAAAGACATCTTACTGATGTCACAACATATTTGAAGCATATTAACTTAGGAAACCTGTATATGGCTCTCATGAATACCCGTTACGCTTATTACGCGTTCGGTTCGGTTTATGTAACGAGTTACATAAATTAGCCGAAACGGGTCAAACCTTATCGGTTTTATCTCAAAATCTAGAGTGTGTATGAAATACCCATATTAAGCAAGTCTCTGAACTTGTCGGGTCTAAATCACATTCTATCCGGTCTTCGCTTAATCATGCGTACGAACCGTATCATTGAAACTAACCGGTCTAAACTTAAGCTTAACTAAAGACCCGTTAGGATTCTAATAGGTTATTATAAACCTTCGTTCCAGATTAGGAGAACCAGTAAAAGCTACTTGCAATTGCTTATTGTGAATTATACTTTGCTCAGGTAAATACTCTTAACTTATTTTCCCTATACGGGCTTGGGTTATGGTATATAGAATACCGCTTGGTCGGGCATCAAATCTTCCATCGTTTGGTGGTTAATTGAATAATTTGATCGGCCCGTTTAAATAGTCTTGTTTACTTAAAGCCTTTGGGGGGTTAATGACCATGTCCCGGATATCCCTGGCATCATTTTACGAAATGACCACGACTTAAGCGCGGGGTGTAGGCGTACACCCGTTAGTGCACAAAAGAATAATGTGGTGTGTCTATTGATCTTTAACCCGGACAAGATCAGGGCTACTAAATGCATAAGGAACATGTAAATCATTCACAAGATTATATATTTAAATAATTATCCCAAGTTATAAAATGTTTATGCCACGTGCATCCAAATCAATTTTTAATCATTTTTAAAATGAGTCAGTTGATTGTATTTACCAGTGTAAACTGACGTATTTTCCCAAAAAGATTAAATGCAGGTACTAAGCGTAATAGGCTGGATTGTCTCCTTAGCATCAATAAAGAGTCTCGCAAGCTTAAGATGCCTATCGTCTGTTGAACTATTGTTTCCATTTTATTTTCGATCCGTCTGTGAATAAACAATCGACAGTTGTGATATTTAATATTACAATATTATATTCGGTTGAATTATATCTTACAATTTGCTTCTGCTGTGCATATTAAATATTGTGTTGTTTGAGTATTATGTTGCCAACCACGTCACGATACCACCACCGGGCCCACCGGTGACACGTGGAAACCGGGGTGTGACATATATACATATATATATATATATATATATAGGGAGAAGATTATGCGAGAACCACCTCTTATTGCGAGAATCGCGAGAAACAATGTGAACACAACAAAAAATGCCTAAAAATAGCTAAAAATCACACAATTTTTTTTTATATTTTTTATATAAAAATCGCTACTTTTCGAAGCCAAAAAAAAATTAAAATTTTTTTTTGGCCACTAAAAGTAGCGATTTGAGCATAAAAAATATTTAAAAAAAAATTTAGATGTTTTTTGATTTTTTTTAGATTTTTTTAGGTTTTTTGGGGGTTTAGTTTTTAGCATTTTAGCTTGGGGGGGGGGGGGGTGGGGGGGTTAGGTTTTTGGGGGGTGGGGGAGGGGGGGTTTAGGTTTTGGGGGGGGGGGGGGGGTTAGGTTTTTTAGGGGTTTTAGTTTTTAGCATTTAGCATGGGGGGGGGGTTAGGTTTTTGGGGGGGGGGGGGGGGTTAGGTTTTTTTTAGGTTTTTTTAGCTATTTTAGGTTGTGTTCACATTGGTTATCGCGGTTCTCGCAATAAATGGAGTTCTCGCATGAGCCCCTCCCTATATATATATGTATATATATATATATATATATGTATATATATATATATTTCACTGATGATCTTGAATTCTAATGAGATTTCGAGTACTCTAATGATCTCGAATTCTCTTGAGATTTTGACTCCTTGTATGAGATTTTGAGTCTTGTTGAGATTTCTAGTTTTGATGATTTCGAATCTACTTATGAAATCTCGAAATCTTATAATTTTGAGTTAATTTGAGATTTATGAAATCTCGAATTCTCTTAATGATCAGATCTAGAAATTTGTTCACCAATCTCGAATTCTACTGATTAATTATGTTAATTGTGATAAGGTTGAAATTCAAATAATAATGGATTATGGTATATCGTGTTTCCGATTTAAATGATGTGTTATATTTATCCAATGATTTAATTCGAAATATTATATCTAATATTAGATTTTCAAAATCTTAATAGATAAAAATAAATCAAAATTTCAGAAACACCTTTTAATCCTAAATTCATTCGAAATTCATGAAGAACATCATGAACCCTAATTTAATATAACAATTCCTGGAACCGAATTCTAAAAATATCAATATACTAATTCACATTTTGAAAATTACATTTAGTTATGATATAATTAAATATCTACTAGAACGTAAAATACGTGAACATGAAAATTTAGACGTATTAATTTTATGTTCTTGATTTTATCAAGCTTTCAGTAAAAGTTTTTTTTTCTCAGATTCCGGGAAACAAACAGAACTGATTAAATATATGCTTTAATACCACATGTTGATTAGTTTTGTTAATATGTAATGGAAAACATGTAAATAATATTTGTTACAACATTCGGGTCTCCAGTGAGTGATGCAGACATCGATGTAGACATGATAGTCAACTTGATCTAGTTCCAATTTAGGATATATATGATTGATGGTAGTTCCTAGTTTTTTAGGGTTGAAGAACTCGTAATATATGATAGTTAACTTGATCTAGTTCCAGTTTAGGATATATATGATTGATGGTAGTTCCTAGTTTTTTAGGGTTGAAGAACTCGTAATATGGATAAAGAGGGGATCAAGATTATATGATGTTATTATGAGAGTCTAACCTGAAACTCCCTCTAATCATCTCCTTAAATACACCCAAGGGGAAACCTTATTAGTTAATAAGGGTAAATCGGTCCATCAACAATTATCAACTAATATGTTATAAGGTATAATTATATTTTGATCTATATAATTATAAGGTATAATTATATTTTGATCTATATAATATAAATGATTATAATGGCTACATGCTTAAATACTGATAATTATATATTTAATCTTACACCGATGTTATTCGATCGGTATCAGTTCGCTTCATGATTGATACAACACAAAAGGTACTGATGTTGTTGGGTTCGTCATGGCACAAATCAAAAACCATAAAAACGAATGTTGAAACCGATTCTAGTAATCTTGATATCGGTACCGATAATAGTTCGTTCGGGATCAGTTTAATTCGTTACGATACCGGTACTCAGTATAGTTTATGATACCAAATTTTTTATTTTAACTCTGATTACAATGTTGAGAAAAAAATTAAACAGAAAAATGTATTTAGTTTTTCTTAAGTTATGAGACGCAATTTATTAAAACAAAATAAAATCATTTGTAAATTCAATGGGTTAGAACTTAGAAGTAAATATAGTATTTAGGAATATTGGATTTTAATTATCCCAACTATTCGTCGTTGGCTGTCAACAGTCCCAATTTAAAAAATAATCACTGGCAGTCCCAACTATTAACATATTGGCCTCCAATGGACCCTGACTAACAGAACACTAACGCCGTTAGTCTCTGGTCGCTGGAAAACTCTTTTTTGGCCGGAAAACTCAACATTTTTCTCCAAAACCTCTTTCTAACCTTATTACAGACATTTAGTAACTTTTTTTTAGTAAAAGCCCCAATCATTGAACTCACCGGAAAACTCCTTTTTCGCCGGAAAACTTCTTTTTTGCCGAAAAACTCAACATTTTCGTCCCAAACCTCTTTGTAACATTAGATCGAACCTTTAGAAACATTTTTTCTAGCCAAAAGCGGTTTTCCGGCGACCGGAGACTAACGGCGTTAGGGTTCTGTTAGTCAAGGTCCATTGGTGGCCAATATGTCAATAATTGGGACTGCCAGTGGTTATTTTTGAAGTTGGGATTGTTGGCGGCCAATAACGAATAGTTTGGATTATTAAAATCCAATATTCCTAGTATTTATAATATTACGGGTGGATTTGAAACTCAAAACCAAAATGTAGTGTTTATAATTAGAATAGTACGTTTTTAACCGATTAATGTTTAGACTAGTGGAATTTTTCGCGCTTCAGGGTGTTCGGTTCGTTATGTTATCAGTTTTCTTTGTTACAAACTGGTATCCGACATTCGAAGAGATATGTCTAAGGGGACATCGACAAGTGTTTTACATCGATTGGAAAACCGTAACAAAGTATTGGTATCGGTACCAATTTTGTTTGGCCGGTATCAGTTTAGTTCATTACGATATCGTTACCATACCAAAGTTGTTTGGCAAGTTGAGAAAACAATTAGCAACAAATTTGGTACCAATACCGGAGTTAGTTGGATGGTATTAGTTCAATTCTCATGAAAAAGTATAAGAAAAATCAATTATATTTGACCCGTTTGAATAAACTTTTATCTAATAGTAAATACAAATAAGTACGTCGTAACTACATTTGAAATTTGTAAAACATTATATTATAATGCTAAAATAACGATAATAGTATTTATAAAAAAAGAAAACAAAACTAAACCAAGACTTAACTTTAATGACATGTATGCTTGTGCTTCGATCACTTGTACATTATTATTCACAACTCGCTTTTTAGTAAAATTTATATCTAGAAGTATATAGATATAACCGGCAACGTGGGGCTAGTCGTCTTGGTAGAGGCATAGGTCTCATGTAGGGAGATCTTAGGTTCATATTTGGGCAAATGAGGCAATTTAAGATAACTGGTGTAAAATAAAGTAGAAAGTAACATTTTCTATTACAAAAAAGGTAAAAATAAACATCTCACAAGAATATAGTCAAAATTTTATAGATATTGAATTTTCAGAATTAAAAGCGATAAACACCATCATCATCATACTCAGTAAATCACACCAATAGCAAAGCTAAGGTAGGGTTTGAGGACGGTAGATGTAGACAACCTTACCTCTACCCCCTAGGAATAGAGAGACTGCTTCCAGTGAGACCCCCAGCTCGATTGTAGTTTTGTATCAAGCATTGGACCTAAGACACATAATACTCAAACAATCGGAACATAGACTAATTGGTGTATGTACCCCCGTGTCATTTCAGCTATCAACGTCACCACATGATGCATGATTAACCATCCGCCGCTTTTAACGTTATTTTCACAAAATTAGTAACATAACGTAAAACTAGTACCATTTCACTTTTGCCCCCGAGCGCCCACACATGTATACATTATATGTGCACACCGCAAACCCTGCATTAAAATCGATAAACATAATATGTTAAAAATAATTATAATAAAAAAATTAAAAAATATTTAAAAATCCACAATTATTACACATACTATAAAAAGGCTACGGGGTTTGGCTGGAGTCACATGTGGGTGACAAAAGCCTTCCTTTTTTTACATATTGGTGACCTAATTATTATACATGTTAGAGTTAATTGCCAAAATCGTCCCTAAGGTTTGGACAGGTTTGTAATTTTCATCCAAAATAACACTTTTGTACCAAATTGCCCCCTACGTTTGTAATTTTTTGCCATTTTCATCCAAACCACTAACTTAGTTTATTTTTTCTGTTAAGTTGACGATATTTGGATGAAACTGGCAAATATAAAACCACATGGACGATTTTGACAATTTACTCAAACTCTTTTAAATTTATTTTATTTAATTAATTTTGTTACATATATAATAAAAAAGAATATACATGCAATTTTTATATGAAAAAAAATAAAAGCTTTGTCACATAATTTTTATAAATTTTCATCCAACCACTAACTAAGTTAATTTTTCTATTAAGGCGAAGGATGTTTATAAACTAAGACAGAAATTAATTTCTATTTTTTTATATATGTCAGTTTTATAAAAATAAAATCTACTTAAACCTCTAAATTTTATAAAACTAAAATGCTGGTAACCTTATTGAAAAAGGTCAAATAAAAAAATCTTATCATATGTACAAAGTTTGTAATTCATCTTCTACTCTTTTAAATTCGTTACTAAGGAAAAACAGAAGCCAGTGCCCTCCCCCCCCCCCCCCCTAATCAAACAACGTATCGTTACCAAATCTTAAAATTACCCACCAAATTGTAATTATAATGCTATAAACCAAAAGTTTCTTTACTCAAGCCACTCAGAATAAGCATTAGTTAGTTACCCTCATAATTTTAATTAAATACATATTTTATTTCTAACAACATATTTCCTAGGTGCTCAACACATTTAAAAATTATGTAACGTTTTACAATTTTTTTCTATCTCTACAACTGATAAATACTAAAAGTTGTAATCGATTGTTATGTGTTGCACACCAATGACGTTTTCTCTTTGTAAAACTGATTTATATAAAGATGTTGTAAATTAATTTATGACTTAATTTATAAAATTTAAAACATCCTTCACCTTAACAGAAAAAACAAACTGAGTTAGTGATTTGGATGAAAATTTATAAAAATTATATGACAAAACTATTAAATTTTTTTCTAAAAACTCCATGTATATTCTTTTTTATTATATATGTAACAAAAATAATTAAATAAAAGAAATTAAAAAGGGCTTGAGTAAATTGCCAAAAGCGCCCCTGTGGTTTTATATTTGCCAGTTTCATCCAAATATCCTCAACTTAACAGAAAAAATAAACTAAGTTAGTGGTTTGGATGAAAATGGCAAAAAGTTACAAACGTTGGGGGCAATTTGTTACAAAAGTGTCATTTTGGACGAAAATGACAAACATGGCCAAACCTCAGGGACGATTTTGGCAATTAACTCTACATGTTATTTCTTTTAGAATTTCGTTTTTTAGGTTCTAGAAATAGCCTTTCTATCCTTTAGGATTGTGGTAAAGTTTGTCTACATCTCACATTCTCAAGATCCTACGAATAGCTTGCTATCGTGGGATTTACTGGGTATTGTTGTTATTGTTGCTATTTCGTCTTTGAACAATTATCAAAACCGGTATTTTGCTTCGGCTTGGTATTTCGTCCTTTTCTGGATATATACGTTGACGTCTCGATGTTCTTTTTCTCATGGTTTTACGTTCTCTCGTTTGCTTGTTATACTCAATAATAGTACTGTACTGATAATCAAACTCTCATCGCTACACACCGGGGAAAATTACTAGTTGCCTATTAACAGTATATGTAATGTAATTTGACATTTTACCGCTGCAAAAAGAAACAGCTACGGGATCATGAGAAAACGCCCAAAAGTGTGGGAACGGTGAGAACGCATCCCGGCCTAACACCTGGTGCGTGATATAATTAGGCCGTATGGGCTTTTTTTGTCATTTTATCTTCCGCTTTTCCAATTCGGTGTCACAATACTGCTTCGTTTTTAGCATTTAATATTTTTTTATATTAACCAAATTCAATGATTACCTGACGTTTTTAATGGTCTCATTGTATTAATCTTTTTGTTTTAGATAGATAATATTTTTGGCGTTTATGGCGTTTCCAAATCGTCGGCCATTGGAACCCCCAAGGGGCCAGAATATCTCTCTGAATGGCTTTATCTATACTAAGTATGCTTCATCAATGGCGTTTTAGACAAGATGGAACATTGTTCTATTATATTTTTGTCATTTTACAAGCAGAAAATTATATTACAACCACAGGGGAAAAAATAGATGCAAAAAAAATAAATTAAAAATCCTAATCGGATCTCTCTTCACAATCTTCACTGTCATCAGTCTCTATCTTCTTTAATACTACAAGAACTCTCACCAAACATATGGCGTTTTTATGCAAAACTTAACAAACCCATCGGTCTGATTATTTTGTCTGCTCGTCTGTTGAAGTGGGTTTTGTGGATGTTGGGGGACATAGATCGATGACGTGTGAGTGGGTTTTTCGCTTTGCTCTTCAACTTTATCTTTATAATCATCCCACTCTTCAGTGTCATTGATCTCTTCTCCTCATCCAAGCCTTCTTCAAGAACAAAGAACACAAAATGACATATGACTGTCATCAGTATCTTTTTCTTGAAGATTTGTCCATCTCATGCAGTAAAATCTTTATTGAGTTACTCCCCTCACCTAACAATCCATTCAGTGAAACTTCACGCAGAACAATACTGAATATCCAATAAAGCATGTTAGCCATCTTTGATTTTTTTTAAATTTTTTGCGTTTTACAGTGAGTGGTATTATAGGAACATTGGCGTTTGTTTTTTTGGTGTGATCAAATGGAAGTTGCTGAGAGGTATCATTTTATAGGATGTCTTTGGCGCGTAGTTTAGGCAGGGTATTATTATAATAAAGTATTCGTCGTTTCAGTTTACTGTTTGTAATTAATGTTTTTGATAAGCTTTATCTCTGAAGTTTGTAACACGTCTCATCTTTCAAGTTTGGCGTTTTATTTTTTTAGTTTAATAAATGTTGTTAATAATAAAGTTTCCGTCTCTTCAGTTTAATGTTTTTATAGTTACTGTTTCTAGTTACATTTTCGAGATTTTGGCGTTTTGTATTTCTAATGAGGTTTTATATAAAGATGGCACTTTGTTCTATTCTCTTTTACCTTGTTTTTAATACTTTATTTAGTTTTTTTATATTTTTTTAGTTTTTTATAATACTTGTCCAAATTAATTTTATTATAGTTTGGGAGTTTTGGGGCGTTTTATGGTATGATGGCGTTTTCACAAGCATTTGTCTATGTGGCGTTTTTATTATATATAGCGTTGTTATTATATAACAATCAACTGAAAACGAAGATTAAAAAAAATATATAAACAACTGATCTTACAAATCTTCACTGTCACTAGTCTCTTTCTTCTTTTGAAACATCTTAACTGGCTGTTTCGACTTTCGTATGATTCATTTTGTTTTTTTGTTTTTGAAGTATCTTTTTGTCGCCGTTTGGAAGCACAAATGACATGAGTTTTTTGTTTGAAGTTCATCTTTATCTTCATCTTTATCTTCAACTCACTCATCAGTGTCATCCGTTTCTTCATGTCATTCAAATATTCATCAAGAATAAAGCACATAAAATGACATAAGTCTGACATCAGCCTCTTTTTCTTGATGATTTGTCCATCTCATGCAGCAAAATGTTATTGAGTTACAACTCTCAGCTAACAATCCATTCGGCAAAACTTCGCGTAGAACAATATTGAATATCCAAGGAACGATGTTTGATTTTTTAAGTTTTTGGCGTTTTACCGAGAAAAAGAACGCCACTAAATAAAATTACCTTAAACCTCTAATTTTGGTCATGCTAAACTCAATAATGTTTTGATGTATGAGATGGACAACATTGTTAATCCTCAGTTAAGAAAGATGTCTAACAATGTTGTTCACCCCATATAGCTAATCTTTATTGAGAACAAAACTGAATCTCCAAGAAATGATGGTTTTTGCAATTTTGTGGTTTATGTATGTTTTGGCATTTATAAATTGGATGGAAGTTGAGTATAAAGTCGATAAGATTTTACTCAATGAGATGGACAATATCTTCACTTAATGATTTTTGTCCATCACATTGAGCGAAACATTACCGACAACCAAACTGAATTTCAAAGAAACGTTTTTATTTTAGGAATCTTTGATATTTGGATTTTTTGGCGTTTCTATGATGAATGGTATATGTTAAATATGGCGTTTTGGGTTTGATGTGTTTAACGGAAGGTCTGAGATGTTGTATATATAGGATGTTTTTTGACGGTTGTTTTAGGCGTGATTTTATTATAATAAATGTAGTAATTAAGTCCCGTCGTTTCAGTCACTGTTTATTCAGCTTTGTCGTTTAAAACAAGTTTGGCGTTTTATATCTAATGGCTTTTAGATTAGGATGATGTGTGCTATGTAGGTTAGGGCGGTAATTTATGGCGTTTTATTCGTGAGTTGGCGTTTTGTGTAGAGAAGTCAAAAGACCCTTTTACCCTTAATGAAGCGCGACACGCTAATAAAAGTGATGTTATTTACGAAAATGCCACCGCGCCAATCTAGTCCATAGATTGTTTTGATCGGACGATCCATAACCGTTCTCACACTTTCACCGTTTTCTCTAAATCCTAACCCTATATATATATATATATATATATATATATATATATATATATATATATATATATATATATATAGGGTAAGGTTCATGCGAGAACCACCCTAATTGCGAGAACCGCGAGAAACAATGTGAACGCAAAATAAAATCTAAAAAAAATTAAAAAAGCACTCAAATTTTTTTAATATTTTTTTAACAAAAATCGCTATATTTAGTTACCAAAAAAAAAAATTTTTTTTTTCGAGTAACAGGTATCCATGCACATGTGCATATGTATCATTACTTCAATAAATTCCGTAATACGTTATCAGTAATAGACAATTGCACTTTAATTTACAATACCATCTGTAATACACTACTTTTTACATTACCAATATTCAAAATGCACATGTGCATCATTAGGTATAACCATGATATAACATGTTTTGGTACAAAAAGTTTGTGAGTTTGAATGGAGAAGTAGGCCCATATTCATGTTTTTTGGTTAGTTATATCTAGTGGTTGATGGTTTGGTTATAGTTGTTACTTTATGATGTAATATGATGATTGGATGGTATAAATGGTGTTGATATACATGTAATAAAGTCAAAATATTGGTAATGGTATTGTATTATGGATGGTAGGAGGTAATGATATTGTATTATGGATGGTAGGAGGTAATGGTAGTGTATTTTGGATGGTATGATATATGAAAGGGAAAGTGTATTCAAAGTAGTGTACCAAAACACCTTATTTCATGTTGATACATATAGATGCACATGTGCATTTCTAATATTGGTAATGTAGAAAGTAGTGTATTACATATGGTATTGTAAATGAAAGTGCAATTGTCTAATATTTGTAATGAGTTACGAAATTTGTCAAAGAAATGATACATATGCACATGTGCATGTGCATGTTTGTGTATTATGGATGGAATGATAGATGAAAGAGAAAGTGTATTCAAAGTAGTGTACTAAAACACCTTATTTCATGTTGATACATATAGATGCACATGTGCATTTCTAATATTGTTAATGTAAAAAGTAGTGTATTACACGTGGTAGTGTAAATGAAAGTGCAATTGACTAATATTTGTAATGAATTACGGAATTTGACAAAGAAATGATACATATGCACATGTGCATGGATAACTGTTACTCGAATTTTTTTTTTTTTGAAATTTTTTTAAAATTTTTTTAAATTTTTTTTATTAACAAAATATAGCGATTTTTCCAAAAAAAAAAAAATAGTAAAAAAATAAAAATAAAATTTTTGAGTGTTTTTTAGATTTTTTTAGGAATTACTGTTTGTGTTCACACTGGTTCTCGCGGTTCTCGCAATAAAGGGTGGTTCCTAACGGATCTTTGTCCTATATATACATATATATATATATATATATATAGGATTAGGTTCAAACGTGAACAAAATCCCAAGAGTGAACTGCGTGAACTGATCTGGGCCCTTGATTTTTATGATCTTGAGATTAAAGTGAGTGGCATGATGGTAATTATTTGGTTAATTTTTTTCATTTAATTAAATACAAAAAGGGTATATGTGTAATTTCAATCTTAAATTGATTGCATAAATCTCTCACAAATCAAGTAATCAATTATCCTCTTAAATTGATTGCATAAATCTCTCACAAATCAAATCAAGGATTAGGAAAGATGTAACTTAATTCAATTATTAAAATAATTATTTGTTTAAATGCGATGTACACATGTGTATTCTGATTTTGCCCTCTTTTTAATGCGATCTACACATGTGTATATCGTCTGTTTTTGTGATATCTCAGAAATTTTTTTGTATTGAATGTTGATGTACACCTGTGAATTACTGTACACATATGTACGATGCTGAGTACACATGTGTACTGTTCTATTTATATCCAAATACACATGAGTATACCGTTGAAATATGAAGGTTACGTTGATCTTAAAAATCAAAATTTGAATTCTGGTGATGAAATCTGAAATAAAAATAAAAATTAAAATCTGGTGATTTGTTGTTTGTTTTGATAATTATCTTATTAATAAATAAACATAATGTGGATAATGAATTTAAATTAGGAAAGATGTAAGTTAATTCAATTATTAAAATAATGATTTAAATCTAATTTTTTATATAATTACAAGCATACCCTTAACAACTAAAAAGGAAATCAATGGTCCATATCTGTTCACGCAGTTCACTCTTGAGAGGTTGTTCACGCTGGAACCCTACCCTATATATATATATCTATACATATAATAAAAGAAACCACTTTGATGACACTTGTCATCATATTAGGCCATGTCTTATGGATAATTATAATTTTAATTTAATCTTTTCTAATTAATTATAGATAATCCTTCTACTAAATATTATTTAGTTTAATTATTACTTTTATATTTATCCATTTACTTCAAATTCAAACTTAGTTATCTAATTTGATATTAGAGTAAATTACGATTTTGGCCCATGTGGTTATATCACTTTTACCCTTTTAGCCACAAAATGAATTTTTTAACATTTAAGTCCTCAACGTCTTTTTTTCTAACCTTTTTGGACCTCAACGTCTTTTCTTTTAACATGTGGGCTCAGATGTTAAAAGATTCGTTTTTTGGCTAAAAGGATAAAAGTGATATCACCACATGGGCCAAAATCGTAATTTACTCTTGATATTAACTATATATTTGAATGTTTTGTTTAGTTTGGTATCAAATAGATTTTACTTTTTTATTATTTGGTATATAAAATTACATTTATTCAACCCATGTAATAAATGAGGTTTCTTAAAAATGTATTATTTTATTATTTGGTAAACAATATTACATTTATTCAACTCGTGTAAAACAAGCGGTTTTAAAGATATAACTTTTTTTATTATTTAATATATAAAATTATATTTATTCAACCCGTGCAATAAAAGAGGTTTTTAAATATATATTATTTTATTATTTAATATATAAAATTCATTTATTCGACCCGTGTAATACACGGGGTTATAACCTAGTATATATATATATTAAAAACAAAACAACTAAAAAAAATAATAAAGGACCTAATGGATGCCATGGCATCAACTAGTTGGCTACTGTCTCCTTTCACCAATAATAATAAGTTGCTGCCCTTTTCACTAATAACGTTGATTCTCTATTCTCGGCCTGTAATTTTTGTTCATATAGGTTGTCTAGTTATGCCAGTTCAACTTAAATTTCAAAATTGTACCGTTTCCATCTCTGATATTCTTAAAACATGTCTATTCCGTCCAAAAACTTAACTTCTGTTAAAACCTATTGTTTAATGAAGGGTAATACCGTCATTTTCGTTTTTACTTAAACTTTATTAAAATTAGGGATAAGCTCGGGATCGGTACCGAAAATTGTCAAATATGGGGTACCTGTATCAAAAAAAAAATGTTTGGTACGGTACGATACGAAACTGGTACCGGGATGATACCGGTATTTGAAGGTAAAACTTAGTAAAATACCAATAGCATACCTAATCGAAAGTACTGATTCCGGAAACGTAAAAGAGTGGGTACCAAATATAATTCGGTACCTAGTACCAAATGCTCATCACTAATTAAAATTAAAAGGGATTAAAATGTGTGGGATGTTAATAGGGTTTAAAAAGGAAAAATAAAAGAAAAATAGAAAATGGCATTTTTATCCTTTATTAAACGAAAAGTTGTAAAAGTTTTTGGACACAAGTGGCATGTTAGAAGAATTACAGGGATGAAAATGATACAAAATTAAAATTTGACTTAAACTAACGTAATTAACTTTATTAATTATTTGCATGGTGCGACAAGAATATAGACTTGCATCTAGGATGCAAGAACATGCTGTAGTCATTACGGTATGGGTAGTTGTGTGAAATTAATGCTAGAAAACTGAATGAATGACTATATTTTTTTTTTGAACGGCCAACAAAATTTTATTTCAACTATTAGGGCCAACAACGTGTTAGCCCACACCAAATACATTCGCCAATTACAAACACCAAATACTACTATCAATTAGCATTTTCTAGAAAGCTCAAAATTACACCATTCCTCCCACGTTATATCCTTTATTTTCGATCGGCTCCCAATCCACGTGAAGCCCAAGTGCTTAATTTCGCTTATTAGCCGGTCCAGATGTATGTCTTTATCATTAAAAATCAGATTATTCCTACTCCGCCATATAACCCATATTGCCACTTGCATAACCGCATACACTAGTTTCTTCCACTTCATGCTTCCGCGGACATTTTTGTGCCATTCCAGCAAGTCATTTACACGAAAGGCAAAAATATTCGACATTCTGCACCAAGCCGATATAAAATTCCATACATTTTGTGCCAATTCACAGCCAATAAAAAGATGATCCACATCTTCCTCTTCTCGGTTACAGATTCTGCAAACAGTTGGGCCGCTCCATACGTTTCTTCGTGCTAAAGCCACCAACGTTGGCAGCCGTTCAAGTGATAACCTCCATGCCAAGAAATTTGCTTTTAAAGGAATCCAATTATTCCATATGAAATTGTTTCCCAAATTAGCGAATCTTGCCATTTACTCTTAACTGAAAACTGACCTGAAGGATCCAACTCCCACCTCCATTTATCCTTGTCGTGACCTACAACAGCCGCAATAAGTAGCTGAGTCAAAGTCTGAATTGCCTCCACTTCTTCAGCCGATTCTGGTTGCCGATCCCAGCAGAATTCGAGTATCATCATTCCATTTTCCAACTTCATTCGGTCTGCCACCATTACATTCTTCTGCCTTTCTAGAATATACAAAGCAGGAAACCTGCATTGCAACGTTCCTCCATCAAGCCACTGTTCTTTCCAGAATAAGACAGAATCACCAGCCCCTGGTACTGCCCGAAAGTATTCTACTAAGTTTATCCCTTGTTCCTCCATTTCCTTAGACACACTGAAAACTTGTTTCCATGGTCTAGGAATCGATAACTTCCTCGGGATCGGATTCCATGTTCTCTCACTGTTATGAATGCTCCAAATAACCTTCCGCCATAAGCTATCAGGGTCCACTTTGAACCTCCACCACCATTTTGCAAGCATAGCAAGGTTTGCATCTTTTAGCGAACCTAACCCGACCCCTCCTAATTCTTTAGGCGTCATCACATTATCCCATGCTACCATACACAATTTTTTTTTTTTTTTTTTTCTGGTGTTGCACCCCAAAGAAACTCCCCCCTCAGTCGTTCCAGTTGATCAATTACACCTGAAGGTGCCTTGTAAAGTGAAAAATAATACGTCGGGAGAGCATTAAGTACAGATTTTATCAAGGTCAACCTGCCACCGAAAGAAAGTATTTTTGCTTTCCATAGCGCAAGTCTCTTCTTAAAAACATCCACCACCAGCTGCCAATTTTTTATCAAATTCATATTTGCACCCACTTGAAGCCCCAAGTGTTTGAATGGAAAGCTTCCAACCCTACAACCCAACGAATCTGCAATATGTTGAACATCATCGGTGCTCACATTTACCCCATATACACTACTTTTCACAAGATTCACCTTCAGCCCCGATGCTAAGTAAAAACAGCGTAATAACCTTGTAAGATTGTATACAGTCGATGTCGACCAATTTCCGATAAAGATCACATCGTCCGCGTACAGGAAATGAGAAATAATCGAACTTTGGTTAGCGAGCCGGACTCCTTCATAGATTCCGATTGTGCATGCCCTCTTCATCACCCCAGATAATGCTTCCATTGCAATTATGAACAAGAATGGTGACAACGGATCCCCTTGTCTAAGCCCCCTATAACACGCGAACTCTTGTGTTGGTGACCCATTAACTAACACAGAAGCTCTTGCATTTATAACCGTAGCCATAACCCATTTAATGTACTTTGCCGGAAACATCATCTGCTCCAAAATAGATTCCAAAAACCTCCAGTTTACCGAATCATAGGCCTTTTCTATGTCCGCTTTAAACACAAAACCTTCCTTTTTCTTCAACCTCATCCACGGAATCAATTCGTTCAATATCAAAGGGCCATCCAGAATACTCCTGCCTGCTAAAAACGCTGTTTGTTCCTCCGAAATCAGCTTGTCTATTACTAATTTTAACCGATTCGCCAATACTTTAGATATTACCTTGTTTATGCACCCAATGAGACTAATAGGCCTATAATCCCCCAGTCCGTCCAGGTCTTTACGTTTTGGTATCAACGCAATAAACGATGACGTGCAACCATTAGAGATGGAGCCGTTCGTCACAAACTCTTCGAAAACTTTGACGAAGTCTGCCTGCAATGACTCCCAACATCTCCTAATAAACCTGAAATTCATCCCGTCTGGTCCCGGTGCCTTATCCCCTTCGCAATCCCAAACCGCATTCTTGATTTCCAACAACGAGAACGGTGATTCCAACATCTCAGCATCTTTACCGTTAATCCTCTTCAGATTCGGACAAATAAGCCCTGGTCTATCGTACATCTGCTCCTGAAATTTTTGTACAAAGAAAGCACAGATAGAATCTTTGATAAGTGGTGGTGCCATCTCCCAAACACCATTTATAATTAGACCATTAATCCTATTGGAGCTCTAATTTGCGTTTACAATATTGTGGAAATATGCTGAATTCTCATCCCCTTCCACCGCCCACTTCACCCTAGACCTCTGTTTCAAGTCCATTGTTTTTATCCGATCCATCTCCATAATAACCTTTTTGCACTCAGCTCTGGTAGCTAACTCGTTTGTAGACAGCATCCTGTCCTCGGCTTGGACTTCCAGGGCTTCCAACATTTCAAGTTTTTCTTTATAAATCGCCTCTTTTTCCTCTTTTATCGCCCACACCCGTTCCTTCAACCTGAATTTTATCCATTTTAACTATACTGCCAAGCCTAGATCAGGAGGCCCATCAAAAACAAAGTTTCCCAGTGCATGCTTAACAAAATCCATAATTCCAGGCATCATAAGCCAAGAGTTAAAGATTCTGGTTGGGCTGGGACCGTAATCTTGTGCCGCGACAGACAACAGTATCGAACAATGGTCCGAAACCATATTAGAAAGTGCCACCACGGAGGCATTTGGCCATTTACTCCAGAAATCTCTACACACCAAATATCGATCAAGCTTACTTTTATGGACACCATTATCTGCATGATATGTAAATTTACGCCCCCCCCCCCATTTGGTACTCAACTAAGTCAGCCGAATCAATAAATTGATTAACAAACCTTGCATTAAGTGGTACAAATTCAGAATTAAGCCTTTCACTTGGTTCCCTTACATCATTAAAGTCCCCGCCAAACACCCACATACCTTGCAATGATTGTTTGAGAATAACCAGCTCCTCCCACAATGCTCTTCGCTCAATCGGGTCGTTATACGCATAAATATTAACAATATTCAGCCATTCCCCAGTATGTTTTAAACTCCCTTGCACTAGTATGAATCTTTGGTTCCTAATGACATCATTACACTCGAACACGGTTGGATCCCACAAACTTACCAGACCCCCAGACCTACCAACTGCTTCTACACTTGCCATATCATATCTCGATCTCCCCCAAATTTTACTAAAGGAAAAATCAGATATACCCCCCAATTTTGTTTCCTGAATTGCTAAAAAGTGAACACAGTGGGACGTTTTTAAGCCTCTAATCCAATCCGTTTTCCTCTGGTCCCTGACCCCCCTTAAATTAACAGTCAAAAAATTCGTTGTAAACCATTTTTTTCACCAACAATTAGCTCACTGGCCTGCTTTTCGAAGCCTCCTAATTGGAATCCAAGTGCCGCCCCAATCTCCATTGTTTCAGCTGTTTCTTTTTGGATCCCATCTTCACCCCTTATTTCAGATCCTCCCACTTCCGGGTCGTTTCCGTTTGCCGGGTCTTGCTGCTTAAACAACCCATCGTCAATTTCATCACTAACCCCTCGATTACCAGGTACATCAACAGAATCATCTGGACGATCTAGGTTGTTCCCCTCCATTCCAGAGAAATCCCCCACAGGTGTATTCAAGTCTAGAGACACCGAATCCAATCTATTAGGGTGATTAAAGGATTTATTAGTGGGCCCCTGAGTCGATCCCAAAGATGGTGGGCTACGTACATCTCTGTTTCTTTTACCCAAATTAGTTATTGGGGTTGGGCCATCATCTCCAGAATTTAACTTGGGCTGCCCAGACGCCATACCAGACACATCACTAGAGGGCCCATTACCCATGCCATATTTTAAGTGTGTATTGTTTACTTTATTTGATGCCACATCATGATTATCTGTTACACGTGCCGGCTCACTACTATCCCCATGCATTTTTTGATTACCCATGCAAGCATTGATATTAGAAACCTCATGAATTACCGTAGACTCTTTACCTTCCGGAACCGATTCAAATTCCACCGGAATTGCATCTGATGCCGGATTCTGCTCACAGGCCTGAACCTCCCCATCCGAAGACACATTTGGCCGGATCTCTCCCTCCTCGAATTCCTCAACATCTTCCAGATCCTCATCCGAATCCAATTCCGTGCCCGACTCGGAGTCACTATCATCCATCACAGAAACGTTTTCCGGGTTCTGTATATACTGCTCCACCGATTCCGAAGCCCAAGCTACGATACTTTTTCCATTCCACTTAATTACGACTGCCTCCACTATTTTTTATTTTTGCGTAGTAAGGACCATGACAGACCCGATCGAGTTATCCTCATCTTGCCATGAGAAGGATGACTGTTTTATTACATTTCCAAACAAACCACCAATCTTGTCAAACAAAGTGTTATCTCTGATGATAAACGGCACCCCGGAGATATTCAGCTTTACTATCCGGTTAAACGGGATGTCTTCACCGTTCCAAAGAGAGAAGTTAGAAAAAATATTATTAAAGTAGTTGGCATGCAGCTCCATGCACCCAGAGGCAGATGCCTTGTCCTTGAAAATTAACATATAAGTCAAGCCACCAACATACGATAGACCAATATCAGTTAGGCCTTCTTCTTCCAATGACATTCTAACTTTACTAACAGTCATTACCACCTTAGTATCCCCTATAACAGATCTACCAATACAATGGAGAGGATACAAAGAGCCCTTCCCCTCCACACTAACAACTTTAGCACCATGACCTTGTACCTCCCTATTTCCTTTAAGTAAATCAGCATAGGATCTCCCCTCTTGGACAAAAGACGGACCGGCCTGGCCGTAATTTGAAGGTTGCTTCTCAGCACCAGGTTGCTTCTTATTATCTTCATAACTGCCCTTAGGTCTCCAAGCACTCTTCCCCGGAAAAACCAAAGCATAGTTGATCTTCTTGTGGTCCTTGTCGAACTTGGCTAATGCAACAGTGACCTTCATGCCAAACATCTTTATCATATTTAACTTCGTTAAAGTCTCCTTCATGTCTACCACACCCACAAAACGAACAAAGCCAAAGCATCTTCCACTGGCATCCCGTTTCCGAGCCACATACGCGTCTGAGATGAAACCAAACGGCTGAAAAGATCGCCATAGTACATTCCTTGTAACCCGGTCTGAGATATTCTGAACTAAGAATGTCCATTCAACACCATCACCTCTATTTTTGCGATTCTTCCGGTTTTGCACATTGGACCATGGACCACCATCATCATAAACCCCCTCCCTTTCCATCTACAATACCTTTACTAATACCACAAAAAACCAAAGCTGCGAATGGATGATACAAGAAACCAAATAGGGTGAACGGTTAGATCTAGATGGCTACCATGAACCGATCGATTAAACCCCCCACACTATACAGAATCAAGCATACATCGTCGAGCAAACTTTACGAATTCTGGGCGGCGAGAGAGGAAGAGGAGAGAGTTTTTTTGGCCGTGAATGACTATATTAAGTCAAGATATGGTTATAGTAAGAAATATTGTTGCTATTGAATTAGTGGGAATACCTGCGCGTTGCGGCGGGTGTCCGAACTCATTAGATTCAATTATGATGTCTGATACAAACCACAACCCATTATGGGTATCTAACACTTTTTTTCACTCAACAAAAAATAGTCGTTGAAATTTGTATTCTGCATAATCCATGTTTCGTGTGTGGAGTTAAAAGTCTAACACAAAATTTTTTATGAGTCGTAAAGTAATACATACCATTGGGGTTAGTGACCCAATGATAGAGGCTGCCTCTAGAAGTACCTAAGGTTTTAAAGGTCATAAATTCAAGTTTCACAAGTGACTGAATCGTAGAAATGCTCGTTTCTAATTAAAAGTAAAGTGATACATCCTCAAAGCAAAAGGTCAAAATTTGACTTTAAATGTTCAAACCTAGCAATTTCCAAGTTCAAATTTAACATAGATTTCATAAGTTTTTCATCCCAGAACATCTCTAAATTTAGAAGACTTGCAGCTCAAACAACAAAACTGTACATATCAATTTTCTATACATAAAGAAAAATAAATTCTTATCTATTTTGAAGTTATAGAGTAAATAAATGGGGCGATTCAAATATTTTTACGTATTTTTTTTCCAGGATTCCTTGTCCATTTTGAAGTTATAGAGTAAATAAGCTGGGCAAATTAAATTTTTGTACATATTTCTTTTTTACAAGTGGGTTGATTCTGGTCATTTTGTATCTAGATTTAGGCCAGCATATAACAGACGAGGTATCCATATCCTTTCTGATTTAAAACTAACTGCTTCACTCCAAAAGAAAGCAAGAAAATTAAGAAGACACATGAGTTAGTAAATGAAAAATAATTTGAATAAGAAAGAAGGCAACTGAAGGATTCAACCTTGGTATTCATAGGGGAGTGTAAAAGAATTTTACTTACAAATTTGTAATTATCATTTGATGGATCCGATAATACTAAAGCCTTTGCAGCAAATAAAGCATGTACAGTAGTGTAACACCCCGAAAACGGGTTTGGCAATCAAACCACGTTAATAATAATGAACGGGTAAAATACCGTTAGTGGTGAAATTAACCCGGTAAATATTAGGATTTAAATAACTAAACCTAATATTAAATTAAAAAGGGAATAAAAGCTTTATAGGAAATAAAGTTTATAAGAGTCCCGAGTTAACAGGACTTAAAATAAAACGGGATTTTAACTCCCCGAACCCATTAAGGTAACTAGGAATATCAACCTAGTTAGTTAAATGTTGTCAAAATGCCAATGAAACTAGATTGATAATACTTGTATAACTCTACAAAAGTTGAGGGACTAAACATGGGCAAATGGGATGAATTTTTAATTAAAACAAATTAATTAAACAAAAACACACACATACACGTGTTCCTGCGATCGACCAGAGCCAGGAGAAAAAGGGTTATAAACCCTAGCTCAACAATATCTTCAATTGGAGGATCAAACAAAGGCCAAATTCAGATTGGAATATATATAAACGATCACCAAGTCAAGGGGATCGTAAGGTATGTCGAATTTTTGACATTCATGAAGTTGTGAAAAGTAGTTAACTTTGCATGATGCGATCTATGTATGAATCGTAGAGGCTATGGCCGAATTAATGAAGTGTGATTGCTTAGGAACAAACCCAAAGTAGAAATATGAAGTAAATTCAGAGTTTATGATGCTAAATTCATGTATGTGATGTTTTTAGGGTTTTAATTGCTAAAAATTAGTGGTATGATGTCAAGAACATGCTTAAATTGAAAGCTGAATTCAAACAGCTCCTGATCAGAATTTACAGCCGACTTGTATTGGCTGTAACCTGAACAAAACGTGACAAAAACATGTGTTTCTTGAGCGTTTTATGAATTTTTCCGTATCAAAGGTTTAAGCTGCGATTTCTGGCAGAATTTGCAGCCCATTACGAATGTCATAACTCAATTTAGGATTTAGTTATGATCTCAAATTTTTACTGTAGATAGTTTTAAGCGATTAAAAGAATCTCCAATTGGAATTTCGTCAATCGGATAAACGAGGAATTTTTAATGAATTTTTCCGTAAGCTGCAGTCAGAAGTGACGAATCTGATTGCAGCTTAGTAAATGAATTTTTACGAATTTTTGGTAAAGAGTTAGATCTTGAAATTTTAACATAAGGCATATCCCTCCGAGAGGTACGCCACATAAAAAAATCATAATTTTTGAAGACTTGTAAACAGGTTAAACAAGTCACAAAAAACAACCCATTTTCAGTGATATGAACTTGCCTAATTAATGTTAAAGCTTGGCTAAACAACTAGTTATGAAACTTGATTATAATAGGTATTCGGATGAATGCTAAATAGTATGATGAAACGGGTCTCGTTATAAAAGGGAACCCTTGGTTCTTGCAAAAAGGAATAAAGAAACTAGTCACGATAATCGTTTGAACTAGTTAAAGAAATTAGAAGTACAATGAATTTGATGAGAAAACTAGTTAAAACGGTAGTGTAAGAATAATGCCTATCGGATATTTGACAAATTGCTTAAATGAATTGTTGAACTTGATTGTGTAATTGCTCGTGTTATAGGCCGTTTGACTTTTAAAAGTCAAACTGACCAATAATGAAATCAATTTGGTGATTTTGATATAAAGTCCGTAAGGTGAGATAGTCTTGATATTAATGACTAATCTAATCACCTTGCGAATGATAAAAGGTAGATTGACGCTCGAAAAGCTACGTGGAAGCTTGGGTAGAAGCGGGTCAAACGGAACTAATACGCGTGGAAAAGCATAATCGGAATTCAAGGTAAGTTAAGCTTACACCCCCTTGGTATTATGATACATTTACTTGTGAGTATTGATTTTTGAATTATGACAAGTATTTGAAAATACTATATTCCGGCATGATACAATGTAAGCCGGAATAAGGAAATATGGTAAGAAACCATAAACTATGGTAAAAAGGGGTAAAAACGGTAGACTAGTCGGGTGAAGACTAACCAATATGGAATTTTGAACATCACGTTATAGGGTGAACCGTAATGGGTAAAAGTGATTGAATAAAAAATCCGTACATGAGTTGACGGATAGATAAAAGGTTTGAAAAGATAACCATTTGGTGTAAATCTTAACGGGTCAAATAATTCAAGTAATGCCATTTAAGTAATAAGAACTCACGGTGTAAACCGGAATAGGTTTAAGGGGCGGGATGGTATTTAAAAATATCATCTTATGTTGATAAATGGTCACTTTCATCTAAACGGGTCAAATGGTAAGTTAATACTATTTGACAATAATACTAATTGATGACCGCTTGTTAAGTGTTGTGATTTCAGGAAAGGACATACGGTTTGTAATGCTTTTATCTAGAAAATTTAAAAGCAAAAGATATTTAAACGGGCCAATATGTTGACCCGAGCCAGGTACGCATATTTTGAATTATAGCTAGAAGTAATAAGATGGTCAAATATTAGTGAAAACCCTTCGTCATATAATGAGGGACTGAAGTTGACCAAAATACCCATGAACACTGAACCGGGTAAACGATCCTTATGAGCCGTTTAAGAACGTTTTTTACAATCATGTAAGTTATAGGTAAATACCAAGTGGACTGTGCATAACGAAGGGGAAAGATTTAAACTTAAAAGGTTTAAAACTTCGAAACGGGTCAAAAGAATTATGCGCATAGAATGAGTACTAGCCGCGTAATTCATAAAGATTACAGACCCGAACTAAAGAATTTGTGTTAAATGTATTGAGCATGTATTTTGATTAGTTAGAAACAAGTTAGCGGTTTTAAACTTAAACGGGTCAAAAGTTTTAGTAAAATAATTTCAAGTCGAGGGCTTGAAATTCTATATTTTGAGAAGTTAGATATCAGGTTTTAACTCCATAAGATGGAGAATCCAAATACGGTCGCGTAGGAAAAAGATTCACCTAAAACGGACTTATAGATAAAAAGTTATGGCAATTTGAAGTTTAGTTTTTGTTAAAAACTTGAGCTGGGCAGAAAATGCAGATCCAGAAACGGACCTGCTGGAAATTAGTTTCCCCCGCGCCACGCGACGGGATCCAGTAATTGGGGCGCGACAAGTGACGATTGTCGCGACACGCGGCAGAACAAAGGACTCCTCCCGCGTGTCGTGGGAGGCACGATTTGGAAAAAATATATTTTATTTTCATTGTTTGATAAAGGGACTTGATAAAACTAGTTATATTAGTATCAAAACTAACATTGGTGTTGGTTTTGATTACAGGTAAACTTTAGTAAGCTTACGGATGAAGATCAAGCTCGTTGTAGGAGCGAACACAATCAAGATACAAGCTTCCGCACGGCGTTTCGTTGTCATTTTAAACGACGAACTTATTTTTTTATGTTGTAAACTTTTAAGTTGCAAAAGATTAAAATTACTCGTATTTTCTACGGATCCTTAATCGTAAAATAATAACAAGGGTGTTACAAGTAGGAATTCTTTGCTTGCCTCTGATCTACCGTTTTGCACATCTGTCAGCAATGGCCGAAGTCGATTGACTTCTTCTCTTTTGACTTATCTGACAAGATAACCACCATAATTATAATAAAAACTAATACGAAGTAATCTGTTTTTTTGTGAATTAACATACAGTAGAAAAAACAATCATATTATGTATGTGTCAAATGACAAAATTACTTTTAAGAATTATAATCAAACAGAAGTATTACTTTTAAGAGCTTCAAAACAAATAAAGGTTCTATTTAAAAAAACGCTTAATAATAATTTAAAATACCAGGCCTGCATGTGACTTTATTCATGATTCTTGTAGCGCTATGGTGATTTGGTATTTGGTGAGTGGCCCATGTATAGTTTTGCCCCGAATGAGTTACGTAATAGCAAGAAACATAGATTCCAATGAATGTCCTAAAGAGTCATTTGTGTTAGGGTATCGGATCAGAGTAGGCTCGAGTGGAAGTGGAACAAACACACACACACTAGCAGAAAATAAAGAACACGAGAATTTACGTGGTTCAGTCAAGGTGACCTACGTCCATGGGTTGCAACTAGGGTTAGGATTTTATTTCTGAGGTGATACCAATTACAAAGGACTTATCAACTATTTATAATACCCAAATTAGGGTTTACAACTTGTTGACCAAGAAAAGGTAAAATAGGAAACTGAATGGCTTAACAAAATTAGCGTGTCTGCTCCATAATAGCGTATCTGTCACACCCCGATATTTCCACGTATTACCGGTGGGCCCGGTGGGGAGTATCGTGACGTAGTTGATATCATCATAGTCAAATCATCAAAGTTTAATACACAGCGGAAGCTAAAGATAAAAACATTACAAACCGAATAAAAATAATATCAATTATTACAAAACGGTTGTAAGGGATCCACAGGCGGATCAAAGTTAAAAGGAACATTGTTCAACAGATTCTTAAACATCTAAGCTTGCAAGACTCTTTATTGATGTGAGGAGAAGCCAGCCTATTTCGATTAGTAACTGCACTTAACCTTTTTGGGAAAATACGTCAGTTTTCACTGGTAAATACAATTAACCGACTCATTTTGAAAAGAGTTTAATAAAATTGATTTGAATGCACAAGGCACAAAATATCTTTTATAACTTGGGATAATTATTTATATATAAACTTGTAAAAGAATTACATGTTTGTTATACGTTCAGTAGCCCGGGCTGAATACCGGGTTAAAGATTAATAGACACACCACATGATATAATCCCGCGGTGAGTTATTCTCGAACAGGCGGTTATATCTTTTTATATACGCACCGGCAGGTGTATGCCTACACCCCGTGCTTAGGTCGTGGCCATTTCAATGAATGATGCCAAAGATATCCGGGACATGGTCATTAACCCCCCAAAGGCTTTAAGCAAACAAAACAGTTTAAACGGGTCATCTCAATAAATTAACCTTCATATGATTAACAATTCAATGCCCGACCAAGCGGTATTTTATATACCGTACCCCAAGCCCGTATAAGGGAAAATAAGTTAAAAGTATTTACCTGAGCAAATTATACAAATTTATCCTAGCCGTACAAATCAGCAAGTGCAAAGTATCTTTTACTGGGCTTCTAAATCTGGAACGAAGGTTTTAATAACCTATTAGATTCCTAACGGGTCTTACTTAAGTTTAAACTTAGACCGGTTAGTTTTAAAGAAAGGTATACGGTTCAAAACGCAGGATTAAGCGAAGACCGGAATAGAATGTGATTTAGACCCGACAAGTTTGAAGACTTGTATAATATGGGTAAACTAAACACATTCTGGATTTTGAGATAAAAATGATAAGGTTTGACCCGTTTCGGTTAATTTATGCAAACTAGTTACATAAACCGCGCCGAACGCGAAAAACGCATAACGGGTAAACATATGAGTCATGAACAGGTTTCCTAAGTTAATATGCCTTAAACATGTTGTGGTATCAGTAGGATACCTTCCATTATGCCCAAAACGAATTTAAACTTAATTTAAGCCCCGTAGGGGTATTTTGGTCATTTTAAAGGTTATAAAAGAGATTAGATATTAATCTGAGGTTCAGGTCTGATATAATCAGTAAAAATACTTAATTTAATAAGTTATATCAGTAGGGTATTGCATATATGTGAAATTTATCATT
Source organism: Helianthus tuberosus (assembly GCA_030545235.1). Classification (NCBI taxonomy): domain Eukaryota; kingdom Viridiplantae; phylum Streptophyta; class Magnoliopsida; order Asterales; family Asteraceae; genus Helianthus; species Helianthus tuberosus. Next base: position 31,696,739 of record CM060396.1, read on the forward strand.
TATAACCAAACTATGCACCAAAGGGCATTTTGGTAATTTCACATAAGCTTTAAAGGTCAAATTTGGAAATCTGGGTTTAAAACTTTTGCTTACTGTTAAAGTATAAAAATTTATTTAAAACATCAGTAGGTATTAAGTCTTATATGTTAAAAATGGTTTTAACACATACTATGCGTTTAAAACGCGTAAAAGTCGGTTTTAAGCGATTTCCGGGTTATAATAGGAAATCTGAGTTTTTGATCAGTTTATAAAGTTAAAAATATTCTATTTATCATATAAAATCAGTAGCAAAAAGTTTGGTATCAAAATGTTATGTAAAACTCATTTTATTCAAGAAAAGGGTATAACCGACAATTACCGAATCAAAGCTAGAATCCTATGATATGATCAGTTTAAAAATAAATAAAAATTTTCAAAAATCCCAAAATATTATATTACATCAGTGGATAAAAAGTTTGGTATAAAAATTTAGGTTTAAATAGGCTATATGCTAATTATGCCGTTTAATTAATAAAAACCTTCTTAATTACGATATTGAGCATAACTCCTAATCTAGACCTCAAACTGATGTCAAACTTTTAGGACAAGTTTATAAATTAGTAGCAAATGTTTTTGTCCTCTCACAATTTCAAAAATCTCGTTTTATAGTCAAAAGGGCATAATGGTCAACATTTGGGCATATAACGGAAGCATGGAAATGAATCGGATAAATTAGGATCCAAGTTGTATAATCTCAGAGGGTTATACTAATATGGAACATGGTCCCAATGGAAGCCTAAGGCATTTCTAAAACAATCTAAACCGGGTCAGAACTGAAAGTCAAAGCAAAAGTCTACTTTTGCGACTTTCGGTTCCGAACCGAGCCTAAACTCAAAATTGTCGGGTTGAACATGCTTAGACATGTTCTTACATTAATTACCAAGTTATATAAGTGTTAAAACAGGTTTCATAGCTTCTACATTGCTAATTATGATTTTATTTGCAAAATAGCTTTCTGTTGACTTTTTATAATTAAGTTTGACCCGACAATTGACCTAGTTAGAGTGGGAATCAGAGGGTGCCCTTTTAAGGGTTTATTACCCACATAATTACCAACTCATAGCCACTTTCAATTCGAAAAATGACTGGACTATTAGTGATTAATCACTAACCAAAGCTTAATTACGATAAGTTTGACTTTTTGGTTTTTAAGCTAATTAAAAGGACTAAGCAGGGATTAAAACTCTTACTTAAGGTCCTTGCTATCTTTTCTACACTTCTCAATCTTCTCCTAAGGCCAGCTACCTCTAGAGATGAGTGCTTGAGTTGTTGCAAGTGAATGAGCACTTGAACAATTGAACTTATGGCCTTTATATAGGATTTCTAGAGCTCTAAGATCATTCCATATGTACCTAGGAGGTAATTCAGATGATCCCAAGTGTCCCTAGGCCAATATAAACCATCAAACAAGCCCCTAGAATCGAAAACCAGGCTTTAAAGTCGTTGTAACCTGCTGAAACAGGCATCTGTGCATATTTTCTGCATCTGCAGGTTTCAGGCGGCCAGCGTAAGGATTGGCTAAGTCTTACGCGGTCGGTATGAGGCCCAGATCCGGTCACAAAGTTTTAGAAATTGCAACTTTAGTCCCTGGTCCTTCTAAACTTGTTTTTAATTTCATTTATTGCACTTTTAACCCTCATATTTGACTTTTAAGGACCCTAAGTCATAAACAAACTTTGTTAAGTCCCCGGTTAGTTATACGATCACCGAAAAGTCCTGAATTTTAACGTTGACCCTTTTAACCCCTTATTTACAAATGTTATCGTATTTTCTTCATACGATGTCGAAACCTTGTGAAATTTTTATCACTCATTCTTGGGAGCATATTTAACCGTTACAAAGCTTCGGGTTCGTTAAAAGGTCACTCAGAGGTATAAATTAAACATGTTGACACATTTAACCCTTGCGGTTTGTAAACTTTCACTTTCTTCCACAAACGGCTTCATATGATTTATAATTCATTCGTTTATGGGTATAAACATCGTGTAGGGCCGTTGAAAGGTATATTTATCAAATTTTGAGACTTTGAATCCTTTTACACACATACTTTCTTTGTTTGTTAACTTTGGTCCTTCATATTTCATCTATTACACGTTTAAAGCTCATGACACATGTCTTTATTTTATTGGTCATGATTTTACGAGGTGTTACATCCTCACCCCCTTAAAAGAAATCTCGATCTCGAGATTTACTAAAATAAATGAGGGTACTTCTCTTTCATTGTGGACTCTACCTCCCACGTGTATTCGGGACCTCTACAGGCATCCCATTTAACCTTCACAATCGGTACGTGCTTCTTTCGAAGCTTCTTAACCTGCCGATCCTCAATTGACAAAGGTGTCACACCCCAACCGATGGCGAAAACATCAGAGTGAGACGAACTAGATTGCAAGAGACTTCATAACGCTATTTGTGACAATATTTAAATCAACCATTTTTCATTTCATAGATAACTGTCTACATTACATAGAAATCTCAAATAACATGTTCAATACATAACGAAACAAAATTTGATACAACAATTTAAACCTAAGACGTCTAAATGTGTATCTAGGCATCATTGCTACTTCAATTCATAGCATCATCATCCTCAACCTGTAACATGTTAAAATAAAGTTCAATGCAAAAGCAAAGGCGAGTACACAAGGTTTGAATAAGTATAGCATAAGTATAAAAGCATTTTACTCGAATCCACATGGCAATTTGTAAACAAGGTAACTAGCATACATAACATCACGTCTAACCCAAGTGTCCACTAGTATTTAGCATCCCTCGCCACAAAAGTAACGAGACCGTTATAGTATAATGTCTTAACAAGACCCCGACGGGTGGTGTGCTACTCCTATAGCGCTATATATGTTAAGTTGAGGGTTTAGCATGGTAATGGCATAAAGCATGTATAATCTAGCATGAACCTAAGTAAACAAGTAGCATGTATAACGGATTGAGTTCATAAAGCATGTTTAGGTGCGTGTAAGTGTAATTTTGTATGGTAACATGTTACAACCCAAAAGTGGTTAAAAATGTAAATGGGTCAAGTGTACTCACGGTTTTGCAAGTCTTGAACTTGAGAATCCGAGAGTAAGTTGGTTGTTGGATTAGCTAGTTGGAGCACCTTGTCCTTCTACACAAAGGAACAAAGTGTAAGAGTTTGGGGAAAATCGGAAGATTAAGGATTCGGAATTAAAACGACATGAAAGTATTATATCAAAAATAATCATCTTCAACACATAACACTTGTATGACACTTGGTAACCACAAGGGTTATAATGTTTTCATGAGTTGAACACCCATAAGAATCATAACAAGGTTTAGGTCTTAGATGATGTTCTACTACTTTGACAAATGAACATGAATTCAACATCAAAGGTTCGAATGTACATAGATATTATTTAGGTTATGTAGTATACATTAATAAGTCCATTAGTACAAGTATTTAAAGCATGAGGTAGAAGATTAAATCTTCATTTAGGTACCTCAAATGTGTCATAGAAGTCATGTAGGAGGTAGGAAGAACAAGCTTCCATTTAGGCACCTCTTATGTGTTCACCACTACACTTGTTGTAAAAACATACAAGGAGGGTCATGAACTAAGTTCAATACAAGAATAAGAAACATATACACTATGAGAAATCATCAAGAGGTGTGGGGATTTTATGTTGGACAACCCAAGTTAGTCCACAATCACACCTTCATCAAGCTTGAAACTTGAATACCACTTGTGGGTCAAAAACCCTAAACAAAACAAAAATTATTTGAGGTTTAACCTCTGATGTTGTATGTCTCAGCCTCGTTTTTAAGCTTAACTAACCATAGAAGTGGTTATAAGCGTAAGGACGTGGGTTTGAGTGAGTTAAACTCATGTATAAGCAAAGATTAATGAAAACAAACTTGAACAGTGGACTTTGAAGCCTTTTTGCCGGATTTCCAGAGACTTGTTTGCTGTGAAACACCCTTAGAATCGAAGCCAAGGTCAAGCCAAGCGTTCTGGAAAAAGAATGGGCTAAAACGGATGAGAAACGAAGAAGTTATGCTCACTTTAGTGAAGCTTGCTGAATCTGGCCGAAAATCTGATGTTGCTGCGAATTTAGAGGGGTTTGGGAGTGATTAGAGAGAGTTGAGAGTGTTTAGAAAAGTGAAAATGGCTTGGAGATGGCTTGGTATTTATAGGGAATGATTAGGGTTAAGGTTGGTTGGCAATTAATATGTTTACTTGGATGTTAAAGAATTAAATCAAAACAAACCATTTCAGCCTATGCTTGCGGCCGCAAAGGCTGTTTTGGTCTTTTAATTTCTTTTTGTATTTTGACATTTATTATAGAATATTAGTGGTGACATTTAATTAAAACAACCGAACAATGAAATATGTTGTGAATTTAGAGGTGTTTATTACTTAGAACAATTCAACTATAACAATCCAGAAGCTACGATCTTTAGTCTTTGTTTACATATATTTTTTTTCCTTTGCAAACAATATCCACATTTGAAGAATACATCAACTTTACGTTGATGTTGATGTTTAACATATTATAGTATGTTATTATTATTACTATTATTATTATTATTATTATTATTATTATTATTATTATTATTATTATTATTATTATTATTATTATTATTATTATTATTATTATTATTATTAGAATTAACCACGTATTTAATAGTTAACAAGCATGTATAAGTTATGGGTACCAGTAGGTCGAGTATCGGTCGCGCGTATGCATTCGAGATTGGTAACGTATAACCCGAGTATTGCAACCCGTATAAGCAAGTATATAAAAAAATAGTATTCCATATAAAAGATTCATTTCATTATGATCAAAGTCTCGGATTTACCATGGCTTGAAACGAAAAGACGATTACGAGAATACAGGATTTCTAAAATAGAAATACGAACAACACTTTATAATTATGGAAAGTACAAAGAAACAGGGCGTTACAGTCTCCCCTCCTTTAGGGAATTTTGTCCCGAAATTTAGGAAGAAGTAGGGAAAAGATGTGGATACTTCGTCTTCATTTCACTCTCGAGTTCCCTTTCTTGAAAGGTCCAACGTAGCGAGGTGCGAGTTTCCCTTTCTTGCCAAATCGAACCACGCCTTTCCAAGGGGATACCTTGAGAAGTACGAAGTCACCTGTCTCGAATTCCAAAGGCTTGCAACGCTTGTCAGCGTAACTCTTTTGTCGACTCCTGGCTTTCAATAAGTTGTCTCGAACCTGTAATATCTTGTCCGTCGTCTCTTGTATGAGCTCGGGACCAGTGATTTGAACTTCACCAATCTCGTGCCAACAAATAGGCGAACGACACTTGCGACCATACAATGCTTCGAAAGGTGCCATTTGAATACTCGCGTGATAACTGTTATTGTACGAGAATTCGACCAAAGGCAAGTGTGAATCCCAGTTGCCACCAAAATCTATTACGCATGAATGAAGCATATCTTCTAAGGTTTGGATAGTACGCTCGGTTTGACCGTCTGAATGAGGATGGAAGGCAGTGCTAAGGTTAAGTTCAGTACCCATAGCAGATTGAAAAGTTTGCCAAAGGCGAGACGTAAAACGAGCATCACGATCGGAAATGGTGTCAATGGGAATACCATGACGACAGATGATCTCATCAGTGTAGATTTTAGCCAATTTCTCGACTTTGAAATCTTCACGAATGGGAAGAAAGTGAGCTGATTTGGTCAATCGATCAACGATCACCCAAATGCTGTCATGACCAGAAGAAGTACGAGGGAGCTTAGTGATAAAATCCATGGCAATGCTCTCCCATTTCCAGATAGGAATTCTTGGTTGTTTGAGTAAGCCAGAGGGACGTTGATGTTCAGCTTTCACCTTTGAACATGTGAGACATTTCGAGACGAAAGTGGCTATATCCTTCTTCATTCCAGGCCACCAATAGGATGCACGCATATCATGGTACATCTTGTCAGAACCAGGGTGAATAGAATATTTCGTGTGATGTGCCTCCTTCATCAAGAACTTTCGAAGGTTATCACGATTGGGAATCCAGACCCGATTGAGATAGTATAAAATACCATCAGATTTGGACACGAGGCTTTCTTCAGCACCACATTGCATCTCGTTGTAGAGGTTGCCCTCGTTAACAGATGAATATTGAGCGTCACGTATGCGATTCTGAAGATCGTGGACGAGTTGGAAACAACGGATACTCTTGACATGCGTTTTACGACTAAGAGCGTCGGCTACTACATTCGCTTTACCTGGATGGTATTTGATTTCGCAGTCATAGTCGTTTAACAGTTCCACCCAGCGACGTTGATGCATGTTCAGCTCCTTTTGGTCGAAGATATGTTGAAGGCTCTTATGGTCGATGAAGACCACACACTTAGTACCATACAGGTAGTGTCGCCAAATCTTCAATGCAAAAACAACTGTGCCAAGTTCAAGGTCATGAGTAGTATAGTTTTTCTCATGTATTTTGAGTTGCCTCGACGCATAAGCGATGACCTTGTCTCGTTGCATAAGCACACAACCGAGTCCAAGGTTTGAAGCATCGCAATATACGACGAAGTCGTTGTTACCTTCAGGAAGTGCGAGAATAGGAGCATTACAAAGCATCTCCTTGAGCGTTTGAAAAGATTCCTCTTGTTCGGGACCCTAAACAAAAAGGTTTCTCTTTTTGAGTCAAGGAGGTCAAAGGGACAGCGATTTTCGAAAAATTGGAGATAAAACGACGATAGTAACCAGCAAGACCAAGAAATGAACGAATTTCAGACGGAGACTTAGGTGCGATCCAGTTCTTCACAGCTTCGATTTTAGCGGGGTCAACGTGAATACCAAGTTCGTTGACAGTATGACCAAGGAATTGAACCTCTTTTAACCAAAATTCACACTTGGAGAATTTGGCGTATAGACGTTCAGTGCGAAGAAGTTCAAGGATAAGACGCAAGTGTCGCTTATGCTCTCCTCGTGTCTTGGAATAAATAAGAATATCGTCGATGAAGACGATCACGAAACGGTCCAAGAACGCCTTGCACACGCGGTTCATCAAATCCATGAAGACAGCAGGTGCGTTGGTCAACCCAAAGGGCATGACCACGAACTCGTAGTAACCATATCGTGTACGAAAAGCGGTCTTAGGTATATCTTCTTCGAGGACTCGAAGTTGATGATACCCAGAACAAAGATCGATCTTTGAAAAGCAGGTCGCGCCTTGTAATTGATCGAAGAGATCATCGATGCGAGGAAGAGGGTATCGGTTCTTGACAGTAAGCTTATTGAGCTCATGATAGTCAATACACATACGGAATGACCCATCTTTCTCTTTGACAAACAAAACGGGAGCGCCCCAAGGAGAAGTACTAGGGCGTATAAAGCCTTTATCAAGAAGCTATTGAAGTTAACTCGAGAGCTCTTGCATCTCAGAGGGTGCTAAACGGTAGGGAGACTTAGCGACGGGTGTAGCGCCAGGCACCAAATCAATACGAAAGTAGACAGAACGAGTAGGAGGCGGACCAGGAAGATCGTCGGGAAACACATCGGGAAAATCACGTACGATGGGAACGTCACTTATGCTTGGGCTTTTGTCCTTCTTTTCCACAATGTGGGCGAGAAAGGTGAAAGTACCCTTGCGTAAGCATTTGTTCGCTTGGATACACGACATAATCTTGAGACCTTGAGAAGGTTTCTCGCCATAGACATGCAAGGAATCACCATTGGGTAAAGGGAGACGAAGAAACTTTTCAGAGCAAGTCTCCATACTTGTTGGGCCTAAATTACATTCCTATCCGGTCATCGCTTAATCTAGCGTTTCGTACCGTAAACCTTTTTTTAAACTAACCGGTCTAAGTTTACAACTTAAATAAGACCCGTTAGAAATCTAATAGGTTAATAAAACCTTCGTTCCAGATTAAGAGCCCCGGTAGAGGTTATTTACACTTGTTTGAGTAGCCTATACGGCTGAGCATACAAAATTTGCATTTTTAGCTCAGGTAAATACTTTTAACTTATTTTCCCTTATATGGGCTTGGGATACGGTAAAATATTACCGCTTGGTCAGGTGTAGAAACATTTTGATCTAAGATGGTTAAATTGCATAATCCCGTTTTTAATCAGTGTTGCTTGATAACAAATAACATTGGGGGTTAACGACCGTGTCCTGGATATCCTCGGCTCATTTGAAAATCATAAATGGCCACGACTTAAGCACGGGGTGTCACAACCCCCGACCCCTATCCTGGGAGCGGGCGGCCGTGAGCCAGTTTCAGTGGTATCGGTGTTTATTAATTTAGCAGCGGAAAGTTTCATCAGGACCGTAGTTAGGAAATATTTTATCAGAGTTTAAACACCAAAAATATTTAAAACAAAGAAATGGAATAAAACCCAATTTTCTCTGATAATACATTTATAGGGAATAACCCCAATTATTGAAAACAATTCTCCTTTTTAATTAGGTAACTTTTATTGCCAGTTTTCTAAGCCTTCAGTGCTCTCCAGCTGGCTTTTATTGGCTTCACACTAAGTTACCTGAAACACGTGTTTAAAACATTTTATCAGCAGGAAATACTGGTGAGTGAATCCCAATTTAATCAAGTTTAACAAAAACCATTGTGCAGTATTGAGGGCGATCTCGCAATTATATTTGTTTCCAAGTTATACTAATTATCACCCGCGGTACTATCATCTGACTTATGGTCATGTTACTCCTATCCAAGTTGTAACAAATTTTGTATACAAAACCCCAAATATACCGACGATAATTGTATCTTACAAATACTCAATAACTGTTATTTGCATGGAAAAATATTTAAGGTTTTGTAAAAACAGTTCACAAAATAGGTTTACAAAAAGAGGATAAACTCACATTGCTATTATAGGTTTTTCCTTTGTGGCTTCCTGGTTATAATCTAGTTAAATAAATAATGCACACGTGTTAGTATAATAGCCCATTATAACATTAGTAATACCCTTCCCGAGACGACATTCCAACGACTACGTCGGGCAGAACCACGACAGCTGTTACGGAACCATAGATCAATCGGGCAGCGTATCTAATACGTATCCAGGGGTTATGATACTTACAACGGGGCAGAACTTCGTTATTTAGGGGGTATTATGCCCGGGTATTACTTGGACTATAGAGAATTGAGAGAGAATTGAAAGAAAATGAACGAATTGGACTGAAGGCCTCTCGACTCATTTTATAGGGCTGTTCGTCGACCTTGTCGCGCCCCGCGAAGACCATACCAACGTCTTACGCGGCCTGCGAGAGGTGGTAGGGCGGCGGCTGGTGAGCTGAGTCATCGGGTGTGGTGACGCGTGTAGGGACACGTGGCGGCTCAAGGGCTCGCCCTGACTCTGGGCTGTCGCGGCCCGCGTAGGCTACTGCCTACACGTTCGCGGCCCCCGAGCGAGGGTTAAATCTTGTTTTTATTTAATTTTTATAATAATAAAGGTATTCTGGACCGGTTTTCGTATACAGGGTGCATTTTAGGACGTATAGGGGAACTCTAAATATATCAGGGGTGTCAGAAATATTTTTGGAGGGTTGATATATCTTGGTATAACTCCTGGATTATTTAATAAAATATATAATGCACTCACATTAAGTATAGTAACCCAATTCAATTTTATCCCTACGTCACGAGACAGAACCCCAACGAATTTAGGTAGAGCCTTGACATATGTTACGGGGCTCTAGATCAATCGGACAGGGTATCGGTGCTCAGGGGTTATAATACTTAAAATGGGGCAGGGCTTTATTATTATTATAGGTTTAATAATAATAATAAAAAATAGAATTAAGAAATGGGAGAGAGTGCACGAGAAGGAAGAGAATTTGAGCAACTTGAAAGGCTCATATTACTTCCTTTTTATAGTAGTGGTTGAGTGTGAAGGGCGCATCATGTTCTGATTCTTTTCAAATGGGAGGACACGTACACAAATATCATTAGTTCATGTGTTGCTTTGGAAAGAGAATCAAACACGTAGCACACAAACATTAAATGAGGTTTTTGATTATTTTAATATTTGTACACGTAAACATGCACACACAAAAAGAATGCCTACGTTCACATGCATTTAATCAAATTTGAATTGTAAGTTTTATTATTTTATTATTTTAGTTTTATAATTAATTTAATTGCTTCACTTATTTGGCGCTTATAACTTCTAAAATATGACGTTTTATAAAACAATGAATATGTCATTAGAACGAGAATATTTGTATCTACATTTTGAACCAAGTTTCATTAAAAACGGGGTAAGTCCAAATATAATATGTATTTTTATAATTATTAAATGGTTCCTACGTTTGCCAAAAATACCTTATATTTTTATTGGTCAACTTACCCATGACCTATTCGTGTAATAACTTTATTTTAAATTTAAAAAATTTTGGGAATGTTACACGGGGTGTAGGCATACACCTGACCGTTGCGTATGTAAAGATATACCCATTTGTTGAGGATTACTCACTGTGGGATTATATTAGCGGCGTGTCGATTAATCTTGTTCGGCTTTTATACCGGCCCTAAATGTTGGACAAACATGTAAATCTGATACAAGATTGTTGTTAATATAAATGTCCCAAGTTATAAAAGAACATTTGTGCCTTGTGCATTTAAATCAATTTTCTTAAATGTTTTCAAAAGAGTCGGTTAATTGTATTTACCAGTGTAAACTGACGTATTTTCCCAAAAAGATTAAGTGACAGGTATACTCACAATCGGCTGGGAGCTCTGGGCGTTAGTTAAAGAATCTTGCAAGTTCTTAATGCTTAAAGTCTGTTGAACAATATTTTGTATTATATTTTAAATCCGTCTGTGGATCCTATCATATAACCGTCTGTAATATATTTATTCGTAATTTAAATTTCGGTTTGTAATATTAATTTCCTCCAAGACTTCCGTTGTGCTATAAACTGTGGATAATTGACTATGATGATATCAACTACGTCACGATGCTCCCCACCGGGCCCACCGGTAATATGTGGAAATATCGGGGTGTGACATAGAGCATCTGTTTGAGCATCTATCATTACACTATCTATAGAGCATCTACCATTCACGCATGCTCTATTCTGTTTCACTGCATTCTGCAACTACAAAGCCTACATATCTAACAATCTCCCACTTAGAGGCTTTGTATAAACCACAAAGTCTATCCAAGTAAACCCATCACCAGTTCAAGTCTTCCAAGCCTCCTGTTCCCAAGAACAAGCTAAGACTTCAGTCACACCCAAGCCACCTAGTTGCAACCACACCTCTCATCAAGTACCTGAGAGACCAGTTGAAGCTCCCACAAGCTCCAACCCAACAGTCTTATCAGACCCATTCTCTATCTCAACCAGCTTGCACAATCCACCAGCTCCAGAGATACACCAAGAATTAATACCACTCTCCACATTTTGCAAACTATTTCCACGAGAGCTTTTTTCTTCGGTCAGAATCTTCGTCTTTAAAACCCAACGGTTCTTTGTGATTGTACCCGGAACACGACCCGTGCTCCCACTATCACCAAATCCCCTGACTTGCTTAAACTTAGACCCTCGACCACATTCAACTAACATCCCCAAAGCACCAGGATCCAATTTCGCAAATTGATACTAGATTCAGTGAACCAGACTTTATGTTGTACAGGGACGGCTACTCCCTCAGCAGGTATCTCAACTAGATACAATGATCCTCGTCTCCTCCCATAGGCAACAACAAGATTTCCATCAATCACCTTCCCCTTCCCACCACCAAACTTAACATCTAGTCCCTGTTTATCCAGTTGACTAACTGAAATAAGTTTCTTCGTTAAACCTGGAATTACCCTGACGTTCTTTATGTTCCATGTAGTGCCCAGTGGAGTCTTCAGATTGACATCTCCCATACCCGTAACATTAAGAACATGACCGTTAGCTAATCGTACCTTTCCAAAGTCTCATTTTTTCAGATTCACCATCGTCTCCCCGCTGTGCATGGCGTGAAACGAAGAACCAGAATCCATGGCCCAAGAATCTATAGACTCTTCACATCAAACCAGTACGTCACCGTCAGATTCATCTGACACAACACTATTTACATGCTGGCTACCATCCTCTTTCTTAGGATCAGGACACTCATTTTTAACATGCCCCTTTTCACCACAGTTCCAGCACCTCACATTCTTCCCAGCTTTAGACAAGCTTTTCCCACGACTCCCACTACTTTTGTTATTACCTTTTCCCCAGCTAACACTGAGCATACCAGAAGTAGATCCTTCACTAGTGTTCCTCCGGCGAACGTCTTCACCCAAAACAATATCCCGGACCCGGTCAAACTTCAAATTTCCAGTTCCAGCAGTTTCAGTGACCGTTGTCACAAATCCTGACCAGCTATCAGGTAAGGAAGATAACAAAACCACAGCCTGAGTGTCATCATCCAACTTCATGCCCATAGTTGCTAACCTGGACAAAATTGAATTGACCTCATTAATGTGATCACAGCAACTGAACTGCCCTCGTTCATCCTCATATTAAACAGTTCCCTCATCAAGAATACCCTATTACCGGCAGACGACTTCTCATACATATTTGACAGAGCTGCTAACATATCACAAGTAGTTGTTTCTTTCATGATATTAAATGCAACACTCCTCGTCAAAGCCAATGTAATTTTACCTCTTGCCTTTTTGTCCTTTGAGTTCCAAATTGCTTCGGCAACTTTATCCATTCTAGCAGGTTTTTCTTCCAGTACCACATCCAAATCGCATTCACCAAGCAACGCCTCTATTTACATTCTCCAACATGCAAAATCAGTACCGTTGAACTTCTCGATTCGGAACTTCCCGTCTTCAGCCATAACAAACGAGAAAACCAGAAGAAAAAAAAAACAAGGAACCAAGCACCCGAAACCAGCGACTTCTCCTGCAAACCGTGTGAACCGTGTATTTGACTGAACCTTTGGCTCTGATACCACTTGTTAGGGTATCGGATCAGAGTAGGCTCAAGCGGAACAAACACACACACACACTAGCAGAAAATAAAGAACACGAGAATTTACGTGGTTCGGTCAAGGTGACCTACGTCCACCGGTTGCAACTAGGGTTAGGATTTTATTTCTGAGGTGATACCAAGTACAAAGGACCTATCAACTATTTATAATACCCAAATTAGGGTTTACAACTTGGTGACCAAGAAAAAGGTAAAATAGGAAACTGTATGGCTTAACAAAATTAGCGTATCTGCTCCATAATAGCGTATCTGCTCCATAATAGCGCATCCCACATATTAGAGCATCTGTTAGAACATCTATCATTACAGTATCTCTAGAGTATCTACCATTCGCGCATGCTCTATTCTATTTCACTGCATTCTGCAACTACAAAGCCTACATATCTAATAATTTGGTAGTCTATGTAAGTGAAAACCTAAGCCAATTTGCCTTCAATGTGAAATTACTAAAAAGCCTTTTGTTTAACGTGTTTCTGAATCAACATCACTACTGATTCTTGAATTTATATCCAATACCTTGGGTTCATATACCTGAGCGTGTGCTGGATGTGCAAGGAAGCAAAGATTCACTTTCTCTCCTTGATAATGAGTGGATTTTACCAAAAGATTAGAATATTTGTGCAAAGTATGTAGCTTTATTACAAGATAACTGTTGTGGGTACAAGACATAATTCGAAAAAATATCGACAGGCTAATACCAGGAGTAAGGTTCTTCGGGCTTGAATGGTCCATGTTAGATACAAGTAGTTTTTTTGAAGCATAAGCTAATCACCATGGACCCACAACTAATTGACCATACCATACCCAAAGTTAACTCCATACACTCCTTGGCCTCCAGATTGAGGAACTGGATACATAGGTACAATCAGTTTATACTCAAGTGTGACCGCATCTAAGCAGTGTATTTATTACAACCCACATATAGCATATAAAAGTAGCTATCAGCTTCCATTATTCATATGGGAAATGTATATGAAGATTGCCTAACTATATTAGGGCTGGCCCGTAAGGCTTATCAATCTAGGCTAAGGCCTAGGGCCACCAAAAAAACAAGGACCTCCAATTTTATTTCTTTTCATATATTAGACTTGTTTTTTTGCCATTTAAACATCGTTTTCAGGCCCAAGATTTTGGATTTACACTAGGAGTCTGCATTGTACACTCACACAACACATCAACCCTCGTTACTTGTAGCGTCTTTTGAATAACCAATGTGAAACTGATTGCGGATTGAGCGAAATTAGGGCCAAGATTAGGAAAAATCATCGCTATGGTTATTCAATGTCTCAAATCTCAATCTCAATTCCTTTATACCAATTCAATAGGGCCCTGACTTTGTAGTTCGCTTAGGGCCTCCAAAAACGTTGGAACGGCTCTGACTATATTCAAATTCGTTGATTTTATTTCAGAAGTTCCTTCATTTTGTCTATTTTGCTGAAGAGTATCAAAAATGAAAATCAAACACTAATAATTGTCAAGAACAGAATTACCTACGTTTCGTACCCTCTTTTGGCCTCCCGAGTCCCGAGTGCACCACACCACCGAGATAAAATCCTACTATATCTGAACCAGAATCACCCTCCTAAATCGGTCCATCACAACCACTAAAGCATAAGAACATCATAAACAATCTTTTTAATCGAATCAAAGAGTGAAAATGATACATGTGATAAAGCATAAGAGCATTTACTACACCGCAAAGTTTTGGATAAACAAAACTACCATTTTCTTTTCTTCATAGGAAGCAATTTTAAAATATATTAATAACGAATCACATTACTGTTATTGAGTGTGTAATGGTAAACAGGGTTAGGATATAATAGGAAGTTTTTTTGGCTATGAAGGATAGGAAGTAATCTTAACCATCAATTGATTTAATCAAGGGTTAAGATTAAATGAGTGAAATTGAAGAGAAGAAAAGAGGCGCGTGAGTTTGTGTAAGGGTATTCTAGTCAATCCAGGATAATGATGACTGTCCTTAGGGTCAATCAAAAACCTAAATAAGCTACGTAGATAGCGTAAGTAGGGTATCGTATCCACGTGGAATTTGTGGTCAATGTTGCGTTTATATCTAAAAACTAAATTAACTAGATTGGGGGTTTTGTGAATTTAATTTTAAAACCAAAGAGCTAATTAATAAAGTTGTAATCAATACGAGAAAGAATAACCTCTACCCGGAATCCAAATTACTCGTTTAACATAAAAACATATTTACTAATTCAAAACACCACATAGACATGGCCTCGGAATTAATGAATTTGATTAGTTATCAAGGATAGTTTTTAAGATTCACTATGCAACCTAATAACCCGTTTGATTGGATCAATTACCCGCCAATTTACCAACCCGCTAACAACGCAAGAAAGTTGCTAATACGCTTAATAAACGACAAGTAATTCAAACACAAAAAAACGTTTACCAAGAATCCAACACAAGTGGTCAAGCTGTACTAGTTATACGAATCCGAAAACAGAGTTTAATGCAAAACAATGTAAAAGTTCATCCGGGTAGAAGTTACGAAAGATTTAGCCGCTCATTGTTGTCGTGAAAGCTTCACTGATGATTCGAGAATAATCCAACTTGTGAAAACGGCTTGCAGAGGAAGAGAATAATAATCTATGACCAATTGATGTTGTATGATGGCTGGTCTTCGAGAATGAGGAGGTGTAAACCTAAAAGTCAAATCGTAATGATAAAATATTGTTTCTTCTCGGCATCTCGGGCCGCGTGTCGTGGCAGGCAGCATGCGAACCCCCGCGTATCGCGGGGAAGGTCACTTGACCGACTTCAATTTTTCCTCTCAGGCGGGTCTCGGGGCATTTCTAGTCCCCTGTCGCGAGTCGCTAGGCATGTCCATGTTGACTTTTTCAATTCAGCTCCATATATTGACTTGTTAACCTTGCGTTTTCAACCTATCAAGCACCCGAACAATAATACGATATAAGTATCAAAACTACTATGACTAAATATGTTAAACTGACTAACAAATGATAAAAATTACTATAAACGACACTTATTTTCACTCGACATCACATCCCCACACTTATCTTTTTTCGTCCCCGAAAAAAATTATTCGCAATGGAATCACAATCAAAACAACTGGCTTTCAATATATTCAATTATTTTATTAAAACAAATCACATCACACGTTAACCAAGATTGTGAATATACGGTCCACTTAAACCCAACCGCTGGTTTCGAAGCCCTTATTTTCGATCTATTAGGTTCAAGTAATCTATAGTCATCTATGGATCCCACACTCAAAAGACTACGACTCCACCTATTCCCGTTTCAAGCTTATGAGATTAAAAGATTTATAATCTACCGCCTTATATAAAAAAACTCTTATATTATTCCGATTAAACTTTATGATGGATAGATGGATGATACTGTGACCTTACATGCTTTTGTATACGATCAGTTCAGCGGACATACGCCATACGAGTCACCATCCCCATGGTTAATGCCATAAACCTTACGCATTTTAGAACTCCACCTAGAGGGTATGTACCGCATGAGTCGCTATCCCCGCGGCAATGCCATAGGCTTTATTTTTCTTTTTCTTTTTTTTCTACATGTGCTCAAATGGATTGATGGAATATATTTTTTTCAGGCGCCACACTGTTTCGGATTTGTTTTCACAAAAAGAAACAGGTGTGCCAGTTTAATCGGAAAAACTTATAAGTTTTTTACTTATGACGTACCCCTTACACTTTCTACAGTTTCAGTTTTACCATAGATCCTAAGGCGGGAACCCACAAGACTTCTATTTTAAGTTATTTTATATCAAACCTAAGGAATCTTTCAACCGGCTGGGCCTACCCACATATCCTAAATTAGACGTGCGACCGATTATTTATTATCTCATATATATATAATAATCGAAAAGCCACTGATTTGATTTCACCTATCATTTTCCAGTTTGTGCAAAAACCTTTACGGGACATTTTCAAATTTTTTTTTTTTTAAACTACGACTGAACTAACTACGACACGACAACCTAAACTAGACACTAGTTTCCCCCTCCCCGCACTTATTTCCTTCATTGTCCTCAATGAAGAAGGAAACTACGACTCAAACAAACTGAAAATAAAAATAGAAATAAAAATACAACAAATGGAACAGACTCCCCTGATTTCCTTGCCGCTCTGCATCTGTCTAGTTCCATGCCTTCCAAAACGCACTAGTACTCCAATCACAGTTCCCAGCCAAATACGACCCATTAATAATTCCAGCAACATCACCAAACATAATCATAACATAATAAATATATATATATATCAGCCCAACTGGTTATCCCTTACAATTTTCCCCAAATATGTCAAGTATCAAATTTAAGTACAGACCATTATTAGCTAAAAACAAAATAAAAGGGAAAAACACAAAAGATAACCAAAATCACCGGCCGCTGATACTGCTAGAACCAACTACTCGTCATCACCGGACTCCTCACTAACATCCTCCATCTGCTCGTCTCCACCAGTCATCTGCACCGGCTGATGTGGCGGAAACCAATCCGGAATGGGAACCTGCTGCTGCTCTAACATATACCTCATCATGTTAGACTGCATCTTGAACATATTTTCCTGAGCAGCGAACATACTAGCCTGTTCAGCACGACTATCCATCACAATATCATAAACCGTCTCCAATGTCAACGGATCAGGCCTCGGAGGCCTCAATGGGTGCTATGGTCTCGGCCTCTCAAGTCGAGGAACGATAACTTGACGCCTCGTGGGATGCCCAGCCTGCATGGCCTCAGCCGCAGGTGTTCCCCCCGGTGGTAATACTTGCGGTGACAGCTTCACCGGCTTCCATCTGATCGGCTCATCCATTTCAACAACTCCTGTTAGCTTCAAATTCTCCACATCAAACGGCTCAGTAGCCGGTCCCTCCGTCAAATGTACCTCAGGGTACCTTTCAAACACATCGGTTGCCATTGCAATCCGAGTAACATACGTTCCTAACTCCAACTCTGCACCTTGCCTTCTTCCTTTCGCAAACTGTGATAGCAGAATCGCACCCAGATTCGCCTCCTTCAACACCAAACAGTACAAACAGAAAAGATCCATAATGTTCACTTTATCTTGCCCACTCTTTCTTTCCAGCAGTGTACACGCCAAAATCCGATGAACATATCTCAGAAATGGATCCCTAATCGATGATTCTATTGCCTCACCCGACCAAACACTATCGGCAATAGTGTTCCAAAACAGCGCCACCTCAGACTCCAACACATACTCTGTCCGATAATCCTTCTTCTTTTTGCATGGCCCACGTAACGCGCTCTGAAATAACTCTCCCTGAGCATAAAACCCGACCGCGCGTGCAAACTGTGCCACATCCCATACATAATGTTGTCTACCTAAACTGAATGACAATGTGTATGGCTCGATATATCGATCCATGTCGTATTTAAACGTGGAATGAAACTCCGTTGTCAGCTCAGCATACTGCGGATTATTGCATCGAAGCGCGTCTAACCATCTCGGTCCCAAGAACTCCTCCATTCTTTACCTTTCCCCCATTGCCTCTAACATCTCCCAGTTAAATGTTCTATGCTTGCATAATTGCATCGTGAAAAACTTATCCTTTCGTAATGATTCGCCTGTCCCAAGTTCAAAATCCAACAGTGTATGATTCCGAAGCACTCTTTGATCTACCGGAAGAATTGGTGTTTCCGGCATAGGACGATTTTCCGGCCCATTATATCGAATCGGCTCTCGTATTCTCTTCCTTTTCTTTGACCCAGTGCGACTAGATCCCTCATCCGACATCCTGTCAAAAAGAAAACAAGTTTATACAATTAGTACCATAACCTCGGACTTGTAACCGTATAGCATTTCATTCGCGGTTACAAGTTCCCACCGAATGCCGATTTTTACACTCAAATTGAGAAAACTCATTTAAGTCGGTCAACCCGTTCGAATGGAGATTAAGTACGAACGGACCGACCGACAATAAAAACTCATTTTCTGACTCAAATACAGCTTTTAAATTCAGAATCGGCAATTGAAATGCAGCAGAAAACTTTTTATAATTTTTCAGAATTTTTATTTTTTTTTATTTTTTTTATTATTTATTTATTTTATTATTATTTTTTTTAAATATATATATACACAATATACACACCGAGCCCTGACTAAACCGACCTTACTTTCCTCTCAACTTACTTCAACGTCTAATAGATGATAACCGCACCGCTCCTTGACTTCATTACACCTTTACACACTTAAACAACTGACCTTCCCGACCTAGTACATACACTCCATTATGCTTCATAATCCTTTTTCACAAGACTTGGCATTTGCCACATAACCAATAATCGTACTTACTTACAACTTATCTGCTTCATCGTATCGCAACCTATGTTTAACTTCACACTTTTTCTTAATGCGACATTAGGTTGACTGTTTCATATTCAACTCAACACCAAACCCGATATTTCCTATATCCTCCTTTACTTGCAAGCTTAATGGTTCCAAGAAACGTTCATTCGTCCAAACAAACAAACACTGACTCATTTTGCCATTACTTCAGCCCCCAGTCCCTAAATTACCTGTTTTAAAATGTCTTTATACGAAAAAAAAACAAACCTTTTTTACCACTACTTTCACTACCCTAACATCATCTTAACTTTCTGTTTTAAACCATCTCTCGACTAAATTCTAAAAGCATTCTAATCACTCGGTTGACATCTCTCCACCCATAATCAAAACGTCTACCAATTACAATTGATACCCATTTAGCACTCTCAAATCAAACCCCAAAAGAAACTCTCATATCCGACTAAATTCAACCCCTCACTGTACTCAAACACTTGTTTCACTAATCAACTCAATAACCAAAATAACACTCTTCAATATTTCAGTCAAACAAACATAATCATCTTCATTGAATTAAACTTAGAAATACAAGCTTTCATACCTGGATTTCCCTTGCAACTGAAGCTAGAAAAGAAAATTGTAAAGTTTCTTGTGTAAGCGAAGTACTGGTGGTCACTGCCGTCGTCAACACTTGTGACGGTGGTCTGACAAAAGGTAGTCGTCGGCGGCGACGGTGGTTGATAGGTGGGTACGGTGGTTCGTCGGAGCAGAAAGAAGGGGGTAGAAGAGAAAAGGTGATGACGATGGTGAGAGATGGGGAAGAAAGTAGAGGTGATAATCGGACGGAGGGAATTGGTGGTAATAACGGTTAGGTGAGGCATTATCGCCGGTAATAGAGAGTAGAGGAAGAGTTGAGAAAGAAAAAAAAAATCTTCCTAACACCGTAACTAGGGTTTTATTTGTTTGAGTTGGGCCGCGAGCCGCGAAAGGAAAAGAGACACCCCCCGCGACACGCCTATGTTGATTTTTAAAAAAAATTGACTTTTTTTACCTGCATGCTAGGTGACACGCGGAACGGACGACGGATCCGTCCGCGACACGCCTTTGGACCAATTTTCCAAAAGTTTGCTTAAAATTTTAGGCTCCATGCCTTAGAAATTTTTTTGTTTTTTTACTTGTTTCCACCTCTTTCACCCCCCAAACGAGTTTTTGTGATAATTTAGCAATAGAAACGTACCTGGGGCTCCTTTTCTCATAGTTTTCTTTCTCCAAATCATCTCATATCCCTGAAATACTCCGAAAACATACCGAAAACAACCGAAAATTGTGCGAAAACGCTCCAAAAATCATTTTTTTGGGCCAAAATATTTATGTAATCATCAAATCACTTTGTCCTACCCCCCAGACAAATGTGCGTTGCCCTCAACTGCACCAAAGCTTAACCAAACCTCCCGAGCTTCCCCACACTTGAATAATGGCACGGTTAGACTCGAAAACACACCGAAAATAATCTAACTAATTACGAAAGCAAAAATAAATACAAACAAACCTTAGGCTGCCTCCTAAGAGCGCTAAGTTTTAGATCTTCAGCCAGATCGTACTTGTGTGATTACTCGGCGTATTCGCGGACGGTGCTCACGTATAGCACCTCCACGTTCTTCCCAGGACCGTTGATTTCTCGAGCATTAAAGTATGGTTTCAGTCTGTGGTCGTTCACCATCTGGCGGATATGACCATCAAAGTCCTCAATCTCAAAATCACCGTGTTTTCCAACCTTGGTCACACGATATGCCCTGTCCACTTACTATTCAGCTTTCAAGGGAACAGTTTCAACCTGGAATTGTATAACCAAACAAGCTGGCCAACTTCAAACACTTTAGGCTTGATCTTCGCGTCGTGTACCTTCTTCATCTTATCCTTGTAAGCAGCAGCACAATCGTAAGCTTCATTTCTTATCTCTTCCAGTTCGCCCAATGTCAATTGTCTCTCCTTACCTGCAGTATCATAATCGATGTTAACCTGTTTAACTGCCCAAAATGCACGGTGTGCAATTTCTACCGGTAAGTGACATCCTTTTCCATAAACCAATCGATACGGTGTTGTTCCAATCGGTGTTTTGTACGACGTGCGATACGCCCACAAAGCATCATCCAGTTTATTAGACCAATCTTTGTGGTCGGCTCGCACGGTTTTTTGTAGTATTTCTTTAATTTGCCGAATAGAAACTTCGAGTTGCCCACTCGTTTGAGGATGATACGGAGTGGCAATTCGATGATCAACACCATATCTCTTAAGGAGTTTGCCAAAGTTAAAATTTTTGAAATGAGATCCCCCATCACTTATGATCACACGAGGGACACCAAATCTCGAAAAAATGTTCTATTGAACGAACTTGCAAACAACCTTATGGTCATTGGTCCTGGTGGCAATGGCCTCAACCCATTTAGACACATAATCCACTGCCACCAAGATGTAGAGATTTCCAAACGAATTCGGGAATGGGCCCATAAAGTCAATTCCCCATACGTCGAAGATACCGACAACAAGGATTGGCTGCATGGGCATCTCATCCCGTTTTGAAATGCTACCCATTTGTTGACATCGTAAACAATTCTTAGCGTATTCAAACGAATCCCTAAACACCGTAGGCCAATATAGCCCACATGACAGCACTTTTCGTGTCGTTTTCTGCCCACTAAAATGTCCACCACACGCGGACTCATGCACCAATGATAAAACCGATGGAATTTCTTCATCCTCAACACACTTTCGGATGATCTGATCAGCTCCAACTTTAAACAAATCCGGTTCATCCCATATATACTGCTTTGCTTGTGAATGAAAGTGTGCCTTCCTAGGTCTCGACCAATGATCCGGAATGATACCTGAATGAGCATAATTAGCAAAGTTAGCAAGCCATGGTTGCGTATCAATAGTAAGTAAATGCTCATCTGAAAAAGTTTCCAAAATATCATGTTCAGGTCCTTCGATGTCGTTCACCACTCGTGACAGGTGGTCCGCCACCACATTTTCGCTTCCCTTCTTATCTCGTATCTCCAAATCAAATTCTTGCAATAAAAGGATCCACCTGATAAGCCTTGGCTTTGCTTCCTTTTTCTCCATAAGATACCTTGTTGCAGAATGATCAGAAAAAACAATCACTTTACTACCACAAATATAAGGTCTAAACTTGTCTAAAGCATAGACAACAACAAGAAGCTCCTTTTCCGTGGTGGTGTAATTCAACTGAGCATCCGCGAGAGTCTTGCTCGCATAGTAGATTGCCACTGGTTTCTTGTCAACTCTCTGTCCCAAAACTGCACCTACTGCATAGTCACTAGCATCGCACATTATTTCAAAAGGAAGTGACCAATCAAGGGATTGTAGGATGGGTGCTTCAACTAAATTTTGTTTTAGTGTCTCAAAAGATCGTTTACAAGGTTTATCAAACACAAATGGGACATCTTTTAACAAAAGATTACACAACGGTTTAGTGATAACTGAAAAGTTTTTAATGAACCGTCTGTAAAAACCGGCGTGTCCAAGAAAGGAACGAACGCCTTTAACACTTGTGGGTGGTGGTAAGGTCGAAATTACTTGAATTTTAGCATGGTCTACCTCAATCCCCTTACTCGAGACAACGTGTCCCAACACGATGCCCTCTTGAACCATAAAATGGCTCTTTTCCCAACTTAATACCAGGTTTGTTTCGACACATCTTTTTAGCACTCATGACAATTGTTCCAAACAGGCCTCAAAAGATGTACCAAAGATTGAGAAATCATCCATAAAAATCTCCAAAGACTCCCCGACCATATCTGAAAAGATACTCATCATACACCTTTGGAAGGTGACCGGGGCATTACACAGTTCAAACAGCATTCGCCTAAACGCGAAAGTACCGTAAGGACAGGTAAACGTGGTCTTTTGTTGATCATCAGGATGAATAGCAATCTGATTATAACCTGAATAACCATCAAGAAAACAATAAAATTTCTGACCTGCGAGCTTTTCCACAATCTGATCAATAAAGGGAAGTGGGAAGTAATCCTTTGAAGTTGCAGCATTCAACTTCCTGTAATCTATGCAAATTCTCCACCCGGTTACCGGCCGGGTGGCGACTTCCTTACCATCTTCACCTGTAACAATCTGGATGCCCGCCTTTTTAGGCACCGTCTGTGTGGGACTCACCTAAGTACTGTCTGATATGGGATAGATGATCCCCGCATCCAACCACTTTAAGACTTCCTTTTTCACAATTTCCCGCATGTTCGGGTTCAATCTTCGTTGAGCATCTCGAGCCGGTTTTGCTCCCTCTTCGGTTATGATCTTATGCATAACAATGGATGGACTAATCCCTTGAGATCAGCGATTGTCCACCCAATTGCAGCCCGATTGGCTATCAACACCTCCATCAATGCTTTTTCCTATTCAGTTGATAAATTGGAAGCAATAATTACCGGTAGGGTGTTGTTGTCGCCAACGAAAGCATACTTCAAATGCTTTGGCAATGTCTTCAACTCGACTTGTGGAGGTGATTCAAGTGATGGCTTCAATTGAGTGTCAATATGATTCGGTAAATTCTCGACTTGATGTGTCCAAGTCGGCTTTAATTCCCTAGCAGCTATAACCTCCAACTCTTCTTCCGCGTATTCCAATTCCAACTCTATTTCTGCCAAATCCCTGTCACAAACAAAACACGTCTCTATAGTGCCTTCCCCACTTTCGTGAGGATGACACCCGTCAATAATGTCTGCCATGAAGCATTCATCATTGACTAGAGAATCAGATGCACGGGAAAAAGCATTTAATCGGACCTTACGATTTCCAAACGTGATGTCAACCGTACCATTTCTACAATCAATTAGTGCATTAGCGGTTGCTAAAAATGGTCTACCGAGTATAACATTAGGTTGTTTAGTGTTTTCAATTTGCACATAATCTAAAACAAAACGTCAACCGGGTAATAAAACTCGTCAACTTTGACTATGAAATCACGCAAGATCCCCCGGGGTAGTTTTAACGTCAAGTCGGCCAACACCATGGTGGTGTCGGCTTGTTTCAATGGTCCGAAGTCGTATTGATCGTATAAACTTCCCGGTAGGATGCTAACACTTGCTCCCAAATCCAGCAAGGCTCGACTCATCTTAAATTCACCCACTTGAATGGGGATTAAAGGAGCACCTGGATCTCGGAGCTTCGGTGGAGGATCACCCGACAAAACGGCACTGACTTTTTCAGTTAAAGCTATCTTTTTAGGAAATTTATTGTGCCATTTTTGGTTACAAAGCTCTTTCAAATATTTTGCATATACCGAAACCTGCTTAATGGCATCTAATAACGAGAGATTGATTTTTACTTGTTTAAAAACTTCCCACATCGCATCCTGTTGTGGGCCCCGTTTATTAACAACTTTTGTTGCGGGATTAATTAAAGCCTTAGGAAATGGGACGGTATTACGCTCCGTACCCTTCTCCTCTTTGTCAACCGGTTCAAAATCTATCACCCTATTATTTTTTCCAAGAGTCTGTTTTTTATTCTTTTTAGGGCTAACAGGTTCCGGTTCAGCATCGGACTCGTTTTTCTCATCAACCTCCTCCACGATACCTTCAACCAACTATGGAGGAGTCCCAACCTGAGTATCATAAACTTTCCCACAACGAAGAATACTTACCTAATTAATTCTGGCGTTAGACGAACTCCCTTGATGCTGTGGATTCTTCGTGGTATCACTAGGAAATCGGCTCGAATCTTTTCTCCCTTGTGCCATCTCGGTCGCCAACTGGGCGACTTGCTTTTCCAACGCTTGATGAGATTTAGCTTGCACTTCTTGGTCCTTTTTGATTTGCTTCAACACTTCCATAATCTCACGATTAGAAATCTCCTCGTTTGAAGTATTTGACTTGCCTTGCTCTTGTTGTTGCTGATAGCTTCTTTGATTGCCCTTGTTGTAATTTCCTTGATTATAATTCTGATTATAATTTGATTGGCGGTTCTGATACGGCTGGCTTCCTTGATTTGGTACCTGAAAATTAGGATTCAATTGATTAGTATTACGGTACCGAAAATTTGGATGATTATGCAAACCTGGATGATATGTGTTCGAGTTCATATCATAATTATTTTGCTCTCCATACACCATGTTCACGTCCTCTTCAGCCGCTACAAACTGACCCGGGTATGCATCCAAAGTATGTCCCAACTCACCACATGAATCACAAACCGGAAAGGTTTGCGCCGCATGCAATGCATCCCGTGTGCCAAGACCTTTAAACTTCGCCAACTGGCGTTCCAACGCCTCCTTTTCTCTCTCTAACTGAGCAACCCTTGCATTAGAAGTTCCCGCACTTGATGGTGCCACAACCGGATACTTTTTATTCCTATCCAACTGTGCTTGCCTCTTTGAATCTGCTGCAACAATATCCAAGTAATCCCAATCCACATGATTCCTCAAAAAGGTACCCCCAGTGATAGCCTTAATATCTCGTCTATCCTCATTTGAAATCCCATCGTGGAATGCGGTGATTAACTCCCATCTTTGAATGCAATGGTGAGGACAATTACGGATCAATTGATTGAACCATTTCCAAGACTCATAAAGAAGCTTACCTGGTAACTGTTGGAACTCTCTAATTGATGCACGCCCCGATTTAGTTCTTTGCGGGGTATAGTACTCTTCCAAAAACTGTTGCTGCAGCTCTTGCCATGTATGAATACTAGCATATGGCAAGGATGTAAAACAATCCCTCGCAGCATCCTTTAGTGAGAACTGAAATAATACCAACTTCACCTGATCTGCAGTGAACCCGTGTCAACTAATCATGCTACAAACTGCCTCAAAATCCGCTATGTGTGCATATGGCTCCTCAATACCTTTCCCGGGAAAGGTAGGTAGCATGTTCAGAATGTGTGGTTTTGCTTCAAAAGAACGTTCCACATTACCCGGCGCTACTGGAATCACTATCGGTGATGCATGCTTAGCAATCTGTGGTCTGAAGTGACTCTCAACCCCTCGGATAGTCGGATCCGTAAATCGAGGGTCTCGTTGCCTTTGACGAGGAGCAACCGGTGCCCTATGAACCTGTGGTGGGGTTTGATAAGCATCTATTCCCCGCGGTTGTCTCTGTTGCTGATACATCGGTTGATTGCGATTAAATGCCTGATTTTGGTACCCACCTGGATATCCTATATAACCATCATTTATCCCCCACTCCTCATCTCCAAAACCATCATCCCATGTCTCGGTTCTACCCCTGTTTTCCACTTGATCAAATATAGCACCCGACCGGTTCGGGTGTGGCACTAAATTTGGTTGATTCACGGCCCGCAACGGATTGGGCTGTGAGGGTAGTCGGTTTTCTCGCGAATATAATGGTTCACCAATGACATGAAATTCTCCAATTGGAGCAGAAGTTGGTTGGGTGGTTGTGCTTGATGATGGTGCAATGGGTGGGGTTTGTTAGGTTTGGGTTTGTTGTTGTGGTTCAGATGTAAATGGAGGTGGTGGCATTGGTGGCATCTCAGTAATCGGTGGTTGTTGTGTTGTTTGTTGTTGTGGGGTGGATTGGTTTTCTGGCGGATTCATTGCGGTCTGAATTGCTTTTCCTTTCAAAGCTGAACGAAGAAGCAAATTCTGGCGTGCGGTCTTCTCAATTTCAGGATCAAACAAAAGCGGTGAAGATCTTCCTGAAAACCTAGTATGCATGCAAAAATATCACTTGCACACAAGGAAACAAGAAAACAAAGCGTAATACCGAACAAGACAAAAATAAACAAACATAAATATTTTTGGGTTTTTAAGATTTTTTTTAAAAAACAATAAAAGAAACAACTACTACTAAACTAACACTAAGCACACGAACTCCCCGGCAACGGCGCCATTTTGATGACTGTCGTAAGGGTCAATAAAAAACCTAATTAAACTACGTAGATAGCGTAAGTAGGGTATCGTAGCCACGGGGAATTTTTGGTTAGTGTTTAACCAGAGAATTATTATATATTAAAGAAAAGCAACTCCCACCCAGAATCCCGATTGCAAGTTTAACACGAAAACATGTTTACCGATTCAAAACACCACATAGACATGGCCTCGGAATTAATGAATTTGATTAATTATTAGGGATAGTTTTTAAGATTCACCGTACAACCTAGTAATCCATTTATTTATATCAACTACCCACCAATTTACCAACCCGCTAACGATGCAAGTATATCACCAATACGCTTGATAAACGACAAATAATTCAAATATAAAAAACGTTTACCAAGAATTCAACACAAGTGGTCAAGCTTTACCGGTTAAAAAGAATCCGTAAACAATGTTTAAAGAAAAAACAAAGTAATCATTCATCCAGGCAGAAGACACAAGCAAAAAGATAAAGGTAATGTCCTCCAAGTTTCAGATTCTAGGTTTACACAAAACTCAATTTAATCATTAATTGGACACCACATAGACATGGTGCTGAAAAGTCAGTTAATTTAAGTGGTAATAAAAAACAGGTCTTTGCCATCAGATCTTTTACAGTTTAATTACCCTATTTACTAATGTGAGTCAACCTACTCTATGTCACCCAACAAGCTACAAGGTTTGCAAGTTGTAAAGCAATAACTCAAACACACGCAAATAGTATGAATAAACCAACTCATCAAATTGTTTGTACGACGTTGTCAATGTCAAAAACAAACCCAACCATGAATAAAGCTAAGAAAAGTATCAAACCCTACGAACCATACGCTTGGAGAAAGCCACCTAATCGCTCATGCCTTGAACCGTGTACAACCGCCAAAAGGCGGCTGCCTTCTCCGTGTCCTCCTGTTCCTCTCAAAGCTGCCGTCAATTCTCTCTGTTCCCCCTCAGCCGTCAAATAAAATTCTTTTTATCTGCTGACAACCGACTTCCACCTAAATTCCCTTGTGGGCTCGTTTCCTTAAAGCCCAAGATATCAACCTGTTTCTTTCTAAAACCCACATATCCTTGATGTCATAACTTTTTTACTAGTAGAGCCCAAATAACATAGCTCATTAATTCTTGTGATGTCACGATCCACAACATATTATTTTGTGATTCAAGTTGAACTCCAAATTCCATATTAAATACTCCTTTTCAACATTCTGTTGATATGCCATCTTCCTTTGTTGAATATATTTTTCTCATGAATTAACTTCTGCATTTGGCATCCACTTTAGTCGTCCACCTTAGTTGTTGATCATCGATTTTAGAGCTGGAATTCCATTTTAATACAATTTCACCACTTTAGCTTATTTACTACCAAAACCTACAAAAATATAAAACTAACTCAAATTCGTGTATTTTATAATAAAATCAATCCATTTACCTACTAATTAATATACATTATAACGTATCTAAAATACACCGATCAGATAATAGTTTCTCTCTCCTCCAATTCCCCCTCATTTTTTAAACGTTAATAACTTTTTCATACGACATTATTTTTTTATAAAAATTGCACAAAAAAACCGAGCGTTTTTTTATCTTTAAAAAGAGTATAGTATTGCTATATTTTCAAAAAAAAAAAAAATCGAAAACCCAGTTGCGTAAAACGCAATGGAAAAAAAAACATAAAAATTGACTTTTGTTTTTTAAAACGCAATGCAGCAAAAACACAGAGAAATGTCTTATTTGTGAAACGCAATGGCTAGAAAACACAAGAAAATGTCTTATTTCAAAAACACAATAGGCTAAAAACACAAAAGAAAGTGTATTTTCTAAAACGTAATGGACTGAAAACACATAAATATGTGTTTTACCTAAAATGCAATGCACAAAAAACACAAAGAAATATCTTATTACTAAAACGAAATGGCCAGAAAACACTTAAAAATGTATTTTTTCTAAAACGCAATGGACTGAAAACACATAAAATGTGTGTTACCTAAAACGCAATGCATAAAAAACACAAATAAATATCTTATTTCTAAAACGCAATGGCCAGAAAACACTTAAAAATGTCTTATTTCTAAAACACAATGGACTGAAAACACATAAAAATGTGTTTTACCTAAAACGCAATGGACTAAAAGCATTTCAAAAATGTGTTTTTCTAAAACGCAATGGCCAGAAAACACATAAAACAGTCTTATTTCTAAAACGCAATGGCCTAAAAACAGAAAAGAAAGTGTTCTCTCTAAAACGCAATGGACTGAAAACACATAAAAATGTGTTTCTTTTTGTTACTTTCTCTATTCAAAAACACAATGACTCAATTCAAAAACCCAGATCGTAAAAATGCAATTCAAGAATTTGTTACATGGATCGAAACCGATTTCTTCAACGACGATTGACGAAATTTGAATGATAGAAACGCTTATCAGCGATCGAATCGAACGGATCGAGTGATTCGCTTTAAAATCACGGCAAAAAATGAGATATTGTATGAAGTTAAACTGGGTTTTTTCAAAAAAGTTGAAGAACACGTTGATTGGGTGTTTGAATCATTGATTGGTGATGAAAATTGCACTATAATGTAGTGATTATTGAGATAGAAAGTAAAGAAAACGTTGAAAATGGTGGGTTTTGAAAACGGTGGGTTTTGAAGTTACTGGGGGAGAAGAAGGAAGAAGATTGGATACGATTGACTAAAATACCCCTCCTCTTTATTTTAAATTTTGCCACATGTCATAATTCTATTGCTTCCTATCCTTCCTAGCCAAAAGAAACTTCCTATTTGATCCTCACCCATGGTAAACAAAATAATATATGTTAAATGCATTACATGTCAAAAAAATAAGAAAGGTTTGCAATATAATGATAGTATACATACCCCAAGCACATCTGCATTCCTCACTGATAGCACTATCTTGGTTAGCCTAACATTCAATGCATGCCAATTAACAAAGCAGCAAGTATAATTTCCCACATAGGTTATAGCACACACACAAGCTCAAACTCACATTCACTCCAGGGCACTTCATCCTACAACAAAAACAAATTTTAGGCACAAATTAAAAAAGTACAAGTAAATTCACATCTGCAACACTTAGTTAAGGTCACCTTTGATTCTGATTCACAAATAATAACTAAATAATTAAGTATTCTGACATCAGCAACAATTTCCTTTAGTTCTGGTTCGCTTTTGGTTGATGAAGAGGCATGATGATGTGTGCATTCTGCCAATTGTATACATGATGCCTGCAATGTCTTTCTTAGCAGGTTCTCAGGTTTAAAGATCTCTATTTGAGCCACCATGTCTCCAATAACAATTTTGTGACAGAAAGTTTGCTCTAAAAAAATTAGCTCAATATCGGCTCGTGAGCCAACTTGGCTCGGGTCGTTGAAAAGCCAAAGCCTAGCTCAGCTCAGTTCGTTTATAAACCAAGACAACTCGTCTCAGCTTGTTCACAAACTAAGCCAAGCCCAAATAGCAATGGCTTGGCTCATTTCGGCTCATGAACATTCCTAATTTATTATGGTTAACTGGCAGCTGAAAACATCCTCATACCATGCTCAGTTGCTAATACAGTATCAGCCATCATTATTCCTTAGACAATGGTGCAATGTACCCCTATATTTGTCTTCTCAGTTTTTGATCCGCTAAATTATCACAAGAACTTGATTGTATCACTAAACCAATGAAAATCTGTCAAAATTCTTCGTGGACCAAATTTTAATTTTTTTTTGAATTTAAGCATGGGAATGAATAACGTGTATATATTTTTCGTATAAATAAACATTTATCAGGTTGTAAATTTCACAAGTATGGTATAATTATATCTTCAAATGAAGTAAACAGAGAACACCATCAAGGCCCTTAGAGAAGGAATACTGAGTGTAGTCATAAACGGTGGTTTCCTGGGCCGTCGGCGACGAATCTTGGATGTTCGGACGTCGGGAAAGTGCGTAACTAGCGATTTAAGCCGTTGGCCAGAACCCAAAGTTCTATAAGGCGTCACCGACGCCACTCTTGGCCGTCGGCAATGGCCTGTCGTTGTTGGTGACGTGAAGTTTTAGTTTCTTGCAAGTTGGGACAAGTTAAAACACACTTTTGACCTCATTTTTGGGAGTTACACACAGTACTTGGAGTTTGAAAACACCTCTTGGAGCCAAGATACACAACCATTCCATCTCCAATCCATCGAATCGATCCATCAACCATTCGATTTCGATTATCATCATCCATCCTACAACCCTAATCTTCATTCCATTCATCACCATCAAACCCTTTCACCACCACAAACCTTAACCACCATCTTCATCACTTTCAAAGCTCCAAGATGTCAACATTCAAGCTTTCATCCATTGTTGATCAAGTCCCATTCACCATGAGCAGCTAATTCTCGAAGGTTTCACCCCGGTGTAGGTGATTGTAAGTCTAGGGTTTAAACATTGTTCTTAGTTTGATTTTGTGACAAATTGGATTGTATTTTGAATCGATTGATAATTATCTTGCATTGGAACTATATTTGTGAATTGTTGAATGATGATAAAATTTAACTTTGCAAAATAAGTTTGTGTATTTATCCTTTATCTTTCAAAAGGTTTTACTTGTCTGAAGTAATGAAGTGTATTGCGGTCCGTTATACGCGTTGATAGCAATTGGCACCAAAGCTTCGTAATAGAAATCCGTTAATGACATATTTAATTGAATCAAAGTTAAAACATGTAGAAACCCTAGGATTGCAATTACCGAACCGGGTGTGAACCTTGTTTACTTACATTGTTTTAAACCTTTAATTACATTTCCGTGTAATTGTTTAAGTTTTTATTATAATCAAGAATCAAATTGTCGGTTCATTCTGACTCACTTTTCAACAACCAAATTCATACAAGTTATAGCAAGCTTCATAATAAGTGACAAACGTTTAAAATCAATCGGATTCACACGTAAACCACAGACTCTTTGTGGTTCGGCCCCTTACTGCCGCTAACTATTTGTTTGAGGTAATTTGAGAATTATAAATGTATCTTTGACCGGAGAGCGACTTTCCCGATCAAATTTTGGCGCCGTTGCCGAGGAGTTTGTGCGCTTTGTGTTTGGATTTTTGTTCGATTTTTGTGATTAACTGTTTAAGGTATTTCTTTTTGTTACTTTCTCTATTTCCTTGTTACACCGGTGTGTATTATTTGTGCAGGTTACAGGTAGTGCATGCATACAAGGAATTCCGGGAAGACTTCACCTTTGATATTCGAACATCAAATCCAGAGAGTAGTCCGAAGGAACTTAGCCAATCAGTTGGAAACAACACTTGCTTCTGACCCACCCAACACTCATCCATCATCTAGACCATCCATTGAACCTAGTTTAATGGCTCACCAAAATTTCAACCAATACCAATTTCAATACCGAGGCAACCTTCGCTCCAATGCAAACGTTCAACAAGATCAACCGATCGTTGGTAACAACTCGAGACCACCAATACCACCATTCCAAAATCGAGGCCACAACAATAACCAAAGAACACCCACACCTGCACATCAAAACCCCAACCGACAAAACCCATTACCAACCAACATCGATGACCGGAACGTCAACTCCGATCGTAGAGGTAACCAACACCGCGGCAATCCTATGAATGAAGACCCATTCTTCGATCTTGATGACTTGAGGAATGCCATCCCCGATGATGAACCATATAGTTTTCCCGGTTATCAATCGCTGGAACACGTGAGTATTCTCTAGGAATACTCGGATGACAGGGGAAACTAAGATGAAAGAGAAGACGATGTATGGGGGGATGTGAATATGAAGAATATCTACAATGTGAGGGGGTTTGAGAATGAGGAGTTCGGATACCAAAACGCCAACTACGTGGGTAATGAGGGTTATGGTTATGGGTATGGCCGAAACGAAGGTTATGGTAACAACCGCCAACAACGAAACAATAATCAAAGGAACCGGGATGATGGTTACTATAACAACAACAATAATGCTAACCGTAACCGGATTCCCCAATTCGTGGGTGGTGGTAACCAAGGTGGTGATAGAGGCGGTGATAGAAAAGGAAACCGAAGGCCGGTTGATCAAGAGGTTAATGGTCCACGCCGTCGTCCGCAACAAGTTCCTAGATGTTACTATCGAGGACCCGAAGGATGGGTCGAAGCAAACGGTTAACGGTCACCGCCTTAAACCATTCCTCGATGGTAACAAGGAGAAAATGAATGCAAATGTGGAGTTGGTAAGCTTCTTGGTAAGCGTGCCAACATATGAGGTCACTTAAAGGACCGGTAACATTGGTGTAGAGTTTTACACATTTTTATTGCTTGTTTTGTATCGTTTATTGTCATTATCATTTCCGTTTCGTACTAATCCCTTTGTTGTGTGAAGTTCTGGACATCGCAAACGGGTCATAAAGACGTGAGGTATGGTTTAGATTTGTTTGTGTATTAGGGACAATACACGGCGTTTTAGGGGATGGTAGGACCGTTAAACGTTTTATTTCGTTTTAAAAGTTAAACTTATAAAAATCTACAAAAACAATTTTAATATTTTTTTGGAATTTTTGATAGCCTAGGGTCCTTTTGTAAAAGGTTTATAAAAATCCTCATATTTAAAAAAAAACATTAAAAATAAAAAACGAAACATCGAGAACCCGTCGGCGACGGGCGTATATGCCGTCGGGGACGGTGCCCCAAAGTGTGCGTCGGGTAAAAACTAGTGTATCCAGGAGATTAGGCCGTTGGACGAATTGCCAAAATCTGAAGGGCGTCACTGACGAAGGATAGGACCGTCGCCGAAGGTCCGTCGTTGAGTGTCTGACGTGGGTTCGTCTCCAGCCACCAAATATCGATCCAAATCACATTCTAAACCCATTTCAAGTGACCCGAACTCGTTTTTAACCACATATCCAATCAGTATCACCCCTTATTTGATCCATAACTCCTAGAACTTCAATTTTTCTGCCTTCTAACCTTCACAACCCCTCTTTCTCTTTCATCTTCTTCCTAAAATCCTCAAGATCTCAAAAACTTCAATCCTCCATAACTTCTTCAATTCTAACCCAAATCGAGTGATTCTTGGAGCTATCTTGTGTGGATTTTCGAGAGGAACAAAACCCCTAACACGGTTTCCACTAGTTATTGCTAGTTTGCAAGATTTCTGAACTTGAATTTTCAGGTTTTTAGCAAGGGTGTTCTTCAAGCTTTGATTTTCATCTTTTCTTAGTTCTTCTTAGTCTCCAACATTAAAGGTATGAGCTTTACATGATTTTGAGCTTTATTATCCTATGGTATGTCAAATTCTCTCGAAATTTTTGAACTTTTGTTTGAAGAGTAGATTGTTTATTACAATGTAGGATGTTATAGCTTGAAATTATTATGTAAACTCTTGATTTGGTTTAGATTAAACATGCAACGAGTATAGTGATGTGATTACACTTGATTGTTTGCATGATTGAACATTAGCATGACGTTGAACTTTGTTGAAATCGTATGAACTTAGGATTAAACATGAACAATTAATTTTTAGATGATAAAGTTTGCAACTTTGGAAGTTTAAATTGGCTAATTTACATCTAATGAATGATTGTAGTTCAACATCCTATGCTATGTTCAAAGTTTAAGTTATTTTAAAGTTTGAGGTATACCGATTGTTCTATTTGTTTTGTTGATTGTAGTAATGGCAAGTAGAAAGAGGAGTAAGACTACGGCTCAAGGATCATCCTCGGTGGCCGGTTCGTCTTCGGGATTATTGCCTAGGAAGTGGGAACAACTAAGTAGTACGGAAGAAGGTGATGGGAGATTATATAGACAAGATTGGGCATGTGAAATGTTTAGAGACAATCGTGGGGCTTCTGTATGGGATAATGATAAGAAGAACGCACTTTCATGATTCAATGACAAGAAACTTGAAGTAAAGTTGAGGAAGTGGATAATGGTGAAGGGTGTGTAGACCTCTGTTCTAGAAAGAATTGTTCCGGAACGGGCAGTTAATGTGGAAGAGTTCAGGACGATTGGGATCGTCCAGATGTTCGAACGGTTAGGTTGGGAGAGAGTTTTGGATTGGTGTGAGGATGCCACACCCAGAGTGTCCTTAACTGTGGGGTGTGAATGGCTGGCATACTTGAGGTTTATTAATAAAGACAGCCCCGCAAATACATGGCAACTAGTTGGTGACACGGGGAGAGGTCAAATGGTCATGTCGTTTGAGACTATGAATTACATTGCTCGTTTTGACTCTTTGGGGATCGATGCATACGATTATTACAGCATTGATCGATTCTTCGATAACAGAATGAATACCGACGACCCCGAGGGTATGACGAGATTGGTGTTACCATTTTCTGATGGCGGGGCGGCCTTGAGGAGTCACTTATCGGTGGAAGGGAAAATCCTTTAAGGCATATCGTTAGAAAACATTATGGTGCGGTTTGGAGACCGTGGGAAGATTAAGGGGCCGGATTGTCGGGTTCTTCATGCGTTGATGTTTGGGTCGCCAAGGTTGTCGTGGTGACACATAGTGATGATGAACACTTGGGACACTCGGGAGGTTTGTAACTGAAAGATGATACCGTATGTACAGTTAATCAGTGCTATGCTTCTTCAACAAAACAATTTACCGCCTGAATCACTATGGGTTTCAAAACCCGTAGAGGAGATCTGTTTTGCATCCATGAAGAGACATTGGAAAATTCAGGTGCAAGTTTATGGTCACCTATACACGGTGAGCGATGATCAAGGGCACAGTTTCCAGTTTGTTAACCCAAGTGCGGCCCAAGAAGCCGCAAGAGAAGAAGAGATGATTGATGAAGAGGACGAGGA
Organism: Helianthus tuberosus; assembly: GCA_030545235.1. Taxonomy (NCBI): domain Eukaryota; kingdom Viridiplantae; phylum Streptophyta; class Magnoliopsida; order Asterales; family Asteraceae; genus Helianthus; species Helianthus tuberosus. Next base: position 31,732,761 of record CM060396.1, read on the forward strand.
TGAGCATCAACGGTATGCCCGGCCACACCGTGAGATATCGGCGGGTGTGGCAAACTTTGTAACTTTTCGACGTACCCCGGGACATGCCGATTGCAACCGCGGACAACAAGCGGTTTATGACAATGTCTCTGCGGCCATTGGGGATAGCTGGGAGTTTGAGGAGAGAAGGAGGAATTGGGATCAAGATTGGCAAGCCCGAACACATTCTCATTGGGATGAAGAAGATGCTCACAGAGCCAAAGAGCTAGAATATTGGGAGCAACAACAAGCTTTTATGGCGGAGCAACGGTCTTAGTAGGAACAACAGGAAATGTACCAGGTGCAAGAGTTGTCCCGGAGACAAGCCAGGGAACAGAAGCAGGATCGGTTCCGACTTGAGTAGAATGTGATGGAAGACAATCGATGGAGGGCTTTGGCTACGGCCCAAGAGTTGGAAGTAAACAATACCAAGCACCTCCATGACCAAGAGAGGCACCTGCGAGACTACATGGCAGGCCTCCCGTTCCAAGAGCACACACCTTCGACCTGTTATGAGAATCTTCCCGTTCCTCATGGCCCGTCAGATCCATCTCCGCATTGGCCCGAAGTGGTTGGCTCTAGTTTTATCCCGCCGCAGTTCCAGTAGCCGGCCGAGGGGGAGAGAGGTCCCCTTGATGACTACCGGGAGATGTTCGAGAGTCTCACCGGATATCCGTACCACCCATACCCACCAGTTGATCTAACGAGCGTTACCAACGATAGTGGTGAGGTATGTTTTGTGTTGTTGTTGTTGTACATTATTTTTGTTATTTCGTTTTATTTTCTAGTATCTTTAATTCGTAGTTAAATGAACGTTATGAGTGTGTTCACTATATAACCCTCACGAGACCTCTCGTCCTCCTGAGCTATCGGGAGGTTTAAAAGGGCTTGTTGCATAAGCTAAATGCAACCGTAATTCCTACGAAAGTGAGTTAGGTTTTTGTTATTGTTGTAAATTATCTTTTCCACAAAATTCAAATTAAAATAACGAATGGCATGGTAAATCTTTTGTAAAAATGGTAGAACAAGTAACTAACAAATGTTGATGGTTGTGAGAAGCATGCTTCTACACAAGGATTTATATTTGTAGGTACAAATGTTCGTGAGACAACCATTTTTATCGAAGATTAAAGACCACGCGAGGAACAAGAAATAATCAGGTGCATTGGTTTCCTTTTATTTGAGTGTTATTTAGTTAATAAGTGGATTGTAATTGTATATTATTGACTGGGGTGGAATCTTTGGGAGTTTGGTCGTGTCACATCCCTTGTGCATTTTAAAGACTTCATTCTTGCACATTGAGGACAATGTTTACCTCAAGTGTGGGGATGGGGGAAAATTTCAAAAAATTTTCAAAAAGTCTTAGTTTGAAGCAATCTATGAGCACAAGTAGCTAAGTCAATGAGGGATGACACACCCATTTGGTCTTTTGTCATGGTCAAGTTCAAACAACTAACATGAAGGGTATTTAGCGGGTGGTTATTTGGGAATAATCCGCCTAAGAAACAAGCACATTATGCATATCGCATACCATACCCTTTATACGTGAGGTTTTGAGCCACTTTGACATCATAGATATACATATATACATGTTTCTTTGTTTGAGTGGACCATTAGTCGCGTATTGTAGAACTTGCAACTTTTGATACGTTTGAGTCCATAGACCGAATACAAACACGAGAATGATTAAGGCATTAGGTGAACCTTTTCCTTTAAAACCAATTATATATTCTTACCTAAATGAATTCCCTAGTTGCCCACTTTGAGCCTAATCCTTTCGTTTGACCAACCCATTTAGCCCACAACCGTTGAACCTTTTCTTTTTAAGCCCGTGTGATGAAAATTCGATTGTAGGATTATGTGTTTGTTTAGTTTTGTTTTATTAAAAAACAAAAATTAGAAAAGGTTGTGAAAAATAATAGAAAATCATTAAGAAAAATACAAAAATATGACTTATTAGTTTGTTGAATAAAAGGGAAATCATTGCCTCTTAACTTGATGTGTATAGTTAGTTATGCTTAGCATAGTCGTTTGTAATAAAAATCAAATTTTCATCACCTTAGCCACTTTAAAAACATCTTATTCCATACCCTTAGCCTAGCCCCATTACAACCCTTCAAAGACCTTTTGACATGTGCTTAGTATTCGTGTTCGGTGGTGGAGAATGATTGAGTTGCAAGCATATGCAGGTACGTCTTGTAATCGGTTTTGAGTGATTACTTAAAAAGTGCTAATTCACTATCTATTAGCCAAATTTTAAACCGAGTGGAGAGAACATTGTGAGGGATGTGCATGGTCTGTTGGTTTCTAGGGCGGGTTAATCTTGGATAACCATTCGTATGTGATTGTTCACTTTACCGCTAAATATGTCAAAAATTGTAAAAAGTTTAAACCGGGTATGACATTAGACCTTAACTTTAGTCTCGAGAATGGGATGTGTGTTTTTCATTCGACCCACGTGAAAGTGAAAAACAGATTTGCTTGAGGGCAAGCAAAATATAAGTGTGGGGATGTGATACGTGGTTGAAAACCGGGGTTCGTATATGTTTAAGTTGATGTTTTTACACGAATTTTAGTTTCGAATAGCCTACTTTTAATTAAAATTGTGTTTTGTTGGTTTAACGGAGTTTAAGGAGCTATTCGGGAGCTTTACGAACCATCGGGAAAGAGAACGGATCAACCGGGAGCAAGATACGTGAAAAACAAAAACCACAGTTTGCCGGCACCGTCGCCGACGCCCTCCTGGGCTGTCGGCGATGCATCTTGGATGTTCGGACGTCGGGAAAGTGCGTAACCAACGATTTAAGCCATCGGCCAGAACCCAAAGTTCTACAAGGCGTCGCCGACGCTACTTTTGGCCGTCAGTGACAGCCTGCCGTTGTTGATGACGTGAAGTTTTAGTTTCTTGCAAGTTGGGACGAGTTAAAACACACTTTTGACCTTATTTTCGGGAGTTACACACAGTACTTGGAGTTTGAAATACCTCTTGGAGCCAAGATACACCACCATTCCATCTCCAATCCATCGAATCAATCCATCAACCATTCGATTTCGATTATCATCATCCATCCTACAGCCCTAATCTTCATTCCATTCATCACCATCAAACCCTTTCACCACCACAAACCTTAACCACCATCTTCATCACTTACAAAGCTCCAAGATGTCAACATTCAAGCTTTCATCCATTGTTGATCAAGTCTCGTTCACCATGAGCGGCTAATTCTCGAAGGTTTTACCCCGGTGTAGGTGATTGTAAGTCTAGGGTTTAAACATTGTTCTTAGTTTGATTTTGTGATACATTGGATTGTATTTTGAGTTGACTGATAATTGTCTTGCATTGGAACTGTATTTTTGAATTGTTGAATGATGATAAAATTTAACTTTGCAAAATAAGTTTGTGTATTTATGCTTTATCTTTCAAAAGGTTTTACTTGTCCGAAGTAACGAAGTGCATTGCGGTCCGTTATACGCGCTGATAGCAATTGGCACCTAAGCTTCGTGATAGAAATCCGTTAATGACATATTCAGTTGAATCAAATCTAAAACGTCTAGAACCCTAGGATTGCAATTATCGAATCGGGTGTGAGCCTTATTTACTTACATTGTTTTAAACCGTTAATTACATTTCCGTGCAATTGTTTAAGTTTTTATTATAATCAAGAATCAAATTGTCGGTTCATTCCAACTCACTTTTTAACAAACAAATTCATACAAGTTATATCAAGCTTCATAATAAGTGACAAACGTTTAAAATCAATCGAATCCACACGCGAACCACAGACTCTTCGTGGTTCAACCCCTTACTACCGCTAACTATTTGTTTGAGGTAATTTGGGAATTATAAATATATCTTTGACCGGTGCGCGACATTTCCGATCAACGTGTTGCACACTTTTCAACTCGTCATTCGATATCATTTGAGACCAACAATATTAGACTTTATTCGAATATCCATACTCAAAATCAAATGAAACTTGCCTGTAAAAGATCACCAATATTGATCATAATTGCACCAGGAACCGGTGGAACATCAAACATTGATTATGATGAAGTATTTGCAGCCTTTCGATGTGTATCCGTGATTTTAGGTACATGTTAAAACTATAACCTTTTAATTATATGATTTAGGTATTTTCCATTTTTGTATAAACCAAAGTTAAATTGTCTACATAGATCTGTGACTTATGAGATTTTTGTTTAAATGCAACAACATTGAGAGGTCTGTGAATATGTTAACGGGTTCTAAATATTAATACATTCAAACACAGGTAATTCACTTTCCAATACAGATTAGCGTATAAAAATTTGCTATTTGATTAAGCTCTACATAGATTAATATTATTTAATGAGGCGGTGACTTATGAGATTTTTGTTTAAATGCAACAACATTTAGTGGCGTGTGGAAGAAATAGTGCAGCCAAGCAACCTAATATCTATCACGAACAAAATTAACTCTTACATTCATAGTATACCAAAAGGGTAGGACATAATTTGCGCCTGAGATATGCGGATTCCGGTTTCAACTCTATTAACCAGCCGTGGGGAGGACCTGCTTCACAATTGACAAAATTAACACTGAGTGGAAGGGTTATGTAGAAGAAAAGTAGAAATTCAAACCTAAGTGTAGCCAAACAAAGGTAATTCACTTTCCAATAAAGTCCAGCCTATAAAATTTCCAATACATTCAAAACCAACGTAATATCTATCACAATGTAGGTAATTCAAGTTAAGCCCTATCACAGTAAAACCACACTTATGTTGAAGTTATCAAAAACAAAAATTGACCCTCTAATTCATAGGATACCAAAATAGGAAATAATTTGCACCTGAGATATGGAGATTCCGGTTGCAAGGCTATGAAATTAAGGAGCCGTGGGGAGGACCTGCTTCACAATTGATGAAATTAAAAGTGAGTGGAAAAGTTATGTATAAGAAAAGTAGAAATTCAAACCTGAGTGTAGCCAAATCAAACTGCAAATGACTACCCAATTCCATGATGGGTTCGGTGTTAAATAATTGTAGGTATCATACATATGGGGTAATTGTAGGTTTCAAAACGCACCTGAGCGAGAGGTAACTAAACCCTAAACGGAGAATTTGGGTGGAATTATCTGATGAGCGGTAATAATCAATCAATTGAAACTTCGAAACATAAAATCTATTTTGATAATTGATTGTTACGTACCTTGAATCAATGAACGACCAGCACAACCACCACCACCACAGACATTGATTCTTCAACCTTCTTGAACATGAGAGTCAAAAGGTTTCGCATTGGAGTGGAGAAAAGACGTGTGATGAATTTATGATTGCAATTTCAGCATTCAATCCCAAACGTTCCAAGCCTGAAATGTCTGCATTCAATTTCCCTTAGAATCTGAAGCGACCATGTTCTGAGCATATTCAGTCGACCTTCAATTTGGAACACTGAAATCATATTCAATATGGCCTTCAATTCAGAACACTGAACAGACTGTCATTAAAGGAGACCGATGAATTATTGAAGGGAGGGTAGATTTGGTAGGGTGTGATGAAAATGGAGAAACAATACACAAGGTTTAGAATGAGCGTCTTGAAATTGAAAGGGGGAATTACATTTATGTCCATAGGAAATGCTTTATATAGATGTATAGACTAGCATGCTACTGAGCAAATCACAATTACATAAATTCACACCTTTTCTCCCATGGCTTTTCTTAACACTTGGCCTTTCTCTTTATTGTTTAAATTTTAGTAATTATATATAGACATAAAAAACAAATAGTGTTTGTCCCTACAAATTAGCCAATTCTTGGTATGATGCCAGTGACTCTTGTAAACGCTCACCGACTCCATGATTACACAACCGAAATTCTGATACAATGTGGTGGTACAGTCATGTTCAAAGGCCCTTGGTTTTCCAACATGGACATGCTACTTACCACCGATCCTTTAGATATCGACCACATTCCAAACAAAAAATTTAGCAATTATCCCAAAGGTGACAAACTTTATAAGAGTTTTCAGCAGATTCACCAACGATTTCTTCACCAACAGCGGTTTGAACTGGATCTTCTTCACCTGAAACATGCTTAATAGCCATAAAACAAAAGTTTTCATGTTCATCATAGTCATTTGCTAATAAAGCAAAATTTTAATCTGTTAAGTTTTCTGGCAAGCTGCTCTAGTCAACATAGCCTTGTGTAAAGAAGCTTGATTGACTAAGCTTTGCTGATGTAGGAGCAGGAGCAGCTTATGGTGCCTAAACATGAGCAACTAGAATCTAAACATACTGAACCTGGGGGACTTGTGGTGCATGAACATAGGGCACTGGAATAGGATTCAAGTTTTGTGCAAAATGAGTTGTGTTTTGCACATTTGGTCCAGGGGTATTTTGGGGATAAACTGTTGTTGTGTATTAGGTTGAGACCTCTGATTAGGATATGTGATCAGTGGTGCAGAGTTATTTGTTTGACTCATGCATTCTCTAGCAAACTTTCCTAGCCTATTATGCTTAAAACATTTAATCTTCGATTTATCAAACCCCATTTTCGACCCCCCTTAATCTTGGGTAAGTCCAACCTGTCCTTTTGTAAAAATTGTTAGCTCTTTGACTGAGTATGGCTACCTAGTGCAATATGTTCATCTCCTCTAGGCCGGTTGGGTCTACGTGTTTAAGATCATCGAGTACAAACGTTAGATTATCAGTGACATGAGTATCATCATTTGCTACAAAAGCATAACTCATGGAATGTTGATCAGAGTTGATTCATGTTGATGTATCAATAAATGAGCAAAACTCTTATCTTTCCCCATTCTAGAGGATGATCCTTCCTGACTCAAAAGTGTTGTGATGCTAAAAACATAACTGTCAGACACCTTTCAAGTTTCCTGAAGCCTTTTCTTTTGGACAAGCTCCCTTTCAAAGGTTAGGTGCTTTCCATGGAGCTAGGTCAGGCTCATGTTCATTTGGGATGTTCTCATCACTATAGCAATAATGTCCCATTTTTCAGGCAAAGATCTTAGAAATCGGTCACTTAAAGTTGTTTTAGTAAATTCTTTATTAACCAACTTTAATTCACCGATGAGATATGAAAATCATTCAAACTACTGAGTCAGGGTCTCCCCTTTGACATGTGTGAAGGTTTCATATTGTTGGTTAAGGATTTCTTGAGTATTCTCGACAACATCCTCCGTTCCACCAAACTGCTCCTTTAGTGCATCCCACAACTCATTGGCACTGTTACTATGCACATGCCAGCAAAGATATCATTCGGAAGAGACATAGCTACGATACTGAAGGCTTTCGCATCTAGCTTGAATTTATGATAATCTTGCTTGGAATAATCCTCTGGCTTCTTTAACTCAAATATACTTGGGTTCTCAGTATTTGGTACCATTGGAACATGGGGTCCGAAGATGAAAGACTTCCAACACCCTGTATTTTGTTGAGCGAGTATATGCCCCATGCTACGTTGCCAGATGTTAAATTCTGATATGACAAGTATAGGTGGTTTATTACTAAAGCCGGTGTTGTGTGGATCATTTTGTGTCATTTTCTCTAGTTTCTTATCAGAAAAACAAAGTATGTGAAAGACACTAATTAGTTCTTCACTATACAACTCTGATCTATGAATTGTATTGGATCATTGTAAAGCTGATCTTTGTATGTTAAACTGGTTGTGAAATCGAGTTTGGTGTGACCAAGCTCTTATACTAATTGTTAGATTTGAGTTTGATACTTGTAAACAAATAATGATTAATAACAATATAATTCATAAGTAGAAAGTCATCATCAATGATTTTTTTTTTCAATTATAACTCAACAATTACAATATGTTTTACAAAAGTTGACTTTACAGACTCCCCCACAGTCGATCACATAACAAATCAGTTCGTACAAGAGAAAGGTTATGTGTGTGATTAATATATCACTAACAGGTGTGATCTATTTATACTAAGTACGAAATCTATGTTCAGTGATTGGCTGACATCACCCTGATAGTGACATCTAATATTTCTAATAGAAGAGATTCCACAGATGTTGCAAACATCTGTGCAAATTTTAACATATGTTCTAACTAGTCTAAACACTATTACAAGATAAATATTGTTAAATTGGGAAACCACTGTCTAGACTATCCTATGTTGCTGTGATCCAAACATCTGTTTGGCCAGACAGATGTTTGCTCTTATTCATCAAACCTTTGGCTTCAATAGACTTTAGCCTTCAATAGATGTAGTTTCTTCTTGAATAGCGGTTCTAAGGCTTGAACAAATGTTTGTGTTGTCTTCAAAAGATGTTCTGATTAGGTGTTCAAGATTCACTATCTTTAGGGAGAGACTGATTCAATCTTTTGTTTATTTCTTGATCAGTTGTTCAGGTATTAGCTTTTGAATATCATCTGTTCTTTTATAGGTCCAACAAGCATTGGCTTGGCCATGGAGGTATCGTCCAACGAGACTGAGAGGTCTGAGAGGTGATCACGAGTACCCAACAAACATGCTCCACGATGTAACGTCCCAAGATTTAAGGTTTTGGCATGCATTCTTGGTGCTCAGTTAAAATAACGATCTCAAAGTCCTCTACCAATCACCAATACTCAATGGTGTTATACACAGATCGGCCAGAAAGGATGAATTTAAGGTAAATGGGGTGCAATACAAGCGTAGACAATACCTTGTGGTTGAGATATACCCATCTTGGGAAGCCTTTGTGATGTATTGTAAAATACATCTATTTATTCTTGTTTATTTTACGTGTTTTTAGTTAGATTGAGTTTTGTTTCACAGGCTCTGGTAGATAAAAACAGCTGATAAGTGATGAAAACGAGCTAAAAGTTGATAAAATGAAGTATCGGATCGAAAACAGAAGCTCGAGAGTTGAAACGACAAAAAAACCAAGTCTGGAAGAGTTTCATGGGCCGAGACAGGTTTCGGTCAGGTGTTTCGCAGGTGGCTAAAGGCTGATATGGAAATTCATTGAATCTATCACGTTGTGGGGCGCGAAAGGGATAGCTTAAGCTACCATGGCCCGTGAAGGGCTTCTACCGACAGATTATTATGTGAATCACAAGGATTTTTAGGGTTTTGCATCTATATAAACATCCTTATGATCATAATTCGATAACCAAACATTTTTGGACGAATTTGTGCACCTCAGAGCTCTGGTTTAGCATATTTTAAAGGCAATTGAGCATACGGAATCACCTGGTGGACGTTTGAAGCATAGAGATTGAAGATTTACGGGTTTTATCATCTCGTTTTCTTTGTTTCTTTCGTTTCTTGTTCTATTAAGATGAATTCTCAGATGTTAACTTTTGTCGATTTTAAACATGTTTCTTGGCTAAACTCGTTAAGCTACCTAGGTTAGGATGAAAACTTGATTAAAGATTGGATTTTTATCAGTTTTGAATGTGTTTATGGATTTCTTATAAAAAGTAAAAGACTTTGGTTCATTGATTTGGTGTGTTTACGTATTTTTACTTGATTAATGATTGTTTATTGTTTCACATGAATTCTGTTGAATGGCTTTCATATAATGAGTTTGTGTTGATTATCGGGTCTTAGCAGGTTCGGGTAATCTTGAGTTGAATTAGCCAATAAACCATAGAAACAACAATCAAGAACTAATTCGGTTTAAATATTCTACTAATCTTAGTCGCTAAAAAGTGCAAGGTTATTAATAGGTCTTGGTTGGTAAATTGCTAGGATTAGGTCTTGAAAAAGCCGGTTTTAGTTTCCTTGCCAATATCTTGTCTATTGAACCAAATAGAGTCCTTAGTTGCCTTAGACGTTCCGCTAAGAAGTAGTTAGTCACTTAGGGCACTTTTCTAGGAAATTAGATAACCAAAAGGGAGTTTAGATAACCGGTAGTCGTAACAGTCCCTTAGAGTTCCATAGGTGTCTTCCCAATAAGGGTTGGGAGTCCTAATCGGTATCTCTGAGGATTTAACACTTAAAGATCCCGGTTCCATAACACATTAGAACTGATATGTAACGCTTCGCATTTTTGTACCTTCCTCATTTTAGCAAGTTTTGTTGTACGTTCTATTTTTGACACTTGTACTCTTGTTGTAGTCTATTTTCGATTCTATTTGTAATTCGAGACGATTGATCATAATGAAAACGAAGTTATTTTAATCATGTTCATATTATTTTGTTAAACTTATGTGCACACTTTTACTCAAAATTTCACATTTTGAACAATATATTATGCTTGATTCTTGACTCTTAATTTCACTTTGATGCTTGATACTCGTTAAACGGATTAAATCATGTAAAATAATCGAAGTTGGAAAATAAAATATTCAAAACCAATGCCTTTGTACGAAGGCAGCAGCTTCAAATAATCGAAGTTGGAAAATAAAATATTCAAAACAAATGCCTTTGTACAAAGGCAGCAACTTCGTACGAAGCTGTGGCTTCGTACGAAGGGGGAAATGACTAAAATTAGGGAAACCCTAATTGCACCTCCAATCTATAAATAGAGGCCCTGTGTCCTCATTCCAACTCGCCCCTCTACTTGCAAACGCTCTCGAAGCTCTGTTACGATCATAATTGTTTGTTAGAATTATCTCTCCCTTTTTCAATTCACTTTTCATTTCATTTCTTGTGTTCTAAATCACCTAAACTCTTGCTTTTTCTCAAAACCTTTTATTCTAACTATCTTGAGGATGGTTTCCACTCGTTTTGCCTTGGCAAACTGTTGTGGAGCATCAATAATTCAAGATTGAATCAAAACCTATAATATTTTACAACTTAATCAACGTTTTCTCTCGATTATTACACGATCTTGGTGGAATCGGAAATCCAACAGACCCCTAACTCATCTCATAGTTAAGGGACTGTTGTAGGGTTAATTTCCATCAATAAACTGTCTGTTTCAATAGATCGAACATGGTTTTCTTAGCAAGAATAGTGGCTTTGTACGAAGGCACTATGCCCCTTCATACGAACCCACCTGTTTTATACTTCATGTTTCGTTTTCAGTTCTGTTTTCATGCATGTTTATCGGAAATTAAGCGTTTTATCTGTCAAATTAAAAAATTAAACAAATACTTAAACGTTTTCGATCAAATCAGATTAAAATGCAAAACTATTTAAAACCATCTTAGTGCCTTCGTACGAAGCCACACTGTTAACCAAACTGAAATGTTTTAATTTCTGTTGTAACCTTAGTTTTTACATCCGATCATTTTATTTAATGTTTAAAATCATTTACCTTGCTGTTTAAACATTCAAATATGTCCGTATCATGTTTTAACAGTCTGTTCGTACAATCAGGAGACTCCTTTCGTACGAAGGGAGTAGGTTCGTACGAAGGGACTGTTCTTCGTTTTAACATGTTTTGTCTCATGTATTTTGATATTCTGATCCAACTCTTTATACCAATAATCTTATATTCTCGTCTAATCATTTCATCCTAGTCTCGAGACTTCATCAAACACCACTCCTAGTTTTCGTGAAACTCTACGCAAAACTGTGAGTATACTCGATCCCATTTTAGTTTTAAACACTTTGGGTGCAACATGTATTCTATATAAAAACACGCAACACTTGAAACTTATTTGTATTCACACTCTATCCACATTTAAACATGAAAACATTGTTGATACTTGTTAATCTCATATGCTATGTATACATTTTGTGTCTATATGCTCATTAACTACGATCAAGCCTACCTTAACAATTATAGCGCTATAGGATTAACGCACCGCCCTTGAGTCTTGGGGTATTGTTAAGTAAAACACGTTAACCTCCCTTGAGTCTTGGGGAAAGGCAAGTTTGTGTTGGAAAATTTGAATTGATATATAGTTTACACCGTTTCAGCATATTAGTAACTTGTATTATGTTATTCATGTTGGATATGAGCATGTTTAAACTTTTTATTCTATTTATGCTATGTATCAAACTTGTATACTCGTCAACATTATTGTTGATCATATTTTAATACATGTTGCAGGTTGATAGACGAAGTGATCAAGAAAATAAGCTAGGATGAACTTAGAAACCCATCTTAGAAATGAACAATGTTTTGATTAAGTTTGAAACAATTTTGATTATGTTTGAATCTTGTATGACAATTTAGCTATTTATGAAATTTTGATTTAATTATATTGTCACAACTAGTGTTATGATGCTTTGGACGATTTGTTCGTCTCATCCTGATGTTTCCGCCATCGGTTGGGGTGTGACAGATTGGTATCAGAGCCATAACTATAGGGAATTAGGAAAAGTAGGAATGCTTTTACCTAGTCTATAGTTTAAGATCTTATCCTTGTTTGTTGTTTAAAACTACTTGCATACTACCTTATTTGCTTCTCTCTATTCTCTTTGGTCTTTAAATATACATGCCTTAGGGCTAGGCTTTGAAGACACTCTTACAACACAATCGAAACGACTCACCAAAATATGGGTGATTCCCCCATTTGGTGATGACTTTCATTCAGCTATACTTTGTATTTTGCACGAAATATACCCTCAAGTTAGGAGTGATATCCAAACCTTGAAGGGAATTTCCATATCCTAATCTAGTGGACCCTTATCTTTTGATAAGTACCAACCACACTTGGGTACGAAATTATCAAGTTAGAGGTGAAACTCACATCTTGATAACTAGTCCCACTCTTCGATTTTCAACCTCGCCAAAGTTTCGATTTTCCTAATCGATTTAGGGACGTGTAGTAACTGAAAGGACAAATATCGTTAATCGCTTCTCGATGAGAGTATTTGTCTATTAGGCCAAAGCACGTTCCCTTAATTCGAAAAGGACTTCAATTTACTTTGGAATAGTCTTATGTTACATTCCGTGAGTATCCATGTCTTACGTTAAATCTATTTTATGCTATCTCTCAATAACCCTTGAACGTCATATCACTTCAAGCTTGGAGACACGTTATGCACTATCTTCGCAACCTAAAACAATAATAATCAATCGTGAACAAATTAAATTTATTGATGCTTTCATTATTTATGTGACACTATGTGAAATTCATGTTATACTATGTGAAATATTTGAAAGGTAATATGCTATGTGATGCATTCATGAAAACAATTTCTTTAACAAAACATTATGATTAAGTCTCATCCAATCCTTGTTTTGAATCTTTAGATGTCTTCTCGTCAACTCTCCAACTCAACTAAGAAGTCCAAAAACAACACTCAAAAGAAAATGATGGCGTTTATGGCCAACCAGAGAGCACGCGTTGTCCCCAAGATCATCAGTGAGATCGACACCGCTACTCCAAACTCCTCTGTTGACTCAAAAGTCGAGCAACCCAAGCCTATGTCGTTCAACTACAAGCATTTTGCAGCTTGCAACCCTAAACCTTTTACTGGTAAGGATGGGGTAGCAGCCATGTTGGAATGGTTCGACAACATAAAAGTCACTTTCATCAATAGCGAATGCCCTGAGAACCTTAAAACCCGAAGCGCAACTGGGGTCTTCCAAGCGAGAGCTTTGGAATGGTGGACCAACAAAAGAAACATTCGCTCGAATGAAGCAGCTTATGCATTATCTTGGGAAGAAGTTAAGCAACTTATGATGGATGAATTTTGTCCTCCTCACGAGCAGAAAAAGCTTGAAGAAGAGTTTTGGGCTCTCAAACAAATTAGTGACGACAACCTAGCCTACACCACTCGTTTTAAGCAACTCAGCTTTATCGTACCACACCTGGTGTCAACCACTGACCGCATGATCAGGAAGTACATTCGTGGTTTACCCTTTGGCATGCGTGACACTATCGAGGCAGCACAGCTAGACACCATCGAAGAAGTCTATCGACTTGCAGCTAGCCTGAACAACAATCGTATTCGTGATAAACAAGTCGCAACACCTACCTCCACCAAGATTGCCAACCAGATTACCACTGACACTGAAGCCCAAGCAAGTGGCAGTGAAAACAGGAAACGAAAGTTCTAAAGCCCAGAGTCAGTCAACAAAGTACGCGCATGATACAAATGTGGAGACCTTACACATCTTCGCCCACAATGTCCTCAATGGAATCAAGAACGACAACAAGCACCACAAGGTCGAGCTCAAAATGACAATGACGACGTTGATGGTACGTTTCTTTTCTCGTTAACAACCTTATTGCCTCTATACTAGCATAGCCAAAAGCCTTGTCAATTTCGAATCTATGTTAAAATGTACTCACTCGAACTCCCTAAGTCATTCTCAGTCAAAATTTCCAAGTCCGTCACCATTGATTTTATCATTCGCTATTGTTTTCTAGCTCTCAGCATCTAAGATTTATCGATCTCACTCTTATTCTTCGTTCGGCCTTCCTCTTAGATTTCGAGGACGAAATCTGCTAAAGTAGGGGAGACTGTAACGCTTTACATTTTTGTACCTTCCTCGTTTTAGCAAGTCTTGTTGTACGTTCTATTTTTGACACTAGTACTCTTGTTGTATTCTATTTTCGATTCTATTTGTAATCTGAGACGATTGATCATAATGAAAACGGAGTTATTTTAATCATGTTCATATTATTTTGTTAAACTTACGTGCACACTTTTACTCGAAATTTCACATTTTGAACTATATATTATGCTTGATTCTTGACTCTTAATTTCACTTTGATGCTTGATACTCGTTAAACTGATTAAATCATGTAAAATAATTATAACAACGCTCCTAGAACCCTTAACGAGATCCTAAAACGTTCCTTATATACCTCGTATACGAGAAACGGACCCAGAATACCCTTATATTTATAAAAATCAAGAAAAACAAAATCTGGGAGCCGCTGGCGGGGCGCGACGCTTTTAGCCACTATGGTCGCGGGCCGCGACTGGCTTTGTTTGCTGGACAAGCCATTGCGCCACGTGTCCAGTGACTCGGCGACCCTACCCCTTGACTCGGCGAAGCTATAAACGACATGTGTTCTCTCACGGGCCGCGAGAGATTTAGAGGTGTTCTTCGCGGGCCGCGAGAGATTTAGAGGTGTTCTTCGCGGGCCGTGAGCCGCCTTCCGTCGAGCCTATAAATAGAGGCTTCAGGCTTCATTTGTAATTCGTTCAATATCTGAATTCTTTCTCAACTTTCTGTTAGTAGAAATTATACTCAGATATTATACCCCTATAAAGCGAAGCTCTGCCTCGTTGTAAGTACTATAACCCTATTAGTTACCCTACACGATCGATCTAGGGCTCCGTAACGCATGTCAAGGCTCTGGCTGACTCAGTCGTTGGAGTTCTGTCTCGTGTTACACCCGATTGATCTAGGACTCCGTAATGCATGTCAAGGCTCTGTCTGACTCAGTCATTGGAGTTCTGTCTCGAGTTGTACGGTTAATATGATTTGTGTTATTTTACTAACACCTGTGCATTGTTTAATTTTAATAGATAATAACCAGGAGAATCACCAGGAAGCTTTAGTATCACCTAAGTCAACAAAGTGAGTACATTTTCTTTTTTCTAAACTTTTGTGAGTCATTTTTCTACCAAAATTGTTTCACTAAAACCTCAAATGTTTTCAAATACAATTACAGTGATTAAGTCTTTGTAATTCTACAATTGTTGCCAGTATTATAGGGTTGTATAGTGTACTTGATAACCTTCACAATTGGGCATGGGTATCCAATGTGTGATATGACCATAGTCACAGATCCGTCGAGTGACACGTACTGAACGAGTAATTGTGTAGATATAAACATTGTAATCACCCTTAATACTGTAATGTGTAACAACTGATGTTTTACAAAAATTGGAATGTACTCACTAGTATTTATTGCTGATAAATGTTTTTAAAACGCGTTTCAGGTAACTTAATGTGAACCAATAGAAGTCAGGTGGAGAGCACTGAAGCCTTTGAAAAGTGGCTATAAAAGTTACCTAAATAAAAAGGAGTTTTGTCTTTTGACAAACTAGGGTTTATCCCTATAAAGATATTTTAATAAAAACTTAGGTTTTATCCCATTTGTTTATTATACCAAGTTTGGTGTTCTAACTCTGAAAAAATATTTCCTAACTACGCTCCTGATGAAAGTTTTTTGCTGCCAAATTAATAAACACCGATACCATCAGATTGGCTCGCGGCACCCGCTTCCCAGCAGGGGTTGGGGGTTGCGACAGAAGGTGGTATCATAGCTACAGCCACTGGTTTAAGCCAATCAAGTGTTCTGCTGACACTTAATTTTTGTGTTAGGAAATAATTCTGTGTAAATATGTGTTTTGTGTTATTTGACTATTTGTTAGTTTACAGTATGAGTGAGCAAGGTACGTCAGATGCTTATCGTCATATAGCTAGTTCCCCAAAAGATGAAGAAACCTCATCCCAGCCAAACCCCTTAGGATATTCAGCCGTACTGAGGAAGGAATATTTATATTTAAGGCACAGCCTGAGGAACCTTTTACTTCTAAAAAAAGAGGATGGTTTAATAGGGGAGCACATGAGAGAAGGAAGAGGATGAAGAAATTACAACAACAAAGAGCGATAGTAAGATCCAATAGGGAAGTAAATGCACAAACTCAGGAAACAGTTACTAGGCCACCGTGGGAACAGTTGGTAGATTTCCATACGCTAGCCACTACAGCAGTAGACTCTAACATAAACCAAATAGCAGAACCACCACTGTTACCCTTATTCCCAGAGCAACAAATGCTAGAACCAAACCAGGAAAACCAGTTTCTGATACCTGCATTTGATCCTAATGAATTTCCTAGAATCCCAACCCCAATTTCTTCAGAATATGATCCATGGTTAGACCACAATAGGTCGTATTCAACACTATATACTCCCAAAGAACCAATGCCAGAACCACCATTAAACCCACCAATGAGTCAAGAATGTATGCAGGAACTCCGTCAGTATGGTGAAAATTTAGTAAACGAAGGAAATAGAATCTGACAGATAGGGGAAAAACTAGTTTGGAAATATGATGAAAATGAAATGCAGTACTCGATGAATGATACCTAGAATAATACCTAGATATATGTGTAATTTTGTATTTTGATTGAAAAAAAATAATAGATAAGACTAAAATAGATATCGATGCATAACTATTAATGTGTTTAATTTTCCAGCTATAGTTTGTAATTGACACATATATATGAAAAGAATAAAAGTCGCAATGTACGACGTTTTTTATTAATCTGTTTATGTGATGTGTATAAATATTTGTACTAAATTTTATTCTATGATAATTAATACCTGATAAATATTCACCATTCAGATGGACAACGAAGTAAATCAGGAAAACCAGAAAAATGAGAATAACGGAAACTATATAGATAATAGTGCCATCCAACACATAGTAGCAAAAGGAATTATAGATGCTATGCCTTATATTATTAAGACTGTTAAAGAAGCAGAAAATAATAATGGAAGTAAATGTCAACACACTGAACCAAGTCACAGTGTAAACGATAACGGACCTTTAATCCAAGCTCCATTTCCTAAAAGAAGAAGAATCGTCTCTTACGATTATTCTTATAAAGAATTCTTGGCCTGCAAACCAATAGAAATCTCAGGCAACGAAGGAGCCATTTCAGCCTTGCGCTGGATAGAAAAGACAGAAGCAATCATAAAAATAAGTAAATGTGCAGATGAAGATAAGATTATGTTTGCTTCTAATCTTTTAAAAATGCAGCCTTAGAATGGTGGAATACTATTCTCCAATCTAGGGGAAGTGACCGAGTTTATAGAATGGAATGGACTAATTTTAAAGAAATAGTCGAAAGAAAATTTTGTCCTCCTCATGAAAAGGAACAAATCGCCAATAAGTTCCTAAATCATAAAATGACTGGAATAGACTGCAAATGTTACATTACCATATTCTTCGAATATGCTAGAATGGTGCCAACCTTAGCCTCACCTGAGCCAGTGTTAATCTCTGGTTACGTTTGGGGATTAATTAGTGAGATTAGACACGTAGTCAAGGCAGCTAGGCTGCAAACCATAGAAGAAGTAGTAGAATTAGCAAACACCCTGACTGATGAATTGGTACGCACATAAGAGGAGAACCAGAGAAAGAACTTAGCTCTAAAGCTTACCCAGGAATTTCGCTCTGGTAATTTCTACCGTGGAAAAGGAACAGGTTCTTATGCACCCTACTGCAAGTTTTGTAGGAAGAAGACCTCATGAAAGTGTGTTGTATCCTGTAACTTATGTAAGTACCCAGAACATAAGGAATAAGACTGTAGGATAAAGGCTAGTGCCAGAATATGCTACAATTGTGGAAAATTGGGCACATTAGACCGAACTATCCGAAACTAACTCTAGCAGCAACCAGCAAAGCTAAGACAACTGAAGGACCCAAGAAGAATGCCAGAGCATTTGTTCTGACAGCTGAGGAAGATAATTCTAGATGTGATTGCCGGTACGTTTTTAGTTAATGACATTCTTGCAAAGTATTATTTGACTCTGGTGCAAACCAAAGTTTTATCAATACTTCTTTCTACAAACTTCTCAACCAACCCTTAACCAAACTTCCACAAGATTGTCTGGTAGAAATGGCAAACAGAGAATCTATTAAGATTAGTGAAATCTTGCAGGGAGCAAGAATAGAAATCCTGAACCATCATTTCTTTGCTAACCTTTACCCAATGAATCTAGCCGGATTCGATGTTGTATTTGGAATGGATTGGTTGGTAGCCAATCGTGCCAGTATTTTATATGATCAAAAGTCAGTGCAAGTAAGTACACCAAGTGGTGAAAAGATCACAATCAAAGGAGATAAGCCAATTAGGTCGACAAAATTCATCTCTGTGATGAAAGTTGCAAGTTATAAAAGGAAAGGATCAATAGTGTATATGATTTCCATAATCATTAACACTAAAGGAAAAGAATTAAAAGATATTCCTATAGTATCTAAATTCTTAGATGTTTTCCCAGAAGAGTTACCTTGATTACCGTCTGATAGAGAGGTTGAATTTAGAATTCACCTAATACCAGGGACGGTACCGATTGCCAAAGCACCATATCGATTAGCACCCACGGAGATGCAGGAACTGAAGGAACAATTGGACGAACTTCTTGCCAAAGGTTTTATACAACCAAGTTCATCACCATGGGGATCGCCGGTTTTGTTTATTAAGAAGAAAAACGGATCAATGCGTATGTGCATTGACTACCGAGAATTGAACAAAGTCACGATTAAGAATCGGTACCCACTACCGAGAATCAATGATCTGTTCGATCAACTTCAAGGAGCTCGATTCTTTTCTAAGATCGATTTACGCTCAGGATATCATCAACTAAAAGTACAGGAAGAGGACATTCCTAAAACTACTTTCAGAACAAGGTACGGTCATTATGAATTTACCATCATGCCATTTGGTTTAACTAATGCCCCAGCCGCATTTATGGGCATGATGAACAGGATATGTAAACCATACATGGACAAATTCATAATTGTCTTTATAGATGATATTCTAATTTACTCTAAGAGTAAAGAGGAACATGTAGCGCATCTGCATACACGTCTGACATTATTGAGCAAAGAGAAGCTTTATGCTAAATTCTCAAAATGTGAATTCTGGTTACAAGAAGTGCAATTTCTTGGACATCTAGTTAATCATGAAGGAATTCATGTGGATCACACAAAGATCGAGGCGATTACCAAATGGAAAGTCCCTTAATCGCCAACAGAAGTAAGAAGTTTTCTTGGACTGGCAGGATATTATAGGCGATTTATCCAAGATTTCTCTAGGATAGCCATTCCATTAACCAAACTGACCTGTAAATCAGTTAAGTTTGAATGGGGACCAAAAAAGGAAGAAGCCTTTAAGATTTTTAAGCAAAGGTTAACCAACGCACCCATACTCGCATTACCAGAAAGAACGGAAGACTTTATAGTCTATTGTGATGCGTCTAAGTTAGGATATGGATGTGTGTTGATACAACATCAAAAGGTTATAGCTTATGCCTCTAGACAACTTAAGAAACATGAAGAGAATTACACAACCCATGATCTAGAGTTAGGAGCCATAGTTTTTGCCCTTAAGATTTGGAGACACTATTTATATGGAAATAAATTTGTTGTTTTCACCGATCATAAGAGTTTAAGATACATTTTTGGGCAAAGAGAATTAAATATGAGACAAAGACGCTGGATGAAAGTTCTTAGTGATTATGATTGTGATATCCAGTATCATGCTGGGAAAGCAAACGTAGTAGCTGATGCTTTAAGTCGAAAGTATCATGAAAAGCCAAAACATGTACGCTCTCTTAAATTAAACCTGCAGATAGATCTAAATGAGCAAATTAGAGAGGTATAGGAAACAACATTCAAGGACGATGCTGAAGGTTTAAAAGGAATGATTAAGGAATTAGAACAAGGATCAGATGGAATTTGGAAATTCCATAAGAAAAGGATGTGGATACCTAAACAAGGAAACCTATGCCATAGAATTCTAGAAGAAGCTCATAAGTCTAAGTATACGATACATCCCGGAAGTTATAAAATGTATCAAGATCTAAGAAAAAATTTCTGGTGGATAGGAATAAAAAATGATATAGCCAACTATGTTGCTAAATGTCTAACATGTTCACAGGTTAAAGCTGAACATCAGAAACTTTCAGGGTTATTACAGCAACTAGAAATGCCAATATGGAAATTGGAATTTATAACAATGAACTTTGTTAACAAATTACCCAACACTCGAAAAGGAAATGATACAATCTGGGTGATTGTTGACAGATTGACTAAATCTGCTCATTTCTTACCAATGAAGGAAACTTTCAGTATGGAACAGTTAGCCAAGTTATACGTAAATGAATCAGTTTCATTACATGGATTTTGTTTATCTATTGTATCTGATAGAGATAGCCGTTTTACTTCTCATTTTTGGACAAGTTTCCAAAAAGCAATGGGAACCAGGTTAAATCTAATCACAGCTTATGATCCACAGATGGAGGGACAAAGCGAAAGGGCAATACAAACAAGGGAGGATATGCTTAGAGCCTGTGCAATTGATTTTTGAGGAAACTGGGATGACCATTTACCATTAATAGAATTTTCCTACAATAACAGCTATCATACTAGCATTAATGCTGCACCATTTGAAGCACTTTATGGACGAAAGTGCCGAACTCCAGTCTGTTGGGCAGAAATTGGAGAAAAGCAACTATCTGGACCTGAGATAGTGTAAGAAACAACGAACAAGATAATTCAAGTCAAGGAAAGACTGAAAACAGCATGAGATCGTCAAAAGAGTTATGCAGAAAACAGACGAAAGCCTTTGGAATTTCAAGTAGGAGATAAGGTAATGTTAAAAGTTTCTCCATGGAAAGGAGTAGTCAGATTCGTTAAAAGAGGAAAGCTAAGCCCCAGGTATGTTGGACCTTTTAAGATTATTAGAAGAATAGGACCTGTAGCTTATCAGCTACAACCAGTGTTGTAAAAATCGGAATTAATCGGCGCCTAGGTGCTAGTCGGGCGTTGACTGATTAATTTTGAGCTAGTCGGACCATTAGTCGGTAGTCGGTCCTAGTCGGTGCAAGGCGGCCCAAATCGGCCCAAGTCGGCCAAATCGTTTCTAGTCGGCCCACTCTTTTTTAGTTTAAATCTAGCCCAAAGAAATGTTTTTAACCATTAGATACATGGCCCAAGTTGTTTAGATCCAACCTAGCCCAAAAAAACATGTTTTTAACCCATTAAAACATATTCCATGAGGCCATGACTGATATGTTAATGTTTGAATGTTTAAATACTTAAATTGCTATGTTTTAAACTTCATTGTTTAAATTTTGAACTATTTTTAAGTATTATATTGATATTAACGTGTGTATTGAATGTTTAAATACTTGATTTGCTATGTTTTAAACTTAGTTGTTTGAATTTTGAACTATTTTTAAGTATTATATTGATATTAATGTATGTGTATATATATAAATTTAAAAATTATATATAAAAATTCCGATCCTGTCACACCCCGATATTTCCACGTATTACCGGTGGGCCCGGTGGGGAGTATTGTGACGTAGTTGATATCATAGACAATTTATATTATCGCATTTTAATACAGAGCGGAAGTCGAAAGATAAAATCATTACAAACCGAATAAAAAGTAATATCAAGTGTATTACAAAATGGTTGTAAGGATCCACAGGCGGATCAAGTTCAAAGATTATTGTTCAACAGATTTAATAACATCTAAGCTTGCAAGACTCTTTATTGATGCTTGGAGTAGCCAGCCTATTCCGTTTAGTACCTGCACTTAGCCTTTTTGGAAAATACGTCAGTTTACACTGGTAAATACAATGAACCGACTCATTTTGAAAATGTTTAAGAAAATTGATTTGAATGCACATGGCACAAAATGATCTTTTATAACTTGGGATAATTATTTATACATAAACTTGTAAAAGAATTACATGTTAGTTATACGTTCAGTAGCCCGGGTTGAATACCGGGTTAAAGATTAATAGACACACCACATGATATAATCCCGCGGCGAGTTATTCTCAATCCATCAGTTATACCTTTTTATATATATATATGCACCGGCAGGTGTATGGCTACACCCCGTGCTTAGGTCGTGGCCATTTCAATGAATGATGCCAAGGATATCCGGGACATGGTCATTAACCCCCCAAAGGCTTTAAGCAAACAAAACAGTTTAAACAGGTTATCTCAATAAATTAACCTTCATATGATTAAAAATTCAATGCCCGACCAACCGGTATTTTATATATCATACCCCAAGCCCGTATAAG
The DNA here is from genome assembly GCA_030545235.1 of Helianthus tuberosus. Classification (NCBI taxonomy): domain Eukaryota; kingdom Viridiplantae; phylum Streptophyta; class Magnoliopsida; order Asterales; family Asteraceae; genus Helianthus; species Helianthus tuberosus. Next base: position 31,755,424 of record CM060396.1, read on the forward strand.
GGAAAATAAGTTAAAAGTATTTACCTGAGCAAGTATATATCACAATCAGCGAGTGCAAGTACCTTTTACTGGTCTCCTAATCTGGAACGAAGGTTTTAATAACCTATTAGATTCCTAACGGGTCTTAATTAAGTCTAAACTTAGACCAGTTAGTTTTAAAGGAAGATATACGGTTCAAAACGCACGATTAAGCGATGACCGGATTAGAAGGTGGTTTAAACCCGACAAGTTTGTAAACTTGTATAATATGGGTAAACTAAACACATTCTGGATTTTGAGATAAAAATGATAAGGTTTGACCCGTTTCGGCTAATTTATGCAAACTAGTTACATAAACCGCACCGAACGCGAATAATGCGTAACGGGTAACCAAAAGAGTCATGAATAGGTTTCCTAAGTTAATATGCCTTAAATATGTTATGATATCAGTAATATACTTTCCATTATGACCAAAATGGATTTAAACTCAAATTATGCCCCGTAGGGGTATTTTGGTCATTTTAAAGGTTATAAAAGAGTTTAATTATTTATCTGAGTTTCAGGTCTGATATAATCAGTAAAAATATTTATTTTTATAAGTCATAATAGTAGGGTATTGTATATATGTGAAATTTATCTTTTATAACCAAACTATGCATCGAAGGGGCATTTTGGTAATTTCACATAAGCCTTAAAGGTCAAAATTAGAATTCTGAGTTTAAAACTTTTGCTTACTGTTTAATTATAAAAATTTACTTAAAACATCAGTAGGTATTAAGTTTCATATGCCAAAAATAGTTTTAACCCATACTATGCACTTAAAACGCGTAAAAGTCGGTTTTAAGCGATTTTCGGGTTTAAATAGGAAATCTGAGTTTTTGATCAGTTTATAAAGTTCAAAATATTTTATTTATCATATAAAATTAGTAGCAAAAAGTTTGGTGTCAAAATATTATGTAAAACTCATTTTATTCAAGAAAATAGCATAACCGACAATTACCGATTTTAAGCAAGAACCCTATGTTATGCTCAGCCTAAAAATAAATAAAAATCTTCAAAAATCCCAAAATATTATTTTACATCAGTGGGTAAAAAGTTTGGTATCAAAATTTGGGTTTAGATAGTCTATATGCTAATTATGCCGTTTAATTAATAAAAAGCTTTCTAATTACGCTATTGAGCATAACTCTTAATCTAGACCTCAAACTGATGTCAAATTTTTAGGACAAGTTTATAAATTAGTAATAAAGGTTTTTGTCCTCTCACATTTTCAAAAATCTCGTTTTAAGGTCAAAAGGGCATTGTGGTCAATATTTAGGCATATGACGGAAACATGCACATGAACCAAATAACTAATGAACCAAGTTGTATAACCTCAGAGGGTTACACTAATCTATAACCTGGTCCTAATAGAGCTCTAAGGCATTTCTAAAATATGCTACATTGGGTCAGAACTGAAAGTCAAAGCAAAAGTCTACTTTTGCGACTTTCAATTCCGAACCGAGCTTAAACTGAAAATTGTCGGGTTGAACATGCTTAGACATGTTCTTATATTAATTACCAAGTTATACAAGTGATAAAACAGGTTTCATGGCTTCTACATTGCTAATTATGCGTTTACTTGAAAATTAGCTTTCTGTTGACTTTTTATAATCAAGTTTGACCCGACAATTGACCTAGTTAGAGTGGGAATTAGAGGGTGCCCTTTTAAGGGTTTATTACCCACATAATTACCAACTCATAGGTACTTTCAATTCAAGAATTGACTGGATCATTAGTTATTAATCACTAAGTCAAACCTTAATTACGACGGGTTTGACTTTAGGCCATTAAACTAATAAAACTGAATTAAGAGAGGTTAAGGACACTTACTGAAGTCCTATGCACGACTAATGATCCTTAGGAAGTGGTCTTGAGCTCCAGGAATCTCCAGAACAAGTGTTTGAAAGTTTTTAAGTGAAGTGCTCAAATGTTGCAACACTGAGCTCTATATATAGCCATGGAAGGATCATGGAGATTCATACAGGTGTTATGGCAACTCTAGGGATGAAAACAAGTGTCAAGGGACGTGTTTCAAGCAGCTAGAGGGTGGCAAACTCGCGGTATTTAGCAAACATGCAAGCTGCCATGTTAAACAACATTTTTCTGAGCTGGCAGTCCATCGCGTCGCGCGACGGAGGAGTGCCTCAGGTGGTGGCGCAGCGCCAGGAGGTAGGGGACCAGCCAAACAAGTTTCAAAAATGTCATTTTCACCCCCTGGACCTTATAAAGCGTAATTTTCTTCCATTTTAAGCACTTTTAACCCATGAAATTTATATTTTTGTGATCCATGATGTATAACCAAACATCGTTAGGTCCGGTTTCGTTAAACGATAACCGAAAACACAAGTTTTGCCTCGTTGATGCTTTTAACCCCTTAATTACGAAAGTTAACGTATCTTCCTCATACGATATCGAAACCTTGTGAAATTTTTACCACTTATTCTTGGGAGTATAATTAATTGTTACAAGGCTCCGGGTTCGCTAAAAGGCCACTCAGAGGTATAACTTAAACATGTTGACACTTTTAACCCTTGCGTCTTGTAAACTTTCACATTCTTCCACAAGCGGTTTCATATGCTTCATGATACATTCGATTTAGGGTATGAACATCATGTAGGGTTGTTAAAAGGCAATATTATCAAATGTTGACACTTTGTATCCTTATATACATATACTTTCTTCGTTTGTCAACTTTAGTCCCTCGTAATCAATCCGTTACACGTTTAAAGTCCATGACACGTGTCGATACTATATTGGACATGATTTTGCGAGGTGTTACATCCTCACCCCCTTAAAAGAAAGCTCGACCTCGAGATTTACTGAAATAAATGAGGGTACTTCTCTTTCATTGTGGACTCTACCTCCCACGTATACTCGGGACCTCTACGGGCATCCCATTTAACCTTTACAATTGGTACCTGCTTCCTTCGAAGCTTCTTAACCTGTCGATCCTCGATCGACAAAGGTTTCTCAACAAACTTCAGGCTCTCATCTATGTGCACATCCGTATGTGGTATGACTAGTGATTCATCAGCTAGACATTTCTTCAGATTGCAGATGTGGAATACATTATGAATACCACTGAGCTCTTCAGGCAAATTTAACTTATAAGCCACTGTTCTGACACATTAGATGATCTTGAATGGTCCTATATATCTTGGGCTTAACTTGCCTTTCTTTCTAAATCGCATTACCCCTTTCCATGGTGATACCTTCAGTAATACTTTGTCACCAACCTCAAACTTTAGAGGTTTACGCCTTTTATCTGCGTAGCTTTTCTGCCTATCCCTGGCAGCTTTGAGACGATCTCTTATCTGTATAATCTTATCTGTCGTCTCCAGGACTATAGCAGGTCCTGTGAGATGGACATCTCCAACTTCTGCCCAACAAACGGGCGTTCTGCACTTTCTTCCATACAAAGCTTCAAAAGGTGCAGCTTGAATATTGGAATGATAACTATTATTGTATGAAAATTCGATTAATGGAAGATGATCATCCCAACTTCCACCCAGATCAATAACACAGGCTCGTAGCATATCTTCGAGTGTTTGAATAGTGCGCTCGCTTTGACCATCCGTCTGAGGATGATAGGCTGTGCTGAAGTTCAATCGAGTGCCTAGGGATTGCTGAAAACTTTTCCAGAAATGCGACGTATACCTCGTATCCCTATCAGAGATGATAAAAACTGGCACTCCGTGGAGAGATACAATCTCATCCACGTATAGCTGAGCTAACTTATCTGTGCAGTGTGTTTCCTTAATAGGTAAGAAGTGGGCTGACTTAGTCAGTCTATCCACTATAACCCAAATAGTATCATTTCCTCTCTTCGTCTTTGGCAACTTGGTGATAAAATCCATAGTCACCATTTCCCACTTCCAGGTGGGGAGTTCAGGCTGTTGTAGCAGACCGGATGGCTTCTGGTGTTCAGCTTTAACTTGCGAGCACGTCAAACATTTGGCTACATAAGTAGCTATAGACTTCTTCAAGCCTATCCACCAATAATTTGCCTTCAAATCCTGGTACATCTTGTCACTTCCAGGATGAACGGAATACTTAAAATTGTGGGCTTCTTGGAGGATAACATCCCGTAGTCCTCCATAGATTGGAACCCATATTCGTCCGTTTAATCTTAGTATTCCATCCTTGCCATAAGATAACTGCTCAGCAGTTACTCCCAACTTTTCATTTGGATAGTTAGCTTCTAATACAGGTTCCTTCTGAGCGGCTAACAATCTTTCATTCAAACTGTTCTTTAATTTAATGCTCTTGGCATTGATTCTTATGGGCTTCACCCTTTCCTTCTGAGCGACTACATTTGCCTTGCCTGGATGGTATCGGATTTCACAATCATAATCATTTAGTGTCTCCATCCATCGACGCTGCCTCATGTTCAGATCCTTCTGATTAAACAGATGTTGAAGGCTCTTGTGATCAGAATAGATCACACACTTGGTACCATATAAATAATGCCTCCAAAGTTTCAGTGCAAACACAACGGCACCCAACTCCAAATCGTGGGTGGTGTAATTCTTCTCGTGCACGTTTAATTGTCGGGAAGCATAGGCAATGACCTTGCCTTTCTGCATGAGCACACACCCCATGCCAGTGTGCGATGCGTCGCATTAAACCACAAATTCTTCAATTCCTTCAGGCAATGTCAACACAGGAGCATTGCTTAACTTCTGTTTAAGAATATCGAAGGATTCTTGTTGCTTAGGACCCCAATCAAACTTAATATTCTTCCTAGTCAACGAAGTTAGGGGTGCTGTAATCCTTGAGAAATTTTCAATAAAACGCCTATAATATCCTGCCAATCCCAAGAAACTGCGAATCTCCGTGGGCATCTTCGGTTCTTGCCAATTCATGATGGCTTCAATCTTAGCGGGATCTACCTGGATTCCACGCTCACTAACCATGTGTCCAAGAAATTGGACTTCACGAAGCCAAAACTCGCATTTAGAGAACTTAGCATAAAGCTTCTCTTGCTGAAGAAATTTAAGTATACACCGAAGGTGCTTCTCATGGTCAGCCTGATTCTTTGAATAAATAAGAATTTCATCAATGAAGACAATGACAAACTTGTCCAAGTAGGGTTTGGAAACGCGATTCATGAGGTCCATGAATGCTGCTGGTGCATTAGCGAGCCCGAAAGGCATCACTAAGAACTCGTAGTGACCATAACGAGTTCTGAATGCAGTCTTATGCACATCTTCCTCTCTAACTTTCAGCTGATGGTAACCTGATCTCAAATCAATCTTGGAGAAGTAACTTGCTCCTTGCAGTTGATTAAACAGATCGTCGATCCTGGGCAAAGGGTATCTGTTCTTGATTGTAACCTTGTTTAGCTCATGATAATCAATGCACAACCGCATTGATCCATCTTTCTTTTTCACAAACAGAATTGGTGCTCCCCAGGGAGATGAGCTAGGTCTAATAAATCCTTTCGCCAATAAATCATCTAGTTGGGTTATTAACTCTTTCATCTCAGTTGGGGCTAATCGGTAAGGTGCTCGTGCAACAGGTGCTGCTCCAGGTATAATGTCAATTCTAAACTCCACTTGCCTATCTGGGGGTAAACCAGGTAGTTCTTCAGGAAATACATCAGGGTATTCAGAAATGATAGGGATGTCTTAAATCTTGGGCTTTGGCTCATCAATAGTCACTTGTGCCATATAAATGACACAACCTTTCTTCATACACCTTGATGCCTTAAGCACAGACACTTGCTTAGGCAACCCATACTGAGTATCTCCTTGTATGGTAAGTGGCTCACCATACGGAGTCTTGATCACCACTTGTTTCTTGTCACAAACAATCTGGGCTTGGTTATGAGATAACCAATCCATGCCTATTACTATGTCGAAACCAGCTAATTTCAAAGGAAGTAAGGATAACGGAAAGGAGTGGTTCCTAATGGATATAAAACATCCATCTAGCACGGTTGAGGTAGTTTCTAAAGTACCATCGGCCAACTCTACTTCATATTTCACGCTTAGGGTTTTAACAGGTAAATTCAACAACTTACAAAACGTATCATCTACAAATGACTTATCCGCACCCGAATCAAATAATACCCTTGCATAGACATCATTAATGAGGAAGGTACCTGTTATCGCGTTATCATCCTGAACGGCTTCTCGTGCATCCATTCAAAAGACCCTAGCATTGGTCTTTTTGGCTTCTTCAGGCTTTTTGGCAAACTTAGGGCAGTTGGACTTGATATGCCCCTTCTCATTACAGTTATAGCATGTTGCATCCTTTATCTTCTTGCACTCTATCTTCTTGTGCTCACTTGACTTACAAATCCCACAAACCCTTGGCTGTGATTGGGATTTTGACTCGTATCTGCACCTCCCCAAATGGCGCTTCTTACAGATTTTGCATTTGGGCTTCTCGCCCGACTGCTGATCATCCTTTCTAAACCCGGAACTCTTCTTGTGATCAAAGTTCCCTTTGTGTTTCTTGCCTGAACGGTGTGATTTTTCATTCTCACGTTTTCTCTTCTCAACATCAGAATTTCTCAGTGATCTTCGCCTGACCGCATCAAGGGTAAGCGATAATGCCAGATCGGCTACAGATCTAAAGGTAGTCGGTCGAGATGCCTTCACACTGGCTTTGATCTCCGGGGCTAAACCCCCAATGAAACGGGCTATTCGTTTTGGTTCCGGTGTCACCAAATATGGAACCAATCGAGACATGGTATTAAAACTCGTAAGGTACGCCTGACAGTCTAAATTCTTCATAACCAGTGTCAGGAATTCGGTCTCGATCTTCTCAACCTCATGTTGAGGGCAGCAATTTTCTTTGATGAGAGTAACGAACTGCTCCCAAGACATGCCATACGAATGGACTTTTCCAGTAGCTTGGATCAGAGACCTCCACCAAGCTAGCGCTTCTCCTTTAAATGACTAAGATACAAACTTCACAACGTCCCTATCAGCGCAACCACTGATATCCACCACAGTATCCATTTCATCGAGCCAAGTCATACAATCGACGACTCCTTTCTCCCCTGTGAAGTCTTTAGGCTTGCATGAGACGAAATACTTATATGTACAGGACTTACCACGTGGTTCTCGTTTGGGCTCAATCTTCTTCGACGGAACACTATGCTGATTTGAGGAGTGATGATCGCCATCTCTCTTTGATCCATTATGTTTAGAAGGTGGCTTACTAGGACTCTCAAAGTGAGTCTTAGGTTTAGAATGGGGTACAGATGAGGTCTTGCTTCGAGTAACACTTGACTCATTAAACTGCCTATCTATGGCCTTGGTAACAGCATTATCAATTAATGCTTGAAGTTCCGCACCAGTTACGTTGATCCTAGTAGTATCAAGATTCTCCCTTGGATGACTGTTGACTTCTTCAGACTCTGCCATGTAGCTTGATTGCTACATAAAATGATGACAATGACTTCTTAGAAGTTTATAATAGATTTGTCATCTTATTAATCTATTAACCATGGTATTAAAGAACCATATTGGCTAATTTTGTAAGTATTTTATTCAGGATTTTTTCATTAATAACCCTTAGTTATAATTAAATATAATAATGGCACAAAAGGCCAAGTCACGTGGACTTATTCAAATTTTAAGTCGAGATCTTATAGGATCGAGGTACTAAGGCTTGAATCATAGTTCATTACCTTTCTTGACAGGGAGTCATAGGAAACAACTGTCTTTTGCCTTATATGACAATGATTATGGCCCGTAGGCATTACATCACAAATGGATGTTTAAATAATAAAGAAGGAATTGAAATTATCCAATATAAGGATGACACGTGTGATTTTACGAATCACATCAGCCAGGAATGTTAACATGTTTTCAGATGTTAACAAGGATTTGAATCACTTTTTTAAACAGGTTCTACCATCATGGTCTGGTCTTATAATGATATGCAGGCTAGGTTATACCCTTTAAGATTCTTATTTAATATTTAAAGGCAGATCTTATAAAAGGAATGACATATTTTGGATTTATTCATTTATTTCATACATTTTACATTTATGCATATAATGACAAAAATGATATTCAAATTATAACATGCCACTTAAAATTTTAAAAGAGTACAGATTGCCCTAAATGGGACTTTAACTGAAATATCTTGCCCACGCAGGGGCTAAACAGAAATAACATGCCCACGCAGGGGCTAACTGGAAATACAAGTCCTCGCAGGGACTGAATACAGAAATAGATGTCCACGCAGCGACTTGATTGAACATTAAAGAAAAACAAATAAAGGAGTTAATGATCCTTTTTGCTCTTCCCCTTGAGTAAGCTTGCCAAACCTTTAAGAAATCCACGGTTGTTCCTGCGCTCTTCTTGGACCTCCCGCTCTACCTGGCTCAACCTTTGGAGAACCTCCTATTGTTGCTCCGGTGGTATCAATTGCGGCTGCGGCGGCTGCTGATGTGGAGGTTGAGGAGGTGGCGGTTGTTGGTACCCATAAGCTGGGTATCCAGCTCCCCAGGGAGCTCCATAGGGCCCCTCAGGGTGGAGAGCATTGTAGTCCCATGCTGCCTGGTATGGGTCAACATTAGCATAGTTGTAGTTGGTATGGGTCGGCTGCTCGAAAGGGTTATACGCCGATACACCAGCGTACGCAGGAATTGGGTTGTTATAGCCCACTGGTGGCGGTGCAACTGGAGAAGACTCCACTTCAGAAACAGGGTTCGAAGGCCCACCCATTTGTGGGTCTTCGTATAGTGGCGGATAATGACTGCCACTTGAATGCTGAGGGGTGCTGATACGGACGCCCCCTCGCACGGACATCCGTGCGGTTGATCTTCTACGCCTCGGTGGCTCCGAAGGCTGTTGTTGCACTGGTGGTGGTGGCGGTGGAGTAACCGCTACAAAGCGCGAATCCTCCGAGGGATCCTGCTGTTGCTGCTGCTGCTGCTGCGGCGATGAGTGGTAACTGGGAGTAAACACCCAGTTGTATTGGTTAAACCTCGCCTCGTAGCTGTCGGGACCACTATAAGGTGATCCAAGAAAGGGTGACCCATCCGAAATTTCGATGGGGTGCGTAGGTGTTCCGGTTGGCGGCTCGGCAGGTTCCGGATCCTCTTCCATGTCCATGGAGAAATGGTCCTCCGGTCCCAACGGGTTATAACCCATTGGTTCTTCAACTAGGTTTGCCGGGTTGAACTGGCTTTGGAAGTAGGGTGTTGGGTCGTTGAAGGGTGAGTTGTGCCTTTGGAGGGGTATAAAAGAATGGTGTGAGTTGTGGGGCTCATTTTCCGATTAAGGCCCGTAAGAGTTTAGGTAAGAAGGTGAGGAGCTCAGCGAGACTGAACGCCTCGCGGGTTCTAAAGAGGTCCTCCAATTTTCCTGAGGACTTTTTCTTGAAGAGTCTGATGGAGTTCGCCGGTGTAATGGCCCGGCCTCGTGATCGTTGGGGGCGATGAATGGCCCCCTGCCTCTACCTCTTCCTCGGATTCTTGGCGCCATTGACGTAGGTCCTGTCAAAACAAACAAAAGAACAACAAAGAAATATAAAGGACAAAATTATAAATAAAAACAAAATTGGATTAGTCCGAAGTTCTTTGTCTAGACTCGAAAGTCGAGGAATGTGTAAACTGTGTCATTGAGATTAAACACAAAAGGCTAGTGTTTAATTCACTCAATGTTGGCTCTGATACCAACCTGTCACACCCCGATATTTCCACGTATTGCCGGTGGGCCCGTTGGGGAGTATTGTGACGTAGTTAATATCATAGACAATTTATATTATCACAGTTTAATACACAACGGAAGTCGAAAGATAAAATCATTACAAACCGAATAAAAAGTAATATCAAGTGTATTACAAAATGGTTGTAAGGATCCACAGGCGGATCAAGTTCAAAGATTATTGTTCAACAGATTTAATAACATCTAAGCTTGCAAGACTCTTTATTGATGCTTGGAGTAGCCAGCCTATTCCGTTTAGTGCCTACACTTAGCCTTTTTGGAAAATACGTCAGTTTACACTGGTAAATACAATTAACCGACTCATTTTGAAAATGTTTAAGAAAATTGATTTCAATGCACATGGCACTAAATGACCTTTTATAACTTGGGATAATTATTTATATATAAACTTGTAAAAGAATTACATGTTAGTTATACGTTCAGTAGCCCGGGTTGAATACCGGGTTAAAGATTAATAGACACACCACATGATATAATCCCGCGGCGAGTTATTCTCAATCCGTCAGTTATACCTTTTTATATGTATATATGCACCGGCAGGTGTATGCCTACACCCCGTGCTTAGGTCGTGGCCATTTCAATGAATGATGCCAAGGATATCCGGGACATGGTCATTAACCCCCCCAAAGGCTTTAAGCAAACAAAACAGTTTAAACGGGTCATATCAATAAATTAACCTTCATATGATTAAAAATTCAATGCCCGACCAAGCGGTATTTTATATATCGTACCCCAATGTAACACCTCGCAAATTTTACCCAATAAAATAAGGACACGTGTCATGTAATACAAACGTGTTATGAAAAACGGATCCAGATAAAGATGTACGGTAGGATTTAAAAGCATCGATATGTTAATTTATACCTCTGAACGACCTATTAATAAATCCCTAACCATGATATACTTAATCAACATCTAAATGATGTAAATAAATCTGGTTGTCCTAAATAATAAATTGGTTATAGCCTAAAACATGGATCCAATGTGAACTCTCGGTATTTTCAACATTTTAAAACCTCCCACTAGATCCAAAATGTGTAAGTGCATGCAAAGCATGCAAAGTCTGAGCACTTGGTCCCTCTACTGAAAAAGGAAAGCATAAGATTCGGACTTGTAAGAAATGCATGAAATTTTCAAATTTTTGGCTTCTGGTGAAGGCTTACGGACCGTAAGGATAGACCCTTACGGTCCGTAAGATAGCAGCGCTGGGCGATGGTTTCTGAAGGTCGGTTACGGACCGTAAAGCCTAAGGCTTACGGTCCGTAAGGCGCGTATCTGGGCAGAATTTTGGACAGATGCCTGTTAAACAAGTTACACCGCCTTATAAGAGTGGTATTCGAAAATCAGGGGCCCTATAACTGGTTTTTAGCATCATAGGGACACCTGGGAACATCTTACAACCTTTGTAGACTGATTTGGAGTGATCTTGATGCATCAAAGTTGCTATATAAGAAGAACAAGTTGCAACATTTTTGTCACTCATTTGCAACTCACTTCAAGGACTTCTCTGGAGCTCCTCTGATCAGCAACAAGTCTTCTTAAGATCCCTAATCATACTTAGTACCTTTGTAAGTGTCCTTAACCCTTCCTAATTCAGTTTAGCTTAGTTAATTAGCTTAAAGTCAAACCGTCGTAATTAGAGTTTGACTTCGTGATTAATCAATAATTGTTCAGTCAAATCTCGAATTAAAAGTATCTATAAGTAGGCAATTATGTGGGTAATAAACTCTTGAAAGGATTGAATCAGATTTCTTATCGTTGATGATGAAGAATTTAGATTGTCAAGCTTACCTCACCAGTTTCAATACCCTGTCTAGGCTGGTTCCGTTTCTCCTAACCCCGGAACCCAAAAGGATTGCTCGCTTCATTGGGGGTTTAGCCCCAGAAATCAAAGCCAGTGTTAAGGCATCCAGACCTGCTACTTTCAGATCAGCGGCTGACCTATCTCTGTCTCTTACCTTGGATGCGGTCAGGCTAAGATCGTTGAGGAACTCGGAGGAAGGCAAGAGAAAGCGTGAGGATGATAACTCACGAAGATCTGAAAAGAAGCATAAAGGTAGCACTGACTTCAGGAAGAAGTCTGGATCCAACAAGGGTAGCCAACAAGCTGAAGAAAAGCCAAAGTGCAAGAATTGCCAAAAACGCCACTTTGGAAAGTGCAGACTTGAGTCCAGGTCTAAGTCAGGATCACCCGCGTGTGGGTTATGCAAGTCTAAAGAGCACAAGACTGTTGATTGTAAGAAGATTAAAGATGCCACATGCTACAACTGCAATGAGAAAGGGCACATTAAAACCAATTGCCCTAAATATGCCAAGAAGCCTAAAGAGGTCAAGAAGACCAATGCAAGGGTCTTCCGAATGGATGCAAAGGAAGCTGTTCAGGACGACAATGTGATAACAGGTACCTTCCTCATAAATGATGTCTATGTAAGGGTGTTATTTGATTCAAGAGCAGATAAGTCATTTGTAGATAATAAGTTTTGTAAATTGCTGAATTTACCTGTTAAAACCCTAAGTGTGAAATATGAGGTGGAATTAGCTGATGGTACCTTAGAGACCGCGTCAACCGTGTTAGATGGATGTTTCATATCCATTAGGAACCATTCTTTTCCATTGTCTTTACTTCCTTGGAAGTTAGCCGGTTTCGACGTAGTTATAGGCATGGACTGGTTATCTCGTAACCAAGCACAGATAGTGTGTAACAAGAAGCAAGTGGTGATCAAGACCCCGTCTGGTGAGCCACTTACCATTCAGGGAGATACCCAGTATGGACTGCCTGAGCAAGTGTCTATGCTCAAGGCATCTAGATGTTTGAAGAAGGGTTGTGTCATTTATATGGCACAGGTAACCATTGATGAACCGAAGCCTAAGATTGAGGATATCCCCGTCATTTCTGAATACCCTGAAGTTTTTCCTGAAGAACTACCTGGGTTACCCCCAGATAGGCAAGTAGAATTCAGAATTGACATCATCCCTGGAGCAGCACCTGTCGCGAGAGCGCCTTATAGGTTGGCACCAACAGAGATGAAGGAATTGAGGACACAACTAGATGAGTTACTAGCCAAAGGTTTCATTAGACCTAGTTCGTCTCCTTGGGGAGCGCCAATTCTTTTTGTCAAGAAGAAGGATGGATCGATGCGTATGTGCATCGATTACCGTGAGCTTAATAAGGTCACTATCAAGAATAGGTATCCTTTGCCCAGGATCGACGATCTGTTCGATCAATTGCAAGGGGCAAGTTACTTTTCTAAGATCGATTTGAGGTCAGGCTATCATCAACTGAAGGTTAAAGATGAAGATGTACACAAGACTGCGTTTAGGACTCGCTATGGTCATTACGAGTTCCTAGTGATGCCTTTTGGGCTCACTAATGCACCTGCCGCATTCATGGATCTCATGAATCGCGTCTGCAAGCCTTACTTGGATAAATTTGTCATTGTCTTCATTGATGACATTCTTATTTACTCAAAGAGCCAAGCTGACCATGAGAAGCATCTTCGATGCATTCTGAAACTGCTTCATCGAGAAAAGCTCTATGCCAAGTTTTCAAAGTGTGAATTATGGCTTCGTGAAGTCCAATTCCTTGGACATGTTGTTAGTGAGCGTGGTATCCAAGTAGATCCCGCCAAAGTTGAAGCTGTCATGAATTGGCAAGAGCCAAAGACGCCTACAGAGATTCGTAGCTTTCTAGGTTTAGCAGGATACTATAGACGATTTATCGAAAACTTCTCAAGGATTGTTGCACCCCTAACTTCGTTGACACGTAAGAATATTAAGTTTGATTGGGGCCTTAAGCAGCAGGAATCCTTTGACATTCTTAAGCAAAAGTTGAGCAATGCACCAGTGTTAACATTGCCTGATGGAATAGAAGAATTCGTGGTATATTGTGATGCATCGCACACGGGTATGGGATGTGTGCTTATGCAGAAAGGCAAAGTTATTGCCTATGCTTCACGACAGTTAAAGGTGCACGAGAAGAATTACACCACCCACGACTTGGAGTTGGGTGCCGTTGTATTTGCACTAAAACTATGGAGACATTATTTATATGGAACCAAGTGTGTGATCTATTCAGATCACAAGAGCCTTCAACACTTGTTTAATCAGAAGGATTTGAACATGAGGCAATGGCGTTGGATGGAAACTTTGAATGTTTATGACTATGAGATAAGATACCATCCAGGCAAGGCAAATGTGGTTGCCGATGCCTTAAGCAGGAAAGAAAGAGTGAAACCTATAAGAATCAATGCCAAGAGCATTGAGATAAAGAATAGTTTGAACGAAAGGTTGTTAGCTGCACAGAAGGAAGCTCTGTTGGAAGCTAACTATCCTGATGAAAAGCTAGGAGTAACTAAAGAGCAGTTATCCTATGGCAAGGGCGGAATCCTAAGGTTAAATGGATGAATATGGGTTCCAGTTTATGGAGGACTACGGGATGTTATCCTCCAGGAAGCCCACAGTTCCAAATATTCTGTTCATCCTGGAGCTGATAAGATGTATCAGGATCTAAAGGCAAACTATTGGTGGATAGGATTGAAAAAGTCTATAGCTGCCTATGTAGCTAAATGTTTGACGTGTGCACAAGTCAAAGCTGAACATCAGAAGCCGTCAGGTTTGCTACAATAGCCTGAACTTCCCACATGGAAGTGGGAGATGGTGACAATGGATTTCATCACCAAGCTTCCAAAGACAAAGAAAGGAAATGATACTATACGGGTGATAGTAGATAGACTGACTAAGTCAGCACATTTCCTACCCATTAAGGAGACTTATAGCTCCGACATGTTAGCACAATTGTACGTAGATAAGATTGTATCTCTGCATGGCGTACCAGTGTCAATTATCTCTGACAGAGATACTAGATACACATCACATTTTTGGAAAAGTTTCCAACAGTCGTTGGGTACGCGCTTAAATTTTAGTACGGCTTACCATCCTCAGACGGATGGGCAGAGTGAGCGTACCATCCAAACTTTGGAAGACATGCTTCGTGCATGTGTGACTGATTTAGGTGGTAGTTGGGATAACCACCTGCCATTGATCGAATTCTCCTATAACAATAGCTACCATACAAGCATTCAGGCTACGCCTTTTGAGGCATTATATGGTAGAAAATGCAGAACGCCTATTTGTTGGGCGGAAGTAGGAGAAGTTCAGTTATCAGGACCTGACATAGTCTTTGAAACAACGGACAAGATTGTCCAGATTCGTGACCGGCTGAAAGCTGCCAGGGATAGGCAGAAAAGTTATGCAAATAAAACACGAAAACCTCTAAAGTTTGAGGTTGGTGATAAAGTATTACTTAAGGTATCACCCTGGAAGGGGGTGATGCGATTTGGTAAGAAAAGTAAGTTAAGCCCAAGGTATATAGGACCATTCGAGATTATCGAATGTGTTGGGTCAGTGGCTTATAAGTTGAACTTGCCTGAAGAGCTCAGTGGTATTCACAACGTATTCCACATCTGCAATCTGAAGAAATGTCTAGCGGATGAATCGCTAGTCATACCACATACAGATGTGCATATAGATGAGAGCTTGAAATTTGTGGAAAAACCTTTGTCGATTGAGGATCGACGGGTTAAAAAGCTTCGGAGGAAGCATGTACCTATCGTAAAGGTTAAATGGGATGCCCGCAGAGGACCCGAATATACGTGGGAGGTAGAGTCTACCATGAAAGGAAAATACCCTCATTTGTTCCAGTAAATCTCGAGGTCGAGATTTCTTTTAAGGGGGTTAGGATGTAACACCTCGCAAATTTTACCCAATAAAATAAGGACACGTGTCATGTAATACAAACGTGTTATGAAAAACGGATCCAGATAAAGATGTACGGTAGGATTTAAAAGCATCGATATGTTAATTTATACCTTTGAACGACCTATTAATAAATCCCTAACCATGATATACTTAATCAACATCTAAATGATGTAAATAAATCTGGTTGTCCTAAATAATAAATTGATTATAGCCTAAAACATGGATCCAATGTGAACTCTCGGTATTTTCGACATTTTAAAACCTCCCACAAGATCCAAAATGTGTAAGTGCATGCAAAGCATGCAAAGTCTGAGCACTTGGTCCCTCTACTGAAAAAGGAAAGCATAAGATTCGGACTTGTAAGAAATGCATGAAATTTTCAAATTTTTGGCTTCTGGTGAAGGATTACGGACCGTAAGGATAGACCCTTACGGTCCGTAAGATAGCAGCGCTGGGCGATGGTTTCTGAAGGTCGGTTACGGACCGTAAAGCCTAAGGCTTACGGTCCGTAAGGCGCGTATCTGGGCAGAATTTTGGACAGATGCCTGTTAAACAAGTTACACCGCCTTATAAGAGTGGTATTCGAAAATCAGGGGCCCTATAACTGGTTTTTAGCATCATAGGGACACCTGGGAACATCTTACAACCTTTGTAGACTGATTTGGAGTGATCTTGATGCATCAAAGTTGCTATATAAGAAGAACAAGTTGCAACATTTTTGTCACTCATTTGCAACTCACTTCAAGGACTTCTCTGGAGCTCCTCTGATCAGCAACAAGTCTTCTTAAGATCCCTAATCATACTTAGTACCTTTGTAAGTGTCCTTAACCCTTCCTAATTCAATTTAGCTTAGTTAATTTGCTTAAAGTCAAACCGTCGTAATTAGAGTTTGACTTCGTGATTAATCAATAATTGTTCAGTCAAATCTTGAATTAAAAGTATCTATAAGTAGGCAATTATGTGGGTAATAAACCCTTAAAAGGGTACTCTCTGATTCCCACTCTAACTAGGTCAATTGTCGGGTCAAACGTGATATTAAAAAGTCAATAGAAAGCTTATTTTCAAATTAATGCGCAATGTAGAACCCATGCAACCTGTTTTATCATTAATATAACTTGGTAATAAATGTAGGAACATGTCTAAACATGTTCAACCCGACAATTTTCAGTAGAGACCCGGTTCGGAACCGAAAGTCGCATAATTTGACTTTTGCTTTGACTTTCAATTCTGACCCGTTTGAGCACAGTTTAGAAATGCCTTAGAGCATTATTTGGACCAGGTTTCATATAAGTATAACTCTCTGAGATTATACAACTTGGTTCATTAGTTATCCGATTCAAATGCATGTTTCTGTTAAATGCTTAAATGTTGACTATTATGCCCATATAACCTTAAAACGTGATTTTTGAAAATGTAAAAGAGTAGAAACCTTAGTTACTGATTTATAAACTTGCACCAAAAATTTGACATCAGTTTGAGGTCTAGATTAAGAGTTATGCTCATTAGCGTAATTAGAAAGCTTTTTGATAATTAAACGGTGTAATTAGCGTATAGTCTACTTAAACCCGATTTTTGATACCAAAATTTTTACCCACTGATATAAAATAATATTTTGGGATTTTTGGAGATTTGTATTTATTTTTAGGCTGAGCATAACTTAGAGTTCTAAGCTTGATTCGGTAATTGCCGGTTTTGCCCTTTTGGGCTATAAAATGAGTTTTACAAATCTTTTTTACCCCAAACCTTTTGCTACTGATTTTATATGATAAATAAATTATTTTAAACCTTCTGGAATAATCAAAATATCAGCTTTCCCTTAAAAACCCGGAAATAGCTCCAAATCGTCTTTTTAAGCATTTTAACGCATAGTATGTATAAAAACTATTTCAAACATATAAGGGTTGATGCCTATTGATATTTTCAGTAAATTTTTATATTTTATCAGTAAGCAAAAGTTTTAAACTCAGGTTTCCAGTTTTGACCTTTTAAGCTTAAGTGAAATTACCAAAATGCCCCTTCGGTGCATAGTATGGTTAGAAATGATAAATTTCACACATAGGTTATACCCTACAAATATAACTTAGTAAATTAAGTATTTTTACTGATTTCATCAGACCCGAAACTCAGATTTATATTTAAACTCTTTTATAACCTTTTAAATGACCAAAATGCCCTTACGGGGCATAATTTGAGTTTAAATTCATATGGGGCATAATAGAAGATATCTTACTGATGTCACAACATATTTAAGGCATATTAACTTAAGAAACTTGTATATGACTCATATGGCTACCCGTTACGCACTTTTCGCGTTCGGATCGGCTTATATAACTAGTTTGCATAATTTAGCCGAAACAGGTCAAACCATATTGTTTTTCATCTCAAAATCCAGAATGTGTTTAAGTTACCCATATTAAACAAGCATACAAGCTTGTCGGGCCAGAACCACATTCTAAACCGGTCTTCGCTTTATCATGCGTTTGAACCGTGTATCCCTTTTGAAAACTAACCGGTCTAAGTCTAAGCTTAATTAAAAGACCCGTTAGGATTCTAATAGGTTATTAAAAACCTTCGTTTCAGATTAGGAGTCCAGTAAAAGCTACGTGCACTGCTGTTTTTGATTTATACATTGCTCAGGTAAATACTCTTAACTTATTTTCCCTATACGGGCTTGGGATACGGTATTCTAATAATACCGCTTGGTCGGGTATGTAGTCATTTAAATCGGATTGTGATTAATGTAATTACATAACTCGTTTTATTCTGTATTATTTGGTGTATGGCCCTTGGGGGTTAAATGACCATGTCCCGGATATCCTTGGCATCATTCAAAGAAATGGACACGACCTAAGCACGGGGTGTAGGCGTACACCTGACAGATGCATTATGTAAAAAATGGTAATCCACTTAAAGGAAATAATCCTTGTGGGCATTATACCTGTGGCGTGTCAATTAATCTAGACCGGCCCTACAAACCGGCCCTAATGGATGACAAATAAGTAAAACTGTATACAAGATTATTTTTAAATAATTATCCCAAGTTATAAAAGATATTTTTGCCGAAGTGCATTCAAATCAATTTTCAAACTCTTTTCAAAATGAGTCAGTTAAGTTGTATTTACCAGTGTCAACTGACGTATTTTCCAAAAAGGCTAAGTGCAGGTACTATACGTAATAGGCTGGCTACTCCAGGCGTCAATAATCAAGTCTCGCAAGCTCTAGATGTCAAAGTCTGCTGAACAGTTTTCCTTTTTATTTGATCCGCCTATGGATCTGTTTCAACTGTTTTGTGATACTTAATGTAAGTCCCGTAAACCGGATCTTTCAATGATATCAAACCTAATCTTGTGAGAGTGCGGAATCCAATCACAAGATGATTCAAGATAAACCGAAAAATATGAAAAACAAGAACACCGAAATAACTTTTAACTCACACACGTTTCGATTACTTTAACAAGCAAAAACGTCTGGTATGAGTACACCACAATCGAATCACCTCCACTCTAGCTTCTCTAGAAGTTGTAACAATGAATGAGGTTCAAACCTAAAAACAAGTTAGAAACTTGTTTTTATACTAACTCAAGCCCAATTCCCTACATGGGCTCCCCTTGGGCCTGCTTGGCCCACATGGCCTAAAGCTTGGCCCAAGTGACCTCTAAAGGTCCAAAACCTAATATAAACTAACCCTGTAAGACCCAGTTCATAACCATAGCTCGTTGTATTAATTTGATGTGTCAGTCTCACACTTTAGGGCCTAACAATCTCCCCCTAGACTGATGCCATCAAATTGTCTTCATAACATGAAATCAGCAACGTCTTCAACGTAATCTATGGTTGTCACTATGCTGCAGATGTTGTGGAAGTTCTTGACTTCTGAACTCTCAGCACTGAGTCTCTTTTCTTCAGCTCTTGTGGTTAGCTTCATATCAGGATCTCAATCAGCTTTGCTTGAAGTCTTGTTAAAAAGAATGTGAGAGGAGGATTCTCAACAGCTCTTTTCTTCTTCAGTCTTTGTCTATCAAGCAGGTTCACGGTACTTCTTCAAATGCACTATCACTGTCAGACGGCAATTCGTATCCGATTCTTCTGACTCAGGTACATCTTGTTGTTGTGCTGCTTCAGGCTTCTTCAGCAACTAACAGCATCTCAGTCCTGTTCTTGATTGAAATCAAGTTCTGCACATGCTCACAAATTCATAAGCAAACATTTCTTATGCAACAGGGAAAGTACCATATGAACACCAGGTACATCCAAGTACTTGTACTCGGATTTCACAATTTAAATTTTTTTCAACTTTTGATGATCAGTCAAATCTTCAAGAACGGTTACATTTTTTATTTTAAGAAAAACAATTAAACACTCTATTTTTGGATTTTTGGTTTTATAGAAAAGCAAGACACTATTTTTGTATTTTTGAATTTTTCAATTTTTTTAATATTAAGAGCAAGAAACAAATAAGAACTCAAAATATAAACAACTACCATAATATACAATTACAATTGCAATGGGATCAAAATTCGTTCTCAGGCAGACTAAGGAACACTTTTCAGTACGAGCCTAATCAAACTGGTCTATGCGATTGCCAATATGTTTGTCCACCTAAACTTTAACGCTCAACTTTCAACTTTTCAACTTCGTGATATGCTTTAGATAATATTATACTATTATACCCGTGTGTCCCATTCCAAGGCATACCCCCGCGATCAAGGTAAGCACAACGATTCATCGTAGCGGGTGAGTATACTGATGTCATCCTTTAAGATATCCTGACTGTGTCTAGGTCTGCATATAATATGTTTTATCATGTTTTGATTTCTTAACAATGAACACCCAAATAAATACTAATCAAATCCTGGAAATATAAACAGCACACTCTATCATGCAAGTATCTTCCCTACCACATATTTCACAAGTCCAATCCAGATTTCTGAAATCTTAACTGGGAATAGGTTGAGAAGAGAACAGAATAGATCTTAAGTAGAGATGGTATAATATACAGGATCAAATGAGTTTTTCTCAATTTGACATAGGTTTATAGGGTTTCTTTTGGGCACTAGAGGGCCTCTTTCGGGTGTTTAATTGATCTACAAAGCGACAACGTACAGCTAGGTCAGCATGTATCTGGATGCAGCAGAAGCTGTCGTTGCCTAGCACCTCCAGGTCAGCATATATCTGGATGCAGCAGAGGAGGTACAGGACTTTTTCAGAGAAGATTTCAGAATCAGATCAAAATTGTGTGTATCGGGACAACATACAGACATTCAAATAGAAATGAGCTAATTCCAAGTGACTTTCTTTCCTGGGGTCATGTACAATTTTAATTCTAAACAGAAGGACAGCCAAAATATCCCCGGATGATTCAACAATATAAAGACCCGAAACCTCAGATGTTGGCTATCTATCAACGCAAGATTTAAGACCATAAAATCATACACCGTTGGTATGTTACCCACATGGTACATAGTTCGTTATGTTTATAACACTTAGTATCTTTTATCATTTTGAGCGTCAAGCCTATCGACATATCACAGTAGATCCTAGTCTTTTCAGCTATGGCACCTTACATGTGTTAGTCAAACCCTTTAACACGAACATTTATTTCACTTCCCATATCATGCAATTTCTCTTTTTGGCTTTTTCATTTTTCAAATGTTTTTGTATTTTTCTCATTTTCTCCCCCTAAAACAAAGCATATATACAGCAAACTCTTTTTGTATTTTTCCGAGTTTTCTCCTCCTAAACTCTATATCTATCTATATGTTCCTCTCCCCCCCTAAATTTGTGCATAAATCTTGTATTTTTGCGCAAATTTACCATTTACTAGAGAAAGGACAATTTATATACAAAATAATAAACTAAGAAAAGAGAAAAAAATATTTTTGCTTAACCGTTCTGTCATCAGATTGAAGACTAATCAAATTCAAATCAAATTACTGAATTTAAACGGTACCTTTTGCTGATCATTTCTTATTTCTCCAATCTCCTCCAAAGGAAACATATCAACTGTAAAAAAAAAAAATTTGAACTTTTTGCAACAGAGAAATGTTACCCGTTTTTATCGCTGGAACAACCGCTATCAACATTCCAGAGATTGTCAACAGCTCCTCCTTGGTTGTTCCTGAAAGGTAAGGAGATTAGTAAGACATGGGTACCCAGGCCATCGTGGTCCTGGGATTTCCTGAAGCATCAAAATAAGACACTTCTTTTAAACATAGGTCCCCTTTCATCTCAAGGATTGGAGATGTTGCTGCTTTGGATTTGGGTTTCCAAATCTGTTTCGGTCTAGCAAACGCGTTTGTTGCCTTCGGTTGAGCAACTTTAGTTGTTTCAGATTTGTTAGTTTTAGAAAAACATTTTTGTTCCTGAACAGCCTTGCGTTTGTTTTTAGAAGCATTCCAATCCCCATCAGAAGGTTTAACCTTGGGATTCACATTCTTCATTGCCTTAGGTGATGATACCTTCATTGGCTTGGAATGATTGCTATCCTTTGATGTAACCCTCTGATTTTGCATATAGTAGGGTACATAGGGACGCCGTGTGCAGTTTCTAGCAATATGACCCGCATTGCCACAGTTGTAGCAAGTTTGTCTTTTCATCGGAAAGACGTTTTGAGCAGCTTGATTCGCTCTAGCAGGTCCTGAAGGACAAACCGGTCCTTTTTGCGCTGGATGCACCTGCACATTTCTCTTAGACGAAGATGAATTGGGGTGCTTGTATTTGTTGTTTGCAGAAGTCTTGTTGCTTTGAGCACCATTCTTCGTCTTTTCTCCCTGATTGGAGCGTTCAATCACCTTGTCATGCACCTTATGTGATCGTGATTGTCTTTGATGAGCATACTTCTTATATCCTCGACTTTGATCTGCTCGTTTTGGCTCCTTTTGTGTGTTGTGAACCGGCTCACAAACACCAAAACAAGGGTGAGTGTTAACTTTTTGTTGCACTTTTTGACGATGAACACAATTTCTAGCAATGTGTCCAGGAACTCCACAGTTGTAACATGTTTGTCGCTTCAATGTATGGAGATTCGAAGAGCTAGCAGCAGTAGCTGATCTGGTGGGTCTAGATGATCGATCTTGCGTTGCCTGTGTTCCATGTGCCTTTTCTGAATTCTTCTGTACCTGTTGATCAGAACTAGCACAAGCATGAGATTCAGACAAATGATGTTTTTCGTCTTTTATAATTTTATCAGGATCATTCTGAAAAGACGATTCAGTTTCTGTTTTAATTTTCTTTTCAGAAACATTTTCTTGTGACTTTTCATTTATTGTGACCACCTCTTCTTTTTCAAAATCTGGTTCAGTTTTAATTTCAGAAGATGTAGAAGTTTCATCAACACGTGTTTCATCAATGCACGTATCATGAGAATCTTCTTGTGGTTTACTTTCATCCACGGTTTCCAATGGGATCCCACTAGATTCAACATTAGGGATGCCCACTGAGACAGATTCAGAAGAAGAATCACAAAACTCTTGATTTTCTTGTGAAGAAGTTTCAGTGGTTTCACTGAATGTGTCCTGAGGAACCTCACCTGTAACACTGTCATCAACTGAAACATTAGAAACATTACAATCACGCGCATTAACTGAAACACAATCATCACCAGACATATTGTTCAAAGTTTCACCACAAACATTATCAGTTTTGCCCAAAACATCAGGCACACAAGACGAAACATAAGCAGAGAAAGATGCAAACAAAGACCGACCAAAAGCAATATCAGATTCAGTTTGTTCAAAATAATTTTCAGAAATATTAGTATGAACAACTGGTTCACTCCCAAGAATATCTTCACATTTTACTTCAGATACTTTATCTGCACATGAAGACGAAATGTTAGGATCAATAGAGCCTTTAGAAACAAAATTTATTTGAGCAGACTTCTTTTTCCCATTGGGTTTGTCATTTAATGATGACTTATTGTTTTTGGGACCATAAGTCATTCTACTCTCATTCATCATCTCCTCCTCAGTCATAGGTAAATAAGTATAATTGTCATTATAAGGAGGAGGAGCCTGATTGAAACCCAAACCACGCCCTTTATTTTCCTTGTATGCGAGCTGTTGATTACACAAGTTTTTGACTAAGTTACTGGAAGAATCAAATTTCTTAATGTTAAGTTCATTTATATGATATCTATCTCTGATATCTTCCAGTTCCTTAGTCAAAATGCATACCTTCTCCTGTGCCTCTAAGAAATGGGTTGTTTTTACACTTACATCATCCTTAAGTTTGATGATGTCTTTTCGCTGAGCTTCAATTTTATCTTTATAAAGTTTTTCATTCTTTGATAAAGTAAAATTTTTATTTTTTATGTCGTTGTAGTCTTGAATCAACTCAGCGTTGTGTAATCGGTATTCCTCATTTCTTTTTCTACACTCAGGAGTGCAAAATACAGAAAGTATCTCTTCACGATCACGAGTAACTTCTTGAGCCATGGGTTTGTTAAACATAAATGCTGAATTTTGTGATGAGTCAGCACTGCCATAGGATTTGATGAGAGAGATCAGCTCATCTGACTTCATTTTGTAACAGTTGCCGTCGGTTGTCACTATTATCTGATTAACATTCATAAACCAACTACAGTTCGCCTGATTTGGAATCCCTTTTATAGCCTCCAGAAGCTTTCTGTTGCTTATGCGAGTAGACACCACCATTTCTGCCTTCTCCATTTCAGAAAGCAGTTCAACAAACCGGCCAATCACTGCATCTATAGATTCACCGTATGAGTAACTGAATTCTTCGAATTTCTGCTGAAGCATCTCTCTTTTTGAAGACATTTTTAAGAAGATATCCCAAAAATGTGTGTTTTTAACAATTTCCTCAACACAAGCTCAAAGCGAGAACCCGTGTACTCACTAACTCAAACCCTTTGCAGCCGAATGATCGAACCCGCTTTCTAAACCGCACCTCAAAACCTGTCAAACTTTTCACACCCAAACAAACTTTTTCTCCTTTTTTTTTTTTTTTTTTTTTTAATTTATAAAAGTATAATCATTATTATTATTATAAAAATCAATGATTATATAATGATGACCTTATTATTATTAAAGCTAATGATGATGCAATGATTAGCTTATGATTTATTAATAATTATTATTATATCAAAATCAAAAAGAGAACACAGTATTCTTCTCGATCAAACCCAGCAAACCCTAATGTTCTTAAACATTTAGTTGTTCGATCAAAGTCCTCTATTCAACGTTCGATGGCAGTTTGGACGTGAGGTTGGACGTGAGGTTGGAGATGGTTGGTAATCGGAGATGGTTGTTGCCGGAAGATATGACAGACGGTGATGATGATGATCGGAGGTACGATGATCAGAGTTGAACGGAGATGATGAGTTAATGGTGGACAGTTATGGTGGTAACAGTGGAGGACTGTTGTCGACGGAGTTGATGACCGGAGATGAAGTTGCAGGTTCCCGGTGATCAGTGTTCCGAAGATAATGGTGATAGAGATGAAGTTGATCGAGGGAAGTGGTGATCAAAATCAAAAAAAAATAAGACCGGAGACGATGATGAAGACGGTTGCGACTCGGAATCGTGGTTGCGACTCGGAACCGTGGTTGCGAGTCGAAACCAAAACGTGATGAACCGCAACTTTGATGGTTGCGAGTCGTAACCAGAACGTGATAAACCGAGATTTCGGTTGCGACTCGAAATCCGAAACGTGGACGGTGGATGCGAGACAGAACAGAGAAGACGATTGCGAGTCGGAACGATGGATGCGGTTGCGACTCGGAACAGAATGACTCGAGATGACGGTGTTGCAGGTGGTTGCGACTCAGAAGATGATAACTCGAAATCGGAGGTTGCGACTCGTAATGGAGGTTGCGAGTAGAGACAAGATTGCGACTCGGAACAAAACCGTGAAGAGCCGAAACCTTGATTGCGACTCCTCAATTCTGATTGCGACTTGAACAGTTTTTGCAAAGGTTGCGACTGGCTCACTCGAGACCTTAGATGTGATATCCAAACTTTTGAATATTCCGGAGACTTTGGAATTATTAATCAAGGAAACAAATAATCAAGGAAACAAATAATCAACCAATTTTTCCGAAATTTTTGGAATTTTTAACTCTTTTCGAACTTATCAAAAATTTTGGAAATTTCAAATCTTAACAATTTTTAAAAATCAAGCACCACCAAAATATACCAATTTTTTAATAAAACCCGATGAACACGATGAAGAACGCGAAGAACACCAACAAAAATTAACGAAAATCTTGAATATTTGATATCAAACCGAGCCTAGAAATAGGTTCTAAGGCTCTGATACCACTTGTAAGTCCCGTAAACCGGATCTTTCAATGATATCAAACCTAATCTTGTGAGAGTGCGGAATCCAATCACAAGATGATTCAAGATAAACCGAAAAATATGAAAAACAAGAACACCGAAATAACTTTTAACTCACACACGTTTCGATTACTTTAACAAGCAAAAACGTCTGGTATGAGTACACCACAATCGAATCACCTCCACTCTAGCTTCTCTAGAAGTTGTAACAATGAATGAGGTTCAAACCTAAAAACAAGTTAGAAACTTGTTTTTATACTAACTCAAGCCCAATTCCCTACATGGGCTCCCCTTGGGCCTGCTTGGCCCACATGGCCTAAAGCTTGGCCCAAGTGACCTCTAAAGGTCCAAAACCTAATATAAACTAACCCTGTAAGACCCAGTTCATAACCATAGCTCGTTGTATTAATTTGATGTGTCAGTCTCACACTTTAGGGCCTAACACTTAATATTACAATTTTATTCGGTTGAAATAAATCTATCTCTTGCTTCCGCTGTGCATTTATATATTGTGTTGTTTGACTATGATGATATCAACTACATCACGATACTCCCCACCGGGCCCTCCGGTAATACGTGGAAATATCGGGGTGTGACACCCAAGCACGTATAAGGGAAAATAAGTTAAAAGTATATACCTGAGCAAGTATATATCACAATCAGCGAGTGCAAGTATCTTTTACTGGTCTCCTAATCTGGAACGAAGGTTTTAATAACCTATTAGATTCCTAACGGGTCTTAATTAAGTCTAAACTTAGACCGGTTAGTTTTAAAGGAAGATATACGGTTCAAAACGCACGATTAAGCGATGACTGGATTAGAAGGTGGTTTAGACCCGAAAAGTTTGTATACTTGTATAATATGGGTAAACTAAACAAATTCTGGATTTTGAGATAAAAATGATAAGGTTTGACCCGTTTCGGCTAATTTATGCAAACTAGTTACATAAACCGCACCGAGCGCGAATAATGCGTAACGGGTAACCAAAAGAGTCATGAACAGGTTTCCTAAGTTAATATGCCTTAAATATGTTGTGATATCAGTAAGATACTTTCCATTATCCCCAAAATGTGTTTAAACTCAAATTATGCCCCGTAGGGGTATTTTGGTCATTTTAAAGGTTATAAAAGAGTTTAATTATTTATCTGAGTTTCAGGTCTGATATAATCAGTAAAAATATTTATTTTTATAAGTCATAATAGTAGGGTATTGTATATATGTGAAATTTATCTTTTATAACCAAACTATGCATCGAAGGGGCATTTTGGTAATTTCACATAAGCCTTAAAGGTCCAAATTAGAATTCTGAGTTCAAAACTTTTGCTTAATGTTTAATTATAAAAATTTACTTAAAACATCAGTAGGTATTAAGTTTCATATGCCAAAAATAGTTTTAACCCATACTATGCACTTAAAACGCCTAAAAGTCAGTTTTATGCGATTTTCAGGTTTAAATAGGAAATCTGAGTTTTTGATCAGTTTATAAAGTTCAAAATATTTTATTTATCATATAAAATTAGTAGCAAAAAGTTTGGTGTCAAAATATTATGTAAAACTCATTTTATTCAAGAAAAGGGCATAACCGACAATTACCGATTTTAAGCAAGAACCCTATGTTATGCTCAGCCTAAAAATAAATAAAAATCTTCAAAAATCCCAAAATATTATTTTACATCAGTGGGTAAAAAGTTTGGTATCAAAATTTGGGTTTAGATAGGCTATATGCTAATTATGCCGTTTAATTAATAAAAAGCTTTCTAATTACGCTATTGAGCATAACTCTTAATCTAGACCTCAAACTGATGTCAAATTTTTAGGACAAGTTTATAAATCAGTAATAAAGATTTTTGTCCTCTCACATTTTCAAAAATCTTGTTTTAAGGTCAAAAGGGCATTATGGTCAATATTTAGGCATATGACGGAAACATGCACATGAACAAAATAACTAATGAACCAAGTTGTATAACCTCAGTGGGTTACACTAATCTATAACCTGGTCCTAATAGAGCTCTAAGGAATTTCTAAAATATGCTACATTGGGTCAGAACTGAAAGTCAAAGCAAAAGTCTACTTTTGCGACTTTCGGTTTCGAACCGAGCTTAAACTGAAAATTGTCGGGTTGAACATGCTTAGACATGTTCTTATATTAATTACCAAGTTATACAAGTGATAAAATAGGTTTCATGGATTCTACATTGCTAATTATGCGTTTACTTGAAAATTAGCTTTCTGTTGACTTTTTATAATCAAGTTTGACCCGACAATTGACCAAGTTAGAGTGGGAATTAGAGGGTGCCCTTTTAAGGGTTTATTACCCACATAATTACCAACTCATAGGTACTTTCAATTCGAGAATTGACTGGACCATTAGTGATTAATCACTAAGTCAAACCTTAATTACGACGGGTTTGACTTTAGGCCATTAAACTAATAAAACTGAATTAAGAGAGGTTAAGGACACTTACTGAAGTCCTATGCACGACTAATGATCCTTAGGAAGTGGTCTTGAGCTCCAGGAATCTCCAGAACAAGTGTTTGAAAGTTTTCAAGTGAAGTGCTCAAATGTTGCAACAATGAGCTCTATATATAGCCATGGCAGGATCATGGAGATTCATACAGGTGTTATGGCAACTCTAGGGATGAAAACAAGTGTCAAGGGACGTGTTTCAAGCAGCCAGAGGGTGGCAAACTCACGGAATTTAGCAAACATGCAAGCTGCCACGTTAAACAACATTTTTCTGAGCTGGCAGTCCGTCGCGTGACGGAGGAGTGCCTCAGGTGGTGGCGCAGCGCCAGGAGGTAGGGGACCAGCCAAACAAGTTTCAAAAATGTCATTTTCACCCCCTGGACCTTCTAAAGCATAATTTTCTTCCATTTTAAGCACTTTTAACCCATGAAATTTATATTTTTGTGATCCATGATGTATAACCAAACATCGTTAGGTCCGGTTTCGTTAAACGATAACCGAAAACACATGTTTTGCCTCGTTGATGCTTTTAACCCCTTAATTACGAAAGTTAACTTATCTTCCTCATACGATATCAAAACCTTGTGAAATTTTTACCACTTATTCTTGGGAGTATAATTAATTGTTACAAGGCTCCAGGTTTGGCTAAAAGGTCACTCAGAGGTATAACTTAAACATGTTGACACTTTTAACCCTCGCGTCTTGTAAACTTTCACATTCTTCCACAAGCGGTTTCATATGCTTCATGATACATTCGTTTTAGGGTATGAACATCATGTAGGGTTGTTAAAAGGCAAAATTATCAAATGTTGACCCTTTGTATCCTTATATATATATACTTTCTTCGTTTGTCAACTTTAGTCCCTCGTAATCAATCTGTTACACGTTTAAAGTCCATGACACGTGTCGATACTATATTGGACATGATTTTGCGAGGTGCTACAGATCCAATTAATCCCGATTAATCCTGATTAATCCCGATTAATCCCTAGTCAGTACTCCATCGCCCGACTGGCGCATAGCGATCTCTACAACACTGGCTACAACTGCCAGAGGAAATGGCAGGAATACATGATGTGTTTCATGTATGTAATCTCAAAAAGTGCTTAACAGATGAATCATTAGTGATATCTCTTAAGGACATTGAGATAAATGAGAAACTTAAGTTTGTAGAGAAACCCATTCAGATTGAAGATAGAAAGATCAAGAATCTCAAACACAAGAGACTAGTTCTGGTCAAAGTGAAATGGGATTCCAAGAGAGTACCAAAATACACTTGGCAGCTCGAGTCAGAGATGCAGAAGAAATACCCACACCTGTTCCAGTAGACCTCGAGGACAAGATCTAAAACAAGGTGGGGAGGATATAACAACCCTCCTAGAACCCTTAACGAGACCCTAAAACGTTCCTTATATACCTCGTATACGAGAAACGGACCCAGAATACCCTTATATTTATAAAAATCAAGAAAAACAAAATCTGGGAGCCGCTCGCGGGGCGCGACTCCCTTAGCCATTACGGTCTTGGGCTGCGACTGGCTTGGTTTGCTGGACAAGGCATTGCACCACGTGTCCAGTGAACCGGCGACCCTATCCCTTGACTCGGCGAAGCTATAAACGACACGTGTTCTCTCACGGGCCGCGAGAGATTTAGAGGTGTGCTTCGCGGGCTGCGAGCCGCCTTCTGTCAAGCCTATAAATAGAGGCTTCAGGATTCATTTGCAATTCGTTCAAAATCTAAATTCTCTCTCAACTTTCGGTTAGTAGAAATTATACTCGGGTATTATACCCCTATAAAGCGAAGCTCTGCGTCATTGTAAGTACTATAACCCTATTAGTTACCCTACACGATTGATCAAGTGCTCCGTAACGCATGTCAAGGCTCTGCCTGACTCAGTGGTTGGAGTTCTGTCTCGTGTTACACCCAATGGATCTAGGACTCCGTAATGCATGTCAAAGCTCTGCTTGACTCAGTCATTGGAGTTCTGTCTTAAGTTGTACGGTTAATATGATTTGGGTTATTTTACTAACACGTGTGCATTGTTTAATTTTAATAGATAATAACCAGGAGAATCACCAGGAAGCTTTAGTATCACCTAAGTCAACAAAGTGAGTACATTTTCTTTTTCTAAACTTTTGTGAGTCATTTTTCTACTAAAATTGTTTTACCAAAACCTCAAATGTTTTCAAATACAATTACAGTGATTAAGTCTTTGTAATTCTACAATTGCTGCCAGTATTATGGGGTTTGTATACAGTACTTGATAACCTTCACAATTGGGCACGGGTATCCAATGTGTGATATGACCATAGTTACAGATCCGTCGAGTGACACGTACTGAATGAGTAATTGTGTAGATATACACATTGTAATCGCCCTTAATACTGTAATGTGTAACAATTGATGTTTACAAAAATTGGAATGTACTCACCAGTATTTCTTGCTGATAAAATGTTTTTAAAACGCGTTTCAGGTAACTTAATGTGAAGCCAATAGAAGCCAGCTGGAGAGCACTGAAGGCTTGGAAAAGTGGCTATAAAAGTTACCTAAATAAAAAGGAGTTTTGTCTTTTGACAAACTAGGGTTTATCCCTATAAAGATATTTTAATAAAAACTTGGGTTTTATCCCATTTGTTTATTATACCAAGTTTGGTGTTTTAACTCTGAACAAAATATTTCCTAACTACGGTCCTGATGAAAGTTTTCCGCTGCCAAATTAATAAACACTGATACCATCAGACTGGCTCACGGCACCCGCTCCCGGGCAGGGGTCGGGGTTGCGACAATAATCGAAGTTGGAAAATAAAATATTCAAAACCAGTGCCTTCGTACGAAGCCACAGCTTCGTACGAAGGGGAAACGGCTAAAATAAGGGAAACCCTAATTGCACCTCCAATCTATAAATAGAGGCCTTGTGTTCTCATTCCAACTCGCCCCTCTCCTTGCAAACACTCCTGAAGCTCTGTTACGATCAGAATTGTTTGTAACAATTATCTCTCCCTTTTTCAATTCACTTTTCATTTCATTTCTTGTGTTCTAAATCACCTAAACTCTTGCTTTTTCTCAAAAACCTTTGATTCTAACTATCTTGAGGATGGTTTCCACTCGTTTTGCCTAGGCAAACTGTTGTGGAGCATATAATTCAACATTGAATCAAAACCTATAATATTTTACAACTTAATCAACGTTTTCTCTCGATTATTACACGATCTTGGTGGAATCGGAAATCCATCAGACCCCTAACTCATCTCATAGTTAAGGGCTTGTTATAGGGTTAATTTCCATCAATAAACAGTCTGTTTCAATAGATTGAACATGGTTTTCTTAGCAAGAACAGTGGCTTCGTATGAAGGCACTATGCCCCTTCGTACGAACCCCCTGTTTTATACTTCTTGTTTCGTTTTCAGTTCTGTTTTCATGCATGTTTATCGGAAATTAAGTGTTTTATCTGTCAACTTAAAAAATTAAACAAATACTTAAATGTTTTCGACCAAATCAGATTAAAATGTAAAACTGTTTAAAACCAAATCAGTGCCTTCATACGAAGCCACACTGTTAACCAAACTGAACTATTTTAATTTCTGTTGTAACCTCAGTTTTTACATCTAATCATTTTATTTAATGTTTAAAATCATTTATCTTGTTGTTTAAACATTCAGATCTTTTCATATCACGTTTTAACAGTCTGTTCGTACAATCAGGAGACTCCCTTCGTACGAAGGGTGTAGCTTCGTACGAAGGGACTGTTCTTCATTTTAACATGTTTTGTCTCACGTATTTCGATATTCTGATCCAACTCTTTATACCAATAATCTTATATTCTCGTCTAATCATTTCTGCCTAGTCTCGAGACTTCATCAAACGCCACTCCCGGTTTTCGTGAAACTCTACTCAAAATTGTGAGTATACTCGATCCCATTTTAGTTTTAAACACTTTGGGAGCAACATGTATTCTATATAAAAACACGTAACACTTGAAACTTATTTGTATTCACACTCTATCCACATTTAAACATGAAAACATTGTTGATACTTGTTAATCTCATATGCTATGTATACATTTTGTGTCTATATGCTCATTAACTTCGATCAAGCCTACCTTAACAATTATAGCGCTATAGGATTAACGCACCGCCCTTGATTCTTGGGGTATTGTTAAGTAAAACATGTTAACCTCCCTTGAGTCTTGGGGAAAGGCAAGTTTGCGTTGGAAACCTTGGATTGACATATAGTTTACACCGTTTCAGCATATTAGTAACTTGTATTATGTTATTCATGTTGGATATGAGCACGTTTAAACTTTTTATTCTATTTATGCTATGTATCAAACTTGTATACTCGCCAAGATTATTGTTGGTCATATTTTAATACATGTTGCAGGTTGATAGACGAAGTAATCAAGAAAATAAGCTAGGATGAACTTAGAAACCCATCTTAGAAATAAACAATGTTTTGATTATGTTTGAAAAAATTGTGATTATGTTTGAATCTTGTATGGCAATTTAGCTATTTATGAAATTTTGATTTAATTATATTTTCACAACTAGTGTTATGATGCTTTGGACGATTTGTTCGTCTCATCCCCATGTTTCCTCCATCGGTTGGGGTGTGACATGATAGAAAGCAATTCGATAGAAAGTGGGATTCCAACCTTGGTATTTTTCGTTTCAAGTTGTGTTTTAGTTAGTCTAATTACTTAGTATTTTATTTAATTGCAAATTTAGGAATTTTAGAAACCCCCCCCCCCAAACATAAAAAAAATTAGTGTCGCGTCAGTGTCAGTCTAAATAGAGTCGTTAACGTAGTTAAATTGAGTCTCATGCGTTCGATATCCGGACTTACTTAGCTTTACTAGAGTCGATCGGTTCACTTGCCTATTAGTAGTTTAGTCGAGTTTTAGAGAGTCTAGAGTATTACTTAGTGTCTAAATTATGTTATTTTAATTCGTTTTTGTTAAACTACTTTTAGCACATCAAGTTTTTGGCGCCGTTGCCGGGGACTCTTTGGCAATTGCGTTGATTACTTTGTTTGCACTTGTTTGACATCATACGCGCAATTTGCTCATTTGTTTGAGTTGTAGGAGTCTAAACAATTATAGTGTCATTTATATTTTTGTCGAGTCTTTCGTTAGAGTTGTCTTACTTGTTTCCTTGTCGTCTTGCAGTGGATGCCCCATACGCATTCACAAGGACCGCCATCGAATCCATTCTTATCATTTTCAAGCTTTAAGGTTAGTTCTTCTTCCTCATCTTCCGTCCTTTCTGACTCTATCCTCCAATCTAAAACACTAGCCTTTGACTTCACACCGAAGTCGTCACCGCACAACTCCCCACCACCCTCCCGTCCTCCAAGTCCGCCACCCTTAGTCCAAATGGCCGCAAATCAAACCGTCCACCCACGCTCTACCGCCGGTTTCACCGGTGCGGACTCACCTATCACCCTCCTCGCCATCAACAATGAGAAATCATGGTAGATCTCATCCTACATCATGACCGCCATCACCAACTCGTACCAATTTCATGGTCGTGATGATGAGGATGCCCCAACACACATCAGCCGCCTCACCCGCCTCTACAGCACCTTTTCTATTGAAGGTGCCAATCTCGATGCCCGTTTCCTTCAAGTCTTCCCATTTTCACTTGCGGGTCGTGCAGCCACCTAGCTTGATTCACAGTCCGTAGGCACATTCACCACATGGGCTACCCTCCGAGATGTTTTCCTCACAAAATACTTCCCACCTTCCAAAGCTTCTCGTCTTCGGGATCAGAAACATTCGTTCTGGATGGAGCCTGACGAGCCCTACCACCTCGCCTGGGAAAGATTCCAAACCCTACTCTCTCGTTGCTCTGAACACGAGTTATCCGATTGGGCACTTGTAGAGAAATTCTACAACGGTCTCACTCCCGAGACTCAGGCCCGTTTTGACACTTCCACAGGAGGCCACCTCATGGGTAAGAAATCAGTGGCTGAATGAAATGACCTTTTCGAGAGTTTGGTGCATTCTGATATCGATCATCGACCTACCACCAAGACTTCCATTCATGTGTCTAGTACTTCCTCGGCCGGTTGAAGAATACACCAAGTTAGCTTGGAAACAACGGTAGCTGAGGCGATGGAAAATCTTTAGAGAAAGTTCACCTAGGAGATGCAGGAGCTGAAGGCAAAGTTAGATAGATGTGAGGTTTGTCGAGGAGTTCACGATACTATCAAGTGTCCCGTGCTTACTCTTGAGTAGGTCGAGTTCATCGCAGGTCAAAACCGAGGTCCCATGAACCCTTTTAATAATAATAATTATTATAATTCTAACTTCCGGTAACCCCCTGATCTCCAAACAGGTTCAAATCAAAACAGGGGCAGGGTTATTATTCTAGGGGGGGATTAAAATCAGCAGGGTCAATTCGGTAGTTCAGGTTCAAACACTCAGGGTCAGTATTCTGGTGTGGGTTCGCAGGGTCAGTTTAGCTCAGGGGGTTCAAATAGGCAATATCTTAGTGGGGGGTCAAACGTCAAGGTTCAAACAACGAAGACTTAGGTAGTGGTCTAGATGAAATTAAATCCATGTTATCCCAAATACTTGTTAAGGATCAAACTACCCAAAGAACCTTAGAAGAACATGCCACATTCTTAAAGAATAACCATTCCAACATTTTGGACCTTCAAAGGCAAATTGGTGACATTTCTTGACGGTTGCAAGAAAGACCTTCCGGTCAATTCTCAGGGAATACCCAACAAAATGTAACACCCTTAAATTTTTACTAGAATTAATCACTAGATTTATACATATTTATACCAAAAGATACTAGATTTACATAAGTTTTAGAAGTATCATAAACCATAGTCAACACTTGACTAAATTAGAACATTCAAAAGCTGTTTGAGAATTTAGATACAACCCATGAACAAAGTTTAAGTAAGATTTAGACACATAGCGGAAGCTTCAAAAGTTGTGTTCGGTTCTTTCGTCATTGCTTGATCACCATCCGTACGATCCATCTAAACACCTAGGGTCAAAACCAATAAACATTAGTTTTGACTTCAACATGATAAGATAACATAAGTTTCTAACATCAAGTTTTTAAAAAAAAATATAATAAAATCTTTGTTGATTCCACCGTAACTTACGGTATCACCGTAAGTTACGGTGAGTTCATGAAATCCCAAGTCCACCGTAAAGCAGGAGGATCATACCGTAAACATCTGACCTCAACCGTAAATTACGGTATCACCGTAATTTACGGTGTGACCTGGAAATCTATGTTTTGCTTGTTTTATTTCTTTCACTCAAAATCAACTCTCGGATTTCGTTTTTCTAACAACCCACTACAACAAAAATCTCATGTTTCTAACTTATTATATAATAACAAGTATCAAAGAACAATCTATCATATCCTGGAGTATTAATTATGTCTTACTTGTTTATTCGACCCGTTTGGATGCCAAAACTTGGACATCCAATAAGATATTACAAAAATCCAATTTCTATCAAATATTTTGACCTGTTTCATTCACTTAAGATGCAAAAGTCACTTTCGTGACATATTGAACTATCTTGTTGCCATGTTCCCATCACTACAACATAAACCACAATTTATTTATAATGTAACGAAACGATAATTTCCGTACCTCTAAAGCACGCCTTTCCCTCGTGAATCTCCTCCGGCTTGTCCGCTTGATGATCCGGACTCTTTGCCTAGAAATTCAGTTTTACAACTTGTTTAGAACTCTTTTCATGACCATATTCATATCATTGTGAAACATGATCAAATCTGCGTTCTCATCATATTTTTATCATTTAAATCCTCTCTTAGGCATTTCAACAAACACCTAACGGGTCAGATTCTTCTATATTTATCACCAAGTTCATGATTTGTAATTAACATCTATTTTTGCTAAATTTATAAATTTTACATAAAACTCGACATCTATATTTCTGAATTTACTTTAACAAATTCAGATTTCACTATAACAATAATCATAATTCTAGTATTCTTCAAGCTCATAGCCTCCTAACATGTAAACCCCAAAACTTTACAATTATGATGCAAAGTTTTCACAAGGAATCACCTAGGGTTTGATTCTAAACATCATATTATTTCAACATTCATTCATGCATGTCATAACTAGGCTAAATTTCAGTTTTTCACATTTAACCTAGAATTCATGATGGATCAAAGTACCAAAATTTTACATACCTTTTGATCCTTACAACGAGGTGATTACTAATTTGTGCTTAGAATTCGATTTGGAACGGATTTGAGGCTTCAATTTTGCAGATTTTCATGTGAAGCTAGAGTTTGGAGAACACCCTGGTCGCCCCCCTTTCTCCTGATCGACCAGACACACAAATTGTTGTGTGTTTGGTTTGATTTTGTTATTTTTAGTGATTATCTTTCACATTAGACAAGTTTAACCCCTCAACTATGATTTCCCTTTAAGTTTAAATATCTTAACCATGTTATGAATTATTTCAAGACTTGAATTTAACTAGGTTAAGTTCCTAGTTAGTAAGTTCTTGTTTGTTATTTCTTTAGAATTTTAACTATCAGGATTTATATTTTTCGGGGTGTTACAAGTCCACCCCCCTTAAAAAGGTTTCGTCCTCGAAACCGTAGTACGTACCAAATAAAGTAGGGTGAAGACGTCGCATCTCCTCTTCGGACTCCCATGTAGTGTCCGAACCCTTCCTATGCTCCCATTTGACTTTGACTTGGTCAATTTGTTTATTTCGTAAACGCTTGACCTTTCTGTCTAAAATTTCAACCGGTCTTACCGCATAATTTAGACTATTATCCATTTCAATATCATCGTAATGGATATAGGTCGTTTCGTCTGCTAGGCACTTTCTTAATTGCGATACGTGAAACGTGCCATGGATCCCACTTAGCTCCTCCGGTAGTTCAAGACGGTAAGCTACCTTGCCAACTCTCCCGATAATTTTAAATGGCCCGATAAACCTTGGGCTTAACTTCCCCCTTTTTCTGAATCTAATAACGCCTTTCCATGGGGACACTTTTAGCATGACCATGTCACCGACTTGAAATTCAATTGGCCTTTTCCTTTTATCAACATATGCCTTTTGCCTGTCTTGAGCCGCTTTCAAGAGTGCCCGAACTTTATCGATCTTTTCGTTCGTGGCTCGTACTATATCTTGGTGGGCAAGTTCACGTGGACCCACTTCACCCCAACAAACCGGGGTTCGACACTTCCTACCGTAAAGCATTTCGTATGGTGCCATTTTAATACTAGATTGGTAACTGTTGTTATACGAAAACTCGACTAACGGTAGGTGAACATCCCAACTGCCTCCAAAGTCGATTATACACGCCCGTAGCATGTCTCCCAATATTTGTATCGTTCTTTCACTTTGTCCATCCGTTTGA
Source organism: Helianthus tuberosus (assembly GCA_030545235.1). NCBI lineage: Eukaryota > Viridiplantae > Streptophyta > Magnoliopsida > Asterales > Asteraceae > Helianthus > Helianthus tuberosus. The sequence goes on from CM060396.1 coordinate 31,793,042, forward strand.
GGATGGTACGCAGTGCTAATGAACAATTTGGTCCCCATTTGTTCTTGGAAATCTCGCCAAAATTTCGAGGTAAACCGGGTATCCCTATCGGACACGATGGACACCGGCACTCCATGACGTGCTATGATTTCATTGGTATAAACTTCCGACATCTTTTCTGACGTATAAGTCTCACGAATCGGAATGAAGTGAGCACTTTTCGTCAACCTATCTACCACTACCCATATGGCATCAAAGCCACGATTCGTCTTAGGCAACTTGGTTAACAGGTCCATTGTAATATGTTCCCATTTCCAAACCGGAATTTCTAACGGTTGGAGTTTGCCGTATGGTTTCTGGTGCTCCGCCTTGACTTGTAAACATGTCAAGCATTTTTCCACATATTTCGCCACGTCCCTCTTCATTCCGGGCCACCAATAATTTTGTTTCAAATCATTGTACATCTTGGTTGCACCCGGATGAATCGAATAACGGGATTTATGAGCTTCGTTAAGTAGAAGCGCCTTTACTCCACAAGTATGTGGGACCCATATCCTTCCGGATCGAGTCTTCAACCCATGATTCCCATCTGTCAAATCTTTCAATTGACCAATTATTCTTTCTTTCTTCCAATTTTCTTCTTTTACTGCTTCTAACTGCGCCTCTCGAATACGTTCAAGTATACCCGAGGTCACCACGAGTTGCATCGACCTCACTCGTATTGGGACATAGTCCGCTTTTCTGCTTAGAGCGTCCGCTACCACGTTTGCTTTTCCGGGGTGATAATGTATCTCACAGTCGTAGTCCTTCACCGTTTCCAGCCATCGCCTTTGTCGCATATTTAACTCCTTCTGATCAAAGAAGTATTTCAGGCTCTTGTGATCGGTGAATATGGTGCACTTTACCCCATACAAGTAATGCCTCCATATTTTTAACGCAAACACTACCGCTGCCAATTCGAGATCGTACGTGGGGTATTTCTTCTCGTGTATCTTCAATTGTCTCGAGGCATAGGCTATTACCTTGCCCCGTTGCATCAACACGCAACCGAGCCCCGATAATGAAGCATCCGAATAAACCACCATGTCTTCGACTCCGTCTGGCAATGTCAGAACTGGAGCTTGGGTTAGCTTTTCTTTTAGCGTTTGAAACGCTTTTTCTTGATCAATTCCCCAAATAAACTTTGCTTTCTTTTGGCTTAGCTTGGTTAGCGGTGACGCAATTTTGGAGAAATCTTGAATGAATCTCCTATAGTATCCAGCAAGCCCCAAAAAGCTTCTAATTTCCGAAGGGTTCTTCGGGGGATTCCATTTTGACACCGCCTCTATCTTTGACGGATCCACCAAAACTCCGTCAGCATTTATGACATGGCCGAGAAATTGTACCTCTCGTAACCAAAAGGCACATTTAGAGAATTTTGCATATAACTTCTCTCGTCTAAGTGTCTCTAACACTTCTTGTAAGTGGTGTGCGTGTTCGGCTTCACTTTTCGAATACACCAAGATATCATCGATGAACACGATGACCGACTTGTCCAACATTGGCTTGCAAACCCGGTTCATGAGGTCCATGAAAGCCGCGGGCGCATTTGTTAGCCCAAATGACATCACGAGAAATTCGTAATGTCCATATCTCGTACGGAAGGTCGTCTTCGGCACATCTTCTTCTTTGACCTTTAGTTGGTGATACCCCGACCTAAGGTCAATTTTTGAAAACCAACTCGCGCCTTGTAGTTGGTCAAATAAGTCGTCTATCCTCGGGAGCGGGTATCGGTTCTTTACCGTGAGTTTGTTTAACTCCCGGTAATCGATACACATGCGCATGCTCCCGTCCTTCTTTCTCACAAACAATACCGGTGCGCCCCAAGGAGACACACTCGGCCTTATGAATCCCTTGTCAAGCAAATCTTGAATTTGGGACATCAACTCTTGTAATTCCGACGGCGCAAGTCGGTATGGGGCTTTTGCTACAGGTTTCGCGCCCGGAATCAATTCGATCCCGAACTCTACTTCCTGTTCAGGCGGTATCCCCGGTAAATCTTCCGGAAAAACATCTTCATAATCTCGTACTACTGGTACATCTCCAATCTTTCGTGATTCTTTCTCAGGCTCATTAGCGTATATTATGAATGCCTTGCATCCTCGCTTCATTAGCTTGTGAGCTTTCAACATTGAGCATACTTTGGGGTTGCCTCCTTTTTCGCCATAAATGGTAACGTGTTTCCCGCTCGGAGATGTTAGTTTTATCCCTTTACGGAAGCACACAACCTTTGCATGGTGTCGAGATAGCCAATCCATCCCAACGACTACTTGAAATTCTCCCATCGACATCGGAATTAGATTTATCAAATATTCTTCATCATCGATGCTTAGTTTACAATTTTCACATACATCACAAACAATAAAGCTTTTGTTATTACCTATCTCTACTTCTAAAGGCACAGGTAATTTTGTTAGAATAAATGAAGGATGTCGAATAAGTCCATATGAAACAAAGGATTTATTCGCACCCGTATCAAATAACACATGTGCAGGAATTGAATTTACAGCAAATATACCTGAGACCACGTCAGGCTCAACCTTTGCTTCTACGGTGGTTAGTTGGAAAGATCTTGCCTTTGCTTTCGGGGCTTCACCTTTCGATTCTTGCCCATCCTTCTTTCCAACCAATTCCGGGCATTCCGACTTCTTGTGACCCGTTCGATAACAGTTGTAACAAACCGTCACTTTCTCCGGACATGATATAGCCATATGTCCCGTTTTCTTGCATATGGGACAAGGCTTATCCTTGTAACGGCATTCGCCTTTATGACCTTTCCCGCAGATTCTACAACTTGGCGTCCCGCCTTTCGCATCAGATTTCTTTGTGCTTTCGTTTGTTCGTGCCTTCTTAGTAGGGCTTGGATTCACATCTTGTGCCCTTCGTTCACCCCGTTATATGCTCTTCTTCAGTTCGATCTCCCTTTCCCGAGCAGCATTGACAATCTCGGTAAGGGTCTCGTATTTTGAAGGGGTTATGAACTCTCTATACTCTGCGCTTAGCATGTTATGGTAGTAATAGACTTTTTGTTCTTCGTTTGTTACCAAATCATCGCAGAACTTTATCTTGTCCATAAACATCCCCGTGATCTTGTCTATGGATTCACCCTTGTGTCTGAGTTGCATAAACTCTTCCTTGATTCTATTTATGACCGCTTTGGGACTATGGTGTTTAAGAAACGGCGTCTTAAACTCCTCCCATGTCATGGCCTTAGCCGCTTCACTTCCAATCTCCTTCTTTTTGTTATCCCACCAATCTTTCGCTTGACCTCTTAATTGACCCGTACCATAAGCTACGTAGTCGTTTTCATCACAATGAGATCTCTCGAATACTCCTTCGATATCACTTAGCCATCGTTGGCACACAATCGGATCAACCTCTCCATTATATAATGGTGGTTTACAGGCCATGAATTCCTTGTATGAACAAGGCTTTCGTCCACCATGCTTTTCCTTTGCTGAATTGGAATCATCTTCCAGTTTCTTGATTCTCTCTTCTACTATTGATAAAACAGTGTTTTGAATTTTATCAATAAAACCCGACAAGCTGTTTTCGATCGCCTTTCCAACCTCTTCGGCAATCACTTCCTTCATTTGCTCGGTGACTCTTGGCACCGCATTATCATTACCTCCATCAGCCATCTCTATTTCTGAAATGTTTACATAGATTGTTAAACATTCCATTTATAACACATGCTTTACTTGTTTTGCTTTAATCAAGTTCATAACTTGATCTAATCATTCTTGCTTCAATTCAATCAAGTTCGTAACTTGATTTAATCATTCTTGTTTCAATTCAATCAAGTTCGTAACTTGATTTAATCATTCTTGTTTCAATTCAATCAAGTTCGTAACTTGATTTAATTATTCTTGTTTCATGCATTTCTTGTTTTTGAGTGAGCTTACACACTCTTTTCATGCATATTTGTTCATTTCTCATGCTATACATAGTACATAATTTATTAACAAAACAAGTTAATTCTTACCGGACGATCGATCAAGCTTGAACCGAACACTTATTGACAACCTTGAGCTCTGATTACCAACTTGTAACACCCTTAAATTTTTACTAGAATTAATCACTAGATTTATACATATTTATACCAAAAGATACTAGATTTACATAAGTTTTAGAAGTATCATAAACCATAGTCAACACTTGATTAAATTAGAACATTCAAAAGTTGTTTGAGAATTTAGATACAACCCATGAACAAAGTTTAAGTAAGATTTAGACACATAGCGGAAGCTTCAAAAGTTGTGTTCGGTTCTTTCGTCATTGCTTGATCACCATCCGTACGATCCATCTAAACACCTAGGGTCAAAACCAATAAACATTAATTTTGACTTCAACATGATAAGATAACATAAGTTTCTAACATCAAGTTTTAAAAAAAAATATATAATAAAACTTTGTTGATTCCACCGTAACTTACGGTATCACCGTAAGTTACGGTGAGTTCATGAAATCCCAAGTCCACCGTAAAGCAGGAGGATCATACCGTAAACATCTGACCTCAACCGTAAATTACGGTATCACCATAATTTACGGTGAGACCTGGAAATCTATGTTTTGCTTGTTTTATTTCTTTCACTCAAAATCAACTCTCGGATTTCGTTTTTCTAACAACCCACTACAACAAAAATCTCATGTTTCTAACTTATTATATAATAACAAGTATCAAAGAACAATCTATCATATCCTGGAGTATTAATTATGTCTTACTTGTTTATTCGACCCGTTTGGATGCCAAAACTTGGACATCCAATAGGATATTACAAAAATCCAATTTCTATCAAATATTTTGACCTGTTTCATTCACTTAAGATGCAAAAGTCACTTTCGTGACATATTGAACTATCTTGTTGCCATGTTCCCATCACTACAACATAAACCACAATTTATTTATAATGTAACGAAACGATAATTTCCGTACCTCTAAAGCACGCCTTTCCCTCGTGAATCTCCTCCGGCTTGTCCGCTTGATGATCCGGACTCTTTGCCTAGAAATTCAGTTTTACAACTTGTTTAGAACTCTTTTCATGACCATATTCATATCATTGTGAAACATGATCAAATCTGCGTTCTCATCATATTTTTATCATTTAAATCCTCTCTTAGGCATTTCAACAAACACCTAACGGGTCAGATTCTTCTATATTTATCACCAAGTTCATGATTTGTAATTAACATCTATTTTTGCTAAATTTATAAATTTTACATAAAACTCGACATCTATATTTCTGAATTTACTTTAACAAATTCAGATTTCACTATAACAATAATCATAATTCTAGTATTCTTCAAGCTCATAGCCTCCTAACATGTAAACCCCAAAACTTTACAATTATGATGCAAAGTTTTCACAAGGAATCACCTAGGGTTTGATTCTAAACATCATATTATTTCAACATTCATTCATGCATGTCATAACTAGGCTAAATTTCAGTTTTTCACATTTAACCTAGAATTCATGATGGATCAAAGTACCAAAATTTTACATACCTTTTGATCCTTACAACGAGGTGATTACTAATTTGTGCTTAGAATTCGATTTGGAACGGATTTGAGGCTTCAATTTTGCAGATTTTCATGTGAAGCTAGAGTTTGGAGAACACCCTGGTCGCCCCCCTTTCTCCTGATCGACCAGACACACAAATTGTTGTGTGTTTGGTTTGATTTTGTTATTTTTAGTGATTATCTTTCACATTAGACAAGTTTAACCCCTCAACTATGATTTCCCTTTAAGTTTAAATATCTTAACCATGTTATGAATTATTTCAAGACTTGAATTTAACTAGGTTAAGTTCCTAGTTAGTAAGTTCTTGTTTGTTATTTCTTTAGAATTTTAACTATCAGGATTTATATTTTTCGGGGTGTTACAAGTCCACCCCCCTTAAAAAGGTTTCGTCCTCGAAACCGTAGTACGTACCAAATAAAGTAGGGTGAAGACGTCGCATCTCCTCTTCGGACTCCCATGTAGTGTCCGAACCCTTCCTATGCTCCCATTTGACTTTGACTTGGTCAATTTGTTTATTTCGTAAACGCTTGACCTTTCTGTCTAAAATTTCAACCGGTCTTACCGCATAATTTAGACTATTATCCATTTCAATATCATCGTAATGGATATAGGTCGTTTCGTCTGCTAGGCACTTTCTTAATTGCGATACGTGAAACGTGCCATGGATCCCACTTAGCTCCTCCGGTAGTTCAAGACGGTAAGCTACCTTGCCAACTCTCCCGATAATTTTAAATGGCCCGATAAACCTTGGGCTTAACTTCCCCCTTTTTCTGAATCTAATAACGCCTTTCCATGGGGACACTTTTAGCATGACCATGTCACCGACTTGAAATTCAATTGGCCTTTTCCTTTTATCAACATATGCCTTTTGCCTGTCTTGAGCCGCTTTCAAGTGTGCCCGAACTTTATCGATCTTTTCGTTCGTGGCTCGTACTATATCTTGGTGGGCAAGTTCACGTGGACCCACTTCACCCCAACAAACCGGGGTTCGACACTTCCTACCGTAAAGCATTTCGTATGGTGCCATTTTAATACTAGATTGGTAACTGTTGTTATACGAAAACTCGACTAACGGTAGGTGAACATCCCAACTGCCTCCAAAGTCGATTATACACGCCCGTAGCATGTCTCCCAATATTTGTATCGTTCTTTCACTTTGTCCATCCGTTTGAGGATGGTACGCAGTGCTAATGAACAATTTGGTCCCCATTTGTTCTTGGAAATCTCGCCAAAATTTCGAGGTAAACCGGGTATCCCTATCGGACACGATGGACACCGGCACTCCATGACGTGCTATGATTTCATTGGTATAAACTTCCGACATCTTTTCTGACGTATAAGTCTCACGAATCGGAATGAAGTGAGCACTTTTCGTCAACCTATCTACCACTACCCATATGGCATCAAAGCCACGATTCGTCTTAGGCAACTTGGTTAACAGGTCCATTGTAATATGTTCCCATTTCCAAACCGGAATTTCTAACGGTTGGAGTTTGCCGTATGGTTTCTGGTGCTCCGCCTTGACTTGTAAACATGTTAAGCATTTTTCCACATATTTCGCCACGTCCCTCTTCATTCCGGGCCACCAATAATTTTGTTTCAAATCATTGTACATCTTGGTTGCACCCGGATGAATCGAATAACGGGATTTATGAGCTTCGTTAAGTAGAAGCGCCTTTACTCCACAAGTATGTGGGACCCATATCCTTCCGGATCGAGTCTTCAACCCATGATTCCCATCTGTCAAATCTTTCAATTGACCAATTATTCTTTCTTTCTTCCAATTTTCTTCTTTTACTGCTTCTAACTGCGCCTCTCGAATACGTTCAAGTATACCCGAGGTCACCACGAGTTGCATCGACCTCACTCGTATTGGGACATAGTCCGCTTTTCTGCTTAGAGCGTCCGCTACCACGTTTGCTTTTCCGGGGTGATAATGTATCTCACAGTCGTAGTCCTTCACCGTTTCCAGCCATCGCCTTTGTCGCATATTTAACTCCTTCTGATCAAAGAAGTATTTCAGGCTCTTGTGATCGGTGAATATGGTGCACTTTACCCCATACAAGTAATGCCTCCATATTTTTAACGCAAACACTACCGCTGCCAATTCGAGATCGTGCGTGGGGTATTTCTTCTCGTGTATCTTCAATTGTCTCGAGGCATAGGCTATTACCTTGCCCCGTTGCATCAACACGCAACCGAGCCCCGATAATGAAGCATCCGAATAAACCACCATGTCTTCGACTCCGTCTGGCAATGTCAGAACTGGAGCTTGGGTTAGCTTTTCTTTTAGCGTTTGAAACGCTTTTTCTTGATCAATTCCCCAAATAAACTTTGCTTTCTTTTGGCTTAGCTTGGTTAGCGGTGACGCAATTTTGGAGAAATCTTGAATGAATCTCCTATAGTATCCAGCAAGCCCCAAAAAGCTTCTAATTTCCGAAGGGTTCTTCGGGGGATTCCATTTTGACACCGCCTCTATCTTTGACGGATCCACCAAAACTCCGTCAGCATTTATGACATGGCCGAGAAATTGTACCTCTCGTAACCAAAAGGCACATTTAGAGAATTTTGCATATAACTTCTCTCGTCTAAGTGTCTCTAACACTTCTTGTAAGTGGTGTGCGTGTTCGGCTTCACTTTTCGAATACACCAAGATATCATCGATGAACACGATGACCGACTTGTCCAACATTGGCTTGCAAACCCGGTTCATGAGGTCCATGAAAGCCGCGGGCGCATTTGTTAGCCCAAATGACATCACGAGAAATTCGTAATGTCCGTATCTCGTACGGAAGGTCGTCTTCGGCACATCTTCTTCTTTGACCTTTAGTTGGTGATACCCCGACCTAAGGTCAATTTTTGAAAACCAACTCGCGCCTTGTAGTTGGTCAAATAAGTCGTCTATCCTCGGGAGCGGGTATCGGTTCTTTACCGTGAGTTTGTTTAACTCCCGGTAATCGATACACATGCGCATGCTCCCGTCCTTCTTTCTCACAAACAATACCGGTGCGCCCCAAGGAGACACACTCGGCCTTATGAATCCCTTGTCAAGCAAATCTTGAATTTGGGACATCAACTCTTGTAATTCCGACGGCGCAAGTCGGTATGGGGCTTTTGCTACAGGTTTCGCGCCCGGAATCAATTCGATCCCGAACTCTACTTCCTGTTCAGGCGGTATCCCCGGTAAATCTTCCGGAAAAACATCTTCATAATCTCGTACTACTGGTACATCTCCAATCTTTCGTGATTCTTTCTCAGGCTCATTAGCGTATATTATGAATGCCTTGCATCCTCGCTTCATTAGCTTGTGAGCTTTCAACATTGAGCATACTTTGGGGTTGCCTCCTTTTTCGCCATAAATGGTAACGTGTTTCCCGCTCGGAGATGTTAGTTTTATCCCTTTACGGAAGCACACAACCTTTGCATGGTGTCGAGATAGCCAATCCATCCCAACGACTACTTGAAATTCTCCCATCGACATCGGAATTAGATTTATCAAATATTCTTCATCATCGATGCTTAGTTTACAATTTTCACATACATCACAAACAATAAAGCTTTTGTTATTACCTATCTCTACTTCTAAAGGCACAGGTAATTTTGTTAGAATAAATGAAGGATGTCGAATAAGTCCATATGAAACAAAGGATTTATTCGCACCCGTATCAAATAACACATGTGCAGGAATTGAATTTACAGCAAATATACCTGAGACCACGTCAGGCTCAACCTTTGCTTCTACGGTGGTTAGTTGGAAAGATCTTGCCTTTGCTTTCGGGGCTTCACCTTTCGATTCTTGCCCATCCTTCTTTCCAACCAATTCCGGGCATTCCGACTTCTTGTGACCCGTTCGATAACAGTTGTAACAAACCGTCACTTTCTCCGGACATGATATAGCCATATGTCCCGTTTTCTTGCATATGGGACAAGGCTTATCCTTGTAACGGCATTCGCCTTTATGACCTTTCCCGCAGATTCTACAACTTGGCGTCCCGCCTTTCGCATCAGATTTCTTTGTGCTTTCGTTTGTTCGTGCCTTCTTAGTAGGGCTTGGATTCACATCTTGTGCCCTTCGTTCACCCCGTTATATGCTCTTCTTCAGTTCGATCTCCCTTTCCCGAGCAGCATTGACAATCTCGGTAAGGGTCTCGTATTTTGAAGGGGTTATGAACTCTCTATACTCTGCGCTTAGCATGTTATGGTAGTAATAGACTTTTTGTTCTTCGTTTGTTACCAAATCATCGCAGAACTTTATCTTGTCCATAAACATCCCCGTGATCTTGTCTATGGATTCACCCTTGTGTCTGAGTTGCATAAACTCTTCCTTGATTCTATTTATGACCGCTTTGGGACTATGGTGTTTAAGAAACGGCGTCTTAAACTCCTCCCATGTCATGGCCTTAGCCGCTTCACTTCCAATCTCCTTCTTTTTGTTATCCCACCAATCTTTCGCTTGACCTCTTAATTGACCCGTACCATAAGCTACGTAGTCGTTTTCATCACAATGAGATCTCTCGAATACTCCTTCGATATCACTTAGCCATCGTTGGCACACAATCGGATCAACCTCTCCATTATATAATGGTGGTTTACAGGCCATGAATTCCTTGTATGAACAAGGCTTTCGTCCACCATGCTTTTCCTTTGCTGAATTGGAATCATCTTCCAGTTTCTTGATTCTCTCTTCTACTATTGATAAAACAGTGTTTTGAATTTTATCAATAAAACCCGACAAGCTGTTTTCGATCGCCTTTCCAACCTCTTCGGCAATCACTTCCTTCATTTGCTCGGTGACTCTTGGCACCGCATTATCATTACCTCCATCAGCCATCTCTATTTCTGAAATGTTTACATAGATTGTTAAACATTCCATTTATAACACATGCTTTACTTGTTTTGCTTTAATCAAGTTCATAACTTGATCTAATCATTCTTGCTTCAATTCAATCAAGTTCGTAACTTGATTTAATCATTCTTGTTTCAATTCAATCAAGTTCGTAACTTGATTTAATCATTCTTGTTTCAATTCAATCAAGTTCGTAACTTGATTTAATTATTCTTGTTTCATGCATTTCTTGTTTTTGAGTGAGCTTACACACTCTTTTCATGCATATTTGTTCATTTCTCATGCTATACATAGTACATAATTTATTAACAAAACAAGTTAATTCTTACCGGACGATCGATCAAGCTTGAACCGAACACTTATTGACAACCTTGAGCTCTGATTACCAACTTGTAACACCCTTAAATTTTTACTAGAATTAATCACTAGATTTATACATATTTATACCAAAAGATACTAGATTTACATAAGTTTTAGAAGTATCATAAACCATAGTCAACACTTGATTAAATTAGAACATTCAAAAGTTGTTTGAGAATTTAGATACAACCCATGAACAAAGTTTAAGTAAGATTTAGACACATAGCGGAAGCTTCAAAAGTTGTGTTCGGTTCTTTCGTCATTGCTTGATCACCATCCGTACGATCCATCTAAACACCTAGGGTCAAAACCAATAAACATTAATTTTGACTTCAACATGATAAGATAACATAAGTTTCTAACATCAAGTTTTAAAAAAAAAAATATAATAAAACTTTGTTGATTCCACCGTAACTTACGGTATCACCGTAAGTTACGGTGAGTTCATGAAATCCCAAGTCCACCGTAAAGCAGGAGGATCATACCGTAAACATCTGACCTCAACCGTAAATTACGGTATCACCATAATTTACGGTGAGACCTGGAAATCTATGTTTTGCTTGTTTTATTTCTTTCACTCAAAATCAACTCTCGGATTTCGTTTTTCTAACAACCCACTACAACAAAAATCTCATGTTTCTAACTTATTATATAATAACAAGTATCAAAGAACAATCTATCATATCCTGGAGTATTAATTATGTCTTACTTGTTTATTCGACCCGTTTGGATGCCAAAACTTGGACATCCAATAGGATATTACAAAAATCCAATTTCTATCAAATATTTTGACCTGTTTCATTCACTTAAGATGCAAAAGTCACTTTCGTGACATATTGAACTATCTTGTTGCCATGTTCCCATCACTACAACATAAACCACAATTTATTTATAATGTAACGAAACGATAATTTCCGTACCTCTAAAGCACGCCTTTCCCTCATGAATCTCCTCCGGCTTGTCCGCTTGATGATCCGGACTCTTTGCCTAGAAATTCAGTTTTACAACTTGTTTAGAACTCTTTTCATGACCATATTCATATCATTGTGAAACATGATCAAATCTGCGTTCTCATCATATTTTTATCATTTAAATCCTCTCTTAGGCATTTCAACAAACACCTAACGGGTCAGATTCTTCTATATTTATCACCAAGTTCATGATTTGTAATTAACATCTATTTTTGCTAAATTTATAAATTTTACATAAAACTCGACATCTATATTTCTGAATTTACTTTAACAAATTCAGATTTCACTATAACAATAATCATAATTCTAGTATTCTTCAAGCTCATAGCCTCCTAACATGTAAACCCCAAAACTTTACAATTATGATGCAAAGTTTTCACAAGGAATCACCTAGGGTTTGATTCTAAACATCATATTATTTCAACATTCATTCATGCATGTCATAACTAGGCTAAATTTCAGTTTTTCACATTTAACCTAGAATTCATGATGGATCAAAGTACCAAAATTTTACATACCTTTTGATCCTTACAACGAGGTGATTACTAATTTGTGCTTAGAATTCGATTTGGAACGGATTTGAGGCTTCAATTTTGCAGATTTTCATGTGAAGCTAGAGTTTGGAGAACACCCTGGTCGCCCCCCTTTCTCCTGATCGACCAGACACACAAATTGTTGTGTGTTTGGTTTGATTTTGTTATTTTTAGTGATTATCTTTCACATTAGACAAGTTTAACCCCTCAACTATGATTTCCCTTTAAGTTTAAATATCTTAACCATGTTATGAATTATTTCAAGACTTGAATTTAACTAGGTTAAGTTCCTAGTTAGTAAGTTCTTGTTTGTTATTTCTTTAGAATTTTAACTATCAGGATTTATATTTTTCGGGGTGTTACACAAAACCCATATTGTCACGCCCCTTTCTAAGGCGGAAGCACGGGGTGTGATCATGAAAGGTTCTCATTGCATACGAAAGGTAAACATACTACATGCTCGCAAAAATAACTTCAACTACCAAACATTTCATAACTGAAAACATGATTTAAGTGTTTACATCACAAGACAGCATTTTGTCTGAAAAGTTTACAACTTTATTCAACGATAAACATAAACAACATCCAAGAGCATGAGTAAGACCGCGCGCACATCCAGTTTAGTTACCTGAAATACATGTGAGTTTTTGGAAAAACGTCAACATAATGTTGGTGTGAATTCATGCAGCTTTTGTATTGAATGTTTAAATACTTGAATGAAAACATGGTATGTAACTTGTAAAACATATCTGTAACTGAGTACTGTGAATGTAAGTAATATGAGATCGCTAGTGGTTTGCAAGGCCACTAACATGTGTCACGACATAGGAAGCCAGCAATCCTAGGCATTTTTGTCGACTTTGACTGAGACACAGAAGCACTCATTGGTAGAAGTAGGCCAAGAGTGGGGTTGCCTGAAACCCATTAGATCTAACCTTTTGTTCCGCGGTCTGAATGTATACGTTGATTAATGGTGCTTATGGTACCCTATTCGGGACATGATCTAGAATGTCTTTCCTTAGTTTTCTTTTTGTATTCAACATACCATAACACATGTATTTTCCCCAAGTTAGAAAACAAGTAAAAGTTTAAAAATGGGGACATGAACTCACAATTTTGCGTTTCCTTGCGCCGTAAACTTCACCGGGTTTTGTTTATATTGCGTCGTGACCTAAACGCATTTTATTAACGTTAGTCACTAGACTTGCATCGCACAAGTACAAGTCACCATATTTTATGTATGTATCCTTTGTGTGTTAAAAATAATTTATATTTTTAACTATGTGTCTTATATTATTTTCTCAAAAATAAGTATCTTGTATTTTTCACCCGAGTTATGTATCTTGTCCAAAACTTCATTTTGTGTTCGTAACTTGACCAAGTCATATAATCTATCAAGTAATACATTTTCATAAATATATTTTTCTTGTATTTGTCTAAGCATGTTGTATGTGTATTTTTTTCTTTTCACTCCTTAGGAGTATTTAGTGTATTTTTGGGTCCTAATACACTATTACATGTAATACATACCATATACACTTAGCACAAAATTTGGCGATCAATAAATATATATATTCTTCTCAAAAATATACATACTTAATATCAATTTTAATCTTGAAGAAATCATCATTTCTTAACACAAAAATTAGGGAAACCTTGGTACATATTCTTAGATACATTTTTAGGGAATAAGTTTCTCAAAAACTTATATTTTTCTAAGTGTCAAAATTTATAGAAATTTTGACAGAGTTTCCCCTAAAAATGGAGGTTTCCCATGTTTTCAAAACATGTGTTTATTTTCTTTTAGAATCATCGCGTGTCGAACTCTAGGGTGCACGACGGAGGAATGTCGTGACGTCGGGCTTGAGCCGGACCTAACCAAAACGAAACGAATCGAGTCGAGTCGCGTCCACATAAAGTGTACCAACAAACTCCCCCTTGGACGCTACTCGTGAGGTTCGTCTTCCGTGTCTATCATGTCGGAGGATCTTCAAAGTCTTCACGCGTCGTAAGTAGAAAGTGTATCAACAAACTTCATTTTCATTTAGGAAGTGTGTTAACAAACTCCCCCTTAAAATGAACTCTCCATTGAGTCATGCTCGTGAATCATTTGATTTGTCAATTCTTTAGATCCTTGTGGTGTTGATGAGTGATCAACTGCAATCCGATCATCTTGATCTTCTGATTGTATCAACGTCGTGTCTTCACTTTACGGCTTGTCATCTGACACGTTCTCTTTGCCTTTAGCTGATTCTGATGTCGCATCTGCACATACAAGAAAGCTAAACACGTAATGAGAACAACCGATTAGAATATAGACAAATTAAACAAACGACACATATGAGATCAAATCTCAATCAAACACCGACCGACAACAGTTTGAAAGTTTAAACAAATTTGTTCAATTTTAGTCCGTTAACTTTCAAAACTTGTTAACTTCGACAGTTTATGAAGATGCAATTGTTTTCCGGCTTACGATCAGGATTTTGGGTAGGATAGACTCGAGTTCCAACATCAGTCAATCAAAAATAAACTAGAAGCAAAATCTTTTTGGATTTTATAAAGTTTATATTAAAACACACCTAAAAACTTTTTGGTATTTTTCATTTTTCAAATGTAAAGACGGAAAGCAATAAATAAATATATACAGAGATGCAGAAACTGAAAGCAGTAAACAAATATTTACAGACAATCTTTTTGCGAGTTTCGAGGGTAAGAGAATCATATCAGTGTACGGTCACGCCAAAACGCTCTTTTTGTTCAATTAGTTAACATTAAGATAAGCATCCTATAACAATTATCGGTATTGCTGTCCACTTAAGCTCAACTTATCAGATGTAATCATGGCGAGGGGATACGTTAAGGTATGATTTATACTTACCGACTGGTGTTCATCCACACACGACACATTCCCGTATCAAGGTATGCACGAGAGTTCATCTTACCGGTGAGTATCCTGATTATCATCTGTTTGACCATATAAAAGATGTGAGAAACTCACTTATTTGATTTGAAAACAAGCCCTATGTGATAGAATCACTTATTGAAGAGGAACTTGATTTTCAGATGCCTGAAGGGCACAGGAGCAAGTCCGTAAACAGGTCAGTACTTTCGTACAGCAAAGAGACGAACTTAACTCCCGCAAAGAATCTGTGATATATTATCACTTATTTTGTTTGGAAATGTGATTGTTGATCACTTATTGAGGTCTAATGCAATATGTACACGTATGTATAGTATCATGGAAGATCTAGACTTCGTCTCCGTTATTTTTCGGTAAAAGATACAACCATGATACCCAGACGATAAGACAGCATAAAGACCGAATATCTCAGAACCTCGGCAATCAATCAAACGAAATTTCGGTACTAAGACCATATGCCAATGTGTGGTTCCCACCTGGTCTTCAGTCGATTAAGTTTATATCACCCTGCACACTTTAAAATGATTGTGAGCCTACCGATACATCTTATATAGAGCTGCTTAACATTTTTCATTTTGCATTTCAGTTTAAAGAGGTTTAGACAGACCACTGATGTACTATCATTTTCTCTTTTTCTCGCCAGGAAACTCATTTTTGATTTTCTATTATTTTTGCGTTTTGAAATTTTTCACTGTTTTTGAATTTTCAAATTTTGGATTTACTCCCCCTAAAATCAACAAACTAAGATAAATTTAAAAGACACAAAGATATTTACAAAAACGATTTTCCGATGATGGTTAACTCATGTTTTACCTCAATGTCGTTTACCAAAATTAATTTTAATCAAAATTGATTTATCAAATTTTGGAAAAATCAGTTGGCATGTCGGTAAGCGGTGCGAACCATGACAACATTGACAGGTTTCATAGTGAAACAATCACTTGTGAGGTGATATTCTAGATCAACGTGTCTGGCCAAAGAGTGTTGTACGAGAGGATAACAATTTATAAAGCAGCTTAAATATCGACAAGTATAGGAGAGATTAGAAATTTAAAACCGTATCCTGCAACTGCTTCATGCATTGCAAGAAATATGAGCGCTCTCCCAAACTGGATATCCACCCGGTGTGGATTTCAAAGTCGATTTTGTAGCTACTGAGAAATCGCTTCACAGCAACAAGATCATAAACCTCTGGGTCAGGCTGGTCTTCCATATTGCACCAGCGAAGGTCTTTGTCTTTCTCTTTGAGAAGTAGTGTGCGGTTGTTCAATCCACGCCAAGGCATCCGCACACCCGGTTGGTTTGTTCAACAAACACATTTTCTTCAATTACACCACGAAGAAATGTACACTGCACGTTTATCTTGTTGATTTTGAACTTCAGACGTGCTACAGGTGCATATATTTTGATTGAATCTATCCTGGGGACCCGATCAAAGCCTTGAACAATCAAACTTTGGAATGATTTTCAATTTGTCGAAGCTTTTCAATTTCTTTCGACAGACAATTATGTCTTCCTTTTCTTCTTCTCTCCATCAAAGGCAACAATTTCTTTGTCGCCGATCTTATGCATGGACACTCCACTATCAACAATCCGATGACTATCGATAGTTCCTCCTGGAACATCCTGCACACTCACTCAGAGATTAGTTGGAGATGGGGACCCAAGCCTTCATAGACTTAGGTTTCCCCTGAGAATCAAGAAATGTAATTTCAATTTCTTGATGATTTGGAAATTTCATGCCTCCCCCTGAACCTTCACTTGTTTTCGGTTTCCAAGCTTGTTTCCATTTACCAGATTGTGTATTAATTACAATTTCTGGTTTTAACGGTTGTTGTAAACTTGGTTTCCTTTTAACATTTTCCGGTTTTAAAGCCTTTTCGATCACCTTCACATTCTTATGTCGTTGTTTTGTTTCCTGTTCTTTAATAGTGCGTTTATCATGTTTTGGAGAAACAGGACGACTTTGTGAGTGACCGTGTTCAGAAGGGGCTCTTTCTACAAAATTTGGTTTTGGAGAGTTTGTGCAATTTCTGATAATGTGGCCAAACTCCCCGCATTTGAAACACGATCTCCTCTCAACAAACTTGGGAGATCCGGTTCGACTTTCACATGTTGAACCTGTAGAACCTGAGGTAGTTGCTTTCTCATCACACCCGTTTGTGTGTTGGGTGTAATTGTTTTGAGCGTTACGTTTTAAAATCTTGACTTGTTGGACAAAATCGGTGTTTGATTTGTTTTCAAAAGTCTCAATTTTATCAGTACCATTGGATGCTACAAATTTAACATCATTGTTTTTCTTCTTGAAACGAGCTCCTTTGGTCTCAACCTTCGGTTGTGAACCTTTAGAATTTTGAGCTCGCTGTTGTTGCTGTTTACCCTTAATAGCGATAGGTTGTTGCTTCGTTGGTGATTTTTTATTTCCAAATTTTCTTCTAACTTCAGCTTTTGGAATCGGATCACACTGAGTTACTGAAACTCTCGGGATCCCCTTTTCCAAAAACTTACTGGTAGTATCTTCAAACACTTTATCAATCAAAGATTGATTGACATTTTTAATTGGAAAAGCTGTGTTTGAATAAATTTTGTCATCACCAACTAAAGTGTACAACACGTTATCACTTTTAACAGTAGACACTGTCTTAGTGATAGGATCTATCTCTTGTTTAACAGCAGACTGCACAGTAGGAGTAGGAGGATCACACAGAATATGATTCTCAATAGGGACTTCTACTCCTTTGTTCTTTTTAAGAGATTTATCCTCATCACTCACATCTGGTTCATCATCAGACGAATCATAGTCCTCAATGATTGGAGGACTTTGATTTGAAGCACGTGATGACTTTTCTTTCCGATCAGATGAGCCCTCCGATGAATTGTCCGTTTTGAACCCTAAGCCAGTTGTAACTTCCCCATAATCAAGAGGTACAGTTGGCTCAAAACGCGGCATTTCCTCCTCATCGGGCATTCGAGTATAATTTTGTCTCAAAGGGGGCAAACATTTCTTATACCCAACACCACTCACGTTTCCCTTCAGTTGTTGAACGTCAATAATGTGATCGAGCACAAATCGGGAGTTAGAATAACTCTCCAACTTGAGCTTGATTGCATCATGCTCGCATTTGGCAATGGCTAGTTCCTTTTTGGTTTCCTCAACAATGTTAATGTAATCGTTAATGCTAACTTATTTATGATAAACAGTTTTGGTCACTTCGGAAACACTTTTCTTTAAGGTTTCAATTACAGATTTAAAATCCTTTTCGCTTCTAACTAAAGCCATATTTGCCTCTTTGCACTTTGACAGTTCAATAACCAAACTCTGATTGTGACTATGAACCGTTTCAGATTCAAGCTTCAATTCAGCACAAGCATTACAAACACTAGGAGTAGGAGGATCAGAATTTACCTGACTTGTCGAGGCCGAGACAATTGCCATAAAGGCAGTCTGATAAGAAAAAGATCCATCTTTAGAATGATAATCTCCCGCATTTGAGCTTTCTTCATCTGAGCTCCCGCTATAACCCGAGCTATCATCACTTTCAGAAAACTCTTCCTTGTGAACATGCTTGATGTGATTGATGATTTTTGCATAGTATGCGGTTCCACCTCCTTGATCTTTATCTCCGAATTGTACAGACCAATTACACCCTTCATCAGCTTGAACAACTAATGCTCTGTTGGTGTTTGAGGGTCCAGGCTGGTTCTGGTTCTGATTCTGATTGTTGTTCACCGCTACTATCCTTTGTTCCCGATTGTCTTGATTTGCATTAGAAGTACTCGTCTGATTTCTGAACGGATTCTGATTGCCTTGTTTGCTTGGTCGGGTGCACTCACGTTTGAAGTGACCCTTTTCGCCACAATTGAAACATGTAACCGCATCTTTATCAAACCCGTACTTCGTATTATTTTTGCCTTCCAAGCTTGTTCTTCCAGTTCGAGTCATGAAATCCTTTGCCCTTCTAACAGCACTTGCAAACGCCCACTTGATATCCATTAACTCCATTTCATCACGGTCTATCTGCTGATAATCTTCATTGGTCATATTGATGTTTCCAATTTGATTTGCTACCAATCCACAGTAGGAACTGAACATTGTGTTGAGAAGTTCCAAATGTTCCTTTGCAACTTCTACACTGACTTTTGAAAGATTGGAAGTATCAACTCTGACAGTGTTGGTGTTTTGGGGTAAAGGATTGTTGGTATAATGTGCTTGTTGTTGTTGTGGTTGGGCCTGAGGTTGGGGTATAGATTGTGAAAGATAAGCACTTTGATTCCACTGTTGTTGAGTAGTGGTAACTTGAGGTGGAGGTTGGGATTGTGAAAGATAAGCACTTTGATTCCACTGTGGAAACGGTGATGAGCTTGTATTGGACACAAACGCCGTTTGAAGCTTCGGTTGCTGAATGGAACTAGAACTAGCTGAAGGACCAAAACCCGGCAAATACATTTCTGTGTTTTGAGGAGGTGCAATCATTTTAGCTTTCCGAATCTCCTCTTCGTTCTTGTGCTCCAACTTCTGAATGAATTCATAGAGAGTGCCATTGGCTGTATCCATAGCGCCCGTATGCTTTAGAAGTTCAATAAATGGACTCCACTTAGGAGGTAGAGCATCAGCAAACCGTGCAATCATTTCCGGATGAGTTGCAGCAACATTATAAGAACACATTTCACTCATCAAATGATAAAAGCGAGAAGTCATATCATATAGAGTTTCATTATCCAAGAATCGAAATGATTCAAACTCTTTCTTCAATAAATTATGGCGTGTCTTTCTAGAAGCTGCATTTCCTTCTCCTCTCGCTACCAATGCATCCCATAACTCTTTCGTGTTCTTACAATAATAGAATTGATGATAGATGTCTTTGTGAAGTGCTTGAGTGAGAACAGCATACGCCTTCTTCTCCAGATCATATGCCTTTTTGTCGTTTTCAAGCATATTAGCAAAACCAGCTGAAGTTGATGCTGCTACTTTGAGGGCAGGGTTGCATGCAGTAAGGAAACATGTCCAAAGTTCGGTGCTTTGCCCTTGAATGTATGTGTGGAAACGATCTTTCCATGTTGGATAATCGTTCATATGATTTAGCTTTGGCGGCCGATTGTTGCTACCCGTCTCACTCTCACTAAGCAAAATATTCTGAATGCTTTGATTTTGATTTGATACCAAAGCCCATTGACTTGCACTAATAGATTGTTGTTGTTGAGGTATGGTATTCCTTAAATATTCGGCCATCGAAGTCGGTTTTTGAACTGGTTGTGAGTCCGTACTCCAATCCCAAGGGCTAGTACAACTCATGTTTGATATATGAAAGTGAAAACCTGATCAAATACTTGAAAACACAGTGTTAACCCACTTTTGCAAACCTTCTGTTTAAAAATGATAACGAACTCGACGAAACGCTATCGACGAAACTCAGTTGTGTTGTTATGCGACGAAACTGATTTTAATAATTTAGTTCGACGAAACTGATGTTGATGTTGATTAATGAACGACGAAACCGGATGATCTTTGATCTGCGACGAAACACAAATAATTAATAAGACGACGAAACAGATCTGATGTTTGATAAAACGACGAAACAGATCTGATGTTTGACTATTATGACGAAACAGAATATTAAATTAAAAGGTGCGACGAAATGGCTTATGTTGAATAAGATCCGACGAAACTGAATTTTCTTTGTTGACCAAACTGATGAGGCCCAATATGCGACGAAACTGATGAGGCCCAATACAGTTTGAAGCCCAAATCAATGTACGACGAAACTGATTTCCTTTTGACGACGAAATAGATTTTGTTAACCAATCGACGAAAACAGTTTATAATTTCTAATTGGCGATGAAACGTATCAGATGTCAACGAAACTAATTATAATTGCTGATTGTCTTATCGACGAAACAGAAAGGACCCTTATCCTCTTCTGACAAGTTGGTGAGATTGGTTAAATTTTTCAAACTAGCATTCTCCTATTCTGACAAAAAAGTTGACACAATTTTCAAACTTCACACAACTTTCCTTCTTTTCAAAGACACAGTTCAACAAAACATCATTACAAGTACACAATTGTCAAACAAACAATATTATAATCTATTTAATAATTCATCAAACACAATTGAAATCCAGAAAATATGAAGAACAATATGAAGACCCTGATGAACTATGAGTTTTCCGGCAAAGATGATCACCGGAAAATTTTTCGAACACAAATTTTGCTTAAAACTTTTAACAAAAACCCATTAGTAACATGTAAACATTCAAACAAACAAGGTTTTTGAACAAACTTTTAGCAAAACAATAGGATAAACATTGATTTTAATGACTTTTTCCAAAAAAAAAATATAAACTTTTCAAGAACGAAATCTGAAAAATCACAATAACACACTTGTTTCAAACACGACAATGTTTGGTTTTAAACAAGGAAAAGAGCCAACGCTCTGATACCACTTGTAGGTCCCGTTTTTCCCGGTGGATCCAATAACGAAAACCTATCCTTGTTTATCACAAACACGGTAACGGGTGCGGAATCCCCGTGACGGTGCAAACCAAACAAAGTGTAAAACACACGCGTAACCAAAGATTCAATATCTATTGATTAGGGATGAGAACGGATACAAACATATACAAACAATGTTTTACAGACTCTCTCAAAGTCTCACAGTGCTCATCAGTTTCACACAGAAACTGTGAGGGGTATTTATACTAGACAGACACAGACTATGACGAAACGCATAGAGGACACGACGAAACACCAAAGTCGACGAAACACTTTCTGTTTCTTCGACATACATTTTAATCCTAAATCTTGTTTCGTTGATTGTAGTGAAGCCCAAATATTAGTCAAAGCCCACAAACAAGTTACGGCCCAAGTGAGTTTCTGATTAAATCTTTCACCAATTTAACATAGGACAAATCTGTGACATCATCATGACATCACAATGATGATGTCATGGTGATGTGTAAACGGGAATGGGTCCGCGGCTCTCCGTGCTTCGCGTGTCGAACTCTGGGGCGCACGACGGAGGAATGTCGTGACGTCGGGCTTGAGCCGGACCTAACCGAGTCGAACCGAACCGAAACGAATCGAGTCGAGTCGCGTCCACATAAAGTGTACCAACAGTTATACGTTATCCCGATTTATCTTTGCCTCAATTTCTTATATTTTTTTTAAGATTTTATGGATTTCGTCTCACTTTTTTGTTTTCATTAAGGTATTTAAATTATAAACAGATAAATAATTAAATGAGTATTTAAGTTAATATTTTATATAATCTTAATTTATATTTAAATATATGATTGTAAATTATGATCAATACTAATTAATCAATTCTAATAATTGTAGAGGATATTTATATAGCATCTTGAGTTTATATTTGATTAGTGGAATAAACTAAGGGGGGTGAGTTTGATTTGCTTTAGTTATTAACAATAACAAATATATAATTTGAATTAAGAGTAAACTGCAATTTTACTCCCTGGGGTTAGAGCTAATTGGCACTCTGACCCCCTCCCAGGGAAATTTCGCACTCTGACCCCCCAACTAATGAAAAAACAATGCAATATTACCCCCTGCCGTCAAAGAACTTAACAGTTCTGTTAAATGGTACGTTAAATGACTATATTACCCTTTCTTATTACCCCCTATGTTTTGTTCTACTCTGCAATATTACCCACCGGTGTTAAATATTTCTTGCAAACCTTACCCCCTACAGAAACAACTATTTGGCTGGACAGTTGCATTCCAATGGCAATCAGGGAGAAGAAAATAACCAACCAGCACCAAGCTTGCGTTTGGTGGGTACCATGGCTGATACTTTCTAAGCCTAAGCTGGTAGAGGCAAAGGGTCTCCAACTCAAGTACGTAGGCAAACATCTGCTTGAGATGGCATGTTCCTTTTCATTGCAGCCTCCCTTACTCGCCTTTCAGAGTAACGTACCTGAGTGTTGCTGACTTCACTATTGAACTTGACCTCATCAGATTGTGTTGTACTGTAATCATTGTTACAAGGTCAAATACAAGCCTAGGAACAACATGGTTGGTTATAATTACATATGCTGATGAGCAGTATAACACTATATTAACATTATTCAATATTTCAAAGATATGGTATTCCATTCAAGTATCAATATATATCAGGAATATGTTATATAGGCAAAAGATCAAATACAAATAAACTTAACCTACTAAACATACAAATTGAAGGAAAAGTCAAGAGTTAATAGCCAAAATGGTCCCTGAGGTTTGCTCACTTTTGCCACTTTAGTCCAAAACCCAAATTTTTTACATCTGGGTCCCTGAGGTTTGCATTTTGTTGCCATTTTAGTCCAAAAATGAAATCTGGTCAGATTTCTAAAAAAAAACCTCAAGTTTTGTCCTTTTGCACAGGGGTAAAATGGTCATTTTCATTTTATTATAACTAATTATTAATTAAAAATAATATAAACACACACACACATCTCTCTCTCTTCACAAGCACCACCACCACCTCTCTCTCTCTCCCTCTACTCCTTTCTGCCGCCACCACCGCCACCACAACCACCTTCAAACCTGCAACAACCCTAATCACCAACCACCTGCAAACCGAGGTAAAAAGAAACGAGGCTCCAACAGAGGTTTCACATTGGGAACAAGGAGGCTCCAACGAGGTAAAAAGAAACCGATTTGTAAAAAGAAATGAGGCTCAGATCTGTTTCACATTGGGAACAAGGAGGAATAACCGCCATGGCTGCAAACAGAGGTTGCAAGCGCATTTGCCCTCCTCCGATTCTGTCACGCCAAGCTGCGGAAAATCTCAAATGTTGACCCAATTTTGAACTGCATCATGTGAAATCATCACAGCCTCGTGGTGAATAAAAGGACTGGAAGTTTTGATCCTCCTGTTTGTTACAACCACCTTCAAACCTGCAACAAGAAACCCAGGTTGATCAGACCTGCACCCAAATCAGCAACCAACACGATTCACCCACCACCTCCAACAACACACCACCACAACCATTAATCCACCACCATCAACCATCTATCTGTCTCCCTCCTTCACCCACCACCTCCAACAACACACCACCACAACCACCTTCAAACCTGCAACAACCCTAATCACCAACCACCTGCAAATCGTCTTCGACTAACCCTCCCACCGCCACCGTCTCCACCGGAACCCTAACCCCAAACCTGCAACAACCCAAATCAGCAACCAACACGATTCAACCCACCACCCCTACTGAAAACCCTAATCCCAAGAACCTGCAAACCACCACTATTAAACCCACCACCCGATCCACCATCACAATCCCCCCACCGTCTCCACCATCACCACCCTCACTGAAACCCTAATCCCAAACAACCTGCAAACAACCCTAATCACCAACCACCTGCTCCGCCGGTTCTCATCACAGTGGTGGTGGTGTTCGACAGAGAGGAGAGAGAGGAGAGAGAGATGGGCGTTTGGAGAGAGAAAGAGAGAGATGGGTGTCGTTTTCCGATGTCGGTTCTCATCACGGTGGTGGTGGTGTTGGCGGCAGTGGGATGGTGGTGGTGGGGATGATGCGGTGGTGGTGTGGAGGTATTTCAGAGAAGAGAGAGAGAGTGTTGAAGAACATGATGAAGATGAACTGCATCTTCTGATGATGTGTGTATATTATTATATATATATATATATATATATATATATTAATTTGTGAATTAAGAAAATATTAAATGAAAAGCAAAATGACCATTTTACCCCTGTGCAAAAGGACAAAACTTGAGGTTTTTTTGAGAAATCTGACCAGATTTCATTTTTGGACTAAAATGGCAACAAAATGCAAACCTCGGGGACCCAGATGTAACAAATTTGGGTTTTGGACTAAAGTGGCAAAAGTGAGCAAACCTCAGGGACCATTTTGGCTATTAACTCAAAAGTCAAAAAGACAAGGTGGCATTTTTGTAATTACCATCAACTATCAAAGTTAGTATACAAATGTGAACTCAACCAAAAATACCTAAAAACACACAATTTTTTTTAAATATTTTTTATAAAAAATCGCTACGTTTTGTAAAAAAATAATAATAATAATAAATTTTTTTGCTAGTAAAAGTAGCGATTTTTTTATAAAAAAATATTAAAAAAAATATTTTGTGTGTGTGTTTTTTTTTTTTTAGGTTTTTTGGGGATTTAGTTTTTAGCATTTTAGCTTGGGTGGGGGGGGGGGGGAGGGGGGTTTAGGTTTTTTTTTTGGGGGGGGGGGGAGAGGGAGTTAGATTTTTTTTTAGGTTTTTTAGATACATTTGTAGAGTAACTTTGATAGTTATAGATAATTACAAAAATGTCACCTTGTCTTTTTGAGTTTTCCTTCAATTTGTATGTTTAGTATGTTAAGATTATTTGTACAAGAATTTTCCCCATGTTATATAAGACCAACTAGCCATTTATGGGTTTTGTAATTGTTTTTCACTACAAGAAATTAGGGCAATAGTGGCGACCTTATTAGTGGCGACTTCTAAAAGGTCGCCGCTAAAGGTGTTGATCCGCATCATGACTAAATGAAGCACCATCAGCCGTTGATGAATGTTCGGATCGGACGACTAGGGTTTTAAAAGCAATTCCATTTTCACAAGCGGGAGAATTTCCCACCACTTTCCTGTACTTTTCTCCCCCAATTCCATTTTTATCTCTCTCTTTTCAGCCCTAATTTCCCATCGTTGCTCTCTTTCCAGCCCTAAATTTCCCCCTTCAAAGTTCCGGCGTGAAGGTGGTTTCCGGCGTGAATGTGGGTTTCAGGGTGAAACTGGTTTGCGGCTTCTTTACAACAGGTAAGTAACTGAATCCTTATGCTTGTGTCCTTTCATTTTAGTGATATGTTTAAACCCTAATTTAAACTGATACTTGGTGCTCTACACATCTTTGATTTAAATCAATTTTGTTTTGTTTTCCTCTTTGACTGGAATCAATATCTACACACATATAATAAAGATATAAGGTACTTCAGAAGTTAGGATTTTGGGTATTGAGGAATAGATAGTTTGATTTGTAAAATGAACTGTGGGGTATAAGTGAACAATGAGCTGACGATGTGGGATTGGGGAATGTGTAGTACAGTATGTATAAGCATGTTTGTTTGTAGGTAAGCCCGACAATCCTGATCCAATTGTATAAATTTGGGTTGAAATGGACTCTGTGTAAAAATATATGGATTGTTTTGGGTTAGTCATAATTCTTAGGGGGGTAAGGATGATATAAGACTTTGTTGTGAATACTTGTGATGGTTTGTTTTTGCTGTTTTTGTTACATGATTTTAGTGTTTATGGTTGAGTTTAGGATGATAGAAGACTTTGTTGTGATGTTTATTGGTTGTATATATAGGTTTGGGGATAAGTTTGGTAAAATAGGCAGCAGATTATGTATGATAGCTTCCTTTTCATGGTTATAGTATGTGTTATATTGCTAGTTAATAGTTTCAGAAAATTGAGTTTAAGTTCCTATTTGAATACCTTGAATTAAGAGTTTTGTTAAACTATGAAGTACAGAATAATGACAAGCTGGTGATTTTTTTTTATGTATTGATCACTTAATGTGGACATGCTACGTGTCATTCATCTTTATTCTATGAATAATTTGGGCTTGATAAATTCTGTAACAGGTTTATGCTTTGTATGTACTCATTTCAGCTTGTATGTTCACTTACTTTTGATGTTGGTGTATGACAGCTCAATTTCTGTGGGTACAGATATGTATGACAGGATGGCCGACCGAAAAAGAGCGGGGTTTTTACTCTTTGTTCGTAACCTAACACGGCACTACGGTATGCTGCTTCGTCTCCTCATCTGCCAATCTGAAATCCGTTTAGGTTAACCCACGAACCCGTTTAGGTTAACGGGTCGGGTTCGGGTTAACCCGGTCGGGTTGACCCGTTTAACACATTTATATTGTATTAATTTCTGACTTTTAGTGGCGACAAATGTCGTCGCTAAAGATAAAAATGTCGTCGCTAAAAGTGAACAACCTTTAGCGGCGACATCATTAGCGGCGACAAATGACCATTAGCGACGGATCATTAGCGGCGACCTTTTAGCGGCGATATGTCGCCGCTAATACCTTTAGCGGCGACATGTGGGACTTTTAGCGGCGACAATTGTCGTCGCTAAAGCTCTGTTTTTCTGTAGTGGTGTCCGCCTGAATGCCAAAAAAAAGGAAAAAGTGAACCAATACACATGACTAGATAAAAACAGAAAGAGATAATAAATACCTAAAAACAGAAAGAGGTAACATGAATACCATATGCACATCTTCAAATCCATAATACCATAATTTTACATATCTTACTCATACTAAAGAAGAAAAACAAAATTAAGTCAGCTAGCTGGTAACTAATGATTTTGATATACAAACATAAAAAGAAACAGTTAGCGGTTAGTTTTCGATGATAGCCTAACCTCAAGCTCTCATGATACTTAACAAGGCATGAATTTTAGGTAACCTAACATGTTCTCTTAGCTTACAAACACAAATGACATTAGGACATGAGGTTTGTGTGTGTCTTTACTCTTTGCCATTTAAATCCAGCGATTGGAATGGCGGTGGTGGTCAGAGATGGTGGTGAATCACGTTGATTGCCAAACAAACCCTCCAATCTGATGTTGCAGGTGTATATTTGTGTTGGTTGTTACAATCGAACAGATCCAGATTGGAGTCCTTCATGTGATCTGAAAGTTTGAAGAAAATGAAAACCCTAATTTGGTCAGCTGAAGAAGAAGAAGAAGATGAACAAAGTTGAAATGGTTTTGGGGATGGTGATGCAGGTGTCTTATAATAATAATAATAATAATAAATATGGGGTAAGATTACCAAAATACCCTTACCTATAACAGTCAAACAACCGTTGACCGTTAACAAGGGGTAAGAGTGCAGCGTTTTCCATTAGTTGGGGGGTCAGAGTGCGAAATTTCCCTGGGGGGGGGGGGGGGTTAGAGTGCCAATTGGCTCTAACCCCAGGGGGTAAAATTGCAATTTACTCTTGAATTAATAACTATTGAAATCCCCTCTGTGATTAGACGGGAATTCAATTTAGATCGATATCGATTTGGTTCATTACGATGCTAACACTCTGTATAAAATCCGAAAGAAATAACCATAAAAATAAAGTCATCAAATATCAGAGAATAAAAATTTTGTTATCATTTAAAATAAATGTTTAGACTTTAATATTGTTGTCATAAAACACAAAAAATAAAAGAAAACATTATATTAAAGTGAAAACCATTAATGAAATCTATGATCAAGCTAATATTTAACATTTAGAAGTACTGGCATGTTAGTGTTACATTTCAAATTGTTTATAATTCAAGTTGTGTAAAATGCACAACTTGAAGTACTAGCATGTTAGAGTAAAATGCATGGATAATTCCTGTCGTTTGTCAAAATTCCACCTTTAGTCCCCAACTTTTCAAAATTACATGTGTGGTCCTTGTGGTTTGCTTAGTCGTTACTCGGATCTTCCCTAGCGTGGATGACAGTTTTCTCTGTTAAGTACATATAAAATGACAAAATTAACCCTACTTATTAATAACACTAAAAGATTATTTAATCTTTCAAAAATTAAAAAAAACAACATACTTTTATTTTATTATGGGGCCCACCCGCAACCCAGTTGTCTTCCACCACCACTACCACCATCTTGAACCTCCACAACAACAATCGACTAACAAAAATCAAGCAAGTCATCACTACTTATACACACAACATACAGATTAACTACGAGATTAACAAAATAGCATGATTCAGATTCAGATGAAGGGGAGAGAGTTGACCGTTGCTCCATTGTTTACATGTCGTTCAAATTGATGAAGGGGATCGTCATTGTTAAGATTCAGTCACCGTTCAAATTAAGATGAAGGGCACCCGTCACGTTCAGATTCAGAAGAAGTAGAGCCTTCACCATTTAGATTCAGACAAAGGAGTTGTTTACGTTGTCGTCGGAGCTTCTCTATCTCCCATCTCGCACCACTCTCTCTCTAACTTTCACGTTTCTCTCTCTCTCTCTCTCTAAGCTTCTCTCAGTATCTATCTCTCCCTCCCCCCCCCCCCCCCCCCCCTCCTCTCTCTCTTTCTCAAATTTTTTTAGATTTGAAAAAGGGTGTGTCTTAATGGGTGTAGCTGGAGGTGGGTGGTGTAGGTTGAAGATGAATTTGATGGTGAAGAGTATCTGTTGATTTTTAAATAAAAGTGGTCCCATTTAATTTATTAAAGTTTAGTTATATTTAAGTTAGTGTATTTTAATGATGAGGGCATTTAGTCAATTTATATGGATTTAACAGAGAAAATTAACTGTCATCCACTCTAGGGACTATCCGAGTAACAATCGAATAAACCACAGGGACCACCCATGTAATTTTAAAAAGTTATGAACTAAAGGTGAAATTTTGACAAATCACAGGGACTATCCGTGCATTTTACTCTTTAACTTATATATTGAATGATAATTAGCAATAATTATCCGTTATATATAGGCCTCTTAATATGTATAAATTTATTTCAAAATTTATTCTATTTTTCTTTAAATTTCAAATAAAAACTTTGACATTTTCTTGATTATGGGTGATTTTAAGGAATTTTTGTATATATTTATCATCTTTTACTTACGTAAGATATTTTATTTATTCAACCCGTATAATGAACGGATATGTAAGCTAGTATAGTTTAAAAGACATTTAACATTGACTAGTATTAAGACCCTCGCGTTGCGGCGGAGGGCGTGAAACCATGCAAAGTAGCATCAATGTCACACCACTATCAATGACCATGAAAAACTTGTAAAAGCAAAATAAATAAAAAAATAAAACCGAATGAAAAGCACATGTAAAAATTGTTGAACCACACACACCCATTGCAGTGTGTTAATGCGATAAATTTAGGCTGAAACGTAAAAATAGAAAAATTATTAAGTCGATCTAGGACTGGGTGTTGTGATGAACTTGTCAAACTGAAAAATATAGACGAAAAAATATTGAACCCCACACGCACCGCGTGTTAACTCCCTAAACATGGGCTATAACAGCAAGAATCACAAACATCTTGTAAATTAATAGTATGGAAATGGAAATTTCCCTTTTTTTGGGTTTTAGCTTGTTACTAAATTGATTCATTGTCGTTTTCGCGGTTAGCCCCTTGAATGCTCTTTTCTTTTGCTTTTTGGCTAGCTTCTTGGACCAAGCTTCCTTTGTCTACGTGAACTTTAATAAATATATCTCTTTTAGAAATATACGCGAGAAGCTAGTTGTACAACATTAATGTAGCGTGTGCTACCTACATTATGGATAGTAATGGGCAATATTGCCTCTCCTTATTCTATAGAATGATGGTTGTGGTTTCGATAAAAATATATAAAAATATAGATGTCTGCTACGTTAAGATTACGTAGCGTGCTACATACATTATGGATCAACAGTAACACGCAATATTGCCTCTTATTTTTCTAAGAATGGTTTTGATGCCCATGGCCAGTTTGCAGCAGATATAACATGAATAATAGTAACGCTTTATGAGGTTAAGGTTATTAATGTACAAATGATTTTTTTCCCATCTAGTCAAGCATATATTTTAGTCATAAAACCTTAAAAATATACTATATAATAACTCTACTAGAATAACTTAAAAAAAATAACTGAAAAAAGAGTAGAGTGAAATAAAAATCCAAAAAAAACCCTTCACATTTCACGTTTAGCACGTTAAGTTCCGTTTTATTATATCCGTACACCACTTTTAGAACCAATTAATGTTCAAATTTCACATTTAATATGTTTTGAAGTAAACATCTAGGATGCAAGAACATGCTGTAGTCATCACGGTATGGGTAGCATTGTATTAAGTACAAAAAGAGACATCTAATATGACAGTTTTTCAATCAAATATGACGGTATATTAATCGTCTTAAAAGACACCGTCATTTTTGGTCATTACCGTCATATTTGATATGTTTTAAGGTTCCATATTAAAGCCTAATATGACGTTTGTGTTTGTTAACCGTCATATTTAATATATATAAAGCGTCATATTAAAGCCTAATAAGACGGTTTGTGGTGTATTAATAAGACGGTTTCGGTGTATTGACCGTCATATTTATAAAGCACTATATTAAAGCCTAATAAGACGGTTTGTGGTGGAGCTAATAGCCGGTTGGTTAGGTGATGCATCCTTATATTTCACCCAGTTCATGTTGATTCATGAGATTTACAAAACATATATGAAAAAGATATACCAAACAATGAACCATTTTATAAATAGCTAAAGAATCCATCTTGACCCATTAGTCTAAAGCATTCAATTTAACAAAGAAAAAACATAAAAAAAAAAAAAACATCGAATCATTCAGTTTTACACATATGCAAAAAACACTTCAAAAACCTTTGACTTTGTGCAACTTCCTTCATCCACCACAAGCTCTAAGTAACACCAGCTATCCAGAATTCCTTTGCCACTGATCAAAACAAATAAAATGTCTATCAGCTAACATTTAGGATTAAAATAAAACACGATCCAAAAATCTAGAAAATTTTAATGCATAAGTCATGCCAACTATAGTCAACATTAATACAAAGCTATGTGTTGCTCCTAAAAAACCCTAATAATATATGTGTGCCTAGGCCTTTGGGGTCAAATAGACAAACGGGTCAAAGTGACTTAACCATCTTTGCAATTAATTCTCAATATAAAGAATCAAACGACTATGTTCGGAGGCTCACTCAAGTGTCCTAAACAAATATTTATAAAAATGTCTTAAAACTGAAAAAAAATACTATGAATAGATTCGCATACTAATACATTTACCTTCATTGATTCTTCTCATCCTCAACGTCACCAAAAGATGATATAAACACCTTTAAAGTACGCTCTACAAATTCATCAATTTCACCTTGACGAACCATTTTAGTTTTATTTGCCAACTAAAAGATAAAGATAGATAAAAGTTAGGTTATAGTTTAATACACATTATTGTTAAACGTATATAAATAGGAATGTACAAATATACTTACCATATGTTCTCTGTTACGAATCACAAAATCATACATAGCCAACATAACACAATAACCGCACTCCCATCCATTAGGTTGTAGACGACACTAAATAGTTAATTGAGCTTACAATTAGTTAACTAAAATCAAAAAATAAACAAGCTGTAGAAAATGAATCAGAACTTACTTTAACCTTAGCCCACGTCATATTTTCTTCTATGGCCTGTTCGAATAATGTTGTAATCTCGTAACATGAATAATCATCATCATCTTTACCTTTACGTGAATCAAATATGTAACCCTTCCAAGTTTTATATACCGGATGATGTTGAAGTATAATTAATACCCAGTGTTTCCTGCATAAAATGGTCTGATTTAAGAAACACTTAATAAATAAAAACAAAAACAATATTCTAACATAACTAAAAGAAGGTTGAAGCTTTAATATAAATGATCTTGATATGAAACAAATTGAATACCCAGCTATGTATGGTGCAATAAACCATTGTTTGTCCTTATGAAAAGAGATGACCTTTTTGATGTGGTCAATCACAAAGTCACCATCATCTGAGACAAGTTCACCTTCAATATAACGGGGATGAAAATATGCAGTATTATTTAAACCCTCCCGTTCCCCAGCTGCATATAAATACCTGACATAAAAGTAGAAAGAAATGAGATAAGATTAGTAACCCTCGATTATATTGTAAAAAATACTACCATAAATATTTAAATAAAAATTAGCGGAACATACATTGTGAACCAATGCACAAAGCAAACATCCGCCCAACCGTTGACACATAACTGTATAACCGCCTCAAATTCAACCGTCTCTTGAACACGTTCCTCATACATCCCAGTTGGCGAAGTAAAAACCGTAAACAAGGCTTTTTCAGAATGAAGTGCCACTTTTTGTGCTAATCTATAGATGTTTTGAGGCCTGGATCTCGCCATTTCTAAAAGTTCTAATACTTTTATTTTTTCTTTTGATACTTTTATTTTTTCTGTTGAAGGTTTAGAAGCAACAACAATCGGTTTAGTATGCTGACAATCACGAATGGGCTCGGTAGATTGATTAGCATGAACGGTCTTCGTAGGTTGATTAGCAATAACGGGCTTGGTATGTTGATAAGCATGAACATGCTCAGTAGGTTTACGAAAAGAAACATGCTCGGTCGTTGTATTCTCAGAAAACTGTTTATCAATCAAATACATCAATCAGTAACAATGTTATTAGTAAACAAATATATATAGAAACACAAACCACATATGTATATATAAATAATGTGATTACCAATTGATTAAAAGTCTCATCATCATGTAGTGCATAAGAGTATATTTGATACTCGTTTCTTTCATTTGGAATCGCTTGTTGTTGGTCAGCAGGAGTTGCCTCAAACTACAATGGCAAAGCAAATTGTTTTTTAGTATCAAGTAATTAAAAAATAATAATATATATTAAACACAACATGTGGCCTATAAGGTGTACTTATAAAATGGTGACATGGTTCTACAGTTTGAGGATAGTCTTTGTTCAAAATATGTACGTTGTAAAAAATATTAGTATACCAATAATGAAATCAATATACAAATATTATTCATATAACATATACCTTTATTAATTTAACGGGCCATTGAATAAAACTTCCTTTTGCATCTTTCAAAAGTTCTATTTCACCATAAATACATGACTCTGGCAAAAGACGAATCGATCTGCAACCTTCTACAACTCTATCTATTTGAACTTTGACGAAACCATCTATTATTGGGTATCCACGTACAACCCTATCATCAGTAGGATGAACACAGCCAATTGCTACAACCTTAAGAGCACCTTGGTCGTCAAGATGCAGAAGTTCACATTTTTTAATAGACTGTAAAAGGTATCTTTTAGTATATATATCTAAAATAAATAAATAGACAAACTTTGATATTATATTATATTATAAAGATTTCTGACGAACTACCGGCCGCAAGGCCCATGCCAGGACTACCAAGGATCTCCCCAGGCGTTGTCTCTACAGCCTCGCTCTTGTTTTTCTTTGTGGAATAAGAGCCATCATCCTTCAGTTGTTTTTGTTTTTCTTTTTTATTCTGTTCAAAAAATGTGACGGTTAAAATTTTGATCGCTATAAATTTATACAATAATTATATAGATACTTACCAATGATTCAAGTAATCCTGTCAAATCACCATTTGATATAAGGTTTTCTCTAAGTTCATATAGCTTTGTGACCGGATTAAGACGTGCTTTACTTACTGTATTCCTTATAGAGCTAGGATGTTCAATAGCATCTAAATGTGGATAGCTTGAAACAAGTTGATTCCATCTACTTTCAATGTGGGGCTCCAGTCCAACAAAACCGCATCTCCCTACACACGCGGGGTTAATGTTTTCTTTTACGCTCTTCTTTGCTTTTTCTCTTATTTTCTTCAAAAAATATTATAATAAGTGTTAATAATAATAATAATAATAATAATAACAAATAAATAAATAAATCACAAATTACCTTCCACTCTTCGGTATCAACACTTGCAACAAAAGACTTCCATGGTTCCCCGTCTAGATAATCGTAATCTTCAAAGGGAGTTTCGCCTTTCTCTTTAACGGGGTTTTTATTTTTATCTTTATTGGAAGATTTTTTTTTATAAATATATTTTTTTCTAAGTTCGTAACGAAATTCCCTCATTATCTTCTTCCCCTTTTCTAAAGTTTTTTTTCCCAAGGTCGTTAGGAATATCCCAAATTTGCTACATATTAAAATTAACAATCAAACATTAGCAAGAACCATCATGGTGAATCCAGCAAGCAATTAATGGCTATAAGCCCAGTAGTGTTAATAAATCCATTAAAAAATAGTTTAGCCTATGATATTATGAAAAATCCATCGGATGTTTAGCCTATGTTATTTCCAATCCGATTTTGCAATTAGAACCATCATCATCAAGTTTGACTTCTACAATTCCATGTTGTAGCTTTAATTTCAAACGGGGGCAATTAGTAATTTAGTATACCCGTTTTGAGAGAGTAGTCCAACATGAAATTGTTGTTTCATGAGGTTCCTCTTCCAAAGATTAACAATTAGTATTGGTGAATCAATTTTTTGAATTTTGTATATGTTTTCTCCATCACAAATTAAACACGGTTGCAAAAATGATAATATAAATATGTATAATTAACTTTTGTTTCTTAAAGGAAGATCACATGGATCAACCTCAATAAGTGTTGAGTGGCATCCAAAAAACACCTCTATATTGTCTTTATGATCAATTAAAAATATAGTGTTTTTTGTTATCGTAAACTATAGCAAGTGCCGGTATCATAACGAACCTAATCGATACCGACCTGGTTCCGCCGCGTAGCGCGGGGAATCCCACTAGCTAAAAGAAAAAGGAAGAAACAATACCTTAGCGTATTCCCAAATATCTTCGTATATTTTAGGGTTTACTTTTCTTGCACGTTTATCGTACGGGATCTTTCTTCTACATTCGACACCAATCCAAGACATAAAGTTCCCTGCATTCTTACCGATCGCTATACCCTTCTCATTAAAATCAACTTTAGATTGATCCGGATTTAAAAGCTTCTTTTTGCATTTAGAAACTCCTCTCTTTTTCTTCTCCGACATTTTTAAACTTGGTTTCTAAAAAAACATAATATGGAAAGTGAAGTGTTGCGTGTAACAAAGAGACAAGTAGAGGTCAAATAGATTATGACACTTAAACCATCTTTAAATATAAATCTATCTACAAAGTGGTATGTGACCACCATGTAATGGATATGAGTCTATGATATGATGTCCACAAAGCTGTGATGATTCCCACACCACACAGTATCTAACAAATTCTAAACTCCTTTCGTTATAACTTTCTAATTTGAAAAACAATCTTATGTATAAGATGCATGTGTGATCTTGGTAAATCTTGGCAACTTGTGGGCCATGCATGATCATATGGGAATAAGCTCTCTCATCTTAAATATGCCTGTAGCTGTTTTTCTATGTGGTACTGTTTCTGCCCAGTAATTAATGATATATAAGGCTTTTTTATGGCCACTAAGGGTGAAGGAAGTTGTTAAACAGGTGAAAGTGGCAAACTTTAAAATGGACCAATCAGAGAGTGTCACGTCAGAGAGGAGAAAAAGTTTAAACTTTGCTGAAAAGTGTTGGCAATGGTTTAGACAGTTGAAAGTGACAAACTTTTTTTTTGTTTTTTTGTTTTTAAAAATTATGTGTTAAATAAAAACAATAAAGCATCAAATTAATTAGAAAAAAACAATTACATTAAAATGAAACTAAAAAAAATTCATAGAAATAACCTCAGTAAAACAACGCAACGACTAAAAAAATTAAAAATCACACGGCCATCCATACTTTGCGGCTATCTCGCGTTTTCGTGCGAGCGTGATCTCCAACATTGCTGGGGGAACATTGTCGTGAGGCCGGTTGTACGTCTCCAAGTCCTTGTCGAATTTAGCCTGGCGCATATTTTCGGCTTGCTTCTCGGCCAACGCCAAATATCTTTCCTCTCGCACCCTTTTGATATCCATCAACTCTTTTTTCATCGCCCTATATTCTTCAAATTTAGTGGTTATGTCTCTTGGATCGTCGCTTGAAGAAGGGGCGGCTTTGGCTTTTTTATCCCTCCTCTTTTGTCTTCGTGGCGAGGGATCCACGTTCATGTCGGGGATAGTTTGATGGCCACTCGTGAACTCGGCATTCGGTGTATCCGCTTGGTAATTACCCGAGTCCGACGACTTTCTTTTTGAACTCGAGCCCGAGCTTTCGTCTTCACCCAACAACGGAACTTGGCTATATTTTTCTTGACTTCGGACGACCTCCCACGCCGCCATATGAGCAAACTCATGATGTTCTTTTTCCTTGTAATCCTTAAACGCTTGCTTCAAGACCCAAGCATCGTCGGATCCGCTTGGACGTAAACGGTCCTAAAATAATAAATTACAGAAAAAAATAAGTATTTTTTTGGGTAAAAATTAAACGTATGAATATTAAATAGTTTACCGCTTGCTGATAAAACCCGTTGAATGTTTTCAACGTTCCGTGCATGGTAATCATCTTGGAGCGGACCTGATGATGGTTTCGGCTACTTCCTCCCATCGTGTTGTTGAAGTGCTTAAGAACTTTGCCCCAAAAACTATTCTTATTTTGTTGGTTGCCTTTTCTTTTGTCTAAGGTGCAATGAACCCAAGCCTTGGCCAATGCCTCCTCTTGTATAGGAGTCCAATTTTCCCGTTTCGCTTTACCACTCTTCCCTCTCGGCTCGTTTGCGGGTTCTTCTTGATGATGGCCTTCGTCTTCGTCATCATATTGCTCTTGAGTTTCCGCCACAAATTCTTCGTCGTCTTCATCTTCCACATCTTCGTCCCTCGGCAGTTGTGAGGATGGGGTTTGAAAACCAAACGGGTCAAAAGCGTTTTGGTCGTCTAGGGAATCATAGATATTTGGAGCAACCATGGTCGGACCATGTGGAAAATAGTTTTGCGGCGAAAAATTTGGATGGGGTTGGGTGTTGAACCCGTAAGTCGGTTGCATGCCTTGGCTATAAAAAAATGGAGGTTGGCTATGTGTGGCGAAGCCTAGTTGCGGATGATACGGCGGAGTTGAACCACTCGAGCCGCCCCGTTGAGTTGGCACACTCGTCCTCGAGCCGCCCCGTTTAGTTGCCTTGCCATCGCGTTTGCTTGAGCCTTCCATTTGCAAATATGTAATAAAAAAACTTGGGTGAAAGTTTGGAAAAGAGAAGCAGAATGCCAAAATTGGTTGAAAGTTTGGAGAAGGTTTGGAGAAAATTGGGTGTAAATGTTGATTTATATAATAAAAAGTATAATTTTTTTTAATGATTAAAACGGCAATAATGCCGTTACACACACACCCCAAGGTTGTCCTCTTCCCTTTGTCGATCGGTGACTACATACCGAGTATCATGTTTGCCGCGCGGTAAAAAATGGATGGCGGCGGTGTTCCCGCTCGGCATTCTCCTTTGCCGATGGGTTTGCCGCCCCACTCCCTTCACCCTAAGTAGTAACTTGACTATATGTGTATTTTTCTAGCTCGTGTCATTTGGTATATTGGCTTTCAATTTTCAAAAAATGCACTAAAGTATAAATTTTGAGTGTGTGGCACTGATATACTGAAGGAAAGGGGTTTGATCTTTGATGATTTTTCAAGGGTAGATCAATTCGTTTTAAAAACAGTTATTCAAGGTCAAGGAAAAGAGTTGTAAAGACTTTAGGGTGTCCGGAGTGGTGCGGGAAAGTTGAGCGGCAAAGGGTTTTGCCGTGCGGCAACACCGCCGCCGACCCCTTTGCCGCGCGGTAATCAAAGTTGAGCGGTGAGGGCTTGCCGCTGCGGTGAAGGGAGTGTATGAGAGACAGTGGCGGATCTAGGATTCCTACCAAGGGGTAACGTGTTATAAATAAGCCGTAACGAAATCGAAAAAACGTCAAATTTTTCCAAAATTTACACTAATTTTTCCAAATTTTTTCCGACCAAGGGGTAGCGGGGGTTACCCCTACCAAAGAGGTAGGTCCGCCCCTGATGAGAGAGAGAGGGTAGTGTGGGGTGGGGTCCATTCCAATCTCAACCAATCACACCCTTTTCCTTTTTAAAAAAAAAAAAAGTTTACCACTTCAGCAAGTGTCTAAACCATTGCCAATACTTTTCAGCAAAGTTTAAACACTTTTCACTGATTGACGTGGCGCACTCTGATTGGTTGATTTTTTAGTTTGCCACTCTCAAGTGTTTAACCACTCCTTACACCCTTATGCTTAAAGACTTGTCTAACAGTCTACTTTAGAGATGACATCAATGGACCAGTTGACCACTTCACACTTCAAGTTAACACTTATGATAATACTTTTTTTAATTTATTATTTAATGAAATCACTAATTTAAGTGGTTTTGTACATGTATCGAAACCAAGATGGCAAAAAGTCAAAAGATCTTTTGTCTGCAAGTAATATAATAGATTGTTGGTTGCGAAAAAACAAACTCGTGCCTTATTATAAAAATTGATAACTTAGGAAGTTGAGGATCTGCTTTCTTAAAAAGCAATTTGAGAATCACACTAAGTTTCATTGTTTTAATAATGAATATTTTGATCGAATATTATATTGTGTATACCGAAAATAATACTGAAAGAAAGGGGTTTGTCCACTTCAAGACT
Organism: Helianthus tuberosus; assembly: GCA_030545235.1. Classification (NCBI taxonomy): domain Eukaryota; kingdom Viridiplantae; phylum Streptophyta; class Magnoliopsida; order Asterales; family Asteraceae; genus Helianthus; species Helianthus tuberosus. The sequence goes on from CM060396.1 coordinate 31,832,378, forward strand.
TTATGAATTAATGTGTATTTCGATATTGGACGAACTTAAACAACTGTTATGTTCCTTACATCAGAAAAGGTTTTATGCTTAAAAACTTGTCTAACAGTCTAATTTAGAGAGATGACATCAATGGACCAATTGACCAAATACTCTCTCATTGGTTCTTCTACTTGATAGTTCAAGACGAAACTAAAAATCCAGATAGCAAACACAGTAGGAAATAGAGATTAATGTTGTAAATATCTAGAAATTAAGAAAAGTATGAAGATCTTACCTGATAACCAGATCGAGAAACAACGGGGGGAGATGAAAATGCGAATGAAGTAATGGTGGGAAGATGGAAGATTTTGGGGGTTTTGATTTGGGGAATCTTTTGAAGATTGAGAGAGTGACAGGTGTGAAGAAATTGGACGGGATTTGCAACTTTTGAGGGTTTTTGTTTTCTTCCCTCCAAAATACCATTCTTTTGGATAAAAGAAAAGCCCCAATTTTAAGCTTCAAAATTTTTAATGCCCCAAATTCTTTTATGTAACACTAGGTTACAACCCCGTGTATTATACGGGTTGAATAAAATAAATATAGTTAATAATAAAGATTAAAATATTATAAACTAAATTTTGTGATAACATATTGTTGATTTTTTTAATAAAAGTTATAAAATTGAATAATAAAATCTGAAAGAGGGTGAAATAAGAGGGAAAATAAATCTCCGGCTAACTAAATTATAACATACGACGCAAAATAATAATAATAATAATGATAATAACAACAACAAAAACATTGTAAATAAAATAAATTACCTCTGGAATATAAAAGAAAACCGTCACCTTAAGAATTTTCATAAAATTATTATGAAATTTATAAATTAATCAAATAAATTCAGTTAGGAAATATCTAATATAACTTATAATAAGTTAATGCCACATGTCAACACATCATTTAGTTTATTTATTTCTTTTAAATATTTGAGGGTGTGTCACGGAAATAATATATGGTATTTGTGTGAAACATATATAAACAAAACAAAATATTTTTGTGTTACACGGGAATAGGTATTATACAAAATCGTAGCCATCCTTTAATTTTTGTGTAATATATCTGTAAACACATTTTTAAATTATGTTAAATTCATTGCATAAGATATCTCACCTATGCAACGCATCCTCTCAGTTTCAAAAGATTACAAATTCAATGTCATGATTTTATATCATCATCTTTCTTAAAGCCAAATTTATATGTAAAGAATGCATAAAATAAAATAAAAACTTATCTATAATAATTATATGTAAGGAATACATAAAATAAAAAAACTTATCTATAATTATAATTTATCACTTATCAATTACAAAACATATAAATAATATTTAAACTAAAAAATCCGTAAAACATAAAATAAAAGTTACCTATAATTATGGCTCATTTTGTGGAAAAAAATTACATATTTATTAGAGATAGAAGATCATGAATAATTTAAGGATATTAACTAAATTAGAGATAAACAAATAAGTGAGAAAACAACTCTGAGGATGCGTAGAAATGCGACACGTGTCCCAAAACAGGTTTCTTTTATTATATAGTATAGATGATTAGGATTAGCACAAGTACCACAAGACCTTAGACTACTAATTTGCTTTCGTAATTGGTTAAGACCCATATTCTTTTTTGAGTGAATTGCAAGGATTGTCCTTTATCTTTATACCCATTTGCAGGCGCTGTCCTTTATGTTTAAAATTGACGAGTTTTGTACTTTATGTTTTCAAATCATACACGTTTTGTCCTTTAGCGCTAACCCAGTTAGATTTTTCTGTCAAATCTGGTCATGTGCAATGCACATGAGGGTAAAATTGTCATTTTAACTTGCAGGGACTAACTGTGTAAATAACTTAAAAAAGGTTTAAGAAAAATAAAAAAATTATATATACCTAAACACACAAAAACAACCCCTGATCTTTCATTCTCTCCGTCTTCTTCTCTCCTACCACTTCCACCTCCTACCACCCCATCACCACCATCCACCTGCACCTGCCACATCCATAACCACCGTTTAGCAAGAGTTTATATGTATGTAACCTGTATGGGGTATCACCACCGAATTTCTTTTGGTCCACATCACCGCTAAGCAGTTTCATGTAGCCGCCACCGCAATCAAGCTTCTGCTCGTGCTTGACAGAAAACTGGAAGACTAGTGTCTTATCCTTGTTGCTGAATTCAGGGTACTCAGCTGAAATGGCATAAAACCTGTAGTCTTCACTTGTCTGAATACCTACAATCAAAGAACAAGACAATAGTTCATATAATAAGAAATTTACGTTTGAAAGTTGGCCACTCATAAGTCAAAAACCAAATGTGCAAAGGAGTTACCTTTATCATTGGCATCACCATTCCATTTGCCAGAAGTGTAGTTCCACTCTCCTGCCATGTTCTCATCTTTCTTCCAGTCAGATTTAACCCACCTGTTCTCCCATCCATCTGTTGAAAAACATTGAATTATATAGAAAGATTAGCACAACAAAAGTTCAACTGAAACACTAAATTTTACACTAAAGTTCAAATATGAATCTGCTGATGATAGTTTTTTTTACTAAATTTGACAAATGATCATGTAATAGCGTATGATTGTCATCGTTGACCGATATTTACCACTCTACTGAGCTGATCTATGATATAAAAACAAACAGATCTATTCACAAATAATCCTAAGATGAGAACAACTAGTTCTATTAAAAAGTCTAGTAACAATACCACCATTAACGATTGCAATCAACATAAATCCTTCTCACAGAGCAAAAACCTAAATATTATGCTAAAACCTCCGACAAAAAACAACCATTTTATTACATAAACATAACAAATTAACGTTAAATCGTTTCAATTTACACACACTTTCAAAAATCAATCCAATCTCAGTGACTATCAACCTACCTCATATTTTCATCCACAACTACAATTTTACGCATCGATTAACCATCTAACCTAACCGAAACAGATCCGTAGGCAAATCGGAACAACCTAACAATAGCCTAACTCAGATCAGCAAACGAAACTTCATCAACAACTCATCGCAACAAATCACTACCTACATTCAATCAAAGCAATCCGTAAACATCAATAAACATCAATCTGTAAACACTTTAGCAGAAGCGATCGAAAACAGTAGCAGTAGAGAGAGAAATGGCAGGTGCAAGTGGATGGTGGTGATGGGGTGGTAGGAGGTGGAGGTGGAGGTGGAAGTGGAAGTGGTGGGAGAGAAGAAGATGGAGAGAATGAAAGATCAGGGGTTGTTTTTGTGTGTTTAGATATATATAATTTTTTTATTTTTCTTAAACCTTTTTAAGTTATTTACACAGTTAGTCCCTGCAATTTAAAATGACTATTTTACCCTCATGTGCATTACACATGACCAGATTTGACAGAAAAATCTAACTGGGTTAGCGCTAAAGGACAAAACGTGTATGATTTGAAAACATAAAGTACAAAACTCGTCAATTTTAAACATAAAGGATAGCGCCTGCAAATGGGTATAAAGATAAAGGACAATCCTTGCAATTCACTCTTCTTTTTTAAATGAATAGTCATTTTTTGACCTGTGGTCTCATAGGTATACACCAGATAGGAAAGTTTAATACTTTAATTTGGGGTAATGAAGAGATCTAATCTATTTATTTAAGTAAATGCATAAGTACGAAAATTTAAGTAAATACGTAAGCATGAAAATAATATTATAGTTTCATAAATTCATAAAAGAAAAACATAGTTGTAGACTAAAAACATGGAATATAACTGGTTTATCTACAAACATCTCTTCTTTGTGCGCAGATCGTAAGTATTCATCATTGTTTGTCCTGTAAAAAAAAACTTTTGTTATAACTTTAGTTTAGTTTAATTATTTATATAGATAGAATATGTGTGTATATATATATATATATATATATATATATATATATATATATATATCAAACCTTTGACTTCTTGGTTTGGGTTGGTTTTTCTATAGATATCCCGTCGTCGTGGTCAGGTCGTCGTAAGTATGAGGTGCCAACGGTGATATAGTCGTTACCCTGTTGAATACCGACAGAAAATGGTGGTAATTCGTCAAAGTGGTTGTATTCTTCCTCGTCGTTAACATCATCAACACCAAGAATACGTCGCTTACCTTGCAATACTATATGGTATCTTGGATTGCACGGGTCTTTGACAAAAAATACTTGTGTGGCTTGAGTTGCGAGAATGAATGGTTCTGATTTATACCCATCCGTTGTAAGGTCGACAAGTGTAAAACCATGTTCGTCAACTTTAACACCTGTGCGATTATTGACCCATTTCTTCCATGTCTTTACGAGCATTAATCCCATCTTTAGTTTTTCCAGGAATGTTTAGCAATAGGCCCAACAAACTATCGCACACATTTTTCTCAATATGCATAACATCTAGGAAATGTCGAACTTCCAAACTTTTCCAGTAAGGCAAATCCCAAAAAATTGACCTCTTTTTCCAATTGTCTCTTGTCTCGGTACGAGATCTTTTTCCTAGAACGGTATTTATATTTTCTACTCGTGAAAATGCATCAAAACCTTTCCTAGCCCTTCCGAGCTCCTCATTTCTGTCAAACTCTTCTGTGAGTCTTCGATAATAGTGATCTCGTGGAAGAAATCGTCGATGTCCCATATACACAGTTTTTTTGCAATGTTTTAATCTTATAGAGCTTGTTTCGTTTTCACACACAGGACAAGCTAGTTTACCTTTTGTGCTATATCCTGACAAATTGGCGTATGCTGGGAAATCACTTATGGTGCAAAAAATCATGGCGCGTAACTTAAAGTTTGTCTTTTAATAAGCATCGTACATGTCTACACCTGAGCTCCATAGGGTTTTAAGGTCATCAATCAAAGGAGACAAATAAACATCAATGTCATTACCAGGTTGTTTTGGACCCTGAATTAACAATGACATCATTATGTATTTTCTTTTCATGCATAGCCATGGAGGAAGGTTGTAGATGCATAAAAGAACCGGCCAAGTACTATGACGACTACTCATGTTTCCGAAAGGATTGATACCATCTAAACTAAGACCAAATCGTATATTTCTAACCTCGTTTCCAAAATCGGGATAATCGTAATCAAAGTTTGTAACACCCCGAAAATATAAATACTGATATCAGGAAATTAAGGATTTCATAAACAAGAATTAACCATCTAAGAAATTTTAACCTAGTTAAAATTACAAGGCTAGAACTAACTAACACTAAGTTAAAAGCACTAGTAATTAAAGCTAGATGATAAGTGAAGGACTAAACTTGCCTAAGAATGAAAGATAAATGCTGGATTTTAACAAAATCAAACCAAACACACAACAACTTGTGTGTCTGGTCGATCAGGAGAAAGGGGGGGGGGGGGGCGACATAGGTGTTCTCCAAACCCTAGCTCCACATGAAAATCTGCAAAATTGAAGCCTCAAATCCGTTCCAAATCAGATTCTAAACACAAATTAGTAATCACCTTGTTGTAAGGATCAAAAGGTATGTAAAATTTTGGTACTTTGATCCATCATGAATTCTAGGTTAAATGTGAAAAACTGAAATCTAGCCTAGTTACGACATGCATGAATGAATGTTGAAATAATATGATGTTTAGAATCAAACCCTAGGTGATTCCTTGTGAAAACTTTGCATCTTAGTTGTAAAGTTTGGGGTTTACATGTTAGGAGGCTATGAGCTTGAAGAATACTAGAATTATGATTATTGTTATAGTGAAATCTGAATTTGTTAAAGTAAATTCAGAAATATAGATGTCAAGTTGTATGTAAAATTTATAAATTTGGCAAAAATAGATGTTAATTACAAATCATGAACTTGGTGATAAATATAGAAGGATCTGACCCGTTAGGTGTTTGTTGAAATGCCTAAGAGAGGATTTAAATGATAAAAATATGATGAGAATGCAGATTTGATCATGTTTCACAATGATATGAATATGGTCATGAAAAGAGTTCTAAACAAGTTGTAAAACTAAATTTCTAGGCAAAGAGTCCGGATCATCAAGCGGACAAGCCAGAGGAAATTCACGAGGGAAAGGCGTGCTTTAGAGGTACGAAATTATCGTTTCGTTACATTATGTATTATTTGATAGATTTATGTTGTAGTTTGAAAACATGGTAAGCAAGATGAATCAATATATCACGGAAGTGACTTTTCGTCTTAATCTAGTGAGACGGGTCAAAACAATTGTTAGAAATTGAGGTTTGAATTACATTGTTTGATGATTAACTCTTGGTGTCTAAACGGGTCGAACAATCTAACAAGGCATGATTAATACTTCGGATTTTGATTGAAAGATCTTTAATGATTGGTTAATATATATCATTTAAGTAATATGAGGTTTTAATGTTTCGGTATCATAGATGAATTGAAATTCGAGAGTTAGAATCTTGGTGTGAAAATCAAAACAAAGCAAAACTTGAAACTCCAGGTACTACCGTAAATTACGGTAGTACCGTAATTTACGGTGGATGAAAATTGTTTACGGTGGAAACCACCTGATTTACGGTGGTCATATGCCTTCAAAACTCACCGTAAATTACGGTAACACCGTAATTTACGGTGAACCCAGAAAATTTCAATTTGTTTTATTTTAAGTTGATGATGGGACTATATGTTTAAATATTACCTACAAAAGTCAAAACTAATATTTTTAACGGTTTTGATTCTAGGTGTTTAGATGGATCGTACGGATGGTGATCAAGCAATGACGAAAGAACCGAACACAACTTTTGAAGCTTCCGCTATGTGTCTTAATCTTACTTAAACTTTGTTCATGGGTTGTATCTAAATACTCAAATAACTTTTAAATGTTCTAATTTGGTCAAGTGTTGACTATGTTTTATGATACTTCTAAAACTTATTTAAATCTAGTATCTTTTGGTATAAATATGTATAAATCTAGTGATTAATTCTAGTTAAATTTAAGGGTGTTACAAGTTGGTAATCAGAGCTCAAGGTTGTCAATAAGTGTTCGGTTCAAGCTTGATCGATCGTCCGGTAAGAATTAACTTGTTTTGTTAACAAATTATGTACTATGTATAAAATGAGAAAAAAAAATGCATGAAAAGAGTGTGTAAGCTCACTCAAAAAAAAAAAAAAAAAAAAAAAAAAAAAAAAAAAAAAAACAAGAAATGCATGAAACGAGAATGATTAAATCAAGTTACGGACTTGATTGAATAGAAACAAGAATGATTAAATCAAGTTACGGACTTGATTGAATAGAAACAAGAATGATTAAATCAAGTCACGGACTTGATTGAATAGAAACAAGAATTATTAAATCAAGTTGCGAACTTGATTGAATTGAAACAAGAATGATTAAATCAAGTTGTGAACTTGATTAAATCAAAACAAGTAAAGCATGTGTTATAAATGGAATGTTTAACAATCTATGTAAACATTTCAGAAATCGAGATGGCTGATGGAGGCAATGATAATGCGGTGCCAAGAGTCACCGAACAAGTGAGGGAAGTGATTGCCGAAGAGGTTGGAAAGGCGATCGAAAATAGTTTGTCGGGCTTTATTGATAAAATCCAAAACACGATTTTATCAATAGTAGAAGATAGAATCAAGAAACTAGAAGATGATTCAAATGTAGCAAAGGAAAAGCGTGGAGGACGAAAGCCTTGTTCATACAAGGAATTCATGGCTTGTAAACCACCAACATATAATGGGGAGGTTGACCCAATAGTGTGCCAACGATGGCTAAGTGACATTGAAGGGGTATTCGAGAGAACCCATTGTGACGAAGAAGACTACGTAGCCTATGGTACGGGTCAACTAAGGAGTCAAGCGAAAGATTGGTGGGATAACAAAAAGAAGGAGATTGGAAGTGAAGCGGCTAAGGCCATGACTTGGGAGGAGTTTAAGACGCCGTTTCTTAAACACCATAGTCCCAAGGCGGTCATAAATAAAATCAAGGAAGAATTCATGCAACTCAGACACAAAGGTGAATCCATAGACAAGATCACGGGGATGTTTATGGACAAGATGAAGTTCTGTGATGATTTGATAACGAATGAAGAGCAAAAGGTCTATTATTATCATAACATGCTAAGCGCGGAGTATAGAGAGTTCATAACCCCTTCAAAGTACGAGACCCTTACCGAGATTGTCAATGCTGCTCGGGAAAGGGAGATCGAATTGAAGAAGAGTATAGAACGGGGTGAACGAAAGGCACAAGATGTGAATCCAAGCCCTGCCAAGAAAGCAAGAACGAATGAATCAGCAAAGAAATCAGATGCTAAAGGTAGTACATCAGGTTGCAAAATTTGTGGGAAAAATCATAAAGGCGAATGTCATTACAAGGATAAGCCTTGTCCCATATGCAAGAAAACGGGACATATGGCTATGTCGTGCCCGGAGAAAGTGACGGTTTGTTACAGTTGTTATCGAACGGGTCACAAAAAGTCGGAATGCCCGGAACTGATTGGAAAGAAAGATGGGCAGGAACCGAAAGGTGAAGCCCCAAAAGCAAAGGCAAGATCTTTTCAATTAACCGCCGCAGAAGCGAAGATTGAACCTGACGTGGTCTCAGGTATATTTGCTGTAAATTCAATTCCCGCACACGTGTTATTTGATACGGGTGCGAATAAATCCTTTGTTTCATATGGGTTTATTCGACATCCTTCATTTGTTCTAACCAAATTACCTGTGCCTTTAGAAGTAGAGATAGGTAATAACAAAAGCTTTATTGTTTGTGATGTATGTGAAAATTGTAAACTGAGCATCGATGATGAAGAATATTTGATAAATCTAATCCCGATGTCGATGGGAGAATTCCAAGTAGTCGTGGGGATGGATTGGCTATCTCGATACCATGCAAAGGTTGTGTGTTTCCGCAAAGAGATAAAACTAAAATCTCCGAGCGGAAAACACGTCACCATTTATGGCGAAAAAGGAGGCAACCCCATAGTATGTTCGATGTTGAAAGCTCACAAGCTCATGAAGCGAGGATGCAAGGCATTTATGATATACGCTAATGAGCCAGAAAAAGAATCACGAAGGATTGGAGATGTACCGGTAGTATGAGATTATGAAGATGTTTTTCCAGAAGATTTACCGGGGATACCGCCTGAACGGGAAGTAGAGTTCGAGATCGAATTGATTCCGGGCGCGAAACCCATAGCAAAAGCCCCGTACCGACTTGCACCGTCGGAACTACAAGAGTTGATGTCCCAAATCCAAGACCTGCTTGACAAGGGATTCATAAGGCCGAGTGTGTCTCCTTGGGGCGCACCGGTATTGTTCGTGAGAAAGAAAGACGGGAGCATGCGTATGTGTATTGATTACCGGGAGTTAAACAAACTCACGGTAAAGAATCGATACCCGCTCCCGAGGATAGATGATTTATTCGACCAACTACAAGGTGCGAAATGGTTTTCCAAAATTGACCTTAGATCGGGGTATCATCAACTAAAGGTCAAAGAAGAAGATGTGCCGAAGACGGCTTTCCGCACGAGATACGGACATTACGAATTCCTCGTGATGTCATTTGGGCTAACAAATGCACCCGCTGCTTTCATGGACCTCATGAACCGGGTTTGCAAGCCAATGTTGGATAAGTCGGTCATCGTGTTTATCGATGATATCTTGGTGTACTCGAGAAGTGAAGCTGAACACGCACACCACTTACAAGAAGTGTTAGAGACACTTAGGCGAGAGAAGTTATATGCAAAATTCTCTAAATGTGCCTTTTGGTTACGAGAGGTTCAATTCTTAGGCCATGTCATAAATGCCGACGGAGTATTGGTGGATCCGTCAAAGATAGAGGCTGTGTCAAAATGGAAACCCCCGAAGAACCCTTCAGAAATTAGAAGCTTTTTGGGGCTTGCAGGGTACTATAGGAGATTCATTCAAGATTTCTCCAAGATTGCGTCGCCGCTAACGAAACTAACCCAAAAGAAAGCAAAGTTTATTTGGGGAATCGATCAAGAAAAAGCATTTCAAACGCTAAAAGAAAAGCTAACTCAAGCTCCGGTACTGACATTGCCGGACGGAGTCGAAGACATGGTGGTCTATTCGGATGCTTCATTATCGGGGCTCGGTTGCGTGTTGATGCAACGGGGCAAGGTAATAGCCTATGCCTCGAGACAATTGAAGATACACGAGAAGAAATACCCCACGCACGATCTCGAATTGGCAGCGGTAGTGTTTGCGTTAAAAATATGGAGGCATTATTTGTATGGGGTAAAGTGCACCATATTCACCGATCACAAGAGCTTGAAATACTTCTTTGATCAGAAGGAGTTAAATATGCGACAAAGGCGATGGCTGGAAACGGTGAAGGACTACGACTGTGAGATGCATTATCACCCCGGAAAAGCAAACGTGGTAGCGGACGCTCTAAGCAGGAAAGCGGACTATGCCCCAATACGAGTGAGGTCGATGCAACTCGTGGTGACCTCGGGTATACTTGAACGTATTCGAGAGGCGCAGTTAGAAGCAGTAAAAGAAGAGAATTGGAAGAAAGAAAGAATAATTGGTCAATTGAAAGATTTGACGGATGGGAATCATGGGTTGAAGACTCGATCCGGAAGGATATGGGTCCCACATACTTGTGGAGTAAAGACGCTTCTACTTAACGAAGCTCATAAATCCCGTTATTCGATTCATCCGGGTGCAACCAAGATGTACAATGATTTGAAACAAAATTATTGGTGGCCCGGAATGAAGAGGGACGTGGCGAAATACGTGGAAAAATGCTTGACATGTTTACAAGTCAAGGCGGAGCACCAGAAACCATACGGCAAACTCCAACCGTTAGAAATTCCGGTTTGGAAATGGGAACATATTACAATGAACCTGTTAACCAAGTTGCCTAAGACGAATCGTGGTTTTGATGCCATATGGGTAGTGGTGGATAGATTGACGAAAAGTGCTCACTTCATTCCGATTCGTGAGACTTATACGTCAGAGAAGATGTCAGAAGTCTATACCAATGAAATCATAGCACGTCATGGAGTGCCGGTGTCCATCGTGTCCGATAGGGATACCCGATTTACCTCGAAATTCTGGCGTGAATTCCAAGAACAAATGGGGACCAAATTGTTCATTAGCACTGTGTACCATCCTCAAACGGATGGACAAAGTGAAAGAACGATACAAATATTGGGAGACATGCTACGGGCGTGTATAATCGACTTTGGAGGCAGTTGGGATGTTCACCTACCGTTAGTCGAGTTTTCTTATAACAACAGTTACCAATCTAGTATTAAAATGGCACCATACGAAATGCTTTACGGTAGGAAGTGTCGAACCCCGGTTTGTTGGGGTGAAGTGGGTCCACGTGAACTTGCCCACCAAGATATAGTACAAGCCACGAACGAAAAGATCGATAAAGTTCGGGTTCACTTGAAAGCGGCTCAAGACAGGCAAAAGGCGTATGTTGATAAAAGGAAAAGGCCAATTGAATTTCAAGTAGGTGACATGGTCATGCTAAAGGTGTCCCCATGGAAAGGCGTTATTAGATTCAGAAAAAGGGGAAAGTTAAGCCCAAGGTTTATCGGGCCATTTAAAATTATCGGGAGAGCTGGCAAGGTAGCTTACCGTCTTGAATTACCGGAGGAGCTAAGTGGGATCCATGGCACGTTTCACGTATCGCAATTAAGAAAGTGCCTAGCAGACGAAACGACCTATATCCATTACGATGATATTGAAGTGGATAATAGTCTAAATTATGCGGTAAGACCGGTTGAAATTTTAGACAGAAAGGTCAAGCGTTTACGAAATAAACAAATTGATCAAGTCAAAGTCAAATGGGAGCATAGAAAAGGCTCTGACACCACGTGGGAGACCGAGGAAGAGATGCGTCGGCTTTATCCTACTTTATTTGGTACGTAATTCGGTTTCGGGGACGAAACCCTTTTAAGGGGGGTGGACTTGTAACACCCCGAAAATATAAATACTGATATCAGGAAATTAAGGATTTCATAAACAAGAATTGACCATCTAAGAAATTTTAACCTAGTTAAAATTACAAGGCTAGAACTAACTAACACTAAGTTAAAAGCACTAGTAATTAAAGCTAGATGATAAGTGAAGGACTAAACTTGCCTAAGAATGAAAGATAAATGCTGGATTTTAACAAAATCAAACCAAACACACAACAACTTGTGTGTCTGGTCGATCAGGAGAAAGGGGGGGCGACATGGGTGTTCTCCAAACCCTAGCTCCACATGAAAATCTGCAAAATTGAAGCCTCAAATCCGTTCCAAATCAGATTCTAAACACAAATTAGTAATCACCTTGTTGTAAGGATCAAAAGGTATGTAAAATTTTGGTACTTTGATCCATCATGAATTCTAGGTTAAATGTGAAAAACTGAAATCTAGCCTAGTTACGACATGCATGAATGAATGTTGAAATAATATGATGTTTAGAATCAAACCCTAGGTGATTCCTTGTGAAAACTTTGCATCTTAGTTGTAAAGTTTGGGGTTTACATGTTAGGAGGCTATGAGCTTGAAGAATACTAGAATTATGATTATTGTTATAGTGAAATCTGAATTTGTTAAAGTAAATTCAGAAATATAGATGTCAAGTTGTATGTAAAATTTATAAATTTGGCAAAAATAGATGTTAATTACAAATCATGAACTTGGTGATAAATATAGAAGGATCTGACCCGTTAGGTGTTTGTTGAAATGCCTAAGAGAGGATTTAAATGATAAAAATATGATGAGAATGCAGATTTGATCATGTTTCACAATGATATGAATATGGTCATGAAAAGAGTTCTAAACAAGTTGTAAAACTAAATTTCTAGGCAAAGAGTCCGGATCATCAAGCGGACAAGCCGGAGGAAATTCACGAGGGAAAGGCGTGCTTTAGAGGTACGAAATTATCGTTTCGTTACATTATGTATTATTTGATAGATTTATGTTGTAGTTTGAAAACATGGTAAGCAAGATGAATCAATATATCACGGAAGTGACTTTTCGTCTTAATCTAGTGAGACGGGTCAAAACAATTGTTAGAAATTGAGGTTTGAATTACATTGTTTGATGATTAACTCTTGGTGTCTAAACGGGTCGAACAATCTAACAAGGCATGATTAATACTTCGGATTTTGATTGAAAGATCTTTAATGATTGGTTAATATATATCATTTAAGTAATATGAGGTTTTAATGTTTCGGTATCATAGATGAACTGAAATTCGAGAGTTAGAATCTTGGTGTGAAAATCAAAACAAAGCAAAACTTGAAACTCCAGGTACTACCGTAAATTACGGTAGTACCGTAATTTACGGTGGATGAAAATTGTTTACGGTGGAAACCACCTGATTTACGGTGGTCATATGCCTTCAAAACTCACCGTAAATTACGGTAACACCGTAATTTACGGTGAACCCAGAAAATTTCAATTTGTTTTATTTTAAGTTGATGATGGGACTATATGTTTAAATATTACGTACAAAAGTCAAAACTAATATTTTTAACGGTTTTGATTCTAGGTGTTTAGATGGATCGTACGGACGGTGATCAAGCAATGACGAAAGAACCGAACACAACTTTTGAAGCTTCCGCTATGTGTCTTAATCTTACTTAAACTTTGTTCATGGGTTGTATCTAAATACTCAAATAACTTTTAAATGTTCTAATTTGGTCAAGTGTTGACTATGTTTTATGATACTTCTAAAACTTATGTAAATCTAGTATCTTTTGGTATAAATATGTATAAATCTAGTGATTAATTCTAGTTAAATTTAAGGGTGTTACAAAGTTTCTCCACTGAGGTGAATCCGCCACATGTCTCCATCATCCTTACGCTCTTCGGAATGCCAACACAACAACTTTGACTCTTTAGGATTAGCAAATAAACGCTTTAATCTCGATATAATAGGGAAATACCATAATAATTTAGCTGGAGGCCCGTTTTTCGTCACATCGTCGTCATAATCATTAGTTTCATTTTTACGTTTGTACCTCGATTCACCGCATGTAACACACGTATGAGCTTTCTCGTACTGATTTCTATACAACATACAATCATTGGGACATGCATGTATTGTTTCTACCTCTAATTCCATTGGACACATCAATTTCTTAGCTTGGTACACAGATATGGGTAGCTCGTTGTCTGTGGGTAGCATATCGTGCAATAACTCCAATAGACATGTAAAACTCTTATCGCTCCAAGTGTAGTTTGTCTTTAAGTTAAAGAGTTTTAACACAACGCTAAGCTTAGAAAATTTTGTACAACCAACATATAACGGTTTTTCTTCGTCGACAAATAATTGTTGTAGTTTTTCTAGATCACTGTCATCAGCATTAGCTTCCAAATCATTGCGCATGTCATTTAAATTATCATTGACCTCGTTTATATTATCATAGCCCTCGTTTAAATTATCACTGTCATCTCTAATATGCGAAGCGTTGTTCTCATCATTATAATTAGAGCCTAAATTTATTGAGGTTGTGCTACGATTAGCAAGTGACTCCCCGTGTTTTGACCAACAAGTATAATTAAACATAAATCCATTTTTTAACAAATGATACTCGATGTCTCGTATATCCTTGAAGTCGGTAAAATTTTTACATTCCATACAAGGACACGGAACAAGTTTGTTTCCTTTTTTCACACGATCCTCTTGAGCAATCTTAAGAAAAAGTTTCATGTTGGTCACAAATCTTGGGACAGTACGTCTAATTTCATACATCCAATAGTTATGATCCATCTGAAATGCATAACCAAACAAAAAAAGTAGATTTGAATTGAAATATTAAGTATGATGTGGATGAATCAACGGAAATTAATATACAAGTTTTGTCCTTTATTTTTGTATCAAATTTCAGACGGTGTCCTTTAACGCAAAACTTGACGAGTTTTGTACTTAATGTTTCAAAATCTTGCACAACGTGTCCTTTGAGCCTAACTCAGTTAATTTTTCTTGTTAAGTCTGGTCACACAAGTGTATCTTAGTCTTTTTACTTATTTAGTTAAAGTATTATAATAAATAAAAAAACCAAAATTAAAAAAGTTAATTATATTATAACACATTTATATTTAAAAGGTTAATTATATTATAACATTTATATGTCTCAGACTCTCTCACTCTCAGCTAGCTAGCTAGCCTCACCCACAGGCCACAACCACCAACCCAACACCTCCCACCACCACACCCGCTATTGCAACCACCTGTAACAACCAAACTATCACCGTCCACCGCCAATGAAACCCCACCAAAACCCTAACCACATCTTCAACTTTCCGCCGCATATGGTTAGATCTGATCGGATTTCATGCCAGTTGCAGGCTTTGAAACGAGAAGGATGGTCAGATATGAGATATCACAGTTCTTATCCTGATTGTATAAATCTAATGCTTCACTGAGTTGATGCCTATCGGCTACGGAGATAGCGTTTCAGCAACGTCAATGGGTGTTGATGTCTTCCTCCGCGGTGACGGAGGTGATGTTGTGAAGAAGAATAACAGTGATGGGTGGCGATTAGGTAAGAGATTTTGTTTTTGTTAGGGTTTCTTCTATATCTGCAGATTAGGTCAGAATTTAGAGATTTGGGGGATTTCTTTCAATGACGGGTACAATGGATTAGCATAGACTTTAGAGATCCTGAAAGTGATTTTGTTGAACGGTTGTGTTTTAGGGTTGTTTAGGTGAGATGTAGGAAAGTGAACGTGAAGATGTTAGAATCTGGATTTTGTTGCAGGTTTGAATGCGAAGGTAATACTAGGGTTTTGCCTTCGATTTGTTCGTCATTTTCCCATGCATTGATTGTGTTGTTATTGGCATGATTATTACGACAAAACTCTTGATTGGAGATGAATTGATTGTCGTTTCTCTTGATTGATGTTGTACAAATGATTAGATGCTCTGGTGCTGGATTAACATAGGTGCACAGTGCACTGTTGCTAGAGATGGCAGGAATGAGTTGTGTTTTGGGCCGTTATTTTCATCGGCTAATTGTAAGCTATAATTGTAAGCTATAATTGTAAGCTACCCTGGTGCTAAGATTCACGTCGTCTTTTATATTTGGAAAGAATCAATCTATTATTTAAGCATTCTCCTTACAGTCTCTGGTGGAACAATTTTAATTGAGCCTATAGCCATGTAGGATATGTGTATCGTTAGAAAAAGAGTTGTTACTGTTGTCATTTGTCAAGGTACTGATACAATGGGGTGGGCGGACACCAGATCTCAGCCCTCGGAGATATGGGAACATTAAAGAATGTCTTTAAGGCATCTCACTACAAAGCTAAATTTGGCAAGAATTCGTCTCATGTTTAAATGTTCTTCTACAGTGTAGCGTTAGAAAAATATTTATTCATAACTGTAGTTGATATTCTTTTAGAAGCATTAGGAATGAAGTACTACAAACAATTGAATAATGTATGCACAGATAAAAAATTTGTGCTTGTTATTTGATAGATTGTGAATGGAAGGAGTGTATAGCTGAAGGCATTTATTTTGTACTTCAATGTTAATTGCAGTATTCACATATATGTATAATCATGTGTGCATATGAATTATCAATTCATATTCTTAGACTGAAGCTGTTATTTGTTAATAAGTGTTACCAGATGAAATTTTAGTTCATGCCTGTGTTTGAGTTGGTTCAAGATAAATACAAGTGCATTTACTGTTTATAATAGTTGAGGCTGGTCAAGTGCATTATATGATTGTGTAGGCCGTAGGGTTAAATTGAGATTTGTATTATCAAAGCTGACTTTTTTCGGTATAATGATTTGGTGCAGCATAGGGTAAGATTAGGGAAGTTCAAGAGAGATCCGGATTCAATAGCAAGAGAGGGAGAGAACTTGCAGGCTATCTGGAGCCCTGATACTAAATTAATCGCTGTTATTGTAAGTAAGAAATTGGCAAACCTCTGCATTGTTTGATTTTGATTCACGTGTGGAGTAATGTAAGTTTTATAAGTTTGCCTATTCAATCCATCTTATCAGTAGCCATTTGCAGCATTGTTTGATTTTGATTCACAAACTATTTCCGGATCAGTTTCATAAAAAGAGGCTTATTCAATCCATCTTATCGGTAGCCATTTGCAGCATTTGGCGTGCGAGAAACAATTTGGTTTTCTTGAAAGAGCCTGTTAGAATTGAGAAGATCTCAGGGGAGATCAAGACTCTTAGTTTTATTTAGATTAAAAAGTAGGTGTAAGGGCTTAGCAATTGATTGGAATAAGTGGAAAACTTTCTGTTTGTAATTGTATTTTGGTTTCCTTGGCTTTGTATTGTGTTTGTGGTTGCTACCAGCCAGTTGCTTGCTAGCTTGGTTTAATAAATGTTGCAGTTTAAAAAAAAAGTAATCCACTGGAGTTCAACTTTGTGATTATTCCTATTTTGGGCGTTCAATGTCTTCTGATCCATGATGCTATATTTATTATTTTGGGCATTCCATATGTATTTCTGGGCAGTTCCAAAACAGCCCAAGTAAACAAGACTAATTTTTCCAGGACATTTGTATGGGCGATCAAAAAACCGCCAAAACATCTATTTCCACCGCACAATTAAACAAGTTTTCTAGTAGTGGATTGTTTTAAAAATACCAACATTTTCCTTTTAACTCCAACTGTAGTGAAGCTTTTACGAAACACAATTTTAGGCGAAACAAGAAAAAAAACTATATATGTGTAACAATAATAGAATACATAAACCACTTAAATTAGTGATTTCATTAAATAATAAATTAAATTAAATAATAAATTAAAAAAAGTATTATCATAAGTATTATCATAAGTGTTGTGTTACCTTGAAGTGTGAAGATCCACAATGAAGGAAACTATGATTGAACAACTTGAATAGGTGTGGTTTTAATGAAGAATGAACTTTAACTTGAATTAATTTGGCTTAAACTTGCTGAGAATATTTAGAATTTGCAATACAATCTTCTATTCTTATAGAATAAATAATGATAGAATTTTTTTTTTGTTTAAATTTTAAAAGTATTATCTTTGTTTTTGCTTAAAGATAAAAGGATTAGTATGATTTTTTGTTTAACGTTAAAAGGATTAGTATGATTATAATATTTCAAAATAATTTTCATATATTAAATCGTTGAAAACCCGTTGCAATAGCTTGGAAAGTTTTGGTTTTAGTGGCTAGGTAAGAAACTTTAAATAATTTAATTACTATTTTAAGTTATGAAGGGCATTATAAGTTTGACTTTAATTTTGTATAATTGTTGTTAAAGAAACCGTCATTTGTTTATTATATAAAAATAATTAAAATTGGTAATTTATTTAGCTAACTATGCTTCTAAATGATAAGCTTTAATGAGAAATGGTTTCACAATTTGATAACATCTATTACAAGTGAAAATATAAAAATAGTGACATTTGTTTATTGTATAAAAAAACTGTTAATATATGTTAGGCCTAATATGACGGTTTACATAATAATAATATATAAAATTTTAATAATAAAATGAGAAATATATGACGCTTCCATATAATAAAATAGGCCTAATATGACGGTTTAATATATTAGGTCTAATATGACGGTTTGATTGAGATTTCATAAATCCAAATCTCAAATATGACGGTTTCATTATCAAAATAAGACGGTCTAATAAAATAGGTTTAATTCCAAATCTCAAATATTGAATGGGCTCATATTTAAAGGACTCGTATAGAGCAAAATATTATTACATAAACTCATACCTTTTCTCCCATGGCTTTTCTTGAATACTTGGCCTTTCTCTTTATTGTTTATTATATGTATACATAAAAAACAAAGAGCGTTTGTCCCTACAAACTGGCCAATTCTTGGTATGATGCCGGGGATTCTTGTAAACGCTCACCGACTCCATGATTACACTACCGAAATTCTGATACAATGTGGCGGTACAATCATGTTCAAAGGCCCTTGGTTTGCCAACATGGACACACTACTTACCACCGATCCTTTAGACATCCACCACATTCTAAGCAAAAACTTTAGAAATTATCCCAAAGGTGACAAACTTCATAAGATCTTTGATGTCCTAGGAGATGGAATTCTCAATTCCGACGGTGAGTTATGGGAGATCAACCACAAGGTCATTTTTTCTATACTCAAGCATCCCGGATTTCAAAGTAAGATGGAAACAATTATATGGAACAAAGTGGAAAATGGACTTCTGCCTATACTTGAATCTATTTGTCGAAGTGGCACTGAGATTGATTTGCAAGATATATTTCAAAGGTTTGCGTTTGATACGGTATGCATGTTACTCTTTGATAACGACCCAGAAAGCTTATCTCTTGATTTTCCTTACATCCCATATTCAAAAGCCTTCACTGATGGTGAAGAGGCTATTTTGCTTAGGCATGTTACACCCCCTTTCCTTTGGAAATTGCAACAAATGCTTAGAGTGGGGAAAGAGAAGAAGTTGAGCGATGCATGGAAAAACCTTGATCAATTCATATACAGATGCTTAGCTCAAAAACAAAAGGAGTACAATAACATGAACCATGAGGCTGAAAACTTCATATTTTTCACAGCTATCATGAGAGAGCTTAGAGATCATAGTGACGTTGATCCCACAAAATTTCTAAGAGACACCTTTGTTAATCTCATGGCTGCAGGAAAAGATACCATCAGCAGCTCTCTATAATTGGTTCTTTTATTTTCTAGCCAGAAACCCAACTTTAGAAGAAAAGATTCTAGAAGAGATCCATACACATTTGGAGGTCAATGCGCGTAAAAGATGGAACACGAAAGAGTTAGACGAAATGGTTTATCTTCATGGAGCTTTATGTGAAACCTTAAGGTTATATCCCCCTGTCCCTTTCAACCAGAAATCTCCTTTGCAACCGGATATCCTTCCAAGTGGCCACAAAGTTGATAAAAACACCAATGTTATTCTCTCCTTTTATTCTATGGCAAGGATGGAATCAATATGGGGGAAGGATTGCATGCAGTTTAATCCCAAAAGATGGATTTCCGATAGCGGAGGAATCAAACATGAGCCATCATACAAGTTTGCGACATTTAGTGCTGGACCAAGAACTTGTTTAGGCAAGAATATGGCTTTGTCTCAGATGAAGATAGTGTTAACCACGATCATTCATCGTTACCATATACAGCTAGTGGAATGCCATCCTGTGCTTCCAGCAGATTCTATGATACTTCAGATGAAGCATGGTCTCAAGGTTATATTGAATAGAATAGATGAATTTAACTAAAACTTAATATATCATAACAACAATGTATACTACCTTTTAAAGTGAAAAAAAAAAATAAGGTGGTCTGATTCCAAAAGAATATGATAACATCTATGTGTAATAAATTTGGAAGTAATGGATGATGATTTTTAAGACATCATAGTAGCCGCTAGATGTACACATATTGTAGCACGTCGTTTAGAAAAATGTTGTTTTATATTGATAGGATCCTATGTAAATAAAATATTTACCAACATATGGGAGCAATATTCTCAAGTATTCAAAACAAAATTTACAGAGTAAACATGTATCATGTATGTTTCTCAATGTTACTTATTACCAGTGTTGTAAAAATTGTGACTAGGCGGCGACTAGTCGGCGATTAATCGCTAGTCGCCCAGTAACCGAGTAATTTTTCGTTAATCAGTGCATTAATCGCTAGTCGGCCTAGTCGGACCTAGTCGGCAGGCCAAAAATCGGCGATTCCGGCCAGATTCTGGCAAAGAACATGTTTATTCCGGCCAGTTTCCAACCAATCCATGTGAATTCGAACAATTAATCTTGTATACTTAAAAAATGAATTGAGTTAGAGTTAAAACCTAGCTACTTAAAATATTTACCTATATAAATGTGAATATGTATACATGAAACTGAAAATTATATATAAAAACCTGATCCGATTAATCTCGAGTAGTCGCTAGTCCCCACCTCCCCGGCCGATTAGCGAACTAGCGAGTTCTCCAACCTTGCTTATTACTACAAAAACTCAGGTATTAGTACAAATAAAGAAAGAAATTCAATCATATATCTATATGATGGTGAAGCATATGTCCACCTTCTTAAAATATAAAAGACATTGTCATTCATAAGGGTCGTTCCAACGTTTTTGAAGGCCCTAAGCGAAATACAATTTCGGGGCCCTTTTCGGAATCTCATTGTTATTAAACCTCCTTTTATTCGTGATTCCTTGCTAAGATAACACGCGCTAAAATGTGGTTGCAGTCGAATTCCATTGTTATTGTACAAAAAACCAACATTTGTTTTGAATTACTTTCAGTGACCATAAGTTCCATGGGCTTTTCAAATCTTATATTGAAATTGAGAAACCCTACTGAAATGAAATTTTAAACTTGGCTTGTGTGTATATATTCGTTTTGTTTCTTCTAAACAAACAAACTTATAACATAATGAATAAATGTATATGAAAGAATAAGTTTCCATGGAAACCCCATGGTGCAGGGAAAATATGAAATGATTACAAAAACCTGAGCAAATTAGGCAAAATGAACATACGGCAAGAGAAAAATCAAGAAGCAAAATCAACTAATTATAACTTATAGAAAAACCAGTGAACCATTAACTTTATAAGATAATAAAAATCAAAATAACCAGAAAAATAAGCAAAGATAAACACGACTACCTTCAGGAGATTACAGAACAAAGAACAGAAAACTGATCGATGAGTAATTGTAGAAGGTAGAAGAGATGAAGTGATCGTCGAAATTTTTACAAAAAACATTGAACCAATCTATGGACTGATGGATTAAATATTTAGATTATAGAAGCAAAGCGATTAACGTCATGAACTTGTTCGAACGGATTGATGAACATAGAAGTCAATGGCGACCGAATAAAAGGGCAATTAATAAGATTGAGATAAGCACCGATTTCTCCATCTATTTGCAGATTTTCCATTTCATTGATCAAGATTCAAGAGAGGACGCCTCGATTTTGCAAATTTTTTCCTTGAAACTCGAATCACCTTTGAGCCTATTTTTTTTTTCAATCTAATACCACTAAAATTAACCGTGCTACTGCATGACCATATTTCTAGTATGCCCTATTTATTTGAGTTCCCTTTAGTGCATTGGCCCAATATCAAACAACCCAAGCCCAATTTTATGTATAAAAAAGATTGTTAATATGAAGGCCCTTAAAAAGTGGAGACCCTAAGCGATTGCTTAGGTCCATTAGCCTGTTGGGTCGGCCCTGTCATTCATTACTCATACCTTCTTCAAATAGAAGCCGACATTGTCATATTAATTTATTTTAAAATCAGGAAGGCCCACACTGTCATATTAATCATATATATCTATATGATTAGGGCTGCATTTGGCTAGCCTTGTCCACCTTCTATAAGGGAGTCAGTACGAGGTTGTTATCGCCAATGCAAATGGTGATGGGTGGTGCAATGTGGCAGCTTAAGTGACCAAGAACTCATTGCCATTAGGATTGGCTATGGGTCAGAGCATAGTCACCTAATTCGTGGTTCGCTCCGGTTCGGGTACGCGGTTTGGGTTCGCAATTCGCTAGTTGGGGCGAATTCGGTTCAGAGGGGGTAGGTTCATTTCGGTACGATCCAGTACGATTCGGTTCGGTATACTATTACGTCCAGTTCGGTATACACAAATTAAAGCAAAAATTACGAATTTCATAAATCCAAATGATCAAAACATATTATTCATATTAGCAAATAGAAAACAAAAACATAAAGTTTTAAAATCCTAATCTAGACGTGCCCTTTTTCCTTTCGCGTTATCAACGTCTTCTTCATCAAGATTTTCCCAAACTATTTCTTCCAAATGAGCACTTGAACCTTCAATATACGTACTTTCCGGGTTCATATCTGACTTTGGGGAGGGGGGGGGGGGGGGGGGATTTATACGATTCTGAAAAACGACTCTGAAGCCTAATGTTAGAGTGAATAAAAACTTGTTTATCCGCTCTATTGCAATTTAAACAATTTCTCTTGACATTATGGATGTAGGAGTATGTACTCCAGTTTCTCTCCGCCGAAGAGCTACTAATCGGTTGAAAAAGCACTTTTTTTGCCACC
Source organism: Helianthus tuberosus (assembly GCA_030545235.1). Classification (NCBI taxonomy): domain Eukaryota; kingdom Viridiplantae; phylum Streptophyta; class Magnoliopsida; order Asterales; family Asteraceae; genus Helianthus; species Helianthus tuberosus. The sequence goes on from CM060396.1 coordinate 31,855,367, forward strand.
TCCGCCAATTCGGGTGTCTCCGACCCATATGTACCCCACCATCAATTGCATCCATTGTCACGGCATCAGCTTGTGCTGCGGTCCTCGAATAAATACCTTTTTTCATATGAAACGTTGCAAATTGTGCCCGCAACATACTTTCTTCCTCTTCATTTTCCGCAATTCTTTTAAACGCTTTTGTAACACCATTTGTAAACACCACGTCTTGGTTCGGAGCTTTTCTTTCAATGTCACCGGGTGCCAACTTTTGTAGATGATGTTTATCGTAAAACCTTGGATTCAAAGCATGCCCAAAACAATGAAGTGGGATTGACATTTTATCCCACCTAGCCAAAACAATCTGATTAATTTAATCAAAATAACATGCATATTTGTTATCCTTTGTAACATCTTTTATTTCTCCTTCCATGTTGTCCATCTTTTCATAGATTTCACCCATTTTAGGACCTTCATCACTTCAAAAGTAGAACCGAACATCTTTTAATGTCAGCTTTTTTCCATCAACCCCAAAAAAATGGTAATGAACTCTTGTGTACGTGCTCGTAAACGTGCACTTACAGTGATTGCAAACCCATGTTTTACTGCCGCCAGGATTCTTGCTCTTCCCTGAACGATTCGAAACCACATAAAGATTATTTCCTACATTTAAGGAACCAAAACAACAATGCTGTTATACAAAGACTGTACTGTATATTATAGACTTTCCGGAAACAGATTGTAGCATTAGAAAAACAATGTACATATATTAAAAAAGTGATAATATTAAAGTGAACTACTTGTAGCAATTGCAAATGAAGTTACTTAAGTGTTTATCAGGCCAATAGAGTACCGGCTGAAACTAGCTTGAAGCTGAAGATATTCACTCCCACTGTCTCACATTTATACATATATTTATATACATTAATGTATATAAAAATAAAAATAAGGGAGATGATTCCAAAATTCTTTAACAACCATCATTCACAACAGCCTCATTAGTGTGCTACTTACTGACATCAACGTCACCCATTTTATACGAGTAATAGGTCATTCATATGAAGACGTCCTAATGTAATACACATAATGAAATCAAGTCACACTTACATTATTTGAAAGTAAGTTAAAAGTTCGTTTACAGTGTATAATACTATAAAGATTATATTCTACATTTAAAAACAAAGCTGTAAGCCTGTAAATGTAAAAACAATTATACAATAATACATATAAAAACAATTACAATCTTTATATAACAGTCTATGTAAAACAAAGTTGTAGTAATTCATGAATCATGATAAGCAACTTTAACATATAACAACAACTAGCAGCAATGCGACATGTACTATATTAACTGTAAAAACATATACATTCTTTGTTATACACAATTTCCTGTTAACATGAACTAATGATCATGAAAAAAGAGAACGTGGACAAGATTCTTACCAACACCCGTGTAGGTATTTCACCAAGGAGCGGCTTCGTTGGATCATTAGTGACTACTGATATTTCTTCGCTTTATTTTTTGATTGACTTCCATTAGTTACTGCTGATCTTTCCTGAACCTCATCATCAACGTTAATAGAATCTTGTGTCTCACTTACATGTGTCTCCTCTTGATCATTACCATGGTAAGTCTTTTTCTTACTAAAAGACATTGAACTTTGAAGTATTAGATACGGATTTGAATATGTGTAATTGAAGGTGTGAGATTGAAGATGAAATAAGCAAGTATATATAATTGATTCTGGGTTTTGGTAATTGATATGAATTGTGGACACGATGATACGTAATCTAGGTTTTTTCCCCGCTTTTCACAGTCCCGCTGTCACAACCCCCGACCCCACCCTGGGCGGGAGCCGTGAGCAGATTCGGCAGTGGTACCAGTGTTTATTAAAGATTTCACAGCGGAAAACTCATCAGGACTGGTGTCAAGAAAAATATCAGAGTTTCAAAACACCAAAGTGTTCATTTCATAAACTATGGGGTAAAACCCGTATTTATATAAATATTTTTCACGGAGATAAACCCTTGATTATAAAACACGTTTTATTCAGTGTTTACATAGCCACTTATTTAAGCTTGAGTGCCTCATAGCACTTTTCTTCTCTTCATAGTAAATCACCTGAAACGCGTTTTAAAAACATTTTGTCAACGGAAAATACTGGTGAGTTCATTCAGTTGTACAAAATACATTGTTATAATTACAATATTAAGAGTTTTTAAATTTGTTTATATCTTACAATTACCCAACAATATTTGTCACTCGGCAATTCCAGTGAGTGTGGTCATATCACTGTTAGTCTTGTTCCTAACTAGTGAAGATTATCAAGTAGTGTATACAAAACCCAACATACTGGCAGTAATTTCAGTAAGAATACAAAGACTTAATCACTGTAAATACAACTAGAAAACATTTAGGGTTTTGAAAGAATTTTGATAAAAGAGAATGACTCACATTGCAGATTTAGAGTTTCAGTACTAGCCTTCTGGTTTAAACGCTTGGTTTCCTAATTAAACACACAATGCACACGTATTAGTGTAACTCAATTCAACTTTAACGATAATCACGAGATGAAAACCCACAACATGATAACAATGTATAGTCTTTTTCAAGCAACACTTAAACATCCGTTGGATTGGTTTCAATAGATAGGATAAGGTATCGTACCAGTGATTCGAGTTAGCATGCTGATTACGGGCGGAGGTTTAGCACTCGAGTATAATAGTAGCGATTCAGAGAGAAAGAAAAGAAGTTTGAGCAAGTTGAAATGCTCAGTTTATGTCCAATTTATAGCTGAAAAACAATCTCGTCGCGTCACACAACCAAATTCGCATTACCCCTTCGCGTAGCGCGAATGGTCTAGTTAGGGCTTAGGTGTTCTGAGTCACCATGTAGGCATGACACGTGGCTGCCACGTGGTACCATGTGTTAGCTGGTGGTCAAAGAAGTGTCACGTCACGCGACTGCATACCACTTCCACCATCGCGTAGCGCAATGGGGCCTAAGTCAAGGTTCCTTCATTTTTTTTTCATGCTGGTTCTCATCATGCGCGTTTGGGGTTTCAGTTAAGATTCGTTTATGGTCTTTTCGAGGGTTGTTACATCCTCCCCACCTTGTTTTAAATCTCGTCCTCGAGATTCACTAAAACAAGTAGGGGTACCTTCGCTTCATTTCTGACTCTAGTTCCCATGTGTATTCCGGTCCTCTTTTCGAATCCCACTTCACTTTGACCAGAACTAACCTCTCGTGCTTTCGATTCTTAATCTTTCTATCTTCAATTTGTAGAGGTTTCTCAACAAACTTCAATTTCTTATTTACCTCTATGTCTTAAAGAGGTACTATCAGTGATTCATCAGCTAAACATTTCTTTAGGTTACATACATGATATATGTCATGTACACCTGCCATTTCTTCGGGTAATTGTAGCTGATAAGCTACTGGTCCAATTCTCTTGATAACTTTAAATGGTCCGACATACCTAGGAATTAATTTTCCTTTCTTACCGAATCGGACTACTCCTTTCCAAGGAGAAACTTTTAATAATACTTTGTCTCCAACTTGAAATTCTAGTGGTTTACGTCGACTATCTGCATAACTCTTTTGACGATCTCGTGTTGTTTTCAATCTTGCCTTGATTTGAATTATCTTATCAGTTGTTTCTTGCACAATCTCGGGACCTGATAATTGAGTTTCTCCTATTTCTGCCCAACATACTGGAGTTCGGCACTTTCGTCCATAAAGTGCTTAAAATGGGCCATCATTAATGCTTGTATGATAACTATTGTTATATGAGAATTCTATTAATGGTAAGTGATCGTCCCAACTTCCTCCAAAATCTATTACACATACCCTTAGCATGTCTTCTAATGTTTGGATTGTCCTTTCACTTTGTCCATCTGTTTGAGAGTGATAAGTTGTACTTAATTTTAATCGTGTTCCCATTGCTTTTTGGATACTTTTCCAAAAATGAGAAGTGAAACGACTATCTTTATCGGACACAATGGATAATGGAATTCCATGTAATGAAACTATCTCATTTACATATAGCTTAACTAGTCTTTCCATACTAAAGGTTTCCTTCATGGGTAGAAAATGAGCTGACTTGGTTAGTAGATCCACAATCATCCAGATTGTGTCGTTACCTTTTCTTGTTTTGGGTAATTTAGTAACAAAATCCATTGTTATCAATTCCTATTTCCATACCGGCATTTCTAGTTGTTGAAGTAAACCTGAAGGTATCTGATGTTCAACTTTAACTTGTGAACAAGTTAGACACTTAGAAACGTAACTAATTATATCCCTTTTCATTCCTATCCACCAAAAATTATTCCTCAGATCTTGATACATCTTGTCACTACCAAGATGCATCGTATACCTAGACTTATGAGCTTACTCTAAAATTATTTCTCATAGGTTTCCTTGGATAGGTACCCAAATTCTTTTCTTATGGAATCCCCAAATTCCATTAGTTCCTTTCTTTAATTCTTTTATTCCTCCTTTTAATCCTTCAGCATCATCCTTGATTGCTATTTCCTGGGTACCTTTTAGTTGTTCCATTAAATCTATCTGTAGATTTAATCTGAGAGCACGTACACGCTTCGGCTTCTCATGGTATTTACGACTTAAGGCACCAGCTACTACATTAGCTTTACCCCTCGTGATATTGAATATCACAGTCGTAGTCACTTAAAATCTCCATCTATCATCTTTGCCTCATGTTCAATTCTTTTTTACCCAAAAAATATATCTTAAGCTTTTATGATCTATAAAGATGGTAAACTTACTACCATACAAATAATGTCTCTAAAATTTAAGGGCAAAAATTATCGCTCCTAGCTCTAAATCATGAGTTGTATAATTTTCTTCGTGCCTCTTCAGATTCCTTGATGCGTAAGCAATCACCTTCTCATATTGCATCAAAACGCATCCTAATCCTAATCTGGAGGCATCACAAAAGACTACAAAATCCTCAGTTCCTTTTGGTAATGCAAGTATTGGTGCATTTGTTAACTTTTGCTTCAAGGTTGTAAAGGCTTCTTCTCGCTTGGGTCCACATTCAAACTTAACCGACTTACACGTTAACTTGGTTCACAAAACGACTATCCTTAAAAAGTCTTGTGTTGGTGCACTAGTGTCTGTTAACTTCGTCTTAATCGAGTCTTATGTCTAGATAGGATAAACGAGCACACAACAGAGTTGAAATTAGGGTTAGAATATGTTAATGTAGGTAATTTCGCATGAAAGTGACACGGATCAGTTCAAGCGAAATCAACATATGTAATTCCGCTTGAAATGAGTTGTGACATCTTCAAGCGAAATCACCTCAAGTATATATAGGTGTGTGCTGTGTTCATTTGGATCGGAATTAGGTCATACATTCTGAGTCGAGGTGCTGTCCAATTGTCATCAGAATTGTAAAAAGCTCAGGAAATCAGTAATAGATAAAGATTAGAAAGAAATAAGCTGTATTGACATCATTTACATTGATTCCACCTTTGTTTTTTATGATGAACTACTCAGATTGACTCGTTAGGGTCACACGACGATCCAACAAGTGGTATCAGAGCTTAGGACGAGGAGTTCATACCAATTCAGCTTGATATCATCGGATTCTATCACTTCTACTCATTCTTTTCTGATTTGAACAAAATTTAATGGTTGAAATGGCTTAAACTCACATATATCAAGTGAAACATAGTTTTAACTAATCCGTGAAAGTATTGGACCTTAATTCGACTTAAATCTGATAAAAACTTGTAATTTCGCTTGAAAATCTGTTCGAATATGCTGACATCATCCTAATTCCGCTTGAACTAGTGCGTGTGATTTCAAGCGAAATTAGCTATTCCACTTGAAGTTCTGTCTAATTCCGCTTGAAAGTTCAAGCGAAATAAGTGATTTCGCTTCAGAGTTGCTATTCCGCTTGAAAAGCAATTCTGTTTGAAAAGCTGATTTCACTTGAACAGCTGATTCCGTTTGAAACTGATTTTCAAAATTTAAATTTTTTTTAATTGTTTGTTGATTGTTTCAGGTACGTAAAAATGGATGATTTCATGAATCATTTCTGTGATATTTTTTCTTTTACTGGTGGTTCAGGAGATGGCACTTCAGATAACACAAATGAAACTACAGCAACACCGAGTGCAAAGAAGACTATTTCTGATGCATTAAGTGTTGAGAGGGCTTATGGGACGTACAACAAACCTCCAAAACTGATGGCTATTGAAGATTACAATAGGTGGGCTACAAGGTTTGATGAGTGGCTTCAAGCTTTTGCATATCAAAGCAGGAAAAGTTTAAAGAATGGTTACGTTAGAGGAGGACGATTTGGTGAAAGTTTGACAGATACTGATGAGATTGAAAGATATGTTGCTGAACAAAAGTGCATCACGTTGATTCATCAGTCTGTGAGAGATGATATAATTTCGTTGATTGAATATGAAAATTCAAAAGATCTTTGGGAGAAACTGAGGGTAAAATGTGTAGGTAGTGCTGAGATAGTAAAAAACAAAAAGAAACTGTTAAGAAAAGAGTTTGATTTATTTGGTTGTTTAAAGAACGAGTCTGTTTCCAAGATGATTGAGAGATTCGGACATCTAAAATTGGAGCTGGCAAGACACAAAATTGTATATACTCAAGAAGAGTTGGTTGACAAACTATTCGACTCGCTGCCGAATGAACAAGATTGACAGTACTTTGCATTAATGCTAAAGAATACAATCAAGTCTGAAGAGTTGACAGTGGATCTGCTTATCGAAAGACTGGAGAGTCACGAGTTGGAGATTAAGAAATCTAGCAAAGTCAACAATTCATCTTATCAGCAGAATGTGGAGTTGTACTACAGAGGAAATCTACCAAAGGCTGGTTCTCCAAGAACAACATTTTCTGCAGAGAGTTCAAATAATGTGAATCAAGAAACTTCTCACAGTGGTTTTCATAGTGGATCTTCTTCAACAACTCCAAGCCAATCTGCATCAAAGAATCTGTTCCAATGTAACATTGCTGTAGAACTGAAGAAGCTCAAAATTTCAGTGAAGAGTCAGCAAAACAACAAATGGTGTTCTTAGCATCAGTGTTAGAATCGTACGAGAGCCTCGTGGCGAGCAAGATTGGAAACACCAACCTGACTAAGGAGGACTATGATCAAATAGATCCTGAAGAGATGGAACTGATCGATATCAGGTGGTGTATGGCCAGTGCAGTCCGGAGAGCGCAACGGTTCATGGAGATTACTGGGAGACATTCTATCGGTGGGCCGTCTACAAAACTTGGTTTTGACAAATCAAAAGTCACGTGCTTCAGGTGTAAACAAAAAGGACATTTCAAACGTGAATGTTGTAATGCTCCTGCTGATGATACTGCAAATCCATTCCGCGAGGATTACTACAAAAGAGCGATTTATCATCAGAATAAATCAGAACCGCCCATAATGAAACAGCTTGAGGATGCCCCCAAAGAAAAATCAAGAGCTGTTGCTGTTATTCATGATGACGAAGGTTATGATTGGAGTGAACTGCTACCAGAGGAAGATGCAGTAGGATGCGCTTTCGTAGCAGAAAAGATTATTGCTTACAAAGACACCAGAACTGAAGAAGAAAAATACCTTAGTAGAAAGGGTAGAGCAGAATTCAAGATGATCAGATTATCTAAGGTGTTCAGTTAAGCCAAGAGAGCAAAGAGATGGGATGCTGATAGAGAATGTTACCTTGATCCTCAAGGAAACATTGCTATTGATACGAAAAATCTTAGTCTAGAAGCTTTCATTGAGGAATTTGCTGAAGAAGAGGAAGCCTTACAGAGAGAATGGTGGGGAGGTGGAGAAGAGAAAGAAAAAGAGAATGAGAATGAGTCACAGTCTAAGAAGATTGATGATGGGATTATTGATACTTCACAAGAATTCACCGCTGAAAACTTGGGGAAGATGGCTGACAAAGTGCTTGCTGCAAAGGAACTTGAGGTAGACTCTAAGTCTGAAACTGAGTCTAAAAACAAGGTCAGTCCAAACATTTCAACAAGAGATTCAGGTAAGAAAGTCAAAGGTGATAGTGACTGCAAAAGTTGCATGAAAAATTGCAAGTTTTGTAGTACACTTACTTATCTTAGTGATACAAAGGTTGAAGAACTGACAACAAGAGTCAGAAAGATTGAAGATCAGATTCTAGACCGTGATAAAATGTTAAAAGCTTCAAATGATCGAGCTAAAAATTTAACTGAGAAAATTGAAAATGATAAAATTGAAGTAGAAAGAATTAGGAAAGAGAATGAAAAGCTAATTCACGAAAATCGTCAACTCTCAGAAAATTTTGATAAACTAAAACGAACGGTAAAAGATTCTGATGAAAGAAACGGTAAAACCAATAAAGAAAATGAGCATTTAACTGTAGTTCTTAGATACAAGGAAGAGCAAATCAACCAACAATTGGATGAGATTGCTAAGTTGAAGCTTCAGTTTGAAGAAGCTAAGATTGAGAATGAGCGCATCAATCTGAAATTAACCAGCTACAACTCCGCAAGCTTTGTTTTACAACACATTGTTCCTAAACCTATTGGGAAAAACAAAGCAGGCGAAGATGTTTATTCGGATGGAACTGGGGTTGGGTATCATCAGGTTCCACCACCAGTGTTAAATAATTTTTCAAAGAAAACATCCGGGTTGGTTAATGATGAAAATGAAATTAAACTTCCAGACACAATTGATGTTACATTTTCTTCATCATCATCTGATGATAGTATTCAGTCTCAAGTGGTTAAAAATGTTGTTGAAAATGTTCTAAAATCTGATAGTGATTCAGTGGAGAATGATGAATGTTTTCTGGACAAATACATTCAGAAATCAAAATCCAAAAACAACTTAAGTGAAGATCCTAATCTTGTGATGTACAAGATGTCGGGACCGGATAAGTTGTATTCGGATTCTGAATTTCCGTTGGAAAATGTGAATGTGGACAAATTGAAAAATGTTTTCAAGTTGGTCGAAATTGATGTTTCTAAACTTAAAAATCTGAAACGTGCTGAGAGACAATTGAATTTTGAAAAAGATAAACTTACTATAAAAAACCTGTTGTACCACCGCGTTTTTATAACAACAATCGAAACAGATGGCCGGGTGGTTATCAGGGTGGTAAGAATTATCAAAGAAGAGATGTTCAAAATAGAAGGTTTGCTGAGAAGAAAGTGTTTGTGTCAAGTTCGAGTTCACTTTCTGATGAAGAATCTAAGATTTTTTCGAAAACAAACAAAGAGTTCTTTGAGAAGAAAGCATCACAGTCTCAGTCTGAAGGCACAAGTCGGGTAGTTGACACCCGAACATGCTTCAAATGCAATCAAGTTGGACATATTGCAAGAAAGTGTACCAACTTGAAGCCTAAGACTGAAGTTGTGATGAATTCAAGAAAGAAAGATGATGTGAAGGGAAAAGCTCCATTGGTTGTTGAGAAAAAGGTTTTGAAAAATGACAACACCAAGATCAAAACTGAACCTGTTAAAAATGTGGTAACTAAAAATGATAAGTTTTACAAACGGGTTGCTTCGCCTCAACAAACATGGAAGCCAAAATTAGTGGTCAAGGAATCAAGTTCTCCAAAACCAAAGGTGTCTGAGACTACAAAACCATCGTTTTCAACTAAGAAGATGTATGTACCTTTGGATTACTATGAGAAACTTGAAAAGAAAGATGTACCAAAGAAAGACCAATCATCTAGTCAACCTTCTCAAAATGACAAATTTTTCTTATACAAAAAGGTTGAGATTGGGTCTGAGGAAAGCTTAAAGTTGAACGACAAGAATTTTCCGCCACTTTACATTGCAAAAACTCACTTAAATGTCAAGTTAACCGAGTCAAAAGAGGCTTGGGTGGCATCAACTTCTAACTAAGTATTTGTGATATGTGCAGGAGCTTCCAAGATCCGTTTCACGTTGGATTATGGATAGTGGAGTTTCTCGGCACATGACAGGGAAGAAAACCCTACTGTATGATGTTCGTGGGTTTAATGGAGGTTATGTGGGATTTGCAGGAAACCAAGGTGGTAGAATAATCGGTGAAGGAACGTTATCCAATGGGATTGTTACGTTTGAAAGAGTTAACTACATCGCCGAGCTTGAAAACAATCTTTTAAGTATTTCTCAGATTTGTGATCGCAAGTATACAATGCACTTTACATACAAAGAATGTTTGATCTTGAAACCAGGATTTGTTGTTCTTGAAGAATGGGTTATCATGAGAGCGCCCAGAGTGAACGATCTGTACGTATTAGACATGAGTGTAGCAACCACTACAACGGGTCAGGCTCACTGTTTTATGTCAAGAGCAACGGAAAAAGAGTCAAAGTTATGGCATCGAAAGATGGGCCATATTCATTTACGAAAAATGAATCACCTGGTACATAATGACTTAGTTACTGGTGTTCATGTGAAAGGTTTTCATCTAGAAGGGGAGTGCATTAGCTGCATCAAAGGCAAGCAAAAGAAGAAATCACATCCTCAAAAGAAAGTCAATTCAGTCTCAAGACCTTTAGAGAGAATTCATATGGATCTTTTTGGTCCAGTGGACGTCAAAAGCATAACTGGGGATCTCTACTGTCTTGTAGTAACTGATGATTATTCCAGATTTTAATGGGTATCATTTTTGAAGACAAAAGATGAGACGTTTGATAGTTTGATGGCGTTGTTCAGAAAAACTGAAAATTTATACCAAAGGCGTATCAGAAGAATAAGAAGTGATAACGGTATAGAGTTTAAGAACAACAAGATGGAAGAGTATTGTGATGAAAGAGGTATATTGCATGAATTTAGTGCTCCTTACACTCCACAACAGAATGGAGTAGCTGAAAGAAAGAACAGGACACTAATCGAAATGGCCAGGACAATGCTTGCTGATTCCAAATTACCTGTAAATTTTTGGGCAGAAGCAGTATCAGCCGCATGCTATACGCTCAACCGGGTTCTCACAGTAAAGAAATTCAACAAGACGTGTTTTGAGTTGATCAATAACCGCAAACCGAATCTGAAGTATCTTGAACTGTTTGGGTCTCCCTGTACAGTTCTAGAGCCTTTTGGAAAGTTTGGTGCAAAGAGCATTGAAGGAATTTTCGTGGGTTACTCAAGTCCATTAAAGCGTGTCTTTGTTCCAAGCTTGAAGCGGGTTATTGAGGCACACAATGTTGAATGCCAAGGTCACACAATGCCACCACAGAATCCAGGCGACTCATGGCGTTTTCACTATGACACTTTGTGGGATTCGTTTGACATGAAAGAAGAAGAAGAAGAGGATTTCTTTGATGAGTTAGATATTTTGAGAGAGTATGAAGAATCTCAAGTAAGACTCCCAGCTGAGTATTCTACGCGTCAAAAAGCTTCTAATGATGACGAAGCCGGTGCAAGCAATGCTGGAGAACATGATGATATTCAACAAAATGAAGTTGCTCATGATAATCAGACGGCAGTCAACGATAATCAAGAATCTGATGATAGACCTGTATTTGATCATGGTGATTCAGATTCTGAGGGGGAGCAAATTCAGTTTTCAAGTCAAACAGTTCTAGTCAGTGAACAAGGTGCAAATCAGAATGTTACTAATCTGGAAGGCGAAGTAGATGTTCCAGGCGAAGTGATGCCGAGAACTCTTTCATATCATCCAGAAGAACTGATCATTGGAGAATTACAATCAGGCGTTCGCACAAGACGACAAATTGACCAAGGCCTTACTTGTTTTTATTCAACAGTTGCTCCGTTACAAACTGAGTTTTCACATAGTTGTTTTATTTCACAGATTGAACCAGGAACATATAAGGAGGCGCTTACTGAAGATTCTTGGGTAAATGCGATGCAAGATGAGCTGAGTCAATTTGAGAAGCTAGGAGTGTGGAAATTGGTAGATTTACCTGATGGTCAAAGGAAGATAAATACCAAGTGGGTGTTCAAGTGTAAGAGAGATGATCGAGGGGTTATTATTCGTAACAAAGCTCGACTCGTAGTTCAGGGTTTCAGTCAGCAGGAAGGGATAGATTTTACTGAAGTGTATGCTCCTGTTGCGAGACTAGAAGCGATCAGAATCTCCCTAGCATTTGCATCTTGGAAAAATTTTAAAGTTTATTAGCTAGATGTTAAATCGGCGTTTCTCTACGGGAAGGTAAAAGAGGAGGTATATGTCGGACAGCCACCGGGCTTCACCGATCCAATCCACAAAGACAAGGTTTACTTGCTGGATAAAGCGCTGTATGGTTTACACCAGGCCCCGAGAGCTTGGTACGAGACATTGTCCCAACACCTACTAGCCAACAGCTTCATCCGTGGAAAAGTGGATGCCACACTCTTCACCAAACAGGTTGACGGACATCTTCTGATAGTTCAAATATACGTGAACGACATCATATTTGGATCAACAAATGAAAATTTGTGCAAAGATCTTGAACAAGTTATGAAGCAAAAATTTGAAATGTCATCGATGGGTGAGATGAAATTCTTTTTGGGATTGCAGGTTGATCAACTACCTAAAGGAATTTTCATACATCAAACGAAGTACGTTCATGATATCTTAGAGAAATTTGGGATGTCAAGTTCTACTCCAGCTTCCACCCCATTAGCGACAAACCATGGGATAAACCCTGATCTCACCGGAGAGAAGGTAGATGAAACGTTATATCGTTCCATGATCGGATCACTGATGTACTTGACAGCTTCAAGACCCGATATTATGTATCCAACCTGCCTCGCAGCAAGATTTCAATCTAATCCTAGAGCTTTGCATATGGTGATTGTGAAAAGGATATTACGCTACCTGAAAGGAACTCCATCATTGGGGTTGTGGTATTCAAAAGAAGGCGATTTTATGCTCGAAGGATATTCCGATTCCGATTTCGGATGCTGCAAAATTAACGCTAAATCAACAACAGCGGGGTGCCAGTTCTTTGGACCAAGATTGGTTACCTGGCAGTGCAAAAAGCAGACCTCTGTGGCTTTATCCAAATGTGAAGCGGAGTATGTATCTGCTAGCAGTTGCTGCTCTCAGATCTTGTGGATCCAGCAACAGATGCGCGACTACGGTTTGCAATTTCTTAACACCCCTATCTTTGTTGATAATGAGGCAGCAATAAACATTACTAAAAATCCAGTTCATCACGCTAAAACGAAACACATTGAAATTCGACATCACTTCATCCGAGATTGTTTCGAGAAGAAGTTGATTCGAATTGAGAAAATCCACACTGACGAACAAAAAGCTGATTTACATACCAAAGCATTTGATAAAACTCGTTTTCAATATTTGCTAAAACTAAACGGTATGAAGCTTTTGTCGGTGTTGGAGGAGATTCTTGGCGTTGATGAATGAGACATTGTAGATGATGTTGAGAAGCAATCTGCAATGGTTTGTCATTTTTTTTACTTGTTTTGGTATTTAGGGGGAGAGTATAGGGTAATATTTTCAGAAAATACAAAAACAGTAAAAAATGTCAAAAAAAAACATGAGATATTTTTTAAAAATACAAAAACAATAGAAAATCTGAAAAAGAGCTTGTGTAAAAAGGGAAAATGATAGTACATCGGCTTGACAGTTACAGTATGCTAAAGGTTTGTAAAGTTTAAAAGTGTTAAACAGTCTCGCTGATGATGTGTCGATAGGTTTTTACACATTTAGTAGGTTTGTTCGGGATATAAACCTAAAACCCTTACTTGCTTATTTCGTGGGGAACACTACTTGGATATATAGGTAACCCCTGAAATCTTGTTTGAAGGATCCCTCTTTCTGAGATACCAGGTCTTTATACTCAGTGATATCTGGGGTATTATCCCGGGACTTCTGATTTTGCGGAAGCAATGGCCTAGTCCCCGTATAATACATTACCGCTTGCTTGAAATATAGCATCGCCCTTAGCACAAAAATGATGAAACATTAAAATTGCTAATCATTGCTGTTGTAAAAAAGATCCTCTAAAGGGGACACACCAAAAGTCGAATCCGTCATCTCTCTGCTGAACGGAAGTTCTGACCTGAGCTCTCACGGATCTTCGCAATTTAACCTCTTCCAGATATCATCTGTGGTATACTCACCTGTAAGACTGAATATTGGGATTTGGATACGGGAGTATATTCAAGAAGTGGGACACATGAATGAGTTTAAGTTCCTAAAACACTAAATCCGTATCCTTGACAGATTGAAATTTGTGTGAGAATTTAAGTGGATCAGTATATCGACAATCTGAGTGAATTGTTTAATTCTGTGTATGAAATTAAAGCTTAACGGTACTTGTGACTTGTCGAATAGCTGATATGATTCTCTAACACGCTCATAAAAAAATATGTTTGTAAATAGTTTACATTTACTGCATTTTATTTCTGTATTTCATTTCTAGTTTAGAAACTTTATTAAAAATTCAAAAAGATTTTACACTTCTGCTTTATTTTCCGACAAACCAAAGTGGAGAGTTAATCTTCAGATTCGAATTGAAGCAGATGCAGGAAGTTTTCTGGACTGGAAGATGAGAAGAGCTTATCATGTTAAAATTTGATTGTTGAAAAGTCAAAACAAGTTCATTAAATTGAAACTTGTAAATTTCAGAAAATTGTTTGAAAAAGTTGAACAAATGTCAGTGTGATTTGTCTTAGATCAACCAAGGTCATTAAGTTGGACTTGGTAGACAAATTAAGTTCTCAGGGTCATTAATTTGGACCTGATTACTTAAGTGGATTTCTAAAATTCTGACAAGAAGTTAAATGGTAAATTTGAATTAAAACTGTTATTGTCATATATCTTATATTTAGGTAAAGATTGTGCAGGTAACAAGTATAATTGTATGAAAGCAGCATAGCAAAATCCCAGCTTACTGATAGGGGGAGTCTGAAGACTTAAAGTTAGATACAGTTCCTGGATCTACATTCAAGGGGGAGTTTGAAGGTGTTAAAGATTCAGATTTTGTGATTCATGCTAGCTGTTGATAGAAGAGAAGAATTGGAGGAAGCTTTTACAATGTCAAGACAATTTGGATAGAGAGACAAAGACTAAAGACTCGACGCCGAAGACTTCGTCAACATCCAAGGGGGAGTCTGTTGGTGCACTAGTGTCTGTTAACTTCGTCTTAATCGAGTCTTATGTCTAGATAGGATAAACGAGCACACAACAGAGTTGAAATTAGGGTTAGAATATGTTAATGTAGGTAATTTCGCTTGAAAGTGACACGGATCAGTTCAAGCGAAATCAACATATGTAATTCCGCTTGAAATGAGTTGTGACATCTTCAAGCGAAATCACCTCAAGTATATATAGGTGTGTGTTGTGTTCATTTGGAGTGGAATTAGGTCATACATTATGAGTCGAGGTGCTGTCCAATTGTCATCAGAATTGTAAAAAGCTCAGGAAATCAGTAATATATAAAGATCAGAAAGAAACAAGCTGTATTGACATCATTTACATTGATTCCGCCTTTGTTTTTGATGATGAACTACTCAGATTGACTCGTTAGGGTCACACGACGATCCAACATCTTGAATAAAGCGTCGATAGTATCCTGCTAAACCTAGGAAACTTCTAGTCTCTGTAGATGACTTAGAGACTTTCCATTTAGTAATTTCCTCGATCTTTGAGGGATCTATATGAATACCTTCATGATTAATTAAATGACCTAAGAATTCCACTTCTTGCAACCAGAATTCACACTTAGAAAATTTAGCATAAAGCTTCTCTTTTCTCAAAAGTGTTAAAAGTACATGCAGATGCTTAGTCTACTCTTCCTTGCTCTTGGAATAAATAAGTATATCATCTATGAAGAAAATTACATATTCATCATGGTACGGTTCACATATCCTATTCATCATGTCCATAAATGGTGCCAGAGCATTTATCAAACCGAATGGCATGACTGTAAACTCGTAATGACCATATCTATTTCTGAAAGTGTCACACCCCAATATTTCAACATCGCCTGGTGGGCCTGGTTGGGGAGTACGTGACGAGATTGATATTAAATACACACATAGCACAGTGAAAGTCTTGAATTTAAAATATTATTACAAACATAATTGTCCGAGTGTTCAAAATAATAATACATGCTGCTTGTAATAAAAGATCCAAAGGCGGATCGAAAATATCATCAAAGTGGTATCTTGTACCGCCAATGAAGCCCGGTCGAGCGTCTAAACGGTCCACGAAAACATCTAGTACCAATGAGCCAAATTCGTCTAAAGACCCGTCAGATTCTCGTTACCTTATAAACTTAAACGGTATTGATGACGACTTAGATTTTGATTAATTGGAGGAGCTACCTTGCTCGTCTAGGAGAGATAAAAGCAAGGTGGCGAGACTCGAGGAACCTCCTCGTCTAGAACTACATCTACAATGAATCCCAAGGTTAAATCACATTGACAGGTTGGAAAAAAAATTCTCTGTTACTCTCTTTTAAAAAACTAGCACTAATGAAAAAAAAAACAAATGGAAATAAATTTTAAGTTCACCGAGAAAGACGACCATGCTATGTTCGAAGCATGAAAAGAAGAAATCCGAGCCAAATATGGCAAAAAATAGTTTTAGTAGTTTCCTATTATTTTATTTAACTAGAATTGATTTTCCCCGTGTTGCGGGGTCGGGTTTTTAAAGTGATTTGAGCATACTGAATTTCTTTGTAATTGCTTGTTGATCAAACGTAAACCAACTGAAAACATCTAGAAAAATAAGCACAAAAATGTATTATATTTAACATTACTCATCTTTTGAAAAAACAAATATATGTCAACGTAAACCAATTTGAATTTACACCAATACGTACATAAAAATAAGCACGTAAAACTCGACAGGTCAAAATGCCATTATGTTGAAACGTAAACTAATTTGAATTTATGTCGACACGTATATAAACGTCAAAATGTAAACTAATTGAAAACGTCAATAAACATAAAGGGTGTCAAAATAACATTTTACAAAGTTTTTAGAAAGTTAAGGGATTATAAGTGTCAAAACTGAAAGTTGAAGTTATGAGTTTCAAATATAAAAAAAAGGTCAAATCACTATAGCTAAGTGGTCCTTCTATTATATATATAATAATTATAGTAAGGTTTTCTTTTATTTGAAATCTGGCTTGTATTTTTTATTGTATTTTTTAATTAACTATTTTATAATTTCATTAGATTTTTGTGTTGTTTTAATAAATAAAAACAAAGAAAAACAAAAAATATGATTAAGAAATAACTAGTTTTTAACCACAATGTGCTTGTTAAATGATAAGTTAGTTAAAGTCTCACTGCCTATGTAACAAACATGACCACAAAATCTAATACCAATAATGGGTTTCAATTACCGTTATGTGTCATTCTCTTACTTAATTTATTTATATTAAATTATTACTATTAGTATATTAAATTAATCTCTAATATTAGTAATATATAATATATCTAATAATATATAAATATAAATAATTGTTATATATTATCCCGATTTATCTTTTCCTCAATTTCTTAAAATTTTTTTTAAGATTTTATGAATTTTGTCTCACTTTTTTGTTTTCATTAAAGTATTTAAATTATAACAGATAAATAATTAAATGAGTTTTTAAATTAAATTGATAAATAATAAAATGAGTATTTAAGTTAAAATTTTACATAATCTTAATTTATATTTAAATATATGATTGTAAATTATGGTCAATACTAATTAATTTATTTCTAATAATTGCAGAGGATATTTATATAGCATCTTGAGCTTATATTTGATTAGTGGGATAAGCTAAGAGGGACGAGTTTGATTTCCTTTAGTCATTAACAATAACAAATATATAATTTGAATTAATAACTATTGAAATCCCCTGTGTGATTAGGCGAGAATTCAATTCCGATCGATATTTTAGTTCATTACCATACTGACACTCTGTATAAAATCCGAAAGAAATAACAAAAAAATAAAGTCGTCAAACTTCAGAGTATAAAAATTTTGTTATCATTAAAAGAAATGTTTAGACTTTAATATTCTTGTCATAAAAAAATTAAAAGGAAAGAAAACATTATTTATATTAGGCGAGAATTCAATTTCGATCAAGCTAATGTTTAACATTTAGAATTACTAGCATGTTAGCGTTACATTTCAAATTGTTTATAATTCAAGTTGTGTAAATTGTAAGTTTTAACTTATGTATTGAATGATAATTAGCAATAATTATCCGTTGTGACAATCCAAGATTTCGAGGTCTTTCCCATACACATCACCGATTTTATAATCCTGTTTTATGATTTGTTAAACGTGGAGTCGTGTGTAATTAATAGCTAATTAGATGATTAATGTGTTATGTAATGTGCAATATTTGATTGATATATGTGTAGCATCATACATAGTTTACCTAATAATTAAAAAACAAAGTGTTTACAAAGTGTTTCGCCATAAGTTGACCTCGACGAATGTCGGGTCTTTCGTCACCCTTGGTTCCGACGAAACATGGGTTTCGTCAAACATGACTTTCTCCGAAACAGGGCCTCGGCCTAGAAAGAGAGAGGCCCAACTCCTTTTGTATTATAACCTTCCTGTAATCTAGTGCCGTAAGAACAAACCCTAAGGTTCCTTCTCCAGAAACTTTGTGCGACCACAATCATTAGATCACGAAACCTTCTGTCTCGACTAACCTAAATCCTTCGGCATACGGTTAGTGTCCTCTCGTTATTGGTGTGCTATGATTTTGTGTTTACTTTGTTATGATTTCATGTGGATTAGGGTTCCGGTAATAGGCTCTTAGATTTAGAATGATTATAGGGTGTAATGGTTTCGATGATTGGTATATTGTCATGTTTGTGTTATGATTTGTCCAGTTTGTATAATGAAATAACGGCATGATAGATTAAAAGTTGATGATGTATGGTTTGTGATTGTTACGTGTTTATGCCCTATGAAACTGTTAGATGTGGAACACATTAGGATGCTTGATGATTGCTTGTAACTAGGAAATTCACTAGTGCAATGATCGATGTTGTGGAAAATGTTAGGTTGTTAAATGTTGTTAGGGATCTGAGAATTGAAACTGTTTCATCGCTGGTTGAGGGGCGACGAAAATGGACCTCGACGAAACTTGGGAAGTCTTTCGTCACTCCACATCTCGACGAAAGATAATGATCTTTCGTCAGACTGTTCACGACGAATCATAGGGGTTTCGTCGGATAGTCTTTCGCCATGTGGGACTTTCTTCGTGCACTAGAACTGTTACAGTAATCTATTGAAATATACGTGGTTGATGTATACTTATATTCATGGAATACTGATGTTACATGATGACCATATTAACTGAGGATGGACCTAGACTTATGTAAACTGAACACTTCCTTATTATTATTATTATTATTATTATTATTATTATTATTATTATTATTATTATTATTATTATTATTATTATTATTATTATGATGTTGGTAACAAGCACATGAGATGTGGACTTGCTTGAGAAATGAGTATATGCTGCATGTTAACATTAATCATTGTGTGAATAGCAAACCTGTCTATTATGTGTATTACGCGATCTGTTTGGCTATGTAACTGATAACGTTTGGTAACCACGGTAGGGTTTGGGTTGACCAACTTAGACGGGTAATTTAACATACCGAGCAAAGCAAAGGTGAGTTCACTACTCTTGAGCATGCGTCCCGGTGGTTGGGACAGTCAGTGGGTATCCCGGGGAGGGATAAGTCTTTTGGGTAAAACTGGAATGTTGGATAATACTCTCACCCTATCACTCTTAAGTCCCATCTTTTTGTTACCGGGGAGGTAACGGGGTATTAGTTGGTAGCGCTACTTAGGTTTGGCACCCTCACCCCGTACCGGAGAGGACGGGTGTGAACTAATGACCAAGTCATGCCCAGTGTTTTGATAGGAGCACTAGGGAACGGGCAAAACATACATCGGGAGCCGTCTTGTTCAGTAACGAGATATTATCAACATTACTTTCGGAATTGTTAACAAACTAGATTAAACACTTGGTAACTAATGTTTTTTGTAAAACTATGAACTCACCAGCGTTGTCTGACACACTTGTTGCATGCTCGCAGGTCGTTAGGTACTTTGGTTGAGGAACTTGCTATCTGGATGGCTCTAGTGGTCATGGGTTGCCTCGCTTGGATATACCAGTCTTGTTTACCGAATTTGAATACATTGGTTTTTGATACATTGAACAATTTTTACTATTTGCTTCCGCTGTCACTATTTAACTTGGATTATGCTCTATGAATGTTTTATTTAATGGATGGGAATTTTGTTAAATACTTTATCGTTGGTTCAATGTGATGGTTGGCTGGATCCTGGTATTTCACACGCCTAGCGGGATTACCGCATGTGGTAATTTGGGGGTGTGACAGTTTGTCATCAGAGCCACTGGTTATAGTGAACTAGGTTTTAAAACGTTTTTATAAAACCAGACTATAACCGAATAGTTCAGAAAGCGACCATGACACTCAGCTCTAGATTGCAAGGATCGTCTCTCGTTTACCTATTGCGTAGTATATTTAGTATACACTTATGTACAATGTTGCATGCGATTGCACACACTTAGCATTTCAGACTGAATTTATGTGTATTTACTTGAGATATGTGATTGATAGAGTCACAGTGCGATATCCCGTTAGATTTTAGTGGTTTATGTTTGTGGTGGTCTGTCTTGTTATGAGAATTTGAGGAACCTATTAGCATGAGTTGGGAGGAGCTGAGATAAACATGCAAATCGCATTATTATTGTGGGTGCATACATAATAATAATGAGGGGTGCATGCGAGTCCCAGTGAGACCTAACGAGTGTGAAAGGGGTTCCGCTTTGTTGTCTAATGTACTTTGTAATATGTAGAACTCGTTGTGAGTTTGACTCCTACCTTGTCTCGACTCTTAACCTTTTCCCTACTCTTATATAGAATCATGAGCGGACGAGGTCATGGACGTGGTCACATTGCGATGACCCAGGCTGAGCTGACAAACTTGATTAACACTCGTGTGGCGGAGGCTTTGGCAGCCTATCAAGCTGGTACGATATGTGCCAATTACCCTTTATTCTTGTGTCGTGTACACAACTCTTACCCGTGTGTTGCATTTTCTTTCTTTCTTAGGTCAGTAATCTAATCCGAATCAAAACAATCCACCTGCTTGTACGTTCAAGACGTTCATGGATTGTAAGCCACATACCTTCTGTGGGACTGAAGGGGCTGTGGGACTCTTGCGTTGGTTTGGGAAGGCAGAATCGGTGTTTGCGATGTGTAAGTGTCCTACTGGGGACAGAGTGAAGTATGCTACAGGCACACTCGAGGATGGTGCCCTGACGTGGTGGAATGCCCAGGTTCAGATGTTGGGTATTGAGATGGCGAATGCCACCACTTAGGACGATTTTAAGGAGTTGATGAGGGAGGAGTATTGTCCTCGTGATGAGATCCAGAAACTTGAGAACGAATACTATGATCTGAAGATGGTGGGATCCGAGATTGAGGCATACGCGAAACGGTCTCATGAGTTGGCTAACATGTGCTCGAACTTGTCCCGACCTCCACACCGGAGAATTGAACTGTTCATCAAGGGATTAGCCCAACCGGTGAAGGGTTTGGTTACTGCAGCGAACCTCAACAACTTAGCTCAGATTATCCGTTTGGCTCACAAGATCACAGATCAGGAGGTGGAGCATGGTTCGCTACCACCGCGTGTTTCAGCCACTACTGCTGCTACAACCACAGCTACTACGCTCGTTACTGATAGCAAGCCGAAATGGAATGATGTAGATAAGGTGACGAACTCGAATCAGTCACAGAAGCGGCCAGACAATAGCAGCAATCGAAGTTTCAGTCAGTCCTCCGTTAATCAAACCTAGGGGAACAGTTCGGGTCAGGGTTCTTACGCGGGAAAGCTACCAAAGTGCAATAAGTGCAACTATCACCATCGGGGACCGTGTACCCGAGTATGTCACATGTGCAATAAAGTGGGGCATATGGCCAAGGATTGTAGGGTTTCACTTCCGAATCAGCAGCAGCACACCCCGCAGCAGCAACAGCCTCAGCAGCTGAAAGGCAACAACCCCAGCAAAACCGTGGGAATCGTAAGGGGTGCTTTCAATGTGGAGCCGAGGGTCACATCATGCGAGACTACCCTCAAATAAATCAGAATGCTGGAGGCAACAACAATGGGAACAATAACAACAGAAACAACAATGGGGGCAATGGTGGAAATGGTGCGCATGGAAGGGTGTTCACTATTGGAGCTGGGGAAGCCAGAAATGACGGCAACGTGGTGACTGGTACGTTCTCTGTGAACAATATGATTGCTTCTGTTTTATTCGACTCTGGTGCCGATTGGAGTTATGTGTCGTTGGAGTTCAGTCGTCAGTTAGGATTGACTCCCACACCTCTTGTAAATAAGCATGTAGTAGAATTAGCTGATGGTAAATCGATTGAAGCTTCTCATGTCCTATTTGGTTGGAAACTTGATCTCATGGGTCAAGTGTTAGACATTGACCTACTCCCCGTTACTCTTGGAAGTTTTGATGTGGTTGTTGGCATGGATTGGTTGTCTACGCACCAAGCGGAAATTCTCTGTAAGGAGAAAATCGTGCGTATCCCTTTCCCCAGTGGGGACTCTTTATCGGTTCAAGGTCATCGTAGTGGTGCCATGGTCGGCATCATCTCAGCCATGAAAGCCCAGAAGTGTCTACGAAAGGGCTACCCTGCTATCCTAGCTCTTGTTACCGATTCACAACCTGAAGAAAGGAAGATCGAGGACCTTCCAGTTGTACGTGAATTTTCTGACGTGTTTCCTGAAGAGTTACCCGGTTTACCTCCACATCGCCAGGTGGAGTTCCAGATTGATCTTATGCCATGAGCAGCTCCGATTGCCCGTGCTCCTTACCGTCTTGCACCAGGAGAGTTGCAAGAGCTGTCAAAACAACTTCAAGAACTGTTGGATAGAGGTTTTATCCGACCTAGTTCTTCGCCTTGGGGAGCCCCGGTTTTGTTTGTAAAGAAGAAAGACGGGTCCTTCCGTATGTGTATAGATTATCGAGAACTCAACAAGGTAACAGTCAAGAACCGCTATCCTCTACCGCGTATCAACGACTTGTTTGACCAGTTGCAAGGGTCAAGCTTTTACTCGAAGATCGACTTAAGATCGGGCTATCATCAGATGAGGGACCGAGAGGAGGATGTTCCTAAAACGGCTTTTAGAACACGATATGGACACTATGAGTTTTTGGTTATGCCATTTGGGTTGACAAACGCACCAGTGATCTTCATGGACCTCATGAACCGTGTATGCAAGCCGTACCTTGATGATTTCGTTATTGTGTTCATCGACGGCATTCTGATCTACTCAAAGAGAAAGGAGGATCACGAGCGACATTTGCGTCTTATTTTGGAACTTCTGAGGAAGGAGCAACTTTACGCGAAGTTTTCTAAGTGCGACTTCTGGATACGAGAAGTGCACTTCCTTGGTCACATTGTTAGCGAATCAGGGATACACGTGGATGCTTCTAAGGTTGATGCTATCAAGAATTGGGCGGCACCAAAGAACCCTTCGGAGGTGCGACAATTTCTTGGTCTCGCTGGGTATTATCGAAGATTTATCAAGGATTTCTCGAGGATCGCTTAACCTCTTACCTCGTTAACACAGAAAGGCGTTGTGTATTCTTGGGGAAACAAGCAGGAGGGTGCGTTCAACTTTTGAAACAGAAACTCTGCAGTGCACCGATCTTGTCTCTACCTGAAGGTACCGAAGATTTTGTGGTTTACTGTGATGCTTCTATTCAGGGTCTTGGTTGCGTGCTGATGCAACGCAACAATATAATCGTTTATGCTTCTCGACAACTGAAGGTTCATGAGAAGAATTACACGACTCACGACTTGGAGTTGGGGGCCGTGGTTTTCGCGTTGAAGATCTGGAGGCACTATCTGTACGGTACCAAATGCACCATCTACACCGATCACAGAAGCCTTCAGCATATCTTCGACCAGAAGGAATTGAATATGCGACAGCGTCGCTGGGTAGAGCTCTTGAACGACTACGATTGTGTTATCAAATATCATCCAGGCAAAGCAAACGTGGTAGCTGATGCCCTCAGCCGAAAGGAAACAAAACCGAAGCGTGTGCG
Source organism: Helianthus tuberosus (assembly GCA_030545235.1). Classification (NCBI taxonomy): domain Eukaryota; kingdom Viridiplantae; phylum Streptophyta; class Magnoliopsida; order Asterales; family Asteraceae; genus Helianthus; species Helianthus tuberosus. Next base: position 31,879,409 of record CM060396.1, read on the forward strand.
AGCCTTACAGCTCACTATTAACTCAAACCTTCCTGATCAGACTCGTTCGGCTCAGGCTGAAGCATTGAAGGAAGAAAACATTGAAGCTGAATATTTACGAGGCATGGAGAAACGACTTGAGAAGAGATCATATGGCATTTATTATTTTATGGAGCGGATATGGATTCCGTTGTTTGGTAACTGATGCGTGTGTGGTGGTATATATATTTAAGTATATTTTAAGCCCTTTTACACGTTAGTCAAGTTTTAAATTTATAAAACACGATATTTTACTAACACCAAACACACATATGGGCAAGTGCACCCATCGTGAGCGTAGTATAGTGTTGGCAAGATACCGAGGTCGTCCAAGGACACAAGAGCTTTTAGTACCAGTTTATCCTCAACGTCTAATCAAATCAAAAGTTAGAAAAAGGTTTTAAACTAGAAAAATAAAAACTAACTAAAATGCTGAAAAATAAAAATAAAAATAAAAACAGATAGACAAGATGAATCACTTGGCTCCGACTCGTGTTTAGTGTAACCTTTGATTATTTCCGCACTTTTGCACTTTTTAAGAGATTATCTTAGTTATTGTAGTAGGCCCCTCTTTTGAAGGTGACGTTACCCTCAACCCAGTAGTTTGAGTCAGCAAGGATACAATCCTAAAGGGTCGGATTATTGAAAGATAATTAATTAAGTTATTAATGCATATTATGGTAGGCCCCTCTTTTGAAGGTGACGTTACCCTCGGCTAAGTAGTCTGAGTCAGCAGGGATACAGTCCTAAGTAGCCGGGTTAAAGTATTAATAGTAGCTTACATATGAGGGGATCAAAGAGTTTGGACCCCCGCCATCCAATACCGGTGGGTATTGAAGGAGGTCCTACTAAATTTGACCCAGGTCCTTGCAGGATCTATACACTAAACAAGGCAAGACTCTTACCAAACCGTTCCCTTAGCCCTCGACCAGGTAGCCAACATACCTCCATATAGACCGTGGAGATATGAATGGTGAAAATATTTTATTTTATATAGACAGTAAAATAATGCTAAGACACCACGGACAAACGATAAGGAAAAATCACCTTCAACATAAGAAACTAGTTATTAAAGTCATTAATACATAACCAAGTAAAAAGTGCGAAAAGATTAAAAATAAAAAGTATTACACTAGACACTTGTCTTCACCAAGTGATGTAAGAGACTTAGGCAAACATGGCCTTTGATTGTCAAGAACTCTTACGATCAATCTTGGATCCCGAGACGACTCACACACTCTATGATTGACAATGGATGATGGTGGTGGATGATGGTGTTGTGATGGTGGTGGGTGGTGGGTGAAGTGTGAGAGAGGTGGTGTGCCAAGGGATGGTTTGCAAATGAGCCAAGCACCCCTATTTATAGCCTGAACAGCAGCTCGGGCACGGCCCCGTGTCCATCCTCTTCTCTGTCTTCATTAATTGCAGTTTGTCTGTATTAGTTGACCACGACCCTGTGTCCGCTGGGCACGCCCCCGTGTGTAGAAGCGTATCTGTACTATCAAGATTTTCCTGGATTCTGCGAATCTTATAGTTGGCCACGGCCCCGTGTCCGCTGAGCACGGCCCCATGGTGGGCGATAGAAGCTTCTATAACTTTGTCTTTTATGCTGGCACTTGGGCACGCCCCCGTGTTCACTGAGCACGGGGCGTGTTCAGCCTTCTGTTCTCTTGTTTTGCTTGGGAAGATGCTGTCGGTGAGGTCGGGCATGCCACGTTTGTTCCTTTTCTTGTATTTATGTTAGATTTAGCTGCCTTTTTGCTTCTTTTGTTAATTTGAGCTCATTTAATCCTGAAAATACAAAAGGAAGACAAAAACACACTTTTTCCAACAATAGTACTAAAAAAGGGTTAGTTTTATGCCACAATTGATGTAATTTATATGTTGCATTTTGTTCACATCAGTAACCTTAGAGATCTTGTGATGGACGAAGTGCACAAGTCCCGATACTCCGTTCATCCGAGTTCAGATAAGATGTACCAGGAACTCAAATTTTTGTATTGGTGGCCGAAGATGAAAGCTGGCATCGCGACATACGTGAGCAACTGTTTGACTAGTGCGAAAGTCAAGGTAGAGTATCAGAAACCCTCTGGCCTGCTTCAACAACCAGAAATACCTATTTGGAAATGGGAGCAGATTGCTATGGATTTCGTCACTGGTTTGCCTAGAACTTAAAACGGAAACGATACCATCTGGGTGATCGTTGACCGTCTCATGAAGTCAGCACATTTTCTAGCAATCAAAGAAACGGATAAGTTCTCACAACTTGCGGCTATTTATCTGAATGAGGTGGTATCTAGGCACGGGGTGCCGACCTCTATTATCTCGGATCGTGATCCGCGTTTCATCTCAGATTTGTGGCAGTCGATGCACAAATCATTCGGCTCACGCTCGACATGAGCAGTGCTTATCACCCACAGACGGATGGTCAAAGTGAGCTAACCATCCAGACACTTAAAGACATGCTGCGAGCATGTGTGATTGATTTTGGTAAGGGCTGGGAGAAACATTTGCCGCTGATCGAGTTCTCCTACAACAACAGTTACCACACTAGCATTCAGGCAGCTCCGTTTGTAGCGTTGTACGGCTGGAAGTGTCGTTCTCCTCTCTGTTGGGCTGAGGTGGGTGACAACCAGGTCACAGGTCCAGAATTTGTTCTCGAAACTTCTGAAAAGATTGTCCAGATTAGGAACCGTATTGTAAGACCCTAGTTACTATTTAACGGTTTTATATGTAAATACCAACAATTAGATGTGTAGTTAAGACTACACATACTATATAAATACGAGTTTATTAAAACTTTTACAAATCATAAGTTATTCAATATATCGTGATCGGATTCGTCGTTTAATATTTGCGACGAGGCAAAGTGCGGAAGCATGTATCTTTATCGTGTTCGGTTCTTCGTTGAGCTTGATCATCTTCCGGCATCCAAAAAGTACCTACATTTCATAAACATGAAATGCTTTAGTCATACGGGGTTTAAAACGTGTCTAAACGAGTCCGGGAAGCGAAACTGATTAAAAAAAATACATTTGTTTACAGGGTCCACCGTAAATTACGGTGGCTACCGTAATATACGGTAGCCCCTAAATGTTGATTTTCCCACCGTAAAGCAGTGGGTGTGTGGCGTAAAGACTTTAAGGCTACCGTAAGTTACGGTGGCCTTTGCAGGATTTTCCAAGTTTGCCGTTTTCTAAAACGAAAACCTTGATAACTTTTAATCCGCTTGTCTGTTTGACCTAACGTTTCTTCCTACGTGATTGTAATTTGATCCTTCATCATATGGAGTTAAAATCCAACATCCGGATTAACAAAATTGAAGACTTTTAAATCTTCGGCTTATTACCCTTTTTACCAAATTTTGACCCGTTCGCGATTTTATCAAACAAACATGTTGTTTGATTCTAATTTCTCATCATTTCCATATTGCTTATCATATTAGATTCAAATCACGGGTTTAGATACATTCTTAAACCCGTTTTTACTTACATGTTTAATTGACCCGTTAAGGGCATTTAAGCACTCTTACGCATAATTCACACTTATTTATTTCTAGCATCTTATTTCCACATTATTTATCAAATGATCTTCCATCACAACTATATTTGTGATGGGTTTATGTAGGTCCCTCTCGAGGATGAGATAAAACCTTTTCCTTGTTATATCAAACACACTAGCGAGTGCGGAATCCAAGCTAGCATGCAACCGAGACTTTATACGAGAACAAGCACAAACACAACACACAACATTCAACGATTAACACCACTTGTATTAATGCGTATGAAAGGTTCGGTTACAAGTCCAATGTTCACAGATGTATTCTGCAAACTCTCAAAGTTCTCTCGTGTGTGTGCTCTCAAAAGAATCTCTTATCTTCCTCTATGTCTAACTGTTCTCTATCTTTCACACAACACACTACATGGGTATATATACCCGACACAGCAGGTCTGGTCGAAGGATCAGACAGATTGATCGAAAGATCATCTGTCGATCAGAAAGCCATCGAAAGATTCACAAATACCTCGAAGGATGATATCCTTCGAGATATCCTTCGAGTTCATCCATCGAAGGTTTATGTTTCGACCTCATCTATCGAATGTTCATCTTTCGAGCTCATCGAAGGATATAAAACAATCCTTCGATGACACATCCTTCGACACAACCAGCTTACAACATTTTTCTAACTGTTTGATCAAGTCAAACCAGGAGGATGGTTGACTTGGTCAAACTTACATCAACCTTACATTAAAGACATCGTTTTGTATCATGACGAAATACTGACAAAGTACAGACACAAGTGCACCAACAAACTCCCCCTTGGCTGTAGCTTTGTCTCGATCTTCGTGTCTTCAAGTCTTCAAGGCCGAGTCGAACCGAGCCGAGTCGCGTCCACACAAAGTGCATCAACAAACTCCCCCTTGGACGCTACTCGTGATGGTTCGTCTTCTATGTCTTTCATGTCGGAGGATCTTCAAAGTTTTCACGCGTCGTAAGCAGAAAGTGTATCAACAAACTCCCCGTTTCACTTAGGCAGTGTGTCAATAAACTCCCCCTTGGACTGAACTCTCCATTGAGTCATGCTCGTGAATCTTTTGACTTGACAATTCTTCAGATCCTTGTGGTGTTGATGAAGGGACAGCGGCAACTCGATCATTTTATCCTTTGAGTGCCTCCACTTCGTGTCTTCATTCCAAAGCTTTTCATCGAACATGTTCTCCTCGCCTTTAGCATCTGCATATGCAAGAAAGCTAAACGCATAATGAGAACAACCGCTTGGAATATAGTTAACATTTAAACTAACGACACATATGAGATCAAATCTCAATCAAACACCAACCGACAGCAGTTTGAAAGTTTAGAAAAATATTCATTTTAATCCTATAACTTTCAAAACTCGTTAACTTCAACTGTTTATGAAGATGCAATTGTTTTACAGCTTACGATCAGGATTTTGGGTAGGATAGACTCGAGTTCCAACATCGGTCAATCAAAAATAAACTAGAAGAAAAATCTTTTTGGATTTTATAAAGTTTAAATTAAAACACACCTAAAAATCTTTTTGAAATTTTCATTTTTCAAATGTAAAGACGGAAAGCAATAAATAAACATATACAAAGATGCATAAACAGGAAACATTAAATAAATATTTACAGACATTCTTTTTGCGAGTTTCGAGGGTAAGAGAATCATATCAGTGTACGGTCATGCCAAAACGCTCTTGTTTTTCAATTAGTTAACATTAAGATAAGCATCCTATAACAATTATCGGTATTGTTGTCCACATAAGCTCAACTTATCAGATGTAATCATGGCGAGGGGATACGTTAAGGTATAATTTATACTTACCGACCGGTGTTCATCCACATCACGACACATTCCCGTATCAAGGTATGCACGAGGGTTCATCTTACTGGTGAGTATACCGATTATCATCTGTTTGACCGTATATGATGTGAGAAACTCACTTATTTTGGTTGAAAACAAGCCCTATGTGATAAAATCACTTATTTATGAGGAACTTGATTTTCGATGCATGAGGGCACATGAGCAAGTCCGTGAACAGGTCAGTACTTTCGTACAGCAGAGAGACGAACTTGACTCCCGGAAAAATGTGATATTTTATCACTTATTTTGTATGGACATGTGATTGTTTATCACTTATTGAGGTCGTATGCAGTATGTACACGTATGTATAGTATCATGGAAGATCTAGACTTGCGTCCCCGTTATTTTTCGGTAAAAGATACAACCATGATACCCAGATGATAAGCAGCATAAAGACCGAATATCTCAGAACCTCGGCAATCTCTCAAACGAAATTTCGGTACTAAGACCATATGCCAATGAATGGTTCCCACCTGGTCTTCAGTCGATTAAGGTTTATATCACCCTGCACACTTTAAAATGATTGTGAGCCTACCGATACATCTTATATAGAGCTGCTTATCGTTTTTCATTTTAAGGTTTAAAGAGTTTTAGACAGACCACTGATGTACTATCATTTTCTCTTTTTCTCGCCAGGAAACTCATTTGCTTTTCTATTGTTTTTGTGTTTTTGAAATTTTTCGATGTTTTTGGATTTTTCAAAGTTTGGATTTACTCCCCCTAAAATCAACAAACTAAGATAAATTTAAAAGACACAAAGATATTTACAAAAATGATTTTCCGATGTGGATTACTCTTGCTTTACCTCAATGCCGTTTACCAAAATTAATTTTGAATCAGAAATGATGTACCGAAATGATGTATCGAATTTTGGAAAACCACTTGTAGGTCCCTCTCGAGGATGAGATAAAACCTTTTCCTTGTTATATCAAACACACTAGCGAGTGCGGAATCCAAGCTAGCATGCAACCGAGACTTTATACGAGAACAAGCACAAACACAACACACAACATTCAACGATTAACACCACTTGTATTAATGCGTATGAAAGGTTCGGTTACAAGTCCAATGTTCACAGATGTATTCTGCAAACTCTCAAAGTTCTCTCGTGTGTGTGCTCTCAAAAGAATCTCTTATCTTCCTCTATGTCTAACTGTTCTCTATCTTTCACACAACACACTACATGGGTATATATACCCGACACAGCAGGTCTGATCGAAGGATCAGACAGATTGATCGAAAGATCATCTGTCGATCAGAAAGCCATCGAAAGATTCACAAATACCTCGAAGGATGATATCCTTCGAGATATCCTTCGAGTTCATCCATCGAAGGTTTATGTTTCGACCTCATCTATCGAATGTTCATCTTTCGAGCTCATCGAAGGATATAAAACAATCCTTCGATGACACATCCTTCGACACAACCAGCTTACAACGTTTTTCTAACTGTTTGATCAAGTCAAACCAGGAGGATGGTTGACTTGGTCAAACTTACATCAACCTTACATTAAAGACATCGTTTTGTATCATGACGAAATACTGACAAAGTACAGACACAAGTGCACCAACAAACTCCCCCTTGGCTGTAGCTTTGTCTCGATCTTCGTGTCTTCAAGTCTTCAAGGCCGAGTCGAACCGAGCCGAGTCGCGTCCACACAAAGTGCATCAACAGTTTAATGTGGCGATCTATATAATCCGAATTTTACCCCTCGGATTATCATTTTACGGCAAAGACTCATATAGAGTCTTTTGACCAAGGATTTACATCTTTCTATACTTCGTATTCTCATTTTTTAAATAGCCTCTTATATCCCACCACAACTATTTTTGTGGTGAATTTAACATAATGGACTGCTATCCTAATTTTCTTTTTACCCTTAGGATAATCATTTTACGTGATTGACCCGTTCATAGGCATTTGACCCCCAAGGTTTATGCCTACAACTCTTACATATGTCTAAGAGTTACATAATGATAATACTAGTATCTAAACGACCTCTAAGGGTCGTTTGCCCGATTTACCTATCAAGGGCATTTTCGTCAACTTATTTCCTCCTTTTACGACATAGGTCCCTTTGCTAAGGTATTTGACCAACATTGCATTTTTAACTATAAATCTATATATATGCGTACCTGGCTCGAGTCAACATATAGACCCGTTTTATACCTCGCGTTAATTAACCAATATTCTATGGCGTCGCAATTATCCAATTTTCTATTCGCTCCTGATAACATACGACTTGACAACCTCATTAGTCGATATTGTCAAATGGTGTTATCATCACCATTTGACCCATTTGGACTATAAGACCAAACATTTACATAAATTAGAATAAAAACATGGTTTTAAATTTCCAAATTCACCCATTTGCCCCATTTACCATAAACCATGGTTTTTATCATTTATACTCGTTTCCGACTTGTATCAATCGTGTCGGAACCCTTATTTCGGATATTACATCATTCGCATTTATAGTTTACAAAACAAACACGTGTCCTACAAAAAGGGTGTAAGTTTTACTTACCTCGTATCCGAGCTACGCTTTTCTTTTCCTTCTTGATTTGTTTGACCCGTTTCTTCCCAAGCCTCCACCTTGCTCGTTAAGTGTCAAACTATCGTCATCATTCAAAGGTGGTTAGATTAGTCATTAATAATCACGACTATTCCACCTTACGTATTTTCTATGTCGAAACTACCGTTCGACCTCATTATTTATTAATTCAACTTATCAAAAGTTAACTACTTTTGATCACATGATTTACACAATTAAGTCTAATTCAACATGATGTTTAGAACCCTTATCACTTCACATTTCACATAATTTGCCATATTATTCAAATGCACATTTTATTCAAAATTTCAACATTTAGCTTTCTCTTAGGCATTATATCAAACACCTAGTGAGCATTCTTTTATAAAATTTAATAATCACACTTATGGCTACCTATCTTGCCAATTTCAACATCTTTTACTAAATAATCATCAAATTCATGGTTCAATGTCAAGATTAACTTCATAGAGTTCAAATAACACTAGTTGCATGATCAAGATTCCAATGTTTTTCATCATCCTACAAAAACCCACTTAACACCTAAATGGGTGATTCTCAATTTCACATGCATGAACATCAATGCATCAAATTAGTGATTAGGGTTCATTCCTAACCCTGAATTTATCATAATTTCATTCAAACATCAATCAATCAAGTTCAGATTTCGATTTCACAAGTTTATCAAGAATTTGAGATGAAACCAAATTGTGAATTGTGACATACCTTGTGATCCCTTCACTGTGGTGATCACTAATTTGTGCTTGAATTTCGATTTGGGTTTGATTTGCCCTTCCAATTTCTTGATTTTGTGCTTGTTAGGGTTTTTGAGCTCAAGAGTTCTTGGCTCCAGTGGATATCTCGACCAGAACACACACTTTAAGTGTGTGTTTTGGTGTTTAACTTTTGTTTTAATAAAACAAGTTTCCCACTTGGCAATATTAGTCCCTCATGTTTTATTTTGATCAAATGAAGCTATAACTCATCATTAGTCACTTAATCACATGCTACTAACTAGGTTAATTATTCCTAGTTACTTTAACGGGTTCGGGAAGTTATAACCCGTTATGTTTTAAGTCCCGTTAATTTGGGCTTTTTATATACTTTGTTTTCTCAAAGTATTTATTTTCCTTTTTAATTAATATTAGGTTTATTTATTTAAGTCCTAATATTTACCGGGTTAAATTTTTACCACTAACGGTATTTTACCCGTTCATCACTATTAACGAGGTTTGATTACTAAACCCGTTTTCGGGGTGTTACAAGTCTACCCCCCCTTAAGGAGGTTTCGTCCCCGAAACCTTATTTATGTTGTTTATTCATTTAAACTAATTTTAGTTTCGTTTTCAAGACATTCATTCATTCCTTTCGATTAAACGTTTTCCTTTAAATTGATGCGTACGTCTTTCACGTGTAAGGCATCGCGGGCCGTTACTTTCAGCTTATAACCCCTTTATTTTTATTGACTGAGTTGTCACTTGACCACTTAGTCTCGCTTGTCTTTTAACAGGTTTATCCCGCGCTTGTTTTATATTAACAAGCGCTTGTATTTGTCATGACGCTTTTTTTTAACTTTGAATAGTTTTACCGGCTAGACTAATTAGTCGCCGTCACTTCATACCCCGTAACCCACGTTACAACGTGATCATTTTCTATATTTCTTTTCATGTCCATAAGCGTGTCACGTCACGTTTAAGTTTAATTCAACTTTTCTTTATCATACTTCTTCTTTTCGAATGTATCGTCTCGCACCTATCGATGTTAAGACCCATACTCTTTGATATTTGTTATTTCCGAATTCGTCTTATAGTATTCATATTTGTTAAAACGTTATTTCTTACTAAAACTGAATTTTAGTTTAACGTTTTTCTCTTTAACTATGTCAATTACTCATATCAAGGAAATTGACAACCCATAATTTATTCTTTCCCGTTCTCGTTTTACGCGGGGAATCGTAACAAGTTCCCTCACCTTACACTATTGACCCGTAGGTTCCTTCACTTAACCTCGCAGGCTATTTCCTTAAGCTTTCATCTCTTTAGGGCGAGGCCCTTACGATCCATTTGCTTCAATTCATGATTCGTGGGTTATTTTGGGCCCGTAGACCTTTACACTAATTAATATCCCGTAGGTTATGATGATCCCATAGATCATCTTTCATTCGAGTCTTATTCAAATGTGTATACATTTACATATGCATATGGCGTTAAGGCACCCCTTTTTATGTTTAGAATTATTTACTTTTACCTTTTAGATTTCATTTGACCTTGACCGTAGTCTAAGGCTACATTGTTTTCTTTCGAATTATACTTCCGACTTCGTGAGTTCTAACGTCAATTACACGTCGGTTTGCCCTATACTCACCGTTACCCGGTTCTTACCTATACTTCTTTACGTCCCATTACCCGGGTTCTTTTATTTTAATGTTTTTAACGCCTATAACTCCTTTACATAGGTTTATTAATATTTCGCACTTTTATTTATTCGGTTCGCGCTTACTTACTTCAGCAAGTGTCATCCTTTATTAAATTCATTTGACTCGTTCGTGTGAAAATTCACCACTTATGAATGTCAAACTTCAGTCTTTGTTCGACCTGTTCAACTTCAAAATAGTTTAACATGATTTATCAAAATTTCTATTTACTTCATCTTGTCGCCTTTTAGTTATGACTCAAAACCCGAGTCTTTTGACTTTCCATTCGAATTCCCGTTTCTCGGTCTACTTATGTGTTTAACTCCTTACCTATCAATCGGGTGTTTTACCGAAGTCATTATTATTGCAACCCTTCCGATATGCATTAAGACTTCGTTTCACTTTTATATTCCGACTTTGTCCTCAAGTTTGGCGTTTTACAAAAACAACTCGTTAAGAGTCATATTTGCATTTTCCCGGTTCGAGTGTAAGTACACTCCCTCCCAATACATATCTTACTCATTTTACATATTAATCTTTCTCCCCTTCTCTCGGGCTCATTATTCTAATGTAATACGCTTCCGTCACCCGGCTGTGCGTTTACATTATCATCAAGTATTTTGCTCATTTGATTCATTTGGGTACTTTTAATTTGTCCCATTCACCCCATCCTTAATACATCAGATGTAAATGTGTCCGCTATAAGAAGCTCATGGTATCATATGCCACTAGTTACTTGGCCAGAGTAAGATATTAACACATGACACGTACGACCTTTTTATAGTTTTCACATCACGCCCTACGTAAGTAACGCCTCTATTTAGTTTTCTTGGAAATAATATCCTGGATAGGTATTCTATGCAGGTTTTCCAAGTTTCTAATTTACATATGCAACAATCATTCTCTACATGTTTGTTGCATATTGCTATTTGTGCAATTATATTTAAAAGCGCGCACCTGGTAATGCTTGCCCCGACGGGCGTTCCTTGCCATTAACCTTGTTCGCGGTCGTTACGCGATTTAGTCCTTGGTGAGCTTGCTCCTCTTGTCATACTTCGGACCGTTCCTCTATCATATCTGTAATTTGTTTAACCCTTTTCTTCTTTAAATACAAGTGTCCTTCAATTAAGACATTCACAAAAGTTAGCCATGTCAACTTTACTAAACGCCCGTATCATAATACAAGGCTTTTCTACTATATGTGTCAACGCACGAAATTTTGTTAGCTATATCTATCATTTAATTGGGAAAACGTGTATTACACGATAACCCTATGTGCTGTTTACAATACTTTAATACGCTAAACCATTAACATACACGCACTTACCGGATTTGCGATCAAGCCTCGAACCGAACACCAATCTTTATCAAGAGCATAAGGTTTAAGTCCAAGCATGGTTTTTTCCCACCATACTTGAATCCCTTAAACCAGGGCTCTGATACCAAGTTGTAAGACCCTAGTTACTATTTAACGATTTTATATGTAAATACCAACAATTAGATGTGTAGTTAAGACTACACATACTATATAAATACGAGTTTATTAAAACTTTTACAAATCATAAGTTATTCAACATAACGTGATCGGATTCGTCGTTTAATATTTGCGACGAGGGAAAGTGCGGAAGCATGTATCTTTATCGTGTTCGGTTCTTCGTTGAGCTTGATAGTCTTCCGGCATCCAAAAAGTACCTACATTTCATAAACATGAAATGCTTTAGTCATTCGGGGTTTAAAACGTGTCTAAACGAGTCCGGGAAGCGAAACTGATTAAAAAAAATACATTTGTTTACAGGGTCCACCGTAAATTACGGTGGCTACCGTAATTTACGGTAGCCCTTAATGTGTTGGTGCAGTTTTCTGTCGACTTCATCTTCGTTCGAGTCTTAGAATTAGAACTGATAGATTAGAGCGCACAAATTGAGAAATGGGATTTTATAGGTAATTCCGCTTGAAATGACACATAGTCATTTCAAGCGAAATCAGCTGAACAGTTCAAGCGAAATCATGATGGTAATCTCGTTTGAATGTGTTTCCGCTTGAGATGTAATTCCGCTTGAAGCATGTTCAAGCGGAATCACATGCCTATATATACTCTTTCAAGCGATATCAGTGGTAAGGTTCTTGTTCCGATGAGCCGAAGTGCTGCCGAAGTGTCTACGTACTGTAATTTGATTCCAGATTAATACAAGAGACAATTAATAGTGAATACAAGCTAAACAAAGATAGAATCAATGAATTCCACCTCTGATTCTGTCTGAGCACTCTTCTGATTGACTCGTTAGGTCGTTTCACGATCCTACATGTGGTATCAGAGCTCAGGAGGAAGAGTTCTTACCGTTTAGCTCGTTTTCGCTGGAAAATTCTGACTTCTACACCTTCTTTTCAAAGTTAATCAAGTTTTTACGGTTAAAATGGACTGATTTTCACATATAGTGTGCGAAACATTGAATTAACAAACCCTTGAAAGAATCAGACCTAAAATCGGCTTAGAACTTGATCAATTTTGCAAAAATCAGATCGAATTGATGATGTCAGCAACATTTCAAGCGAAATTAGTAGTTTGATTTCGCTTAAAAACGAGGTTTCGCTTGAAAATTTGAACAGATTCCGCTTGAATTTGTTGATTTCGCTTCAGAGGGTTTTTCTGCTTGAGTTGTTACAAGCGAAATCAGGTATTTCGCTTCAAGGAGTGTTTTCGCTTGAAAGCGTGTGAGTTCAAGCGAAATCAGTATTTTTGATTTAGGGTATTTCGCTTCAAGGTGTTTGATTCAGCTTCAGATTGTAATCCCGCGTGAATTGGGATTTCGTTTGAAATTGTCTAGTTGTTAATTTCACTTCAAGGTGACTGATTGTGGATTGGTTTGAAATATGACGAAAGAGTTTGATGAGATGGAAAATCATGATTTTGAAAGATTAAATGATTGGTATCACGGGTATTTGGATGATAGTTATTGAAGTGTAAGAAAGGATGGTTGGGTGAAAAGGTTTAAATATTTTCTGAGTTTGAAAAATGAAAAATTGGATAATCTGGAAAACCGATATACAGTCTTACTTGATCATTTAAAAGTTCATGAGATATATTTGACAGATGCTGAAAAGATAGAAAAGTTTGCAGATGCATTACCTGCAGAATGGATTGAATTTTTGAAAAAATTAAAAAAAGATTCAAGGTTTTCAAAATTACATCTAAAAGGTTTCATCAGCAAACTTAAAACTCATGAGTATGAAATTTATGAGAAAAAGAAAGAGCTGATGGATAAGATAAAAGAAAATGTTGATAAAATAGATGTGGATGTAATTCTTGAAATAAATAGAAGAGTTGATGAATGTCTTAGAGCAAAATATGTTTTAAATACGATAACAAGAGGGGTTGTTATATTGATGAGAATGCAAATTGTTGGTGTATCCGTCTGTCGTCTACGTCTTGTATCGAGTCTTGTATAGAGTTAGGGCACGAGAATCGAGATAGTGATTTTTAGAGGTGATTCCGCTCGAAATGACACCTTGTCATTTCAAGCTAAATCACATATCATTCTGATTCCGCTCGAGAGTGTATATGCTGATTCCGCTCGAAATGTTGATTTCCCACGAAATGAACATTGCACTTTCGTGGGGAATCAGAAACTCTATAAATAGGCAGCCTTGAGCGAAATCAGTAAGGAGTTGTATGTGTTGTCTTCCGGTGAGCCACGAAGTGCTGCCGAAGTGTTGTCGTGCATGTAAAAAGCTTTCTGATCAATAAAAACAACATATTAAAGTGAATACGGCTGAGATAGCACCGAAACACTTGTTTCCGCCTCTTGTTTTGGTGAAAAACTCTTCTGATCGACTCGTTTGGGTCCGTATACGATCCTACAAGTGGTATCAGAGCTCAGGAGGAAGAGTTCTATACAATTCAGCTGCGAATTCTGTTTCTACCCTTTTCTTTTTCAATCAGAACATCATTTCACGGTCAGAATTGGCTCAGATTTTCACACACTGCTCGGAATTGATAGTTAACAAAGCCTTAGAAGTTTCAAGTCCAAATTCGAACTAAAACTGATCATTTTTTAGGTTCCGCTTGAAAGTGTTCGATTGAATGATGACGTCACAGTGATTTCGCTTGAGATTTGGCCCTGATCCCGCTCAGAATCGACATTCCGCTTGAAATATTTTCTGGTTTCGCTTGAAAGTTCAGTTTGATTTCGCTTCAAACTGTTGTCGTGATTCCGCTTCAAATTACTTACTGATTCCGCTTGAAAAAAAAAATCTTGGTGATTCCGCTTGAACCAAGATTTCGCTTGAACAAGAGTTAACTGATTCCGCTTGAATCAGTGTTTCTGGTTAACTTGGTTATTTCGCTCCAAATTGATCTGTGATTCCGCTTCAAGGCATTTTGTGTTTCCGCTCGAAAGTGTTTTGTTTATTCCGGTCCAAAGTATTTGGTGATTCCGCTCCAAAATACTTTGTGATTCCGCTTCAAATCTTCAAAATTTGATTCCACTTGAACGCTCATAGTGATTCCGCTCCAAATACTGATCTCACTTGAAAGTATATAGTTGTTTGATTTCGCTTAAAAAATACATTTGCTATTTCACTTGAACTTGAGAGTTTGTGATTTTTGGAAACTTGAACAATGGACAACGAGTTCTACAATGCTTTTGCTAGTCCTATCACAATTACTCAGAATGCTTTGCTTGAAAATGAATCCGGGACATCACAGAAACCGCCTAAGCTCTTGGATATTGATGATTACAATGGTTGGTCCGAACGCTTTGGAAATTGGGTTGAAGCTTATCACTTGGATGCTTGGGAACACACTGAAGTTCCATATGAAAGGCCCACAAGGAATGGTATTCAGTTAACAATCAGAGACATGAGTGCTGATGAGAAAAAGAAGTATAGAGATGAGAAATTGATGGTGAGTCTGCTTCAGCAATCAATTAAAGAGGACATTTTGATTTTGCTTCAACATGATGGAAGTGCATATTCAATCTGGACTGAATTGGAAGCAAAGTCTATAGGAAGTGATGATATGCTTAAAAACAAGATGTCTCTAATGAAGAAAGAATTTGATCTATTTCGTGGGTTGAAATCTGAAAATACCAAACAAATTATTGAGAGATATTGTAACTTGGTGAGAAATATGACGAAATTAGGGATCAAAAAGGATACTGATGAGCTGATAGAGAAACTTGCTGATGCGTTACCACATGATACTTGGGGAACATTCCTGATGATGTTAAGAAACAATCGGAAGGAATATAAAAAGTTAACACTGGGTGAGTTCATCAAACATCTGGAAGCTCAAGAGATGGAGCAGAGGAAGATCGCCAGGATGAAGAACTACGATGGAGAACAAGACATCGGCTTGTATTTCAAGAGTGGTGTTAGTGAAAAGACAAATCTTTCTCCAAAGGTTGAAACTGCTTATAACGCAAAAGGTTCTTCTGAAAGTGCATCTCAGGGATCAAGCAGCACAACAGGATTCTCTTCATTTCCAACCTATGATCCACAGTTTTCTAAGAAAAAGAGTGGCAAAGTTCTTCAATGTAACATTGCCTTAAAGCTTGAAAATGATCAGAATTATACTGAGGAAGTTGCAAAAAGTCACATGTCTTTGTTGGTGACCGTGCTTGAATCCTATGGAGGCTTAGTTGCAGGGAGGATCGGAAATCCAATGCTCACGAAAGAGGATTACGATCAAATTGATGCCGAGGAAATGGAATTGATGGATATTAAATGGTGCATGGCTAGTGTGTTGAGACGGGCTAAAAAGTTTAAACAAATCACAGGCAGAGATGATTTTCGCGAGGCACATATTTCAACTTTAGGTTTTGATAAGTCTAAAGTTACTTGTTTTCGTTGCAGGGAAAAGGGGCATTTCAAGAGAGAGTGCACAAATCGAGAAGCGAGTGGAGCTCAAAACCCTTTCGGAAACAACGATTACTACAAAAAGGCGATTTATCATCAAGTCACACAACAGCCATATCAACAACAACAGGCACCACATCAGGCTCAAACTGCACATGGTAGAAAAGAAATTGAAGATTCAAAGAGAGCATGTCGGTTAATCAGGGCATGGATGGTGGATTCAGTTGGGATAAATACATTCTAACAGATAGCAAAGTGTGTTTGGCAGATCAAGATGATGAAAGGTTGCCTGAAGGTTTCAGTTGGGATAATTTTTGCCCAGACCAAGAATTCATGGCCAAAGAGATGTCCAAAGAGATGTCAAATGTTAAAGCCTTTGTTGCTAATGCCTATGATGAGTATTGGGCTGCAAAATACAGAAAAGTCAGGGAAGCTGAAGAAGAAAAATGGAGAAAAATTGAAGAAGAGGAAGAAGAAGAAGAAGAAGAAGAAGAAGAAGAAAGGTTAAAAGCTGAAGCTGAAGTTGAGAAAAAGAAAAGAGCTGAGTTTTTCCAAGCGAAAAGAACAGTCAAAGATGTTCCTGAATTTGAAATCAAAGTTGATACTGAAGCAGTCAAAGTTCCTGAAAAGTGTTTGAATTGTGATTCTTTGATCATGCAAAACAACGAGCTGCTACACAACATAAAAAGATTGAAAGAATCTTATGATACTTTGAACAGAGAGATTCACAAGTACACTGAGTCAAACAGTGAACAAGCTGTTGCATTGAATACACTGAAAGGAGCTTACATGAGACAGCTTGATGATGTCAATTACTACACAGAGAAGTGTGCTGAGCTGGAATTGAAGTTGGCAACACAAAGAATAGAAACTGAAAGAGTCAACAATTTACTGAAAAGTTACTCATGTTCTACTTTTGTTGTTGACAGGATTTACCCGATCGTTGAAAGAATGAAGACATTTGAGGAAGAAAAGACTTCGGAAGAAAAGAAGTCTGAGACAAAAGAAGATGATGAAGTGAAAATTTCTGGTGAGAAACCAAGTGTTGTCTACTATAAATGTCCACCCCCGGTCGAAAATGGATATTCTCCTCGAAATCCAAATTTCGAAAGTATCAAAAAGGCAATTAACTTACAGTGGGAGTCAGGTCGTCGGATAATTTGCCAGAAAATATTGATGTTACGTTCACATCGTCCGATACTGATCATGAGTCCAAGTTGATAAAAAGTGTGGTCGATCAGGTGTTAGATAAAGATGACATAGAGGAGTCAAAACCGGAGTCCAAATCCGAGTCAAAGTCTGGGTCTGATAAGTCAAAGTCAACAATCAAAAAGGACAAATGGGTTTATGATAAGGAATTTTTGCTATCAAAATCTAATTTGAATGACGAACCGGTCAAAGTAGCATATACTTTGAAAGATTCTGACAAATTATATTCTGATGATATTTTTCCAATAAGAAATGTTAGAATTGAAACGATTAAAAAGGTTTTCAAAATTACAGAAATTAATATTTCTGAAATAAAAGATTTAAATCTTTCTGGAAAACCTAAACAATACACTTCAAGAGATAGACAGAGAATTAACAAGAAAATGGGTTATGATTGTGGTTATAGTTTTCAAAAGAAACCAAACCATAATAGTAATGTCAAAAAGAAAGGTCTTGGATTTAATCAACCGAAAAATCATAAAAATGAAAAAGTTTATAAACCAAAAACTGTGTTTGTTTCAGGAAAATCTTTAGAAGATGAGAAAGAGCAAGCGTTCAGAAAGCAGACAAACAAAGAATTCCTTGCCAAAAAGCAAGAAGAAGTGAAGAAAAGTATTGCTCAGAAGACTACAGAGACGAGAACCTGTTTTCAGTGCAAAACTGCTGGTCATATTGCTAGAAATTTTCCGAAAACATTCAAACCAAAACAGGAAGTCTCTGGTAAAATGAAAGAAAAAATTGTTGAGAAAACTGAACTTACAACCAAAAAATTTACAGGCTTTGAAAATTCAACTTTTGAGGTTGGAGAATGTTCAAAAAATGTGATGAAAAGAAAAGAAAATCTGAAAAACCAAATATGGGTGGTTAAGGGTTCAGGAAACAGTTCTGGTGATGAATCTGATTCCACAAAATCAGAGGAGCCACGTGTTAAAGAAAAGGTTGAGAAATCAGTTCAGAATGTGGATGATGTGAATTTTCCACCTCTGCGGGCTGAAAATTTTAAAAAGAAAGATGGGAAAGTTGAAATTTCAAATCAATTTTATTCTGACAAGAAGAAATTTGATGTTGATAAGGCTTTCAACAGAAATGTGAAACACATTTTTGGAAAAATGGTCGATGGTAAGGTCAAAGGAGTTAAAGAATTTTATGCTTTCAAAATAAATGTTCACAAGTCTGTTGAAAATAAAGATGAAGAAGAGGTTATTACACCCAAGGAAGGTCAGGCTTGGGTGGATATATTTTTCAAAGAGTAAAAACCTGACTTGCCGGAGATCCCAAGTTGGTAATCACGGATCATGAATCGGCACCTTTATTAGAAAATATTTTTGAAATGTTGTAAATATTGGCAAGTCATACTACAGGAATTGCCGGAACTCCCAGGTTGGTAAGTGTGGAGTAGGAATTGGCACATTGAGAATTCAACCAACATATGATGATTGGTTGAAAATGTTTGATATTTGATCTTACAAGTGGTTAATCAAGGTCATTAAGTTGAACTTGATTTAACTATCATTTAAAAGTGTTGGTAAACAATGTGATGAGTTTTCTCCTAACCTACAAATGGTAAAATCAACAAAACTAATTTTCTGGAAAAATCATTTTGATTAAAACAAACTTAAGTGTTTTGAGATCATAATGGGAAAATAGTTTGTTGTGAGGGGGAGTTCTGATTGTTTATGCCAAGTGGATGGAGAATTGAGGCAATTCGATATCAGTTGTCATGTTCTTGTACAGTTTGTTTTAAATTTTCTTTAGATGTATTTGTATTTTAGGGGGAGTATAATTTCAGAAAATCCAAAAACATTAGAAAATTTGAAAAAGCCAAAAACATGATAAAATGAAAAATGAGTTTTTGTTTCAAAAAGAGGAAATGATAGTACATCAGTGGACTATCACAAAACGCTAAAGAAATGGAAAGTTAAAAATGTGATAAACAATCTCACTGCGGATGTGTCAGTAGGTTTTTATACATTTAGTAAATTGTGACGAGATATAAACCTAAATTCAAATTTGCTTATCTTGTGGGGAACATTTCTTGGATATATGGGTAACCCCCGAAATCTTGTTTGAAAGGTCCCTCTTTCTGAGATACTAGGTCTTTATACTCAGTGATATCTGGGGTATTATTTCGGGACTTCTGCTGAATGGAAATTCTGACCTACTCCCCGTATAATACTTTCTGCAAATGCTTGAAATATAGCACAAGCCCTCAGCAAAAATGATGAAACAATAAAATTGATAATCATTGCTGTTGAAGAAAAGATCCTCTAAAGGGGACACACCAAAAGTCGAAGTCGTCATCTCTCTGCGTATACGGAAGTATCGACCTGAGCTCTCACGGCCCTCGCAATTTAACCCCTTTACAGATATCATCTGTGGTATACTCACCTGTAAGACTGAATATTGGGATCTGGATATGGGAGTATATTCAAGTAGTGGGACACGCGAATAAGTTTAAGTCCTTAAGACATTAATCACGTATCTCGAAACAATTGAACTTTGTGTGAAAATTTAAGTGGACCTGTATACTGACAATCTAGGTGAATTGTTTAGAACTTAAAATGAAATCAAGCTTAACGGTGTTAGTGATTGGTCTCATAAACTGATATGATCCTCTTGCACGAACTCACAAAAATATTGTTTGTAAATATTTCTTTACATTCTCATTAAAAAAAAACTAAAAAGATTTTAAGTGTGTTTTAGCATAAATTTTTGTAAAAATCCAAAAAGATTTTTTTCACAACTGTTGTTGGAAGGCTGACATTCAAAATTCCAAGTGCTAAACTTGATGAACAGGGTTGGGAGAGAGTGTATGAAGAAGTTTTTACAAGTGGTTTGCAGAAGAACAAATCATTTTGAATATTTTCTGCAAATATTTTCTGCAAATAATTTCTAAAGTTTAAAGATTTAATCTTTGAGAAACTTATATGTGTGGTAGAGAATTTGCAGATATGAAGATTGACCAAAGCCAGATTCCGATATCTGAGCAGATGGTGATTTCCAGACTACGATCCCAGCTTAGTGAGAGGGGGAGTCTGAGGACATCAAGAGAGAGCTCAGAGCTATGTTGCGTTTCTGGAAGAAAGAGAAAGAGATTGATTGTGGATGCTTACAATGGAGAATACTTCGGAGAGAAGCACAAAGACTGATAAAGACTGAAGGTTTGACAACCGAAGACTCGACACTGAAGACTCCGTCAACATCCGAGGGGGAGTTTATTGGTGCATCCGTCTGTCGTCTACGTCTTGTATCGAGTCTTGTATAGAGTTAGGGCACGAGAATCGAGATAGTGATTTTTAGAGGTGATTCCGCTCGAAATGACACCTTGTCATTTCAAGCTAAATCACATATCATTCTGATTCCGCTCGAGAGTGTATATGCTGATTCCGCTCGAAATGTTGATTTCCCACGAAATGAACATTGCACTTTCGTGGGGAATCAGAAATTCTATAAATAGGCAGCCTTGAGTGAAATCAGTAAGGAGTTGTATGTGTTGTCTTCCGGTGAGCCACGAAGTGCTGCCGAAGTGTTGTCGTGCATGTAAAAAGCTTTCTGATCAATAAAAACAACATATTAAAGTGAATACGGCTGAGATAGCACCGAAACACTTGTTTCCGCCTCTTGTTTTGGTGAAAAACTCTTCTGATCGACTCGTTTGGGTCCGTATATGATCCTACACAAATCCTCTTGATTTCGTTAAAATTTTTTATGCAGGCAGATTCTGGACAGAGACAGAAAAAGTTTCAAAGAATGAAGAATCTGAAAAGCTTGGATCTTCAAATTCTGAATCAGTATGTTCTAAATGTGATAAATTTGAAGCTAACAATGACAAACTTTTGAAGGATGTGGAAAGTTTGACATTGGAAATCAAAGATTTGAAAGAACAGGTTAAAGAAATTTCAGTTTTCAAGAATGAGAAGAATGTTGATGATAAACAGATTCTTGAACTGCAGAAACATTTTGAGATATTGAAATCTGAAAATGTTAAACTGTTAAGTGATTTGAACAGTTTGACATTGGAAAACAAATTTTTGAAAGAAAAGGAAAAAGATTTTGAAAATGAAAAAGTAAAAACTGAAAAAGAATTTCAAAGTCAAATAAAGATTCTTGAAGATGGGAGATCTGTTTATAGCAAAAATAATATTGAAAAACAAAAAGTAATTAACTCTCATCTTCAGACGATTATTCGACTTGAAAAAGAAGCTGAAAATGCTCGAAATAAAATCAAAGATCTTGAAAAGAAATTGAAAGGTTTTGAGAAACCAGATTATATTTGTCCAAAACCTATCAATTCAGTTCCAATAAGTGACAATGTCACAAACTTTGACAAAGTCAAAGTTGAAGATTGTGATGAGAAATCTGATGATGAAAATGAAAAAATTGAGAAAAAGAAATTGTTTTTGAATTTAAAAGAAAAGTTTCAGAAAACTGTTTTGCAATCGACTGAAAAAGGTGAATGTTCAATACAGAAACCTTTGAAGAAGAATGCAGAACAAAAACAAAATGTAAAAATTGTGAAAAATGTTCAAAAAGATAATAAAAGTTCCTCAGATCAATCATCCAATCGCAATCAAAAATCACAAAAATTGAAAAATGAAAACTCAAAAATTGTTAGTAATAAGTGGTGCAGATTTGACCACAGTGCTTCAAAGCCAAATCCAGCATACAAGAGGAGGAATGAATATCACCAAGCCAAACAGTGCTACGATCTGAATGTTTGGACTGAAAATGGTGATTGGTACGATAACAGAGTGTGTTACCGATGCGGTTATCAAGGATACATTGCTGTTAACTGCCAGAGTTGGAGTTTTGAGATGAGAAGATGCTTTGATTGCAATATCATAGGACACATTGCCAGAGATTGCCCAATGAGATCAAAGGAAAGATCGAGGGCTGATTCTCAGAAATTGGCAAAGAAACCAGTCAAAGTCGAAGCAAAGCCCAAAGAACAGAAAGTTCATGAACAGAAAGTAAAGCTTTCACAGGGGCAAAAAGACAGACTGAGGAAAAAGAGGAAGAAGGCGAGGGAATATCTCGAAAGGATTTTGTCCTCGGATACAGCTGTCAGAGCGAATAACAGTTCTGATAAATCGTCTTGCTCTCCAACGAATGAAAAATCTAGCAAAACGGATTCATCAGATACAAATATGAGGATGAAAGAGGGAAAGAAGAAAAAGAAAGTTGGTGGTGATGAATTTGTTTCTTCAGAAACAAAGGAGCCACATGTTGGCAATGAATCTGACTCTTCAAAGTCAGACAAGCCATGTTCAGGCAATGAATCTGGTGTGGTAAATCCAGAAGAGCTAAGTGTTGAGGTAAAAAATGAGAATTCTGGTTTAACAATGGATGATGCAAATTTTCCACCATTGTTGAACAAGAATTCAAAATCACCCAAGGACAGTCAGGCTTGGGTGAAACTTTTCAAATAGAAAACCCTGACTTGCCGGAGCTTCCAGGTTGGTAAGCAAGGAGCAGGAATCGGCACATTTCTTGAGAAATTCACGAAAGTGATTTAGTCTTACAAGTGGTAAATCAGGGACATTAAGTTGTACTTGATTTTCTACAAGTGTTTGTGTTGAAAATTTGGAAAATTTTTCAAGTGAGTGAAGAAAACAAAGTGATGAAAGATCCCTATGTTTGAGAAATGACACACAAAACTGTTTTTCCGGAAAAAACCATTTTGATTAAAACAAACTTAAGTGTTTCGAAATCGCTATGGGAAAATGTTTTGTTGTCAGGGGGAGTTCTGATTGTTTAAGCCAAGAGAATGGAGAATTGAAGTAATTCTCATCATGTTGTCACTTTATCTTGTACAGTTTGTTTTCAAATTTTCCCAGAAAATCAAAATTGAGACATATTTTGATTTTAGGGGGAGTAAAAATTTTAAAAAAATTAGAAAATTTGAAAATGTCAAAAACATTAAAAAATTCAAAAATGAGTTTTGTTGACACAAGAGGAAATGATAGTAAATCAGTGGACTATCACAGCATGCTAAAGAAATGTAAAGTTTAAAAGTGATAAACGGTCTCACTAAAGATGTGACGATAGGCTCAGCTAGACTAGTAGATTTGCGATAACGATACAAATCTAAATGAAAAAAAGCCTAGTTCTAGTGGGAAACATGGTCAAAAGCATAGTACTTAGTTTTGTCCTTCTTGATTGTGTGCCTACTAGGTAATCGCTGATTGTCGAAAGACATAAAACTGGTTAAGTTTGTGAACTTTCACAACTTTGCTGAAAAGTCGCTGTGATTGTGCATTTCTTTTGCAAAGATTTAAACTTGTTTGATTTCTTTATTTTGTTTAAGCATTGGACATCCTCTGCGTATACGTGAGTATCGACCTGGATGTTATTGCCTAAACGTTCTGCTTTATTTTCTTTGGTGTTTCGTTTAAGCTTTGGATCACCTCTGCGTATACGGGAGTATCGAACTGGTGGTTAAAGCCTAAACAATTTGAACTTGTTTTGTTTTCTTATTTTGTTTAAACATTGGACTTTCTCTGCGTATCGAAAGATCGACCTGATTGTTAATGTTTAAACATTCTGCTTTATTTTCGCACATATCATAGTTGATAAAAGTTTAAAGGCATTACTTGAGTCAGTGTATTGCATGATGAGGGGATATGCTGAGATCGTGGGGTCCATAAGAACTTAGTGAAAAATTAATATATCTTAACGTATCGGTAAGCATTTCGAAAGTTTTTAGATTGAGTTTAAGTGGACAACAATATCGTCAATCAACGTGAATCGTTTAGAACTGAAAATGTTTAAAGCTTAACGGTGCTAGTGATTGATCACATTCAATGATATGATCCTTTTACACAAACTCACAAAAATATTGTTTGTAAATATTTCTTTATTGCATTTCATTCTATTTTCAAAAATCCAAAAAGATTTTAGTGTGTTTTAGCATAAACTTTTGAAAAAGTTCAAAAAGATTTTCGACAACTGATGTTGAAAAGCTGATATTCAAAATTCCAAGTGCTGAACATGATGAACTGGTTTGGGAGTGTGTGTACTGAATTGAAAAATTTTGAGTTAAGAAAGAAGTTGAGATTAGTTAATCAGGGTCATTAATTTGAACTTGATGTAACTATTACTAGTAAGTTTTTCTTATTGATTTAAGTAAAAACTTATGTTTTGTTGAGAATTGTGTAGGTAATAAGCTGAACAGAGTTAAAGCCAGGGTTTGATTTCAAAGGCGATAACTAATTCCCGACTGAAAATCCCAGCTTGATGAAAGGGGGAGTCTGACGAGGTTAGAGCTAGAGAAAAGATCTGGGTACATGATTCCAGGAGAAATTCCTGAAGAAGACCGATCAAGATTGAAGAGTCGTCATGTTGAAGACTCTCACTGAAGATTCCGTCAACATTCAAGGGGGAGTCTGTTGGTGCAGTTGTCTGTCGACTTCATCTTCGTTCGAGTCTTAGAATTAGAACTGATAGATTAGAGCGCAAAAATTGAGAAATGGGATTTTATAGGTAATTCCGCTTGAAATGACACATAGTCATTTCAAGCGAAATCACCTGAACAGTTCAAGCGAAATCATGATGGTAATCTCGTTTGAATGTGTTTCCGCTTGAGATGTAATTTCGCTTGAAGCATGTTCAAGCGGAATCACATGCCTATATACTCTTTCAAGCGATATCAGTGGTAAGGTTCTTGTTCCGGTGAGCCGAAGTGCTGCCGAAGTGTCTACGTACTGTAATTTGATTCCAGATTAATACAAGAGACAATTAATAGTGAATACAAGCTAAACAAAGACAGAATCAATGAATTCCGCCTCTGATTCTGTCTGAGCACTCTTCTGATTGACTCGTTAGGTCGTTTCACGATCCTACAGAATGTTGATTTTCCCACCGTAAAGCAGTGGGTGTGTGGCGTAAAGACTTTAAGGCTACCGTAAGTTACGGTGGCTACCGTAACTTACGGTGGCCTCTGCAGGATTTTCCAAGTTTGCCGTTTTCTAAAACGAAAACCTTCATAACTTTTAATCCGCTTGTCTGTTTGATCTACCGTTTCTTCCTACGTGATTGTAATTTGATCCTTCATCATATGGAGTTAAAATCCAACATTCGGATTAACAAAATTTAAGACTTTTAAATCTTCGGCTTATTACCCTTTTTACCAAATTTTGACTCGTTCGCGATTTTATCAAACAAACATGATGTTTGATTCTAATTTCTCATCATTTCCATATTGCTTATCATATTAGATTCAAATCACGGGTTTAGATACATTCTTAAACCCGTTTTTACTTAGATGTTTAATTGACCCGTTAAGGACATTTAAGCACTCTTACGCATAATTCACACTTATTTATTTCTAGCATCTTATTTCCACATTATTTATCAAATGATCTTCCATCACAACTATATTTGTGATGGGTTTAATGTGGCGATCTATATAATCCTAATTTTACCCCTCGGGTTATCATTTTACGGCAAAGACTCATATAGAGTCTTTTGACCAAGGATTTACATCTTTCTACACTTCGTATTCTCATTTTTTAAATAGCCTCTTATATCCCACCACAACTATTTTTGTGGTGGATTTAACATAATGGACCGCTATCCTAATTTTCTTTTTACCCTTAGGATAGTCATTTTACGTGATTGACCCGTTCATAGGAATTTGACCCCCAAGGTTTATGCCTACAACTCTTACATATGTCTAAGAGTTACATAATGATAATATGATCGGAGTGTCGCGCTCCGGTCAAAGATAATATTTATATGCCCAAATTACCCTTTACAAATAGTTAGTGGTAGCAAGGGGTCGAACCACGAAGAGTATGTGGTTTGTGTGTGGATTCGAATGAAGTAAAACAAATGTCACGATTTATGAAGCTTACTAGAATATCTTTATGTTTTTGTTTAATTGAGAGATGTGAGTTTAGACTAAGTGAATTGATTAAATTGATTAACGACTAATAATTAACCATTACGATAAAATTGGTTACTAGAACAATAATAAGAAAAAGGAATCACACCCGGTTTCAGTAATTGCTAACCTAGGATTTCTACAAGTTTTAGATTCAACTCAAATGCATTCGATTAACGGATTTAGTGTAACATCCCGAAAAATATAAAACTTTATAATAGAATTATAAAGTATAAATAAACAAGAAATTACTAACTAGAAATCTCTAACCTAGTTAGTTAATAGATTAGAAATAGCTTATGATGGAGTTAAAGACTACTAAACAATAAGTAGGACAAAGTTGAGGGGCCTAAGTTGACAAAATTGAAACTTAAATTGTTAAAACAAATTAAAATAAACCAAACACCCTCAAAAGAGGTGTTGGTCGATCAGGGGAAAGACCAGGTCGACACCCCTTAGCTCCAAACCCTAAAATCACTAAAACTCTAAAATTGGAGGTGTGAATCTGGTCCAAAACGAAATCTGAGACTAGAATCGTGATCCTCATCTCAAGAGGATTCTAAGGTATGTAAAATTTGATGAAATCTCTTAACTTGAATTTCTCATGATTTTGGAAAGTCTGAAGATTCATGTTGCATGTGTGTTATTTGGTTAGATTAGAATTGATATGGTGTTTAGAAGTGAAACCTAACCAATTTCATGTGAAATCATGACCAAATTCAGGAAATTCCTTGAACACCTTGAAGGTGGGTTGTGGGTTTTACAAGATAATGATGAACATTAGGGTTTAGATGATTATCCTAGTGTAAATTGATTATAGAAAGTGATTTCAGAAAGGTATGATGATTAAAATGCTATATGAGGGCTTTATTGATGTTAAGTTAGCTAATTAGCAAACTATGAACTTGAATACAAAGGATATAAAATTCTGCCTTTATAGTGTTTGTTGAAATGCCTAAAAGAAGGCTTGAAACTGAATTGCTAAGTTAAAAACGCATAACTATGATGTATGACAAAGTGTGCGTTATGTATGTGATTACAAAGAGTTCTAAATATGATAAAATTGAACTCTATAGGAAAAGATACCGGAACGTCAAGTGGACAAGCCGGCGGTGATTCGCGGTTAAAGGGCGTACACTAAGGTATGTAACTTGACCCGTTACATTTAGTAGATTGGATGTTTATATAATGTGCACTTGAAATTTTTAAATAAGAGTTGTTTTGAAATAAGCAATGAAGTCGCTATATTGAATGATTGATAGAACTTGGTTTGAACTCGTTGGTAGTTGTCATATAGGAGGATTCCTTAGACGAGCCAAACGGGTCGAATAATCAAGTAAAGCATGGTTAATGCTCCGGAATGTGGTGGATCGTTCTTTGATATTGGTTAAAATATAACATGTTAGAAATATGAGATTTTGATGTAATGGGTTGTTAGAAAAACGAAATCTGTGAGTTGAATTCGAGTGCAATGCATAAAACAAACAAAACATGGATTTCCAGGACTCACCGTAAATTACGGTAGAACCGTAATTTACGGTAGAGGTCAGACGTTTACGGTAGATTCCTCCTGCTTTACGGTGGTCCTAAAATCTCTAGGACTCACCGTAAATTACGGTAACACCGTAATTTACGGTGGAACAGAAAACTTTAATTTTTTTTATTTTTCATTGATGATTGGATTATATGTTAAGTCTTATGTACTAAAGTCAAAACTAATGCTTTAATGGTTTTGACCCTAGGTGATTAGATGGACCTTACGGATGGTGGTCAAGCAACGTCGAGGAACCGAACACGACTTTTGAAGCTTCCGCTATGTGTTTAATCTTACTTAAATTTTTGTTCATGGGTTGTAAACAAATTCTCAAACAACTTTTGTATGTTCTAACTTAGTCATTAGTTGATTAAGGTTTATGATACTACTGAAACTTATGTTTAAACTATTATCTTTTGTATAAAATTATACTTATATTCAAGTAAATTTAGAGGGTGTAACAAGTTGGTATCAGAGCTTAAGGTTGTCAACAAAGTGTTCGGTTCAAGCTTGATCGATCGTCCGGTAAGAACTAACTTATTTTATTAATAAATTATGTACTACGTAGAGAACGAGAAATGAACAAATATGCATGAAAATGAAAAGAGTGTGTAAGCTCACTCAAAAACAAGAAATGCATGAAACAAGAATTATTAAATCAAGTTACGAACTTGATTGAATTGAAACAAGAATGATTAAAATCAAGTTATGAACTTGATTGAATTGAAACAAGAACGATTAAATCAAGTTATGAACTTGATTGAATCAAAACAAGTAAAGCATGTGTTATAAATGGAATGTTTAACAACCTATGTAAACATTTCAGAAATAGAGATGGCTGATGGAGTTAATGATAATGCGGTGCCAAGAGTCACCGAACAAATGAGGGAAGTGATTGCCGAAGAGGTTGGAAAGGCGATCGAAAACAGTTTGTCGGGCTTTATTGGTAAAATTCAAAACACAGTTTTATCAATAGTAGAAGAGAGAATCAAGAAATTGGAAGATGATTCAAATCTGGCAAAAGAAAAGCATGGTGGACGAAAGTCTTGTTCATACAAGGAATTCATGGCATGTAAACCACCAATGTATAATGGGGAGGTTGATCCAATTGTGTGCCAACGATGGCTAAGTGATATTGAAGGAGTATTCGAGAGAACTCATTGTGATGAAAATGAAGGAGATTGGAAGTGGGATAACAAATATAGCTTATGGTACGGGTAAATTAAGAGGTCAAGCGAAAGACTGGTGGGATAACAAAAAGAAGGAGATTGGAAGTGAAGCGGCTAAGGCCATGACATGGGAGGAGTTTAAGACGCCGTTTCTTAAACACCATAGTCCCAAAGCGGTCATAAATAGAATCAAGGAAGAGTTCATGCAACTCAGACACAAGGGTGAATCCATAGACAAGATCACGGGGATGTTTATGGACAAGATAAAGTTCTGTGATGATTTGGTGACAAATGAAGAACAAAAGGTCTATTACTACCATAACATGCTAAGTGCGGAGTATAGAGAGTTCATAACCCCTTCAAAATACGAGACCCTTACCGAGATTGTCAATGCTGCTCGGGAAAGGGAGATCGAACTGAAAAAGAGCATAGAACGTGGTGAACGAAGGGCACAAGATGTGAATCCAAGCCCTACTAAGAAGGCACGAACAAACGAAAGCGCAAAGAAATCTGATACAAAAGGCGGGTCGCCAAGTTGCAGAATCTGCGGGAAGGGCCATAAAGGCGAATGCCGTTACAAGGATAAGCCTTGTCCCATATGCAAGAAAACGGGACATATGGCTATATCATGCCCGGAGAAAGTGACGGTTTGTTATAATTGTTATCGAACGGGTCACAAAAAGTCGGAATGCCCGGAGCTGGTTGGAAAGAAGGATGGGCAGGAACCGAATGGTGAAGCCCCAAAAGCAAAGGCAAGATCTTTTCAACTAACTGCCGCAGAAGCAAAGGTTGAACCTGACGTGGTCTCAGGTATATTTGCTGTAAATTCGATTACTGCACGCGTGTTATTTGATACGGGTGCGAATAAATCCTTTGTTTCATATGGATTTATTCGACATCCTTCATTTGTTTTAACAAAATTACTTGTGCCCTTAGAAGTAGAAATAGGTAATAACAAGAGCTTTATTGTTTGTGATGTATGTAAAAACTGTAAACTGAGCATTGACGACGAAGAATATTTGATAAACCTAATCCCGATGTCAATGGGAGAATTCCAAGTAGTCGTGGGGATGGATTGGCTATCTCAACACCATGCAAAGATCGTGTGTTTTCGTAAAGAGATAAAACTAACATCTCCAAGCGGGAAACACGTCACCATTTATGGCGAAAAAGGAGGCAACCCCATAGTATGCTCAATGTTGAAAGCTCACAAGCTTATGAAGCGAGGATGCAAAGCATTCATGATATACGCTAATGAGCCCGAAAAAAGAATCACGAAAGATTGGAGATGTACCGGTAGTACGAGATTATGAAGATGTGTTTCCGGAGGACTTACCGGGGATACCGCCTGAACGGGAAATAGAGTTCGGGATCGAATTGATTCCGGGCGCGAAACCCGTAGCAAAGGCCCCGTACCGACTTGCACCGTCGGAATTACAAGAGTTGATGTCTCAAATCCAAGACCTGCTTAACAAGGGATTTATAAGGCCGAGTGTGTCTCCTTGGGGCGCACCGGTGTTATTCGTAAGAAAGAAAGACGGGAGCATGCGCATGTGTATCGATTACCGGGAGTTAAACAAACTCATGGTAAAGAACCGATACCCGCTCCCGAGGATAGATGATTTATTCGACCAACTACAAGGTGCGAATTGGTTTTCAAAAATTGACCTTAGATCGGGGTATCACCAATTAAAGGTCAAAGAAGAAGACGTGCCGAAGACGGCTTTCCGCACGAGATACGGACATTACGAATTTCTCGTGATGTCATTTGGGCTAACAAACGCGCCCGCGGCTTTTATGGACCTCATGAACCGGGTTTGCAAGCCAATGTTGGATAAATCGGTCATCGTGTTTATCGATGATATCTTGGTGTATTCGAAAAGTGAAGCTGAACACGCACACCACTTACAAGAAGTGTTAGAGACACTTAGACGAGAGAAGTTGTATGCAAAATTCTCTAAATGTGCCTTTTGGTTACGAGAGGTACAATTTCTTGGCCACGTCATAAGTGCCGACGGAGTATTGGTGGATCCGTCAAAGATAGAGGTTGTGTCAAAATGGAATCCCCCGAAGAACCCTTCAGAAATTAGAAGCTTTTTGGGGCTTGCGGGATATTATAGGAGATTCATTCAAGATTTCTCCAAGATTGCGTCACCACTAACAAGGCTAACACGAAAGAAAGAAAGGTTCATTTGGGGTATTGATCAAGAGAAAGCGTTTCAAACGCTAAAAGAAAAGTTAACTCAAGCTCCGGTATTGACATTGCCGGACGGAGTCGAAGACATGGAGGTTTATTCGGATGCTTCACTATCGGGACTCGGTTGCGTGTTGATGCAGCGGGGCAAGGTAATAGCCTATGCCTCGAGGCAATTGAAGATACACGAGAAGAAATATCCCACACACGATCTCGAGTTGGCGGCAGTAGTGTTTGCATTAAAAATATGGAGACACTACTTGTATGGGGTAAAGTGCACCATATTCACCGACCACAAGAGTTTGAAATACTTCTTCGATCAGAAGGAGTTAAATATGTGACAAAGGCGATGGCTGGAAACGGTGAAAGACTACGATTGCGAAATACGTTAACACCCAGGAAAGGCTAATGCGGTGGCGGATGCTTTGAGCAGAAAAACAGATTATGTCCCGATACGAGTAAGATCGATGCAACTCGTGGTA
The DNA here is from genome assembly GCA_030545235.1 of Helianthus tuberosus. Taxonomy (NCBI): domain Eukaryota; kingdom Viridiplantae; phylum Streptophyta; class Magnoliopsida; order Asterales; family Asteraceae; genus Helianthus; species Helianthus tuberosus. Next base: position 31,911,107 of record CM060396.1, read on the forward strand.
ACCTCGGGTATACTTGAACGTATTCGAGAGGCGCAATTAGAAGCAATGAAAGAAGAAAATTGGAAGAAAGAAAGAATAATCGGTCAATTGAAAGATTTATCGGATGGGAATCACGGGTTGAAGACTCGATCCGGAAGGATATGGGTCCCACATACCTGTGGAGTAAAGGCGCTTCTACTTAATGAAGCTCATAAATCCCGTTATTCAATTCACCCGGGCGCGACCAAGATGTACAACGATTTGAAACAAAGTTATTGGTGGCCCGGAATGAAGAGGGATGTGGCGAAGTATGTGGAAAAATGCTTGACATGTTTACAAGTCAAGGCGGAGCATCAGAAACCATACGGCAAACTCCAACCGTTAGATATTCCGGTTTGGAAATGGGAACATATCACAATGGACCTATTGACCAAGTTGCCTAAAACAAATCGTGGTTTCGATGCCATATGGGTGGTGGTAGATAGATTGACGAAAAGTGCTCACTTTATTCCGATCCGTGAGACTTATACGTCAGAAAAGATGTCGGAGGTTTACACGAATGAAATAATAGCACGTCATGGGGTGCCGGTATCCATTGTGTCTGATAGGGATACCCGGTTTACTTCAAATTTCTGGCGAGATTTCCAAGAGCAAATGGGAACCAAATTGTTCATTAGCACTGCGTACCATCCCCAAACGGATGGACAGAGTGAAAGAACGATACAAACATTGGGGGACATGCTTCGGGCGTGTATAATCGACTTTGGAGGAAGTTGGGATGTTCACCAACCGTTAGTCGAGTTTTCGTATAACAACAGCTACCAATCTAGTATTAAGATGGCACCGTACGAAATGCTTTATGGTAGGAAGTGTCGGACCCCGGTATGTTGGGGTGAAGTGGGTCCACGTGAACTCGCTCATCAAGATATAGTACGAGCCACGAATGAAAAGATAGATATAGTTCGGGCACACTTGAAAGCGGCTCAAGACAGGCAAAAGGCGTATGCTGATAAAAGGAAAAGGCCAATCGAATTCCAAGTTGGTGACATGGTCATGCTAAAAGTTTCCCCATGGAAGGGCGTTATTAGATTCAGAAAAAGGGGGAAACTAAGCCCAAGGTTTATTGGACCATTTAAAATTATCGGAAGAGTTGGCAAGGTAGCTTACCGCCTTGAGCTACCGGAGGAACTAAGTGGGATTCATGGCACGTTTCACGTGTCACAATTAAGAAAATGCCTAGCAGACGAAACGGCCTATATCCGTTATGACGATATCGAAGTGGATAATAGTCTGAATTATGCGGTGAAACCGGTGGAGATCTTAGACCGAAAGGTCAAACATTTACGAAGTAAACAAATTGATCAAGTCAAGGTCAAATGGGAGCATAGGAAAGGTTCGGACACCATGTGGGAGTCCGAAGAGGAGATGCGACGTCTTCACCCGACATTATTTGGTACGTACTTCGGTTTCGGGGACGAAACCCCTTTTAAGGGGGGTGGACTTGTAACATCCCGAAAAATATAAAACTTTATAATAGAATTATAAAGTATAAATAAACAAGAAATTACTAACTAGAAATCTCTAACCTAGTTAGTTAATAGATTAGAAATAGCTTATGATGGAGTTAAAGACTACTACATAACAATAAGTAGGACAAAGTTGAGGGGCCTAAGTTGACAAAATTGAAACTTAAATTGTTAAAACAAATTAAAATAAACCAAACACCCTCAAAAGAGGTGTTGGTCGATCAGGGGAAAGACCAGGTCGACACCCCTTAGCTCCAAACCCTAAAATCACTAAAACTCTAAAATTGGAGGTGTGAATCTGGTCCAAAACGAAATCTGAGACTAGAATTGTGATCCTCATCTCAAGAGGATTCTAAGGTATGTAAAATTTGATGAAATCTCTTAACTTGAATTTCTCATGATTTTGGAAAGTCTGAAGATTCATGTTGCATGTGTGTTATTTGGTTAGATTAGAATTGATATGGTGTTTAGAAGTGAAACCTAACCAATTTCATGTGAAATCATGACCAAATTCAGGAAATTCCATGAACACCTTGAAGGTGGGTTGTGGGTTTTACAAGATAATGATGAACATTAGGGTTTAGATGATTATCCTAGTGTAAATTGATTATAGAAAGTGATTTCAGAAAGGTATGATGATTAAAATGCTATATGAGGGCTTTATTGATGTTAAGTTAGCTAATTAGCAAACTATGAACTTGAATACAAAGGATATAAAATTCTGCCTTTATAGTGTTTGTTGAAATGCCTAAAAGAAGGCTTGAAACTGAATTGCTAAGTTAAAAACGCATAACTATGATGTATGACAAAGTGTGCGTTATGTATGTGATTACAAAGAGTTCTAAATATGATAAAATTGAACTCTATAAGAAAAGATACTGGAACGTCAAGTGGACAAGCCGGCGGTGATTCGCGGTTAAAGGGCGTACACTAAGGTATGTAACTTGACCCGTTACATTTAGTAGATTGGATGTTTATATAATGTGCACTTGAAATTTTTAAATAAGAGTTGTTTTGAAATAAGCAATGAAGTCGCTATATTGAATGATTGATAGAACTTGGGTTGAACTCGTTGGTAGTTGTCATATAGGAGGATTCCTTAGACGAGCCAAACGGGTCGAATAATCAAGTAAAGCATGGTTAATGCTCCGGAATGTGGTGGATCGTTCTTTGATATTGGTTAAAATATAACATGTTAGAAATATGAGATTTTGATGTAATGGGTTGTTAGAAAAACGAAATCTGTGAGTTGAATTCGAGTGCAATGCATAAAACAAACAAAACATGGATTTCCAGGACTCACCGTAAATTACGGTAGAACCGTAATTTACGGTAGAGGTCAGACGTTTACGGTAGATTCCTCCTGCTTTACGGCGGACCTAAAATCTCTAGGACTCACCGTAAATTATGGTAACACCGTAATTTACGGTGGAACAGAAAACTTTAATTTTTTTTATTTTTCATTGATGATTGGATTATATGTTAAGTCTTATGTACTAAAGTCAAAACTAATGCTTTAATGGTTTTGACCCTAGGTGATTAGATGGACCTTACGGATGGTGGTCAAGCAACGTCGAGGAACCGAACACGACTTTTGAAGCTTCCGCTATGTGTTTAATTTTACTTAAATTTTTGTTCATGGGTTGTAAACAAATTCTCAAACAACTTTTGTATGTTCTAACTTAGTCATTAGTTGATTAAGGTTTATGATACTACTGAAACTTATGTTTAAACTATTATCTTTTGTATAAAATTATACTTATATTCAAGTAAATTTAGAGGGTGTAACATTTAGTGTACCGTGACTTAGGTGCTAATAACTATCAACGTCCCGAAGAACGGACAAGAATACACTTTCTAATCAACACAAGTAAATCCTAACCAAGACAATGCACAATTACATATCACCATTTCGCAAAGTCATAACTTTTAACATCGTTCGACAATTTACGAATTCGCAACAAATGTAACACTATTGTTAAAAGTTTCAAAAATCAAACACAAATTGTCACTAAGTTGAAACAAGAACAATTCGAAACCCTAAAATTAACAACTACCTACACCGGGGTGAAACCGAGATGATTAGCCGCTCATGGTTGAAGAAGCTTGATCACCGGATGTTTGGAGCTTAATAAAGATCATCTTGAAGCTTGAAATATGGAGAATTGGTGGATAGCGAAGGTCTTGTGATGGATGATTGGTAATGGTGAAGTATGGAGAATTAGGGTTTGTGGAATGATTGATTGTGTAGATGGTGATGATGATTCTTGATGATCTTCAATGATGGTGATGATAGATGTGTAATAGAGATGGAATGGTAGGTGTTAGATGGATGGTAATGGCTCCAAGAACAAGGTTTGAACTCTAAAAATAGTTGTAACTCCCGAATTCAATGCTTCTTGACCAATAAAACTCGTTCCCAACAACCAAATGCAGCAAATTCGCGTTTCAACAATCCGTTACCCGTCGCCGACGGGCATGACACCGTCGCCGACGGGCTGTCAAAAACACAAAACCGCCCGACGGCTTAATTAACTGGATACGAGGATGTTTGGCCGACGGGCTTAATCGGAGGGCGTCGCCGACGGCTTGGGACCCGTCGGCGACGGGCTCTCCAGCCTGCTTTTCTGATTTCTTCGTTTCGTACTTCCGGTTGATCCATAACGCGTCCCGATGCTCCGGTTCTCGACCCGATGACTCGTAAAGCTCCCGAATTGCTCCTTAAACTTCATTAAACCTGCAAAAACACAAATCTAATTAAAAGTAGGCTATTCAAGATTAAAACTTGTGTAAAAACATAAAGTTACACCATAACGAACACCGGTTTTCAACCACGTATCACATCCCCACACTTGTCTTTTGCTTGTCCTCAAGCAAATCTGTTTTTCACTTTCACGGTCGAACAACAAATACACTTCCCATTCCCGAGACAAAGGTTAAGGTCTATTGTCATGCAAAAGTTCACATTCTTTACAATTTCCACATATTTACCGGTCAAGTGAATAATCACATATAATAATGGTTATCCAAGATTAACCCGCCCGTAAAACTAACAAGTCATGCATATCCCTCACAATGTTCTCTCCACTCGGCTTATAGTTTGGCTAATGTTTATAATGTATTAGCACTTCAACAATTAATCGCTCAAAACCGATTAGAACACGTACCCGCATAGGCTTGCAACTCAATCATTCTCCACCACCGATCACGAATATTAAGCACAAGTCATAAGGTCTTTGTAAGGGTTGTAACAGGGCTAGGCTAAGGGTAGGAAATAGGATATTTTAAAGTGCTAAGGTGATGAAATTTCGATTTTTATTACAAGAGACTACTCTAAACAACACTAACTATAAACACCAATAATGAGGCAATAACTTTTCGCCTTTTATTCAACCACTACTAACACTTCTTTTTGTATTTTTCTTCAACGATTTTCAATTCTTTTTCATAATATTTTCTGATTTTTTTAACATATATGCAAACAATCAAGAACAACTATACAAAAACGACTCCTATAATCGAATTTCCATCACACGGGTTTAAAAGAAAAAGGTTTAAGGTTATGGGCTATAAGGTGATCAAACGAAAGGTTTAGGCTCAAAATTGGCTACTAAGGGATAATTTTTGGGTAAGGATATAAAACTGGTGTAAAAGGAAAAGGTTTACCTAATGCCTTAATCATTCTCGTGCTTGTATTCGGTCTATGGTCTCGAACGTATCAAAAGATGCAAGTTCTACAATACATGACTAATGGTCCACTCAAACAAAGAAACATAAATATGTAATTCTATGATGTAAAAGTGGCTCAAAACCTCACATATATGAAGGGTATGGTATGTGACATGCATGATATGCTAGTTTCTTAGGCGGATTATTCCCAAATAACCACCCGCTAAATACCCGTTATGCTTATTAATTTGAACTTGACCATGACAAAAGACCAAATGGGTCGTGACATCCCTCGTTGACTTAGTCACTTGTGCTTTAAGATCGCTTTTGAAACAAGATATTTTTTGAAAATTTTTTGAAATTTTCCCCCATCCCCACATTTGAGGTAAACATTGTCCTCAATGTGTAGTATTTAAATGAACGGGTCAAAATCGAAAACTTTTACTACTCCCCCATCCCCACACTTGAGGTAAACATTGTCCTCAATGTGTACGAACTAGAGTTTTAAAACGCACAAGGGACGTGACACGGCTAACCTTCCCAAAATTTCACCCCGGAAAAAAAAATACAATCCACTTATTATTAAACTAATAATCAAAGTAAAAAAGGAAACGCATGCACCTGATTTTTTGTCGCTTGATGCTCACATCTTCCTCTTCTCTTCATAAAAACGGTTGTCTCTCGAACATCATGTACCTACAAATTCTAACCCTTGTGTAGAAGCATGCTTCTCACAACCATCAAAATTTGTTAGTTACCTAGTTCTACCATTTTTATGAAAGTATTACCAAGCCATGCGTTATTTCACTTTGATTTATGTGGAAAATAATTTACAACAACAATAAACCTAACTCACTTTCGTAGGAATCACGGTTGTATTTAGCTTATGCAACAAGCCCTTTTAAACCTCCCAATAGCTTGGGAGGACGAGAGGTCTCGTGAGGGTTATATAGGGAACACACCCACAACGTTCATTTAACTAGGCAAAAAGTAAATAATAACGAAAAAAAATGAAGAAACTAAAATATACAACAACAACAATACTAACTAAACTACGAATAACAACTAAAACGAAATTCGAAATAAAATATACAACAACAATTGACTTACCACCTCATGGTGGTCGAATGGCATGCTTGCCGTCCACGAGCTCCTCAAAATCACCCACCGGTGATTCGTACCATTTGTTGCCAAACGGTCCAAACTTCCCCACCTCTTCTTCCTCTTTCTTTTCTAGAGGTGACTTTTTCGCCTTCTTTTTCTTGACCGTTTTCTTTCTTGTTTCTCCAAACCTACCAACCATAGCACACACCTTTTTGTTTGGATTCATGTCCTTTTTAGGACACTTATCCTCACCGAGCGGGTTAGTGAAATTTGGAAAAACATTTAAATTTAATTCCCGGTCTCCAAACTTCATGCTTACCGTTCCCGTTGCACAATTTATTATGGCATTAGCAGTTGCCAAGAACGGTCTACCCAAGATAACTACCGGTTGGGTGTCCTCAACACACCCAACATAGTCTACTACCAGAAAGTCAACTGGGTAGTAGCAATCATCCACCTTAATAATCACATCCTCCACCATCCCCCTTGGATGCGTGGGCGTCTGATCAGCCAATACCACGGGAGTATCAAATTTTTTTAATGGACCAAAATCGTATTGGTCATACAAACTCCCGGGCAAGATGCTTACACAAGCTCCAAGATCTAAGAGCGCCCTCTCAATTTGGAATGTTCCAATTTGAATTGGAATAAGAGGATCTCCCAGATCTTGAGCTTTTTGGGGAAGCGCACTCGATAAGACGGCACTAACATGTGATACTAAATCAACCGGGTTGGGTAATTTATTGTGCCGTTTTTCGATGCTCAACTCTTTCAAGCATTCCACATGAGCCGGAACATTTTTAATGTCATCCAGTAGCAGCAAATTAATTTTAGCTTGTTTAAAATTTTCCCACCCCTCGTCTTTTGGTGGGCACCGTTCTTCACTTTTCGATGCATTAAGCGGGTTAAGTTGATTTAAACAATTTTCACAAAAAAAAACATTTTTAGTTACATTTTCAATTGTACTTTGTGAAATCATTTCGTGTTCATTTTTACTTTCCGGCTCATCAATTATATCTTCCACTACACCATCAACGAATTGTGGTGGTGGAATGCTTTCAACACTACAAACTTCATTATTTAAAAGAATACTTACCGCGTTAACGCGTGCATTCCTCACATTGCTTGTGCTAGAACCTTGATGCTTCGGGTTCACTGTAGTGTCACTTGGAAGTCCTCCGCTTCCACGAATCTGAGCCATCTCTTGAGCAAGTTGCCCCACTTGCTTCTCTAATGCCTTTTGGGATTTATCCCTCACCTCAAACTCTTTCCGCGTTTCAATTTTAATTTCTTGGTTTGAATTCCTCATTTCAGTTTTAAGTTCTTGATGCGAGTTGGTAAGAGTGCTCATAGTGTTCATGATAGCATCTAGTTTCGAGTCAATCGAATTATCACCTTGGGAGTTAGATGCACCACCCCCATTACCACCTTGGTTGTAACCCCTTTGGTAACCACCTTGGTTACCACCTTGACGATTATTGTACGAAGACCCACCTTGACCCCCTTGGTTACCAGATTGGAAATTCGGGTTCATTTGATTCGAGGCATTACCATACCGGAAATTAGGGTGATTTCTCAAACCCGGATGGTAAGTGTTGGAGTTCATGTCATATTGCTTCCGATCCCCATACACTTGGTTGACTTCATCGGTGTAGTCACTCGGTCCCATTGGACATTGATCAGTCCTATGGCCGATATCCCCACAATCTTCACACACTGCGAATTGAACCACATTCACCTCCTTCTTTTTCATGCGGGCTAATTCCCGCTCCAACGTATCAATCCGATCCTTAGAACTTGCATCACGATCGGGCCAAGACCTTGAGGTAGGGTGCTTTTTGGCTCGGCCGGCCGAATCTTTCGCCTTTGATCTCTTGCTCATTCTTTCTAGGAACTCCCAATCGTCATCCTCGTGATTGCTCAATAAAGTTCCATTGCTCGTCGATTCTAGGCGATTCCATGTTTCTTCATCCAACCCTCTCACAAAGCATTTAACCAACTCCCATTTTTCAATTTGATGATGTGGGCACTTCCGGATCAATTCCTTAAATCGAGTGAATGCTTCATGCAACGGTTCACTCGATAATTGCCGAAACGACCTTATTTCATCCCGCATATCGTCAGTCTTTGCCATTGAATAGTATTCGTCTAAAAAGACTTGTTGCATCTCTCCCCATGTCCGGATGCTATTGGCCGGAAGTGTAAGGAACCATTGCTTCGCTTTATCTTTCAATGAAAATTGGAACAAACGAAGTTTGACCTCCTCTAGTGCGAAGTTATGCCCCCCAATAGTGCTGCAAATGGAAGAAAACTCCGCCAAATGTGTGTATGGTTCGTCGTTAGACCTTCCATTAAAATGAGGAAGTATGTTGATGTAATGTGGTTTACAATCAAACATCCTCCTCTCACAAACGATTGGTGAGTCGTTCTCGGTGACAACCAGCCTAAAACGATCATTCACTCCCCGTGGGGGTTGTTGACGACGATGGGGATCGTTAACTTCTTGATCAACCACTCTTCGGTTGTCCCTTCTATCATTTCTTCTTTCATCTCTTCTATCATCCCTTCTTTCATCCCTTCCTTGATTCCTACCTTGGTTACCTCTTTGATTGCCACCTCCCACGAAGCGAGGAATCCGATTAGGGTTACCATTGTTGTTATTGTTGTTGTTGTAAAACCCATCATCTCGGTTCCGTTGGTTGTTGTTTCGTGGTTGACGGTTGTTTCCGTAACCATCATTTCTTACGTTCCCGTTCCCGTACCCATAATCATCATCCCCCACAAAGTTGGCATTTTGATAGCCAAACTCGTCATCTTCAAAACCTCTTGCATTATAAACATTTCCCCTATTCACGTATCCCCAATCTTCCTCGTCATTAACCCGATCATCATAATATCCCCCATCGTCTGAATTTTCCGTATGATGCTCACATGTTCCGGCGATTGATAACCGGGAACACTATACGGTTCGTCATCGGGGATGGCGTTCCTCAAATCGTCTATGTTGAAGAAGGGGTCTTCGTTCGCGGGATTGCCACGATCTCGATTACCTCGACGATCGGAATTGACATTCCGGTCATTAAGATTGATGGGTAGGGAATTGTGTCTATGAAGGTTTTGTTGTTGGGGTGTTCGTTGGGTGTTATTGGGATTTTGGTTTTGAAACGGTGGTGTGGGTGGTCCATTGTTGTTGTTACCCCCCTGTCTCTCTTGAGGTAAAGGTTGAACATTTGGGGCGGGATTGAAGTTGCTTCGGTATTGGAATTGGTTTTGGTTGAGGTTTGGGTGATTAGAGTTTTGGTTTGCCATCGAATCGGTTTCAATGGTTGGTGTGGATTGTGGTGTTTGGTTGGTTTGATTAGAAGCAAGAGTTGCTTCTAACCGGCTTGCTAGATTTCCCCTTGCAACTCTTTCGATTTCCGGTTCGTAGACTAAAGGTGAAGTCCTCCCGGAGTTTCGCGTATGCATACACTACCTGTAACCTGCACAAGTAACACACCTCGCGTAACAAAGAAAAAGACAAAATACAAAAAGAAACCAAACAATTTAAACAGATAATCACGGAATCCAAACAATAATCCAAACACAAAGCGCACGCACTCCCCGGCAGCGGCGCCAAAATTTGATCGGAGTGTCGCGCTCCGGTCAAAGATAATATTTATATGCCCAAATTACCCTTAACAAATAGTTAGTGGTAGCAAGGGGTCGAACCACGAAGAGTATGTGGTTTGTGTGTGGATTCGAATGAAGTAAAACAAATGTCACGATTTATGAAGCTTACTAGAATATCTTTATGTTTTTGTTTAATTGAGAGATGTGAGTTTAGAGTAAGTGAATAGATTAAATTGATTAACGACTAATAATTAACGATTATGATAAAATTGGTTACTAGAACAATAATAAGAAAAAGGAATCACACCCGGTTTCGGTAATTGCTAACCTAGGATTTCTACAAGTTTTAGATTCAACTCAAATGCATTCGAATAACGGATTTAGTGTACCGTGACTTAGGTGCTAATAACTATCAACGTCCCGAAGAACGGACAAGAATACACTTTCTAATCAACACATGTAAATCCTAACCACGACAATGCACAATTACATATCACCATTTCGCAAAGTCATAACTTTTAACATCGTTCGACAATTTACGAATTCACAACAAATGTAACACTATTGTCAAAAGTTTCAAAAATCAAACATAAATTGTCACTAAGTTGAAACAAGAACAATTCGAAACCCTAAAATTAACAACTACCTACACCGGGGTGAAACCGAGATGATTAGCCGCTCATGGTTGAAGAAGCTTGATCACCGGATGTTTGGAGCTTAATAAAGATCGTCTTGAAGCTTGAAATATGGAGAATTGGTGGATAGCTAAGGTCTTGTGATGGATGATTGGTAATGGTGAAGTATGGAGAATTAGGGTTTGTGGAATGATTGATTGTGTAGATGGTGATGATGATTCTTGATGATCTTCAATGATGGTGATGATAGATGTGTAATAGACATGGAATGGTAGGTGTTAGATGGATGGTAATGGCTCCAAGAACAAGGTTTGAACTCCAAAAATAGTTGTAACTCCCGAATTCAATGCTTCTTGAACAATAAAACTCGTTCCCAACAACCAAATGCAGCAAATTCGCGTTTCAACAATCCGTTACCCGTCGCCGACGGGCATGACCCCGTCGCCGACGGGCTGTCAAAAACACAAAACCGCCCGACGGCTTAATTAACTGGATACGAGGATGTTTGGCCGACGGGCTTAATCGGAGGGCGTCGCCGACAGCTTGGGACCCGTCGGCGACGGGCTCTCCAGCCTGCTTTTCTGATTTCTTCGTTTCGTACTTCCGGTTGATCCGTAACGCGTCCCGATGCTCCGGTTCTCGACCCGATGACTCGTAAAGCTCCCGAATTGCTCCTTAAACTTCATTAAACCTGCAAAAACACAAATCTAGTTAAAAGTAGGCTATTCAAGATTAAAACTTGTGTAAAAACATAAAGTTACACCATAACGAACACCGGTTTTCAACCACGTATCATAATACTAGTATCTAAATGACCTCTAAGGGTCGTTTACCCGATTTACCTATCAAGGGCATTTTCGTCAACTTATTTCCTCCTTTTACGACATAGGTCCCTTTGCTAAGGTATTTGACCAACATTGCATTTTTAACTATAAATCTATATTTATGCGTACCTGGCTCGAGTCAACATATAGACCCGTTTTATACCTCGCGTTAATTAACCAATATTCTATGGCGTCGCAATTATCCAATTTGCTATTCGCTCCTGATAACATACGACTTGACAACCTCATTAGTCGATATTGTCAAATGGTGTTATCATCACCATTTGACCCGTTTGGACTATAAGACCAAACATTTACATAAATTAGAATAAAAACATGGTTTTAAATTTCCAAATTCACCCATTTGCCCCACTTACCATAAACCATGGTTTTTATCATTTATACTCGTTTCCGACTTGTATCAATCGTGTCGGAACCCTTATTTCGGATATTGCATCATTCGCATTTATAGTTTATAAAACAAACACGTGTCCTACAAAAAGGGTGTAAGTTTTACTTACCTCGTATCCGAGCTACGCTTTTCTTTTCCTTCTTGATTTGTTTGACCCGTTTCTTCCCAAGCCTCCACCTTGCTCGTTAAGTGTCAAACTATCGTCATCATTCAAAGGTGGTTAGATTAGTCATTAATAATCACGACTATTCCACCTTACGTATTTTCTATGTCGAAACTACTGTTCGACCTCATTATTTATTAATTAAACTTATCAAAAGTTAACTACTTTTGATCACATGATTTACACAATTAAGTCTAATTCAACATGATGTTTAGAACCCTTATCACTTCACATTTCACATAATTTGCCATATTATTCAAATGCGCATTTTATTCGAAATTTCAACATTTAGCTTTCTCTTAGGCATTATATCAAACACCTAGTGAGCATTCTTTTATAAAATTTAATAATCACACTTATGGCTACCTATCTTGCCAATTTCAACATCTTTTACTAAATAATCATCAAATTCATGGTTCAATGTCAAGATTAACTTCATAGAGTTCAAATAACACTAGTTGCATGATCAAGATTCCAATGTTTTTCATCATCCTACAAAAACCCACTTAACACCTAAATGGGTGATTCTCAATTTCACATGCATGAACATCAATGCATCAAATTATTGATTAGGGTTCATTCCTAACCCTGAATTTATCATAATTTCATTCAAACATCAATCAATCAAGTTCAGATTTCGATTTCACAAGTTTATCAAGAATTTGGGATGAAACCAAATTGTGAATTTTGACATACCTTGTGACCCCTTCACTGTGGTGATCACTAATTTGTGCTTGAATTTCGATTTGGGTTTGATTTGCCCTTCCAATTTCTTGATTTTGTGCCTGTTAGGGTTTTTGAGCTCAAGAGTTCTTGGCTCCTGTGGATATCTCGACCAGAACACACACTTTAAGTGTGTGTTTTGGTGTTTAACTTTTGTTTTAATAAAACAAGTTTCCCACTTGGCAATATTAGTCCCTCATGTTTTATTTTGATCAAATGAAGCTATAACTCATCATTAGTCACTTAATCACATGCTACTAACTAGGTTAATTATTCCTAGTTACTTTAAATGGTTCGGGAAGTTATAACCCGTTATGTTTTAAGTCCCGTTAATTTGGGCTTTTTATATACTTTGTTTTCTCAAAGTATTTATTTTCCTTTTTAATTAATATTAGGTTTATTTATTTAAGTCCTAATATTTACCGGGTTAAATTTTTACCACTAACGGTATTTTACCCGTTCATCACTATTAACGAGGTTTGATTACTAAACCCGTTTTCGGGGTGTTACACGTATGGCGGCAGCACGCGACCGTCAGAAAAGCTACGCTGACAAGCATAGGAAGCCTTTGGAATTCACAGTTGGAGACCGTGTTATGTTGAAGGTATCACCCTGGAAGGTTGTGGTACGTTTTGGAAAACGCGGCAAGCTTAACCCTCGTTATGTTGGGCCCTTTAAAATTCTGGAGCGAATTGGTAAGGTGGCCTATAAGTTGGAGTTACCTGCTGAGCTGGGTAACGTCCATGATGTCTTCCATGTCTCCCAGTTAAAGAAGTGCTTATCTGATGAAACACTTGTGGTACCGTTTCAAGAGCTGAAAATCGACGACAAGTTGCATTTTGTCGAAGAACCAATAGAAATTATGGACCGGGAGATCAAGGTCCATAAGCATAGCCGAATTCCGATCGTGAGGGTTTGTTGGAACTCAAGACGCGGACCGGAGTTCACATGGGAAAGCGAGGATCAGATGAAACTCAAGTACCCACATTTATTCCCAGATGACAAGTCCAAGTTTGGCAAATCTAAGTCTGGCACAACTGGTGAATTTCGGGATGAAATTACCTTTCAAGTTGGAGATGATGTGTTACCCACGGAAAATCCACAGTCATCCTGAGTTAACATCTTGCTGTGTCGGATTACCTGTCAAATTTCGGGACGAAATTTCTTTCAAGTTGGGGATGATGTGACAATCCAAGATTTCGAGGTCTTTCCCATACACATCACCGATTTTATAATCCTGTTTTACGATCTGTTGAACGTGGAGTCGTGTGTAATTAATAGATAATTAGATGATTAATGTGTTAAGTATTGTGCAATATTTGATTGATATATGTGTAGCATCATACATAGTTTACCTAATAATAAAAAAACAAAGTGTTTACAAAGTGTTTCGCCATACGTTGACCTCGACGAAAGTCGGGTCTTTCGTCACCCTTGGTTCTGACGAAACATGGGTATCGTCAAACATGACTTTCGCCGAAACAGGGCCTCGGCCCAGAAAGAGAGCGGCCCAACTCCTTTTATATTATAACCTTCCTGTAATCTAGTGCCGTAAGAACAAACCCTAAGGTTCCTTCTCCAGAAACTTTGTGTGACGGCAATCATTAGATCATGAAACCTTCTGTCTCGACTAACCTAAATCCTTCGGCATACGGTTAGTGTCCTCTCGTTATTGGTGTGCTATGATTTTGTGTTTACTTTGTTATGATTTCATGTGGATTAGGGTTCCTGTAATAGGCTGTTAGATTTAGAATGATTATAGGGTGTAATGGTTTCAATGATTGGTATATTGTCATGTTTGTGTTATGGTTTGTCCAGTTTGTATAATGAAATAACGGCATGATAGATTAACAGTTGATGATGTATGGTTTGTGATTGTTACGTGTTTATGCCCTATGAAACTGTTAGATGTGGAACACATTAGGATGCTTGATGGTTGCTTGTAACTAGGAAATTCACTAGTGCAATGATCGATGTGGTGGAAACTGTTAGGTTGTTAACTGTTGTTAGGGATCTGAGAATTAAAACTGTTTCATCGCTGGTTGAGGGGCGACGGAAATGGACCTCGACGAAACTTGGGAAGTCTTTCGTCACTCCACATCTCGACGAAAGATAATGATCTTTCGTCAGACTGTTCACGACGAATCATAGGGGTTTCGTCGGATAGTCTTTCGCCATGTGGGACTTTCGTCGTGCACTAGAACTGTTACAGTAACCTATTGAAATATACGTGGTTGATGTATACTTATATTCATGGAATACTGATGATACATGATGACCATATTAACTGAGGACGGACCTAGACTTATGTAAACTGAACACTTCCTTATTATTATTATTATTATTATTATTATTATTATTATTATTATTATTATTATTATTATTATTATTATTATGTTGGTAACAAGCACATGAGATGTGGACTTGCTTGAGAAATGAGTATATCTTGCATGTTAACATTAATCATTGTGTGAATAGAAAACCTGTCTATTATGTGTATTATGCGATCTATTTGGCTATGTAACTGATAACGTTTGGTAACCACGGTAGGGTTTGGGTTGACCAACTTGGACGGGTAATTTAACATACCGAGCAAAGCAAATGTGAGTTCACTACTCTTGAGCATGCGTCCCGGTGGTTGGGACAGTCAGTGGGTATCCCGGGGAGGGATAAGTCTTTTGGGTAAAACTGGAATGTTGAATAATACTCTCACCCTATCACTCTTAAGTCCCATCTTTTTGTTACCGGAGAGGTAACGGGGTATTAGTTGGTAGCGCTACTTAGGTTTGGCACCCTCATCCCGTACCGGAGAGGACAGGTGTGAACTAATGACCCAGTCATGCCCAGTGTTTTGATAGGAGCACTGGGGAACGGGCAGAACATACATCAGGAGCCGTCTTGTTCAGTAACGAGATATTATCAACATTACTTTCGGAATTGTAAACAAACTGGATTAAACACTTGGTAACTAACGTTTTCGTAAAACTGTGAACTCACCAGCGTTGTCTGACACACTTGTTGCATACTCGCAGGTCGTTAGGTACTTTGGTTGAGGAACTTGCTATCTGGATGGCTGGAGTGGTCATGGGTTGCGTCGCTTGGATTTACCAGTCTTGTTTACGGAATTTGAATACATTGGTTTTTGAAACATTGAACAGTGTTTTACTATTTGCTTCCGCTGTCACTATTTAACTTGGATTATGTTCTATGAATGTTTTTTTAATGGATGGGAATTTTGTTAAATACTTTATCGTTGGTTCAATGTGATGGGTAGCTGGATCCTGGTATGTCACACGCCTAGCGGGATTACCGCATGTGGTATTTTGGGGGTGTGACATCCGTTATATATTGGCCTCTTAATATGGGTAAATTTATTTCAAAATTATTCTATTTTTATTTAAATTTCAAAGAAAAAACTTTGACATTTTCTTGATTATGGGTGGTTTTAAGCAAATTTTGTATGATATTTATCATCTTTTACTTACGTAATATATTTTATTTATTCAACCCGTATAATGAACGAATATATAAGCTAGTATAGTATAAAAGACATTTAATATTGACTAGTATTAAGCCCCCCGCGTTGCGGTGGGGGGCCTGAAACCATGCAAAGTAGCACTAATGCTACACCACTATCAGTGACCACGAAAAGCTCGCAAAAACAAAATAAATAAAAAAGGAAAAAATAAAACCGAAAGAAAAGCACATGTAAAAATCGTTGAATCACACACACCCATTGCGGCGTGTTAATGCGAAAAATTTAGGCTGAAACGTAAAAATAGAAAAACTAGTAAGACGATCTAGGAACCGGGCGTTGCGATGAACTTGTCAATATAGACGAAAAAATGTTGAACCCCACACGCACATTGCAGCGTATTAACTCACAAATTTTTGAACGAAACGTAAAATAAAAAACTTGCGAAAGATGAAAAGCATGGGGGACCAAAGTTGAAAGATAAAAATGTTGGGGTTTAATTGAAAAAGATGAAAAACTTTGGGTTAAAAGTAAAAGAAACCAAAGGGGTTAAATTGCAAAGATTAGTGTTTTGGGTTAGAAGTGAATTTTTTTTTTTTTTTTTTTGGGAAAACCCCCTAAACATAGGGTACAACACCATGAAACACAAACATGTTGTAAATTAATAGTAGAAAGAGTAAACTGCCATTTTGGTCCCTGTGGTTTGGCCAGTTTTGCCACTTTAGTCCAAATCTCAAACTTATTACATCCAGGGCCCTGTGGTTTGCATTTTGTTGCCATTTTAGTCCAAAATCCAAAAAACCCCATTTTTGACTGTTGAGAGCTGTCTATTTTGTCCTTTAGTGCAGGGGTATTTTGGTCATTTATGTTTTATTTAAAGCAATTCAACAACAACAACAACAAAACCCAGAAAATCATCCCAACAATACAAAAGCCCAAAACTGAATCCACATAAATACAGAAGCAAGTGCAGCTGTAACCTAATTCATCCGCCGTAACACTACATTCTTTAACATCTATCATATCGAAACCCTAAATCGCAGGCAAAAATGGGAAATCCGATCGGTGATTAATTGAAGGTAATTCTTTTCTATTTAAAATCTTCATGCTAATATACAGTTCGAAGTGTTCAAATCAGCCTAGTAAGCAGATACATGCTATGAAAAGGAGGTTTTTGCTTCAGTTTTTTGTGGGTGTTGTTCGCAGAGATGTGGTGCTATAGAGAGAGAGAAGAGAGAGAGAGAGAGTAAACTGCCATTTTGATCATGTCCGAAATCTCTTCAAATCTCTCAAATACTCCTTTGATTCCTCCTCAACCCCCTGATCCACCTCCAAATTCGTCTTCTACCTCTTCGATTTCATCCCTGGTGGTTCAAATTGGAGCTAATTCCGTGCCTGTTAAGGCGTCTTCATATCCGCCGCCTCCAAATGGAGATCCCCAACTCGACTCTCTAGCTCAGCTGACACCTGCTCTAGGTGTTAAACACACAGCCGCTACACATGTAGTAAGTGATGCGGCTTCAGATGTTCTCACAGCTCCTGCTACAGCATCAAGTATTGCAACGATTCTTGACCCAGTACCTGATGATGATATTGGGGATGATGATGATCAAAATGGCAGTGTTCGATTTGAATTTTGATCGGTTCTGATGTTGTGTTTTGAGTCGGTTTTTTGTTTTGTAACTTCAGATCTGAATTTGGTATAATCAATTATACATATGTGCAGGCTGTTCTTGATTTTCTGGATTTTTTGTTTTTTTGTTTTTGATTTTCTTGAAGATGATGTTCTTGATTTTCTGGATTTTCTAGGTTTTGATGATGATGTTTGATGATGTTCTTGAAGATACAGATCTGAGCCTCGTTTCTTTTTACAAATCGGTTTTTGGTTTTCTTGAAGATGATGTTCTTGATTTGCTGGATTTTCTGGGTTTTGATGATGATGTTTGATGATGTTCTTGAAGATACAGATATGAGCCTCGTTTTTTCTTGAAGATGTTCTTGATTTTCTGGGTTTGATGATGAACTTTGAAGATGTTCTTGATTTTCTGGGTTTTGTTGTTGTTGTTGTTGAATTGCTTTAAATAAAACATAAATGACCAAAATACCCCTGCACTAAAGGACAAAATAGGCAGCTCTCAACAGTCAAAAATGGGGTTTTTTGGATTTTGGACTAAAATGGCAACAAAATGCAAACCACAGGGCCCTGGATGTAATAAGTTTGAGATTTGGACTAAAGTGGCAAAACTGGCCAAACCACAGGGACCAAAATGGCAGTTTACTCTTAATAGTATGGAAATAGAAATTTCCTTTTTTGGGTTTTAGCTTGTTACTAAAGTGATTCATTGTCGTTTCCGTGGTAGTGGCGGATCCATGAATTTTTCCATGAGGGTGCGGAACATTTTTAAAAATTTTAGGCTCCTAGGTATATAAGGATCAGAGGGACGAGTATCCACATCAACGAATTCAGAAGATGTATCAACTTTACTCTTGAGAAATCGCGCCATAACCTCCCTAGTCATGGTTCCTATCACAAAAAATTGATCCATATGTTCATCGCTCCATAACATAATGTTTCAATTTTAATTTTCAACTATTCAAGCCCTAAAAATCATCTAAACAACCATAAAAAACGTCAAAACACACGAAATTTCAAGCCTATTTATGAATTTTATTACCCTTTTTCGTCTAATAATATAAACTAAAATCATAAAAAAACATAAAAACTTACCCTTTGTCGGATTCCGGTTGGTTTGGTGTCGGACGGCGGTGGTTCGCGGCTGCTGACGTGCTGTTGTGGCTGTCGTTGCGTTCGCTGGCAGGAGACGACGCAAGATAGGGAGGGCGGAAGGAATTCTAAGGGACTATTAGGCTTATTTTAATTATTATAGTTTGAACTTATGTTGGGTTTGGTTAATGTCCTAGGAATTAGTGGGCTAGTTATGTTTAATGAAATAGTTGGTTAAGGTATTGGGTATTTGGGTTAAGTTGGGTAGTATAAGTTTATATAATTTAGGTAGTTTTTTTAACAAAAATCAAAGTTTACTAAAAAAATTTAAAATATAAATCGATAACATTTTTTACCTAAGGTGTGCGGACGAAAAAATCCAAGGAGTGCGAACGGGATTTTCGACGGAAAATAGCATTAATTTTTTTTTCCCAGGGATGCGCCCGCTCACGTTGGGTTGGGGTGGGTCCGCCCGTGTTTCACGGTTAGCCCCTTGGATGCTCTTTTCTTTCGCTTTTTGGCTAGCTTCCTTTGCAAAACGTGAACGTTAATAAATATAACTCTTTTAGAAATATACGCGAGAAGGTATTGTACAACTTTAATGTAGCGTGTGCTACCTACAATATGGATAGTAATGGCCAATGGGCAATATTGCCTCTCCTTTTTCTATGGAATGATGGTTATGGTTTCGATAAAAATATATAGAAATATAGATGTCTGCTACGTTAAGATTACGTAGCGTGCTACATACATTATGGATAGTAATGGGCAATATTGCCTCTTATTTTTCTAAGGATGGTTTTCATGCCCATGGCCAGTTTGCTGCAGATCTAACATGAATAAAAGTAACGCTTTATGAGGTTAGGGTGTAAACACTTTAGTGTGGTAAACTAAAAAACCGACCAATCAGAGCGCGCCATGTCAATCAGGCAAAAGTGTTTAAACTTTGCTGAAAGTGTTGGCAATGGTTTAAACACTTGCTGAAGTGGTAAACTTTTTTTTTATTTTCTGTTTTTTTTTTAAATTTAAGATAAAATGGAAAAAACATAAACTTTTTATAAATAAAAATAAAGCATTAAATTTTAAGGGTGGAGATACAATAGGAAGTTTATTTGGCTAGGAAGGCTAGGAAGTGATCTTGACCATCCATTAAGTTAATCAAGTGCTAAGATTAAATCAGGGAAATTGAAAGGAAGAAAAGAGGCGCGTGAGTTTGTTCAAGCGCATTCTAGTCAATCCAAGCCAATAGTTTCTCTCTTCTCCAATTCCCCCCCATTTTTTAAACGTTAATAACTCTTTCATACGACATTATTTTTTTATAAAAATTGCACCAAAAAAACGAGCGTTTTTTTATCTTTAAAACGAGTATACTATTGCTATATTTAAAAAAAAAAAAATTTAACCCAGTTGTGTAAAACGCAATAGAAAAACCACCAGTTACGTAAAACGCAATGAAAAAAAAACCTAAAAAATGACATTTTTCTAAAACGCAATGCACAAAAAACACAAAGAAATGACTTATTTATAAAATGCAATGGCCAGAAAACACAAAGAAATGTCTTATTTCTAAAACGCAATAGACTGAAAACACATAAAAAAGTGTTTTTACCTAAAACGCAATGCACAAAAAACAAAAAGAAATGTCTTATTTGTAAAACGCAATGACTAGAAAACACAAAGAAATGTTTTATTTGTAAAACGCAATGGCCAGAAAACACTTAAAAATGTCTCATTTCTAAAACGCAATGACCTAAAAAAACAAAAGAAAGTGTTCTCTGTAAAACGCAATGGACTGAAAACACCTAAAAATGTGTTTTACCTAAAACGCAATGACTAAAAACACTTCAAAAATGTGTTTTACCTAAAACGCAATGATTAAAGATACTTAAAATGTGTTTTTTCTAAAACGCAATAGCCAGAAAACACATAAAACTCTCTTATTTCTAAAACGCAATGGACACATAAAACTGTTTCTGAACTGTTTGTGAATTGTCTGTGAACTGTCTGAATTGTCTACGAATTGTCTGTGAGCCAGGGGCTCTGCCCCTTGGACCCCGCCAGGGGCTGCCGCCCCCGGACCCCCGCCAAGATCGTAAAACGCAATGACTAAATAAAACCCAGATCGTGAAAATGAAATTAAAGAATTTCTTACATGGATCGAAGCCGGTTTCTTCATCAATTGACGAAATTTGAAATGATAGAAACACTTATCAGCGATTGAATCGAACAAATCGAGTGATTATCTTCAAAATCACCAGAAAAAACGAGATTTTGAATGAAATTAAACTGGGTTTTCTTCGAAAAAAGCTGAAGAACACGTTGATCGGGTGGTTGAATCATTGATTGATGACGAAAATCACACTATAATGTAGTGATTATTGAGATAGTAAGTGAAGAAAAGGTTGGAGATGGTGGGTTTTGAAAATGGTGGGTTTTGAAGTAACTGGGGAGAAGAAGGAAGAAGAAATGATGAGATTGACTAAAATACCATTTCTCTTTATTTTAAAATTTGCCACATGTCATAATCCTATGGCTTCCTATCCTTCCTAGCCAAAATTAACTTCCTATTTGATCTTTTCCCTACATTTTAAATAAAAATAAAGCATTACATCTTAAATAAAAATAAAACATTACATTTTAAATAAAATCTAACTTAAAAAAAAAACTAAAAATCACAAGGCCATCCATATTTTTTTGCGATCTCACGTTTTCTAGCGAGTGTGATTGCCAACATAGCAGGGTGGACATTGTCGGTAGGCCGATTATACGTCTCCAAGTCCTTGTCGAACATTGTTTGTCGCAACGCCTCTCGTTGCTCATCCGCCAAGGTCAAGTATTTTTCTTCTCGTATACGTTTAATTTCCATTATCTCTTTTTTCATAGCCTTGTACTCTTCGAATTTGTGTGTTATATCTCTTGGATCTTCGTTTCTTGAAAACGGCCCTTTGTCCTTTTTCTCCTTCCTCGTTTGTCGTCTTGGTGGTGGTGAAGGATCCTCGTTTATGTCGGGAAGATCGAATCCGCTCGAGATTTCGACATTTGGTGATCCTCGTGCATAATTTCCCGAATCCGAAGACTTTCTTTTTCGACCCGAGCCGGAGCTTTCTTCATTCATCAAAGGTACCGGCGCCCACTTTTCATTTGTTCTAAGAACCTCCCAAGCCGCAATATGAGCAAAGTCCATTTTTTCTTTGTTTTTGTAATCCTTTAGCGCTTGCTTCATTACATAAGCACCGTCCTCCCCGCTAGGACGTAAACGATCCTAAAATAATAAATTATCAACAACTTAATCCAAATAATTCGTTAAAAAATAAACCGTATAAAAAAAATTACCGCTTGATGATATATGCCGTTGAATGTGTTAATTTTTGTTTGCATCGGCATCCATTTTGAGCGAACTTGGTGGTGGGTTCGGTTACTTCCTCCGACCGTTTCATTGTAGTGGTTTAGAACTTTCTTCCAAAACCCATCCGCCTTTTGTTGATTGCCTTTCTTTTTATTCAAAGTGCAATGAACATAAGCCTTCGCCAACGCCTCTTCTTGTCTAAGCGTCCAATTTTCCCGTTTCGCTTTTCCTTTTCTTCCCGGTTCGGCTACAACTTCATCAACCGCAACATCTTCATCCTCATCTAACTCTTGTTCTTGGGTTTCCGGCACGATGTCACACCCTGAATTCCACGTGTCACCGGTGGGCCCGGTGGGGAGTATCGTGACGTGGTTGGCAACATAATAGTCAAACAACACAATATTTAAATGCACAGCGGAAGCAAATGAAAGATACAATTCAACTTTAATAATTTGTAATATCAAGTATCACAAACAGTCGAATGTTTATCCACAGAAGGATCAAAATAAAAATAGGAAACAATAGTTCAACAGACGTAGGCATCTTAAGCTTGCGAGACTTCTATTGATGCTAAGGAGAAATCCCAGCCAATTACGCTTAGTACCTGCATTTAATCTTTTTGGGAAAATACGTCAGTTTACACTGGTAAATACAATTAACCGACTCATTTTAGAAAATGATTAAAAATTGATTTTGATGCACGTGGCATAAACATTTTATAACTTGAGATAAATATTTAATTATATAATCTTGTAAAAGAATTACATGTTCCTTATGCGTTCAGTAGCCCGGATCGTGCCGAGTTAAAGATCAATAGACACACCACATAATCTATTTATGCACTGACGAGTGTACGCCTACACTCCGCGCTTAGGTCGTGGCCATTTCGTAAAATGATGCCAAGGATATCCGGGACATGGTCATTAACCCCCCAAAGGCTTTAAGTAAACAAAACATATTTAAACGGGCCGATCAAATTGTTCAATTAACCACCATACGATGGAAGATTTAATGCCCGACCAAGCGGTATTTTATATACCCTACCCCAAGCCCGTATAGGGAAAATAAGTTAAAAGTATTTACCTTTGCAAGTATAATTCACAAACAGCAAATGCAAGTCGCTTTTACTGGTCCTCCTATTCTGGAACGAAGGTTTATAATAACCTATTAGAATCCTAACGGGTCTTTAATTAAGCCTAAACTTAGACCGGTTAGTTTTAAAGATACGGTTCGTACGCACGATTAAGCGAAGACCGGAATAGAATGTGATTTAGACCCGACAAGTTTAAAGACTTGTCTTATATGGGTAATCTAAACACATTCTGGATTTTGAGATAAAAACGATAACGTTTGACCCGTTTCGGCTAGTTTATGCAAACTAGTTACATAAACCGAACCGAACGCGCAAGAGGCGTGACGGGTAACCATGAGAGTCATTTACAGGTTTCCTAAGTTAATATGCCTTAAATATGTCGAGATATCAGTAGGATACCTTCCATTATGCCCAAAACGAGTTTAATCCCATATTAAGCCCCGTAGGGGTATTTTGGTCATTTTAAAAATTATAAAAGGGATCAATTAAGCTTCTTTGATCCAGGTCTGAATAAATCAGTAAAATAGCTTATTTTATCATGGTATATCAGTTGGTTTTAAGTCTTATGTGACAAAACGGTTTTAAACCCTTACTATGCGCTTAATACGCGTATAACGTCGTTTTAAGCGAATTACGGGTTAAAATAGGAATCTGAGTTTTCAGGTCAGTTCATAAGGTTCAAAATACTTTATTTATTATTTAAAATCAGTAGCAATTGGATTGGTATCAAAAGGACTTGTAAAACTCATTTTATGGCCGAAAAAGGGTATAATCTGTATTTACCGAATCAAGGCACTAATCCTAGCTTATGATCAATTTAAAAATAATTAAAAATCTTCAAAAATCCCAAAATATTATATTACATCAGTGGGTAAAAGTTTTGGTGTCAAAAATTGGGTTTAGATAGGCTTTATGCTAATGACGCCGTTTAATTAATAAAAGCGTTCTTAATTACGCCATTGAGCATAACTCCTAATCTAGACCTCTGATTGATGTGAAATTTTAGGGACATGTTTAATAATTAGTAGCAAAGTTATTTGTCCTTTCACATTTCCAAAAGTCTCGTTCTATGGTTAAAAGGGCATTATGGTCAATCATTAGGCAATTAACGGAAACGTGAAAACGAGCCGTGAAATCAACGAAACAACCTCAGAGGGTTATTCCAACATGTAACCAGGTCCTAATGGGACTTTAAGGCATTTCCAAATCATACTCAAATGGGTCAGAACTGAAGTCAAAGCAAAAGTCAAAGTTTTGCGACTTTCGTTTCCGAACCGGGTCTAAACAGAAAATTGTCGAATCAAACAAGCTTAGACTAGTTCTTATACTTATTACCATGTTATATGAATGATAAAATAGGTTACATGCCTTTTATATTGTTAATTATGTATTAAATTGAAGATTACATTTCTGTTGACTTTTTCTAATTATCTTTGACCCGACAAACAACCTAGTTAGGATGGGAATCAGTGGGTGCCCTTTTAAGGGTTCATTGCCCACATAATTACCAACTTATAACTACCTTTACATTGACTAATCGCTGGACCGTTAGTGATTAATCGCCAAGTCAAACCGTAATTACGACGGTTTGACTTTTAAGCTATAAACTAAGCAAAACGCGATTAGGGAAGGTTAAGCATACTTACAAGTGTCTAATGCACGAATAGGAATGGTTGGGGCCTGCTTTGGAGCTCCAGAAATGATCAGGTGATGAGTGCAAGAATGTTTGCAACTTAGGAGCTTTATATAGTGATTTAAACTCCTTAGATTGTTGACATCTAAGTCTACAACTAACCATAACTCACCCACAAGTGTCCCTAATGTCTAGGGACTTTTTAGGGGTCGCCCATGGCAGTGGTGATATCAACAAAGTCGGTTAAAACGTTCAAAACAGGCTACTGCCGGTTTTCTGGTCGCTGGGGCACCCTTACGGACCGTAAGGGTTGTGGCTTACGGTCCGTAAGCCTTTTGCAGAAGCCAAAAGTTGTTGTTCTTTCAGGCTTTGAAGGGGCAACTTGTGTGATTCGAATTTGAGACTTGATTTAACAGTATGGAGCCTTATATTATGGGTCTTGAACAGTTATATACCCTACCACTTTGATATGTTTTATTGAATCCCTTTTTAAAGTGCCGAAAATGAAGGTTTACCGTAGAATTTTCCATAGGATCCTATCTTGTGCAATGAATTCAATTATTGTCAGCAATTACCGGATTGAAGGTAAATTAGATGTTTAAGATATATATTAGGGTCTTGGGATTTATAAATGAGGTCGTTCAGAGGTGAAAATTAACATGACGACACTTTTAAATCCTGTCAAACATCTTTATTAAATCCGGGTTTATAACGCTTTTTGTCTTACATGACACGTGTCGTTATTTCATTGAACACGAATTTTCGAGGTGTTACATCCTCACCCCCTTAAAAGAAATCTCGACCTCGAGATTTACTGAAACAAATGAGGGTACTTTTCTTTCATTGTGGACTCAACCTCCCACGTGTACTCGGGACCTCTACGGGCATCCCATTTTACCTTTACAATAGGCACATGCTTCCTTCGAAGCTTCTTAACCTGTCGATCTTCAATCGACAATGGTTTTTCCACAAATTTCAAGCTCTCATCTATATGCACATCCGTATGTGGTATGACCAGTGATTCATCAGCGAAACACTTCTTCAGATTGCAGACGTGGAATACGTTATGAATACCACTGAGCTCTTCAGGTAAATTTAACTTGTAAGCCACTGATCCAACACATTCGATAATCTCGAACGGTCCTATATACCTCGGGCTTAACTTACCTTTCTTGCCAAATCGCATCACTCCTTTCCAGGGTGATACTTTAAGCAACACTTTGTCACCAACTTCAAATTTCATAGGTTTACGCTTTGGATCTGCGTAACTCTTCTGCCTATCTCGGGCAGCTTTGAGACGGTCACGAATCTGGACAATCTTGTCCGTCGTTTCAAAGACTATCTCTGGTCCTGATAATTGGACATCTCCAACTTCCGCCCAACAAACGGGCGTTCTACACTTTCTACCGTATAAGGCCTCAAAAGGCGCAACTTTAATGCTGGTATGGTA
This sequence comes from Helianthus tuberosus, assembly GCA_030545235.1. Taxonomy (NCBI): domain Eukaryota; kingdom Viridiplantae; phylum Streptophyta; class Magnoliopsida; order Asterales; family Asteraceae; genus Helianthus; species Helianthus tuberosus. Next base: position 31,937,476 of record CM060396.1, read on the forward strand.
GCTATTGTTGTAGGAGAATTCGATTAAAGGCAGGTGGTTATCCCAACTACCACCTAAATCAATCACGCATGCTCGAAGCATGTCTTCCAAAGTTTGAATAGTACGCTCACTCTGACCGTCCGTCTGAGGATGGTAAGCCGTACTAAAATTTAAACGCGTGCCCAAAGATTGTTGGAAACTTTTCCAAAAATGTGACATGTATCTAGTATCTCTGTCAGAGATAATAGACACAGGTATGCCATGTAAAGCTACAATCTTATCCACGTACAATTGGGCTAACATGTCGGAGCTATAAGTCTCCTTAATGGGTAGGAAATGTGCTGACTTAGTCAGTCTGTCTACGATCACCCAAATGGTGTCATTTCCTTTCCTTGTCTTAGGTAACTTGGTGATAAAATCCATAGTTACCATTTCCCACTTCCAAGTAGGAAGTTCAGGCTGTTGTAGCAAACCTGACGGTTTCTGATGTTCTGCTTTGACTTGCGCACATGTCAAGCATTTAGCTACATAGGTAGCTACAGACTTCTTCAAGCCTATCCACCAATAGTTTGCCCTTAGATCCTGGTACATCTTATTAGCTCCAGGATGAATGGATTATTTAGAACTATGGGCTTCCTGGAGAATAACATCCCGAAGTCCTCCATAAATTGGAACCCATATTCGTCCATTCAATCTCAGAATTCCATCCTTGCCAAGAGATAACTGCTCCTCAGTTACTCCTAGCTTTTCGTTAGGATAGTTAGCTTCCAGCACAGCTTCCTTCTGTGCAGCTAACAACCTTTCATTCAAACTGTTCTTTATTTCAATGCTCTTGGCATTTATTCTGATGGGTTTCAGCCTTTCCTTTCTGCTTAAGGCATCAGCAACCACGTTTGCTTTGCCTGGATGGTATCTGATTTCACAATCATAATCATTCAACGTCTCCATCCATCGGCGCTGCCTCATGTTTAAATCCTTTTGGTTAAACAGGTGCTGGAGGCTCTTGTGATCAGAATAGGATCCCATACAAATAGTGCCTCCATAGCTTCAGTGCAAATACCACGGCACCCAACTCCAAGTCATGGGTGGTGTAATTCTTTTCGTGCACTTTTAACTGACGTGATGCATAGGCAATAACTTTGCCTTTCTGCATAAGTACACATCCCATCCCGGTGTGTGATGCATCACAGTATACCACGAATTCTTCTATTCCATCCGGCAATGTTAATACAGGAGCGTTGCGCAACTTCTGTTTAAGGATCTCAAAGGATTCTTGCTGCTTAGGGCCCCAAACAAACTTAACTTTCTTCCTTGTCAAAGAAGTTAGGGGTGCAGCAATCCTTGAGAAATTTTCAATGAAACGTCTGTAATATCCTGCCAATCCCAGGAAGCTACGAATTTCTGTGGGCGTCTTCGGCTCATGCCAGTTCATGACAGCTTCAACCTTAGCGGGATCTACTCGGATTCCATGCTCGCTAACCACATGTCCAAGAAATTGGACTTCACGAAGCCAGAATTCACATTTAGAGAATTTGGCATACAGCTTCTCCTGCTGAAGTAATGAAAGAATACATCGAAGATGTTTCTCATGATCAGCTTTATTCTTCGAGTAGATGAGGATGTCGTCTATTAAGACGATGACAAATTTGTCCAAGTAGGGCTTGCAGACGCGATTCATGAGATCCATGAATGCGGCAGGTGCATTTGTGAGCCCAAAAGGCATCACTAGGAACTCGTAATGACCATACCGAGTCCTAAATGCAGTTTTGTGTACATCTTCATCCTTAACCTTCAGTTGATGATAGCCTGACCTTAAGTCAATCTTGGAGAAGTAGCTTGCCCCTTGGAGTTGATCGAACAGATCGTCGATTCTGGGCAATGGGTACCTATTCTTGATAGTGACTTTATTAAGCTCACGGTAATCGATGCACAGACGCATCGATCCATCCTTCTTTTTGACAAATAAGATTGGTGCTCCCCAAGGAGATGAACTAGGTCTAATGAAATCTTTGGCCAGCAACTCATCTAGTTGCGTTCTTAATTCCTTCATCTCCGTTGGCGCCAACCTATAAGGTGCTCTAGCAACTGGTGCTGCTCCAGGGATGATGTCAATTCTGAATTCGACTTGTCTATCTGGTGGTAAACCAGGTAGTTCTTCAGGAAAAACTTCAGGGTATTCAGAAATGACGGGGATATCTTCTATCTTCGGTTTAGGCTCGTCAATAATCACTTGTGCCATGTAGATGACACAACCCTTCTTTAAACACTTGGAGGCCTTGAGCATACTCACTTGCTCAGGCAGTCCATACTGGGTATCTCCCCGAATGGTAAGTGATTCACCTGACGGAGTCTTAATCACCACTTGTTTCTTGTTGCAGACAATTTGGGCCTGGTTATGAGATAACCAGTCCATACCCAAAACTACGTCAAAACCGGCTAACTTAAAGGGAAGTAGAGACAGAGGAAAAGAGTGGTTCTTAATGGATATAACACATCCATCTAACACAGTTGAGACGGTTTCTATGGTGCCATCTGCTAACCCCACCTCATAATTCACATTTAAGGTTTTGACAGGTAAATTCAGCAATTTGCAAAACTTATTATCTACGAAAGACTTATCAGCGCCTGAATCAAAAAGTACTCTTGCATAGACATCATTTACAAGGAAAGTACCTGTAATCACGTTATCGTCTTGCACAGCCTCTTTCGCATCCATCCTAAAGACCCTAGCATTGGTCTTCTTGGCCTCTTCAGGCTTCTTGGCGTATTTAGGGCAGTTGGTTTTAATGTGCCCTTTCTCATTGTAACTGTAGCACGTTGCATCCTTGAGCTTTTTGCAATCCAAGGTCTTGTGTTCCTTGGACTTGCATATCCCGCAAGCAAAAGTTCTTGACTGGGTCTGTGAGTTTGATTCGAGTCTGCACTTTCCAAAGTGCTGTTTCTTGCAAATCTTGCACTTGGGCTTATCACCAGACTGATGCCCATCCTTCTTTGACTCAAACCCCTTCTTGTTGTCATCGTTTCCTCGGTGCTTCTTGTTTGACCTCCGTGAAGTGTCATCTTCACGTTTCCTCTTCTCGGCATCCGAGTTCCTCAGCGATCTCTGTCGGACCGCGTCCAGAGTGAGGGACAAGGATATGTCAGTTACCGATCGGAAAGTAGTCAGCCGAGATGCCTTCACGCTTGCCTTTATTTCCGGGGCTAGACCCCCGATGAAACGAGCTATTCTTTTTGGTTCCGGGGTTACCAGATACGGAACCAACCGGGACATTGTGTTGAAGCTCGTGAGGTAAGCTTGGCAGTCAAGGTTCTTCATAACCAGCGATAGAAAATCAGACTCTATCTTCTCCACCTCATGCTGAGGGCAGTAGTTTTCCCTGATAAGGGCAACAAATTGCTCCCATGTCATGTTGTACAATGGGATCTTCCCGGTGGCTTGAATCAACGATCTCCACCAGGCTAAGGCCTCACCCTTAAATGATTGCGACACAAACTTGACCACATCCCTCTCAGCGCACCCGCTGATATCCATCTCATCTAACCACGTCATGCAGTCAATGGCTCCTTTTTCCCCAGTGAAATCTCTGGGTTTACATGAAACAAAGTATTTATAGGAGCAACCCTTACTACGGGGTTCTTGATTTAGCATTATCTTTTGAGACGGGTCACTATGATGATTTGAGGAGCGACGATCGTCATCTCCTTTCTTGGGTTCATCTTTCTTGGGAGGTGGCTTGCTGTGAGCTTCAGAGTGTGTTTTAGGCTTTGAATGCGGCGTAGATAGGGTCCTGCTTCGAGTCCCACTATATTCTTCATACTGCCGCTCTAAGGCCTTTGTAACAGCGTCATCAACTAATGCTTTCAACTCAGCACCCGTTAAATTAATTCGGGCGTTATCATTATTCTCCACTGGGTGACTATTAATTTCATCAGAGTCAGCCATTTTTAATTGAACTGTTACAGAAAACAAGGACAATAGTTTACTTGGGAGTTTATTATAGAATTGTCTTTTATGGCAATTCATTAACCATGGTATACAGAGACCATATTTGGTTAATTTGTTAATCATATTTATTTAGGACTTTTATTATAATTTATCCTAATTATAAAACAATAACAGTTTTATTAGTAGCACAAAAGGCCTAGTCACAAGGACATTTTTAAATTATAAGCTATGATTTCAGAGAATCAAAGCTTTAAGGTTTGAACATAGTTCATTACCTTTTTCGGACAGGGAGTCATAGCTACCACTGTCTTTTGGCTCATGTAAAAATGAGCAAGGCCCGCAGGCACTATATTACCAACGTAAGGTCAAAATATGATCATCTTAATTGATGATTTAAACCCATGATTCAGAGATCATCTAGTTGGGTTAGGAATCTTCTAAAGAATCCTATTATAAAGATGACGTGTGTGATTTTAACGAATCACGTCTGCCAGGAGCGTTAACATGTTTACAGATGTTAACAGGGATTTGAATCTTTTAAACAGGTCTTACCATCATGGCCAGGTCTTCACAATGACACTCAGGCTAGGTTTCACTCTTAAGATTCTTATTCAATATTTAAATAGGCAGATTATTATTAAAATGAATGATTTTGATTTATTTATTTAATGTAGTATAATTATGCATATAATAGCAAAAATGAAATTTATAAACTTATCATTCCATTAATTATTAAAAGATTACATACTGCCCTAAACGGGTCTTTCAACATAATGTTTACCCACGCAGGGGTCACACTGAAATACTTGTCCACGCAGGGACTTAAATAAACATCATACCCTCGTAGGGGTTAACAGAAAGATAGACCCACGCAGGGGTCAAACAAACAAACAAACATACCCACGCAGGGGCTAATACAGCAAGACAGGCCCACGCAGGGGCTCAATTTAAACAAGGAAAATACAACCAACTGTTGAAGGATTTAGTGGTCCTTCTTGCTCTTCCCTTTTATTAAACTTGTTAATCCTTGGAAGAAAGTTTGTCGCTCCCTGCGATCTCGGTGAAAGTCTCGCTCGACCTGGTCCAACCTCTGAAGAATTTCCTCCCGTTCTGGGGGAGAAAACCGTGGCGGCTGCGATTGTGTCCGTATTATAGGTCTTGCAGGTATTTGGTACTCATGAGTTGGGTACCCTGCTCCCCAAGGAGCTCCATACGGTCCTTCAGGGTTAAAGGCGTTGTAATTGGCCGCTACCATGTATGGGTCGGCTTCAGCGTAACCGTAGTTGGTGTGAGTCGGCGGCCCAAACGGGTTGTATGTCATAGGACCAGTGTAAGCAGGAATCGGGTTATCAAAACCCATCGGCGGTGGTTGCGGTGCAACTGGGTTCGAAGGCCCACCCATTTGTGGATCTTCTTGAAGTGGCGGATAATGACTGCCACTTGATTGTCGGGGAGAGCTAAAATGAAAGTCCCCTCCTCGTGCAGACATGCGTGCTCCGGTTCTCCTACGACTTGGCGGTTGCGGAGGTGCCGGCTGAACTGGTGGCGGTGGAGGCGGTGGCGTGACTGCCACAAATCGTGAATCCTCAGAGGGATCCTGCTGCTGCTGCTGCTGGTGAGGCGACGAATGATGCGAGGGTGTAAAATACCACTCGTGCTGGTTAAATCGCGTCTGGTAACTGTCCGGACCATGGTAGGGTGATCCGTGAAAAGATGAACCATCTGAGACCTCGATAGGATGGTTCGGAGTTCCGGTTGCGGGCTCGACTGGATCGGTGTCCTCGTCCATATCTTCCGCATGATCACCGGAGAAATGATCCTCCGGCCCCAATGGGTTAAAACCCACTGGTTCTGGTATGTAACTTGCCGGGTTAAACCGGCCCCTAAAAACAGGTGTAGGGTTACCAAAAGAATGGTGGGATAGAGATCGTTGAAGAGGTATGTAAGAAGGTTGAGGGTTGTTGGGCTCATTTTCCGAATGTGGCCCATAAGAGTTATGAATGGGAGGCGTCGAACTGTGCGATACAGATCGTCTAGCTGGTTCGAAAATGTTCCTCCGGTTTTCTCTAGGGTCAGCACTCGCAGTGGTGGTAGGAGCTCGCATGTGCGAAGGTCCTGCCTCGTCGTCATTGGGGGCGGTAATTGGCCCCTTGCCTCGTCCTCTTCGTCGAAAGAATCTTGGCGGCATTTTTAATCCTGTCAATATAACACAAGATAACGACAAGAATATATAAAATAAAAGACAAAGTTAAAAATTTAAAACAATTTGGATTGTTCCTATGTTCTTTGTCTAGACTCGAAAATTTGGAATGTGCAATTGTGTAACTGAGATTAAACACAAAAGGCTATTGTTTAATTCACTCAGCGTTGGCTCTGATACCAACCTGTCACACCCCGAATTCCACGTGTCACCGGTGGGGAGTATCGTGACGTGGTTGGCAACATAATAGTCAAACAACACAATATTTAAATGCACAGCGGAAGCAAATGAAAGATACAATTCAACTTTAATAATTTGTAATATCAAGTATCACAAACAGTCGAATGTTTATCCACAGAAGGATCAAAATAAAAATAGGAAACAGTAGTTCAATAGACGTAGGCATCTTAAGCTTGCGAGACTTCTATTGATGCTAAGGAGAAATCCCAGCCAATTACGCTTAGTACCTGCATTTAATCTTTTTGGGAAAATACGTCAGTTTACACTGGTAAATACAATTAACCGACTCATTTTAGAAAATGATTAAAAATTGATTTGGATGCACGTGGCATAAACATTTTATAACTTGGGATAAATATTTAATTATATAATCTTGTAAAAGAATTACATGTTCCTTATGCGTTCAGTAGCCCGGATCATGCCGGGTTAAAGATCAATAGACACACCACATAATCTATTTATGCACTGACGAGTGTACGCCTACACTCCGCGCTTAGGTCGTGGCCATTTCGTAAAATGATGCCAAGGATATCCGGGACATGGTCATTAACCCCCCAAAGGCTTTAAGTAAACAAAACATATTTAAACGGGCCGATCAAATTGTTCAATTAACCACCATACGATGGAAGATTTAATGCCCGACCAAGCGGTATTTTATATACCCTACCCCAAGCCCGTATAGGGAAAATAAGTTAAAAGTATTTACCTTTGCAAGTATAATTCACAAACAGCAAATGCAAGTAGCTTTTACTGGTCCTCCTATTCTGGAACGAAGGTTTATAATAACCTATTAGAATCCTAACGGGTCTTTAATTAAGCCTAAACTTAGACTGGTTAGTTTTAAAGATACGGTTCGTACGCACGATTAAGCGAAGACCGGAATAGAATGTGATTTAGACCCGACAAGTTTAAAGACTTGTCTTATATGGGTAATCTAAACACATTCTGGATTTTGAGATAAAAACGATAACGTTTGACCCGTTTCGGCTAGTTTATGCAAACTAGTTACATAAACCGAACCGAACGCGCAAGAGGCGTGACGGGTAACCATGAGAGTAATTTACAGGTTTCCTAAGTTAATATGCCTTAAATATGTCGAGATATCAGTAGGATACCTTCCATTATGCCCAAAACGAGTTTAATCCCATATAAAGCCCCGTAGGGGTATTTTGGTCATTTTAAAGATTATAAAAGGGATCAATTAAGCTTCTTTGATCCGGGTCTGAATAATCAGTAAAATAGCTTATTTTATCATGGTATATCAGTTGGTGTTAAGTCTTATGTGACAAAACGGTTTTAAACCCTTACTATGCGCTTAATACGCGTATAACGTCGTTTTAAGCGAATTACGGGTTAAAATAGGAATCTGAGTTTTAAGGTCAGTTCATAAGGTTCAAAATACTTTATTTATTATTTAAAATCAGTAGCAATTGGATTGATATCAAAAGGACTTGTAAAACTCATTTTATGGCCGAAAAGGGTATAATCTGTATTTACCGAATCAAGGCACTAATCCTAGCTTATGATCAGTTTAAAAATAATTAAAAATCTTCAAAAATCCCAAAATATTATATTACATCAGTGGGTAAAAGGTTTGGTGTCAAAAATTGGGTTTAGATAGGCTTTATGCTAATGACACCGTTTAATTAATAAAAGCGTTCTTAATTACGCCATTGAGCATAACTCCTAATCTAGACCTACGATTGATGTGAAATTTTAGGGACATGTTTAATAATTAGTAACAAAGTTATTTGTCCTTTCACATTTCCAAAATTCTCGTTCTATGGTTAAAAGGGCATTATGGTCAATCATTAGGCAATTAACGGAAACGTGCAAACGAGCCGTGAAATCAACGAAACAACCTCAGAGGGTTATTCAAACATGTAACCAGGTCCTAATGGGACTTTAAGGAATTTACAAATCATACTAAAACGGGTCAGAACTGAAGTCAAAGCAAAAGTCAAAGTTTTGCGACTTTCGGTTCCGAACCGGGTCTAAACAGAAAATTGTCGAATCAAACAAGCTTAGACTAGTTCTTATACTTATTACCATGTTATATGAATGATAAAATAGGTTACACGCCTTTTATATTGTTAATTATGTATTAAATTGAAGATTACATTTCTGTTGACTTTTTTCTAATTATCTTTAACCCGACAAACGACCTAGTTAGGATGGGAATCAGTGGGTGCCCTTTTAAGGGTTCATTGCCCACATAATTACCAACTTATAACTACCTTTACATTGACTAATCGCTGGACCGTTAGTGATTAATCGCCAAGTCAAACCGTAATTACGACGGTTTGACTTTTAAGCTATAAACTAAGCAAAACGCGATTAGGGAAGGTTAAGCATACTTACAAGTGTCTAATGCACGAATAGGAATGGTTGGGGCCTGCTTTGGAGCTCCAGAAATGATCAGGTGATGAGTGCAAGAATGTTTGCAACTTAGGAGCTTTATATAGTGATTTAAACTCCTTAGATTGTTGACATCTAAGTCTACAACTGACCATAACTCACCCACAAGTGTCCCTAATGTCTAGGGACTTTTTAGGGGTCGCCCATGGCTGTGGTAATATCAACAAAGTCGGTTAAAACGTTCAAAACAGGCTACTGCCGGTTTTCTGGTCGCTGGGGCACCCTTACGGACCGTAAGGGTTGTGGCTTACGGTCCGTAAGCCTTTTGCAGAAGCCAAAAGTTGTTGTTCTTTCAGGATTTGAAGGGGCAACTTGTGTGGAGAGTCACTCGTAATGATGTGGAGAGTCACTCGTAATGATGTATTCATAAAACTCCCCCTTGACTATCCACATGATGAAATAGTATAGTATTCTTGTAATACACTTGGTGATGCTGCCTCATTAAAAATCTTGCTAGGAAAACCCAGTGGGATAAAACCATAGCTAAGGGAAAAGGAGTGCAACGCGTATTTTCTCCCCCTGATACTTCTGGAACAGATTTGTTGCATCGTTAAAACCCTACTAAGAAAAACTGACATCAGAAAACTTAGTGAAGGGAAAAAGAATGCAACATGCATATTACTCTCCCTCATTTTAATATGTATCATTTAAGTGACGTGTGTCCATTTTCCTTGAAAGTCGAACAAAGCTTTTGTAGCCAATGATTTGTTGCTTGATCCCTTAATATGCAATCCTTTATGTTGAGCAATGTTGTGTTTTGTTACATTCCTTCATCTACAAGACTAACCAAACTTGTTTTAATGGGTTAGTAAAATATAATCAAATATCGTTTATACCTTAAATATTTCTTTGAACTCATTCCAATGTCTCTTCACTTGACAAAGATTATATCATGACAATAAGCTCAAGTAAAAGATATTATAACCATACATAGCTAGCAAAATATATTAATGCACTTATGCATTTAACGATGGTACTTCTAGAATGAGAATCTCTACTTTGGTAGGAGACGATAATAGGCATTTCTTATAACAAATGACTTAACAACCTTTAACATACTTTAAGGTTCAACTATGTTCATACTAAAATATCCAAACATCATCTTCTAGATGTACTTGAGGAATTAGTAAAATATAATTACATATATACTTGAACTGCAGTTCAAGTAATAATTAGACCGTGCCAAGGTCATTCAAAAATTCTCCCTCTAAAAGCTCGACAATTTCTCTCAATGATGGCTAGATATCATTACAGTAAATTGCGATTATAGTGAACTTTTTAAAAGTAGAATGTTCATAGAACATGACTAATTTAATCAAACTTATATCCCTCTTTATGCGAATATCTCGAGTTGTACAACACTCGACCTAACTATTTTAGCCCATACGTATTTTGTCAACTTCATATAGTACGTTCTTGAGGTTTTTATATCAATGCTTCTGGCATTATCAATCAATGAGGGAATTCTGACCATCTTATCCAAATATACATGTGCATTCACTCTTCTTGAGTTTTTCTACATAAACTTACCCATACAACACATAGATATCTATATCAAATGCAAAAATGTTATGAACACTTGCTTTTATCTTCAAAATCCATATTGTAACATGCGTGTACACTATTTATTGAGATATCACAATCACTGGTTACAAGTTTCTATGTACGTTTCTTAGTGCACAAGTATTACATCATTAAGATGTTTCAATTAACCTTTTAAGCACCCAATTGCTTTAGAAACTCATCAGGAGTTTCAAATATATCCAACATGTAAAAAAATCATAATCCATTCAAAATCCGAATATGTATACAGTTGGGACATTTATGCTCTTGTAAACACTGTACGATGTAGAACAATTTCAAATATCAATGAAACATGGTGTTTTGACCCTAATATTTTTTTATTTATGTTTGACAATTTCATGTTTTGATTCTTGTTCGATTTCGAGCTCTTAATCACTTTCTGGAAAGTTATACGCAAACTGTTATGTAAACGTAATCAGTTTAACGCAACAAACACTCTGGAACAGTGACACAAGCTTAACATACCTTAAACAACCTTTACATAACATATAAATAAGTTTTGAAAGATTTGGTATAGCAAAAACAAGTTTATACGATTACAGTGACTATTTGCGACAAACTGCAAAAGTCTGCCAATTCGCATAGCAACGTACACTTCGGAACAAGATCATAAGCTAAACATACCCTAAATACCCTTTACATAGCTTAGAAATAAGTTTTGAATGGTTCGGTATGCGAAAAGTACGCTTATTTGATCACAGGGACTAAAAGCGTCAAAACTGTGAAAGTATGCAAATGCGTGCATATCTTGCGTTCTGACCATATCCGGACATCCAAAAAATTTTGTAATCACTAAAATATTGTATTTTAGTGATGGGAATGCAAAAATACCATTCGTCGAGTATTTTGGATCGTTTTCGCGTCAATTCGAGTTTCGTCGTAATTAACCGGAAAACGCGATCGTACGACCAAACGAACCGACATCCATGATATTTCCAATCATATTTCAAGTCCCCTATGCTTTAACATCCTTATAAAGCCTTGAAATTGGGTTAACAGGGGTTAAACACGTCGAAAAACAAGTTACGGGCTGCAGGGACCAATTCTGTCAAACTGTGAAAGTCTGGACAGCAGACTCGCTGGCGGGCCGCGACCCCTGAGGCCATATGGGTCGCGGGGCGCGAGAGCTGGAGCTGGCAGAAACCACTTTTTCTTAAAATCAGCTGAATTGGTTGGTTTTGGCTGGTTGTTTTCTTATTTAGGGACCAAGTTTAAGTATCCAACAAGCCTCCAATCTGTCTCTAACACTTGTAGGGTATAGATCATTCCTTGGAGAATACATAATTCACATGTAATGATCCTATGAACTCTTGACTCCTATAAATAGCAAGCTCCATTTTCATTTTTCCTTGCTCATTTCCTTTATTCTTCACTCTAAGCTCTGATTTGAGGCTACCACACTTGTTGGAGGCTTCATAACTGAGCATTCTTAGTCATCTATTTCATCCAAGAACACTTGTAAGTGTTCTTCCTAGTCATGTTTATTTATTTTAAGCTAAAAGTCAAACAGTGTTTGACTTTCGTCTTTGACCATGAATTGGTCAAGACAAAGTTCAATTGAACTTTGCAACGTGATCGTAATCACGATGGTTATAGTCCCTTGCGACTATACCTACTGATTACCACGTTGACTAGTCGAAGTGACAAGTCAAAGTTTCGGTCAAAATGCACGATTTTGTGCATTTTGCGACGAAACTATTTTCGGGTATCAAAACACTTTGTTTTGATACCAAATCAGTTTTCCAACTTAGTTAAACATGTTTCAACATGTTTAACTCGTCACTTCTAGTTTATGCTTGTTTAGGGTCGTAACTCAAGCGGTCTCGACAACCGCTTAGACTTTTGAACCCAAGCCGTTTGGTCGATCATTAGGATCCGACCAAACACATTTTGTGACCATAGTTGTATAGGGAACAACCTTCCGAGGTTATACCTTATGGTCACTTCGTTTGATTAGTTGTATGATAGGTAGTTTACATGCCTTAGGAAAATGACCAAAATGTCCTTTTTGGCATAATTTCAATTTAAGCATATGTAACCTAAATTTTGACACTTAAACTGGTTTGTGCAACATTATTAAACATGTTAGGGAATATAAGACTTATCATAGGACTAGTTAGACCATCTGAACGCGCAATTGCGCAAATGACACGTTAAAGTAGCGTTAACTACCTTAACGGGTCGTAGCGGGTCAAAAGCACTTAGGATTGGTTTCAAATCAGAATGTAGGCTTTGTTAAACCATATCATATAAGTTCCAACACTCATTTGGTTTACGATTGAACGATATTTTATAACACGGACGAATTGAACGATTGAAAACACGGACGATTGATAACACGTACAATTGAACGATTGGTTTATGGTATGTGATTAGATAACGGGACGGGTGTAATGTGATAAAAGTATGGTGGATACGCCGCTGGTACTTCTTATATATAAGTGCTTTTATCATATTACATTCCGTGGCGTTATTTAGTTCACTTGGACGAATGATTTCAAATGATGTCACACAACGATGCTTAATAAATGGTATAAACCATACAAGTTTTCTTACGAGACGATTTACAATTGGTTTACAAAAACAAATGCTTTAGTCAAGATTCATGGCAACGAGGTTTCATAAACTTTAACCAACTTTTTTAGGTTGGTTAATCATATTGCAATATCAAACACTTTTCGATACAAGGTTTCAATTATCGACTCTAGTAGTCGTACGAGGTATTGCAATATGTATACAAGCCATGAATTTGACACACTTACAAAACCTATGTGCTCGCCGACATTTTTTATGCTGACTTTCTTTTCACATATATTTCAGGTGCAGTTGTTTGATGATTATGATGATTCACTTAGGATGGGACGCGGGCCTTAGTGACATAAAACATGAAAGATAATATGTTTAAACTCATTTATTTTACTTCATAGACAATGTAAAACAATTATTAATTCAATAAAACGAAACTTCAAATCCATGTGTTGTGAAACAATGATTCCATTACTCAACTCCCCGATGTTTCCGCCGCGGTTTTGTTGTTTTACGCGTTTGGGATGTGACAGAAGAATTGGTATCAGAGCTCATGGTTATAGGGAATTAGGTTATTAGTAATGCTTTGACCTAGACTATAACCTTTCTAGGACCCTAATACAAGTTATCTTGTGTTTAGATCTTAAAACAATACCGTCACCAATCTTTAGTTGACTACCACAACAAGAACACAAATTTCAAATCCGTTTTGAAAATCAATCATCTATTCTTAGGTGATTACCAAAAATGAAACATAATTGAAGGCACAAATCCTAAAACGAATCATCAATCTCTTTAAGGCTTCAAAGTTTTCAAAATCTCGTCAAGGTTTGGGTCTTATAAATGTGAACACGTACAATCTGGAAGGGTGGGTGCCTATATCCCAAGTTTTCTGTCTAAGACTAGAGTGTTCGTACAAATCCGGAGTATCAGACCAGTCACTCTTACCTGGGAACTCTTGGGGCAAGTGTCCACTTATAGGCTAAAGCATGTCCTCGTGATACATTATAAAGACCCATTTACTTTGATTAGTCATTGTGTGTTGTTTGTTTGTTCGAGGTAACGAACAAATGATCACCTTCCATATGTTTCGTCGATATTTTTAATACCTCTTTTGTTTATCCAAATGTCAATCTCACACATTTCTCATGTTTCCTTGTTCTTTTTAGAATACCTCCTAGACGCGATCAAACTCAGGACGCTCAGCCCTAGTCGCTCAGCAAATTGCTGCTGTGATTCTGAACCTTATTACTCAGATAAATCAAGCAAATAACAATAATAACAATAACAATACTCAGTGCAGTTATAAGACATTCAATTCGGCTAAACCGCTTAAAATTTATGGGTCTCAAGGAGCTACTACGTTCCTACAATGGTTCGAGAGTCTGGAAAGCACATATCGACATGTTCAATGTCCGAATGAGCGAAAGGTTGAGTTTGCATCCAGTGTTTTTGAGAAACGAGCTTTAACATGGTGGAATGGAATGATGAGAGACATGGGTGCCGATGTGGCAATGGCACAAACTTGGGAAGAGCTTCGGGCTCTCATGATGAAAGAGTTCTGTCCCCATCACGAACTAAGGGCATTGGAAAGGGAATTTGATGATCTAAAACAAGATGGGGGAGAACACCGTGCTTACACGGATCGTTATGAGGAATTAAGCTTGCTTTGTCCTACCATGGTTACCCCGTTGGATAAGGCTATTGAGAGGTATATCGATGGTTTGCCTGACCCTGTGCAAGACATAATTACTGGTAGCAACCCTACTCCTGTTCATCAGGCCATCGAGTTGGCTGCAACCGTAACTGAGTCCCAAGTCAGGAAGTGTAAATTGTTTTGGAAGGGTGATAAGAAACAGTCAGCCAAAACCAATCAAGACAAAGGGAAAGACAAGAAGAAAGCTGAGTCGTCAAGGAAGTCGAGGAAGCCAAGGCTTCCCAAAACTTTGTTATTACCGCACAACCCAACCAGAACACACACAACCAACCGGCACAGCCTCCTGTGAGGAAGCCATATGCTGGTACTGCACCATATTGTAATCGGTGCAATGGTCATCATTCGGCACAGCTAGTTTGTCCACAGTGTACATCTTGTGGTAGACTTGGCCACACGGCCAATATTTCTCGATCCGTTCCAATTCAAGCTGCACAGAACCCAACTCAAGCTCAAGGAAACGCTGCTAGACCTCCATTACCACCGAGTTCATGTTATAACTGTGGTGAGATGGGTCATTACAAGAACAACTGTCCGAAGCTTGCAAATGTGAACGCAAATGCCAATCCCGCTCGTGGACGAGCATACAACCTGAACGCCAATGAGGCCCATGCTGATAACGAAGTCGTTAACGGTAAGTTCCTTGTTAACCATCACCCTGCATCTGTTCTTTTCGATTTTGGTGCCGATAGAAGCTTTGTATCGTTAGCCTTTGAGCCTTTACTTGCGATGCCTAGAACTAAACTAGGAAAGCCCTTATCGGTTGAAATTACTACTGGTGAACCTCTTGTACTCGACTCTGTCATTCGTGATTGCCAATTGAACCTTGATAACCACCTATTTCCTATTGACCTCACGCCGATGCAACTTGGAAGCTTCGATATTATCATAGGAATGGATTGGTTAGCTAAACATCATGCTGAGGTGATTTGTTTCGACAAGATAGTTCGTATACCTCTTCCATTTGGTGAAGTCTTAGAGGTTCGTGGTGAGTAACCCTCGGGTGGTTTGAAACTCATGTCATGTACTAAAGCCCAAAAATACCTACGAAAAGGTTATGTGGCCTTTCTGGCACATGTCGTAGAGGAGAAAGGCAAGAGCAAGAGTGTTCAAGATATTCTTATTGTTCGAGATTATCCAGAGGTGTTTCCTGATGAACTGCCTGGCTTACCTCCACTTCGTCAAGTCGAATTTCATATCGATCTTGTACCTAATGCCAACCCAATTGCTAAAGCACCCTACCGTCTTGCACCATCTGAGATGCAAGAGTTGTCGATGCAGCTTCAAGAGTTATCTGACAAAGGATTCAAACGTCCGAGTTATTCACCTTGGGGTGCTCCAGTCCTGTTTGTGAAAAAGAAAGATGGATCTTTCCGTATGTGCATCGATTATCATGAGTTCAATAAGCTCACCATCAAGAATCGATATCCCCTACCACGAATTGATGATCTCTTTGATCAGCTGCAAGGTGCAACATGTTTCTCCAAGATCGATCTGCGTTCTGGGTATCATCAGCTTCGTGTACTCGAAGAAGATATTCCCAAAACTGCTTTCCGCATGAGATATGATCATTACGAGTTAACTGTCACGCCCTTTGGTTTGACGAATGCTCCAGCTGTCTTCGTGGACTTAATGAATAGGGTTTGTAAACCTTATTTAGACAAGTTAATCATTGTTTTCATTGATGATATCCTTATTTATTCTAAGTCTCGAGCCGATCACGAACAACACCTTCATCTGACAATAGAACTCCTGAAGAAGGAGCAACTCTTTGCCAAATTCTCCAAGTGTGAATTTTGGCTTAAGGAAGTTCAGTTTTTGGGTCATATTGTCAACGAGCAAGGTATTCATGTAGATCCTTCCAAAATCGTTGCGATTAAGGATTGGAACACACCTACTACACCCACAAAAGTTTGCTCTTTTCTTGGTCTTGCTGGTTACTATCGTCGATTTATTGCGAACTTCTCAAAGATCATGGTTCCCCTCACTTCTTTGACTCAGAAGAATAATCCTTTTCAGTGGGGACCCAATCAAGAGGAAGCTTTCCAAACACTGAAACGAAAACTCTGTGATGCTCCTATTTTATCTTTACCCGAGGGCAATAATGATTTCGTTGTCTATTGTGACGCATCGAATCTAGGCCTTGGTTGTGTTCTCATGCAACGAGGTAAAGTCATAGCCTATGCGTCAAGACAATTGAAAATACACGAGAAGAACTACACAATTCATGATCTTGAGTTAGGTGCTGTAGTTTTTGCTCTGAAAATTTGGAGACATTATCTCTATGGAACGAAATGTGTGGTTTTCACATACCACAAAATTCTCCAACACATTTTCAATCAGAAGGAGCTAAACATGAGACAAAGATGCTGGGTCGAGCTTTTGAACGATTACGACTTCAAGATTCACTACCACCCTGGTAATTCGAATGTCATAGCCGATGCGCTAAGTCGAAAGGAACGTGTCAATCTACATTGTGTTCGAATTCCATCCAATATCCAAACACGTATCTCTCAAGCACAACAAACATGTGTAACCCAAGGCTTGTTGAAAAATGAGCTGCCATTAAATCCTGAGCTTCAACTCGAAACGAAAGATAATGGGTTACATTATTTCAAATACCGGCTGTAGATTCCTAGTCAAGACAATCTTCGCACTTTAGTGATGGATGAATCTCATAAGACTCGTTATTCAATCCATCCTTGTGCTGACAAAATATACAAGGATCTTCGTACTCAGTATTGGTGGTCGGGTATAAAGAAGGATGTTGCCTTGTATGTGTCTAAATTCCTAACTTGTCTCAAGGTCAAGGCTGAACATCAATGTCCATCCGGTTTGCTTGTACAACTAGAAATACCGGTATGGAAGTGGGAGAACATTGCGGTGGATCTCGTCACTAAGTAACCGCGCACATCTAGAGGTCATGATGCCATTTGGGTAGTCATTGGTCATCTAACAAAGTCAGCACACTTTTTGCCAATTCACGAGGATCTATCTGCTGATAAACTCACCAAGATTTACGTTGATGAGATTGTGTCCCGACATGGTGTTCCTTTGAACATCATATCTGACTATGATGCTCGATTCTCATCTCACTTTTGGAAGACCATGCAATCTGCTATGAGAATCCAACTAAATCTGAGCACTGCTTATCATCCCCAAACGGATGGGCAATCCGAGAGGACGATACAAACACTGGAGGATATGCTTAGAGCATGTGTGATAAACTTTGGTGGTAATTGGGATTCGCATCTACCGTTGATCGACTTCTCTTACAGCAATAGTTATCATGCTAGCATAAACATGGCACCTTTCGAAGCTTTATACGGTCGAAAATGCCGTTCACCTGTCTGTTGGAATGAGGTCGGTGAAGCTCAGCTTACTGGACCTGAACTCATTCTGGAAACAATGGACAAAGTCAAGAAAATTCGCGATAATCTTCTAACAGCTAGAAGCCGTCAAAAGAGTTATGCGGACATGCGACGCAAGCCCTTGGAGTTTCAAGTCGAAGACCATGTCCTACTCAAGGTATCCCCTTGGAAGGGAGTGGTGAGATTTGGAAAGAAAGGAAAACTTGCACCACGATACGTTGGACCATTTAAGATTCTTGAAAGAATCGGAAAGGTTGCCTATCGACTTGAGCTACCTCCTGAACTTGGGAATATTCATCCAACATTCCACGTGTCCAATTTAAGGAAGTGTTTAGCCGATACTAATCTCCACATCCCCCTCGACGAAATTCAAGTTGATGACGCAATGCACTTTGCTGAGAAACCTGTGGAGATAATGGACCGTGAAGTCAAGAGACTAAAGAACAAACGAATACCAATGGTCAAGGTTCGCTAGGAGTCCAAATGTGGCCCAGAGTTTAATTGAGAACGTGAGGACCAAATGAAGGCGAAATACCCACATTTGTTTTCACAAGTTTCCTCTAGCTAAAATTTCGGGACGAAATTTCCTAAAGTAGGGGAGACTGTGACATTTGTGTTATTGTAAACACTGTACGATGTAGAACAATTTCAAATATCAATGAAACATGGTGTTTTGACCCCAATATTTTTTTATTTATGTTTGACAATTTCACGTTTTGATTCTTGTTCGATTTCGAGCTCTTAATCACTTTCCAGAAAGTTATACGCAAACTGTTACGTAAACATAATCAGTTTAACACGACAAACACTCCGGAATAGTGACACAAGCTTAACATACCAGTAGCAACTTCGACAGATAAGGTTTTCCTCAGTTTAGTTCTAGGTATCGCAAGCAAAGGCTCAAATGATAACGAAACAAAACTCCTATCGGCACCAAAATCGAAAAGAACAGATGTAGGTCGATTGTTAACAAGGAACGTACCATTAACAACCTCGTTGTCAGCACGTGCCTCGTTTGCGTTTAGATTGTATGCTCATCCACGAGCGGGATTCATATTGGCATTCGCATTCGGATTTTCAAGCCTCGAACAATTGTTGCGGAAATGACCCATTTCACCGCAGTTATAACATGAGCCAGGTGGAAATCTAGCAGCATTCCCCTGAACTGGAGCTTGATTTTGACCCAAACGACAAATGTTGGTCAAGTGCCCAAGTTTACCACATGTAGTACACTGTTTACAAGCCTGTTGGGTCGCATGATGACCATTGCACCTATTGCAGTGAGGTGTGGTACCAACATACTGTTTCTTTGCAGGAGGTTGTGCTGGTGGGTTCTGAGCATTCTGGTTGGTGACTGCAAAGTTCTGGGAAGCCTTGCGCTTCCTCGACCTCCTAGAAGACTCGCCTTTCTTACCCTTACCCTTTCCCTTGTCTTGAATGGTATCGGTCGACTGTTTCTTGTCACCCCTGCGAGTCAGTTTACCTTTTCTGACTTGTGACTCAGTCAGAGTAGCAGCCAATTCAATTGCCTAACGCACAGTGGTAGGATTACTACCAGTGACAATATCTTGCACAGAATCGGGTAAACCATCGATATACCTCTCAATTGCTTTCTCCAACGGGGTAACCATAGCAGGACACAACAAGCTGAGCTCCTCATAATGATTCGTATACGCATGGTGTTCTCCCCCATCTTGTTTCAAATCATCGAATTCTCGTTCCAAAGCTCTAATCTTGTGACGGGGACAGAACTCTTTCGTCATGAGAGCTCGAAGTTCTTCCTAAGTTTGTGCCAAAGCCACATCGGCACCCCTATCACGCATCACACCGTTCCACCATCTAAGAGCACGCTTCTCAAAAATACTTGACACAAACTCAACCTTTTGCTCGTTTGGACATTGAACATGTCTAAACGTACTTTCGAGACTCTCGAACCATTGTAGGAGCGCAGTTGCTCCTTGAGACCCAGAAAACTTTAGTGGTTGAGCCGAATTGAAAGTTTTGAAACTACACTGAGCGTTGTTATTGTTGTTGTTGTTGTTCGCTTGATTAATCTGAGTTATTAGGTTCGGAATCACCGCAGCAATCTGCTGAGCGATAATAGCTGCAAGTTCGGCGTTAGTTTGAGGTTGTGCATCTCTTCGAGGAGGCATATTCTAACAAGGAAACATGAGAAACGAGTGAGATCAAAAATTGGATAAACAAAAGAGGTGTTGAAAACATCGACAAAACACAAGGAATGCGATCATTCGTCCGTTACCTCGAACAAACAAACGACACACAATGACTAATTAGAGTAAATGGGTCAATATAATGTATCGTGAAGACCTGCTTTAGCCTATAAGTGGACACTTACCCCAAGAGTTCCCAGGTAAGAGTGACTGGTCTGATTATGTGGATTTGTACGAACACTCTAGCCTTAGACAGAAAACTCAGGATACAGGCACCCACCCTTCCAGATTGCACGTGTTCACATTATAAGACCCAAACTTTGACGAGATTTTGAAAACTTTGAAGGTTCAAAACCTTATAACACATCATCTAGAAATAGATTATTGGTTTTCAAATTGGATTTGTTATTGTGTTCTTGTTGTGGTTATCACCTAAAGATAGGTTGTAACACCCCGAAATTTTAAATATCTTATTTAAAATAAATAGCGGTAATAGTCAAGATAAAATAACTAGGAATGAATAACCTAGTTAGTTAGTGTCTCGACATAATAGAACAAATATGGTTAAAATATTTGTTTTTAAATATCTTGTGTGTAGTAGAGGGACCAAACTTGTCAAACATGAAACTAGGATGTTTAATAACAAAATAACACACCAAACACACACTGAATGGTGTGTCTGGTTCGATCAGAGAAAAAGGACGACCAGGGAATCCCCCTTCAAACCCTAACTCTTACAAAAACTCACAAGTGAAGGCTCCAATCAAGTCCAAATCGAAAACTGAATACATATTAGTGATCACCTCGACAAAGGGATCGTAAGGTATGTGAAATTTTGATATTTGGTTCCACTTCAAATTTTAGATGAACTCATGAGTTTTGAAATTTAGCCTGCATGATTGTTGTATTGATGAAATTAGAAGCGAATTGATGTCTAGAGATAAACCCTGGATGAATTCTTGTTGAAATCTTGTATGATACTTGTGGTGATTTTAATCACCATTGTAGGTGATTATTTGGTTTATAGAAACTAGATAAACACTAGAATTATGATTCTTATTCTAGTGAAATTTGAATGCATGAAGTAATTTTCTGAAAAAATGATGTTAAAACTTTGTGTAAATTGCTAAATTGAAGTTGATTTAGATGAAACTAACAAGTCATGAATTTACTATTGATTATGTAAAAATCCGACCCGCTAGGTGTTTGTTAAAACGCCTAAGTGAGGATCAAAATGTTAATAATCGGACAAAAACGCAGATTCGGATATCATAATGAATTATGATAAATGATTGTAAAAAGGGTTCTAAAATGGTTGTGAATGGAACTCTTTAGGTAAAGAATCCGGATCGTTAAGCGGACAAGCCGGAGGTGATACACGGTTGAAGGATGTGCTTTAAAGGTACGTGACTTGTTGTCTCGTTACATTTATATAGATAAACCTAGTCGTAGATATGTTCAATATTGATATGGCAAAAATGATGGCGTTTGGTATGTCAATGAAGTGGTGTAACTCACTCGACAACCAAACGGGTCAAATTTATTAAATAAGTATGTTGTTAATGTCATTGTTTAAAATAGCCGTGTTAGAATGTCAATGAAGTGATGTAACTCACTCGACAAAACCCAACGGGTTAAATAATGGTCGAATTGTTAGTACTTGAAACAACTTAAACATCATTCGTTAAATTTGGGTTATAAAGCGTAAACCATGGAATGGAAGTGATACGCTAAGGTTGACAAGCCCGGGAATGGGTAATTATGGTGAGAAACCAACATCGACAAAACCCAACGGGTTAAATAATGGTCGAATTGTTAGTACTATTGTTGAATTTTCGTAGCTGGGCAAAGTGCAGCAAACAGCAATAACCTTCTGCCAAAATAAGGCCGTCGCGCTACGCGACGACAAAGCAGTTATACGGTCGCGTGACGCGACCATCGTCGCGGGCCGCGTAAGCCGGCTTCTAAGCTGTCGCGGGGCGCGACAGCCTTAAAATCGCTGAATCTTGTTTTGTTTCAATGGTTTGACATTAGAACTCGTTGATATACATTCTATTATGGTCAAAACTAATTTTTATTGTGGTTTTGGCCTTAGGTACAATACGTAGGACTCCGGATGAAGATCAAGCGGCTTTCAAGAACCGAACGCACTAAACAAAGCTTCCGCATTGTTCTATTTTGTTTTAGTTTAATTCTAAACTCTTGAATTTATATTTTGAAAGTTTAAATGTAGGTTGATAACTCGAACTTTATGATCATGTATGACCATAAAACTAGCAAAGCTTTTGTAAGCTTGAAACTTTTGGTATCAAATGCGTGTCAGTTATCATAAATTCTGTTATTTTAACATGGTTCTTACAAGTTGGTAATCAGAGCCCAAGGTTGTTAATAAAGTGTGTTTGGTTCAAGCTTGATCAAGCATCCGGTAAGAGCTAATTGTTTTGAGTAGATTTCGTAAATATAGAAAATGAATACGATTAGATGTGCATGGGAAGAGTGCGTAATACACTCAAACACGGAAAGTGCACCAAACATGAATGGTTTAAGCAAGTTGTGAACTTGGTTAAACCAAAGAGAAAGATGCAAATGATACAAAATGAAATGTTTAACAATTAATACGAACATCCAGATTCAAGATGACTGATGAAGGCAACAATGATGATACGGAATGAAAGAAATGTCCGGTGTAACCGGGGGCGAATTAGCATCTCAATTAACTGAAGAGATGGAAGCTAAAATTTCTGAGGAAGTCGGAAAGGCAATAGAAGCCAGTCTACCGCAGTTCGCCGAGAGACTACAAACCACAATTTTGTTAGCAGTAGAGGATATGATAACTGAATTAAAAGATAGTCTCTCACAAGAAAAAGATGATGGGAGTGAGTCGGATGTGGACCCAAGACCCGTAAAGAAATCAAAGCTTGATACTCCAAAAGAGAAGGCAAGGTCTTCCCACATGACAGTCGCTGAGGCTAAAGCTGAACCTGATATCATTTCAGGTATGTTTCTTGTAAATTAAAGTTTAGCACAAAGATCATTTCGATACGAGTGCGAATAATAATTGTATATGGACGTATATGAGTAGAGTGATGAGTAAACTTTGTAAAAGAAATATACATATATATATATATATGTATATAAGCATAAACAGAAGTGATCATGTAAAGATCGAGGCAAAAGTAATCATGATGAATATTGCCATGGGAAGGGGTGCACGCACACTCGAACCCGAGAAAGTAATGAAAGATAAGCGTTATAATAGAGAGAGGTGTAATAACGCCCGAACCGTGGGAGTTTGCAATAGTAATAGATGACAAGGATATGGTTATAGACTAAGCCAAACCAAATGAAACATATAGAAACATCGTTTATGACAACAAACGATGTGGATAAATGCCATACAACAATGTGAAACAATAACATGAAATGAATAGATTTGTTATTGTAACAATGGATTAAGGTCAAAAAAAAATCGAGAGACTAAGATTTGGATAGGAATATCCTCGAGAAAGAAACTAAATGGCTAATATGTATTATTCATTGCTGTAAATAATGAAATACCAATAAATTTGGATTTAAAAGCTCGGGTATAAGTAGATACCCAAGTAACATGTTATTAATAAAACCCCCCTGAGAAAGAACGATAATCACATTAATGGGGTGATTATATAAAAGAATTAGTAAGATAAACGTTATGAAAGTACTAGAATAAGAACTGGTAAACCCCAAAAATCCGAATAACAATAGCAGTAGTTTGCCAAGTAAGACTTGAGAAATGGGTCTTCGGGACATTAGTAAAAGAAACATACCTAAGGGTCGCTAAAAAAAAGGCGGTGTTCGGATTAAATAAGTAAAGTGCTTGATAATAAAGGTAAACGGAAGCCGGATAATGGGGGCATATTACATTAAGATAATGAGCTCAAGGGAAGGGATAAGAATATCAAGGTATAAGGATAAATTTGAGTGTCATAAGTGATGGAACTCACACGAACAAGTCAAAACGAGACGAGTGAAAGAATAAAAGACTTGGTTGAGTAAAGGCAGTGGATTTTGCTGATACGATCAAATAAATCGAGAAACAAAGTCTTAGTGAATGCCGGAAAGGTAGCTATGAAAATGAGTTTAGTCTTAGACTACGGTCAAGGTCAAGCGAGTTTCAAAAGCGAAAATAAACTATTCTAAACATAAAAAGGGAGGGGTGCCTAGACGCCATATCTATATATGTATACTATTAAATAAAGACATGAGTAGAAGATGATCTACGGGATCGCTAGACCCTTTCGGGTTATAAGCAATATAAAGGTCTACGGGACCAAAATGACCCTCGGGTCACAAACACAAAGAAACAAACAATAGGGTCTCACCTTAAAAAGGCAAAGATCTAATAAAATAGTCTATGGGGCTAAGTAAAGGAACCTACGGGTCGATAATATAAAGCGTGGGAACCAGTTATGATTTTCCACGTAAAATGATAACGGAGAATAATAATTCTTGTCGTCAAATTTTGATATGAGTGATTGGCATGTGTTTAAGAGAAAAACATTAAACTAAAAATTTGGTTTTAGTAAGAAACGATGTTCTAACACATATAAATACTATGAGAGAAATTAGAAAAATGGTTAATGCTAAAGAATATAGGTCTTAACACCGAAAGGTGTAAGACGATGCATTCGAAGGAAACATTCTTAATAATGAAAAGCCGATGTAAAACTAAACATGTCGTGAAGTGATCACGGACACAAAAAGTAATATAGAATACAATCACGTTATAGTGTGAATGACTAGATATGAAATTATAAGTACGCAAAGGGCTAGTGACTGTAAAATTGTATACCCGAAAGACGAGGTAAGAGGTAAAACGGTGAGTAATTAGTCTAGACGGCAAAGCAATTTATAGTCAAGTAATGTTAAGCCCAAGGTTTATTGGGCCATAGAGAATTATCGAAAGGGTTGGTAAGGTAGCAAACCGTCTCAAAATGACCGAGAGATTGAGTGGGATATATAGCACGTTCCACGTATCACGTCTCCAGAAATGTTTGGCCGACGAAACAGCTTATATCCACTACGATGTTATCAAAGTGGATAATAGCCTTAATTACGCAATGAAGCTGATTGCGAATTTAGATCGTAAATTGAAAAGCTTGAGGAACAGAGTGATTAATCAAGTAAAGATTAAACGGGGACACCGAAAAGGGGGTTCGGATACCGCATGGGAGGCCGAAGAGGAGATGCAACGGCTTTACCCTTCATTGTTTGGTACGTACTTTGGTTTCGGGGACGAAACCTTTGTAAGGGGGTGGACTTGTAACACCCCGAAATTTTAAATATCTTATTTAAAATAAATAGTGGTAATAGTCAAGATAAAATAACTAGGAATGAATAACCTAGTTAGTTAGTGTCTCGACATAATAGAACAAATATGGTTAAAATATTTGTTTTTAAATATCTTGTGTGTAGTAGAGGGACCAAACTTGTCAAACATGAAACTAGGATGTTTAATAACAAAAAAACACACCAAACACACATTGAATGGTGTGTCTGGTTCGATCAGAGAAAAAGGGCGACCAGGGAATCCCCCTTCAAACCCTAACTCTTACAAAAACTCACAATTGAAGGCTCCAATCAAGTCCAAATCGAAAACTGAATACATATTAGTGATCACCTCGACAAAGGGATCGTAAGGTATGTGAAATTTTGATATTTGGTTCCACTTCAAATTTTAGATGAACTCATGAGTTTTGAAATTTAGCCTGCATGATTGTTGTATTGATGAAATTAGAAGCGAATTGATGTCTAGAGATAAACCCTAGATGAATTCTTGTTGAAATCTTGTATGATACTTGTGGTGATTTTAATCACCATTGTAGGTGATTATTTGGTTTGTAGAAACTAGATAAACACTAGAATTATTATTCTTATTCTAGTGAAATTTGAATGCAAGAAGTAATTTTCTGAAAAATTGATGTTAAAACTTTGTGTAAATTGCTAAATTGAAGTTGATTTAGATGAAACTAACAAGTCATGAATTTACTATTGATTATGTAAAAATCCGACCCGCTAGGTGTTTGTTAAAACGCCTAAGTGAGGATCAAAATGTTAATAATCGGACAAAAACGCAGATTCGGATATCATAATGAATTATGATAAATGATTGTAAAAAGGGTTCTAAAATGGTTGTGAATGGAACTCTTTAGGTAAAGAATCCGGATCGTTAAGCGGACAAGCCGGAGGTGATACACGGTTGAAGGGTGTGCTTTAAAGGTACGTGACTTGTTGTCTCGTTACATTTATATAGATAAACCTAGTCGTAGATATGTTCAATATTGTTATGGCAAAAATGATGGCGTTTGGTATGTCAATGAAGTGGTGTAACTCACTCGACAACCAAACGGGTTAAACTTATTAAATAAGTATGTTGTTAATGTCATTGTTTAAAATAGCCGTGTTGGAATGTCAATGAAGTGATGTAACTCACTCGACAAAACCCAACGGGTTAAATAATGGTCGAATTGTTAGTACTTGAAACAACTTAAACATCATTCGTTAAATATGGGTTATAAAGCGTAAACCATGGAATGGAAGTGATACGCTAAGGTTGACAAGCCCGGGAATGGGTAATTATGGTGAGAAACCAACATTAATGAATTATGTAAGTACGCGTCCTATGGTTTCGTTACATTATGTATATTTATTTATTCTAGTTAGTTGTATTGGAATTTAGCCAAAGAGGAAAACCCGTTAAGTCACGGAAGTGACGAAGTGCCTTAGACAAATTAAACGGGTCAAAACATGTGTTAGAAATAGAGTTTGGAATGTCTTGAAATGGTGATCTCCATTTGGCATCCAAACGGGTCAAAACTGGTTGAGTTGTAAACGTCGAAGGCAATGACCATCACTTGTTGATTGATCATAAACAAATCGTAAGCCGTGAAGCGGACACGCTAACTAGTTGCAAAAACATGAACCCTTGTAGAGGGGTTAAAGTTCGGAATTTTTACTTGTCAAATAATTTAAGAAAGCACGTTTAAATCCTTGAAAACAAGCATGATTGGTTACGGCATAAGCAACCCTTAGGTGGGAAGCGAAACGACATAATTGGTAAATACGGGAATGGGTGAAATGTCCTAAAACATGAGATGACAACAATACAAGTTGTTGAACTTGTAAATAAACAGGTCAAATAAACAAGGAGCCGAATTATAGGCCAACTGTTCTTGAAATGATATTTTTATGCAAATTGTGTTGAAAAACGGGTCCGTAATTTAACTACGGTTGCGTGGCAAAAAGAATTATGTAAAACGGGCTTGTATAGCGAAAATTATGCAAGTTCTAAGTTACTATTGTTGAATTTTCGTAGCTGGGCAAAGTGCAGCAAACAGCAATAACCTTCTGCCAAAATAAGGCCGTCGCGCTACGCGACGGCAAAGCAGTTATACGGTCGTGTGACGCGACCATCGTCGCGGCCGCGTAAGCCGGCTTCTAAGCTGTCGCGGGGCGTGACAGCCTTAAAATCGCTGAATCTTGTTTTGTTTCAATGGTTTGACATTAGAACTCGTTGATATACATTCTATTATGGTCAAAAGTAATTTTTATTGTGGTTTTGGCCTTAGGTACAATACGTAAGACTCCGGATGAAGATCAAGCGGCTTTCAAGAACCGAACGCACTAAACAAAGCTTCCGCATTGTTCTAATTTGTTTTAGTTTAATTCTAAACTCTTGAATTTATATTTTGAAAGTTTAAATGTAGGTTGATAACTCGAACTTTATGATCATGTATGACCATAAAACTAGCAAAGCTTTTGTAAGCTTGAAACTTTTGGTATCAAATGCGTGTCAGTTATCATAAATTCTGTTATTTTAACATGGTTCTTACATAGGTGACGGTATTGTTTTAAAATCTAAACGCAAGAAACTTGCGTTAGGGTCCTAGAAAAGTTATAGTCTAGGTCAAAGCATTACTAATAACCTAATTCCCTATAACCATTGGCTTTGATACCAACTCTTCTGTCACACCCCGATCGCGTTAAAACAACGAAACCGCGGCGGAAACGTCGGGGAGTAGAGTGGCAGAATTATTGTTTCACAACCATGGATTCAAAAGTTTCGTTTTATTGAATTATTAAATAATTACATTGTCTTCAAGTTAAAACACACAAGTTAAACATAGTCTATCATCGTTATTAAGTCACTAAGGCCTCGTCCAGTCTTAAGTGAGCATGCATCCTAGTTGCATTCAACATCATTCAACACCACTTGAAACATATGTAAAAATAAAGTCAGCAAAGAAATGTCGGCGAGCACATAGGTTTTGTGTGAGTGTCAGATTCATGGCTCGTTTAAGAGTTGAAATAACTCGTACAACTCCATTAATCGATATTAGAAAACCTTGTTTTGTAAAATTTTTGTATTATAAAATGAATAACCAAGTCAAAACAGATTGGTTATAGTTTATAAAACCTCGATGCCATGAATCATAAACCAAAACATTTGTTTTCGTAAACCAAATCGTAGATCGTTCTCGTAATAAAACTCGTATGGTTTATATCGTTTAGTAAACATCGTTGTGTGAATTGTTTGAAAATCGTTCGTCCAAGTGAACTAGATAATGCTACGGAATGTAATATGATAAAAGCACTTATATATAAGAAATACCAGCGGCGTATCTACCATGCTTTTATCACATTAAACCCGTCCTGTTATATAAACAATAACCAAAAACCAATCGTTCGTTCAATTCGTTTAACTCGTTCAAATCGTTTAAATCGTTCAATCGTTTCAATCATTCAATCATCCAAAATCGTTTAAATCGTTCTTGTTTTAATTGTGAAAGCTAACTTTTGGTCATCTCACTTATAACATTCAAACCTTCGTAACTCGTCCATCGTTCAACTCGTTTAACTCGTATTAACAAACCACCAAAGGGTAAGTTAACAATCATCAGGTTCAGTCGTTACCCACATAACCCCCATACATAACCACGGTGGCAGTCCGATAACGGAATTTGTCAGATCCTATGGTACCATAACCTAATACTGGTCGGTTCGGCCAAAATTAATGAATGTCATTCGTTATGTAAATACGTCCAACAAGTTCGTTCACATTATCGAAAATCGTTCTTGTTTATTATAAACCATAGTATTTGTTTTTGAAAGCATCGAAATTGTTTAGCACATATGAATCACCCCAAAACAATTGAAAACAGTAAAATAGGGGAACTATGTACTCACATCGAAGTGTAAAGTATCCTCGATCTAATGAACTAGTAAAGCTCGAGTAAACCAAGGAATTCAAGTAGCACCTAGTAATCGGATCACTAGTTAATAAATCGACACCTAAATCGGAAGATCGGGTAGGATGAGGTCTTGTAAACCAAATGAGTATTAGAAATCATGTGATATGGTTTAACAAAGCCTACATTCTAAATCGGAAACTATCCTAAGTGCTTACGACCCGTTACAACCCATTAAGGTAGCTTACGCTACTTTAACGCGACGTTCGCGCGAAAGCGCGTTCGAGACGCCTAACTAGTCCTATGAAAAGTATTATATGCCCTAACATGTTTATACAGGTTGCATAATCAGTTTAAGTGACAAAAATTTAGGTTATATATGCTTAAATACCAATTATGCATGAAAAGGGCATTTTGGTCATCTACCTAATGCATATAAACTACCTATCATACAACTAATTAAACTAAGTGACCATAAGGTATAACCTCGGAAGGTTATTCCCTATAAAACTATGGTCACTAAACATGCTTGGTCGGATCCTAACGATTTACCAAACGGGTCGAGTTCAAAAGTCTAAGCGGTGGTTTAGACCGCTTGATTTACGACTCTAAACAAGCACTAGACTAAAAGTGACGAGTTAAACATGTTAAAACAAGTTTAACTAAGTTAGAAAACAAATATGATATCAAAACAAAGTGTTTTGATACCCAGAAATAGCTTCGATGCAAAATACACATAAACACGTATTTTGACCGAAACTTTGACTCGTCACTTTGACTAATCAACGTGGTAATCAGTAGGTATAGTCACAAGGGACTATAACCATCGTGATTATGCTCACGTTGCAAAGTTCAAACAAACTTTATGTTGACTAAAACGTTGTCAAAGCAGAAATTCAAACACTGTTTGACTTTCATGCTTGAAAAGCAATAGCAAGCATGATAGAAGCTTACAAAAGGTCCAAGCAAGGAAGGATTTAATCTAAAGCACTCAGGTATGAAGTATTAACTTCAACTTAGAGCAAATTCAGATCAAATGGTGTGAAGAATGAATGAAATCAAGTGGGTATTTATAGGAGAGCTTGAAGTTACAAGATCTTGACATGTGTTTTTGCAAGATTCAAAGCTCAAATCTCACCATACACTTGTGCCCATAGATTTCAATACAAGGGGAATACCAAAACCAGTCCATAGTATTCAAAATCAGGGATCAAAACCATCAAATTCAGCTGAAATGACCAAATCCAATGTTTCTGTCTGGCATGTTGTCACGGGCCACGAAGACATAGACCTCAGTCTTCGCGCCCCTCCAGGACTACTTTCACAGAATGTCAAGTTTAGTCCCTGCAGGCCTGAAACTTGGTTTTTGATGCGTTTTCGACGTATTTAAGCCCCGTTAACCCCATTTCAAGGCTCCATAATGAAGTTAAAGTATAGGGAACTTAAAATATGCATGAAAACATCTCGGATGTCGGTTCGTTTGGTCGTACGGTTGTGTTGTTCGGTTAATTACGACGAAAACTCGAACGGATGCAAAAACGATCCAAATTACGCGACGAATGGTATTTTTGCATTCCAATCACTAAAATAAAATATTTTAATGATTAAAAAAAATTTTGGATGTCCGGATATGTTCAGAACGTGAGATATACGCGAAAATGCAAACTTATACACTTTTTGACGCTTTTAGTCCCTGTTGATCAAATAAGTTTATTTTCGCATACCGAACCCCACAAAGCCTATTTCTAAGCTATGTAAATGATATTTAGGGTATGTTTAGCTTATGATCAAGTTCCAGAATGTTCGTTACAGTACGAATCGGCATACTTTCGCAGTTTGACACAAATAGTCCATGCGATCGAATAAACTTGTTTTCGGCACACCAAACCCTCCAAAACTTATTTCTAAGTTATGTTTAGGTTATTTAAGGTATGTTAAGCCTATTTCACTATTCCGGAGTGTTTTTCGCGTTAAACTGATTACGTTTATGCATCAGTTTGCGTATAACTTTCCAGAAAACGATTTTAAAGCTTGAAATCGAACTCGTTTCAAATCGTAAAATCGTCAAACACAAATACACAAATATTAACACCAAAACACATTGTTTTATTGATAATTGATATTGTTTTACATCGTACATCGTTTACAGATCACAGTTGTCACATTAGTCAAGATTCATGGCAACGAGTTTTCATAAACTTTAACCAACTTGTTTAGGTTGGTTAATCATATTGCAATATCAAACACTTTTCGATACAAGGTTTTCAATTATCGACTCTAGTAGTCATACGAGGTATTGCAATATGTATACAAGCCATGAATTTGACACTCACAAAACCTATGTGCTCGCCGGCATTTTTATGCTGACTTTCTTTTCACATATGTTTCAGGTGTAGTTGTTTGATGATTATGATGATTCACATAGGATGGGACGCGGGCCTTAGTGACATAAAACATGAAAGACAATATGTTTAAACTCATTTATTTTACTTCATAGACAATATTAAACAATTATTAATTCAATAAAACGAAACTTCAAATCCATGTGTTGTGAAACAATGATTCTGTTACTCGACTCCCCGACGTTTCCGCCGCAGTTTTGTTGTTTTACGCGGTCGGGGTGTGACAACAATGATCACATTGTTCTCGAGAACTTACTTTACATGACCTACATAATTTAATCCATCAGGACTTTCATGTAAACTCTCAGTATCAAGTGATACATAACATTCATAAGATGAATATCAATTCTCTCTTTATATTACCAGACTAATAAAATATTGAAAAGTCAATGCATCCACCACTGGAGAATACGTTTCCTCATAATCAATCATAGGTCTTTGTGAAAATTCTTGTGCCACCAATTTTTCCTTATATCACTCAATTTGATTTTTCACATAATTTGCATAAAAGACCCGTTTATATACAACATATTTCACAACTTTAATTGTATGGACTATTGGTCCAGAAACTTTCCATTTCATTAGAGAACTAAACTTTGTCTTATTTGTGTCTTTCTATTTTGGCCAATCATTTCTTAATATTCATTCATAGGTAGATCTTAAATCTTGATCCTCATCATTTAATCATTTTAAGTGCTACATTATATACAAAAGTATAACGACATCGATTTTTATTTCGATTCTATACATATCTTAGACATGATACAACTTATCGAGATCTCTTTATTTTCAGGTACCTGAGGTTCTTCTTGAACCGTCATGTGTAGGTCCCGTTTTTCCGGTGAGGATCGATAACGAAAACCTTATCCTTGTTTATCACGAACACGGTAACGGGTGCGGAATCCCCGTGACGGTGCAAACCAAACAAAGTGTAAAAACACACGGGTAACCAAAGATCCAATATCTATTGATTATGGATGAGTACAACCACAAACATATACAAACAATGTTTTAACAGACTTTCACTAAGTCTGTCAGCGCTCATCAGTTTCACACAGAAACTGTGAGGGGTATTTATACTAAAACAGACACAGACATGACGAAACACATAAAGGCCATGACGAAACACTAAAGTCGACGAAACACATTCTGTTTCGTCGACATACATATATTCTAATATGTTTTGTCGTTTGTTGTAGAAGCCCAATCCAAGACAAAGCCCAACTTCAAGTCTTCGGCCCATGTGTGAAGAAACAGCCCGGACAGTTTTTGTTTCCAATCTTTGCATTAATTCAACATATGAGACAAATGCTTGACATCATCATGACATCACAAAGGTGATGTCATGGTGATGTGTTTTGCGAGAATGGCTTGCGGCGTTCCGTGCCTCGCGTGTCGAACTCTGGGGCGCACGACGGAGGAATGTCGTGACGTCGGGCTTGAGCCGGACCTAACCGTGTCGAAACCAAGTCGAACTGAGCCGAGTCGAACCGAGCCGAGTCGTGTCCACATAAAGTGTACCAACAATCTCCCCCTTGGACGCTACTCGTGAGGTTCGTCTTCTGTGTCTTTTGTGTCGGAGGATCTTCAAAGTCTTCACGCGTCGTAAGAAGAAAGTGTATCAACAAACTCCCTTTTTCATTTAGAAAGTGTGTTAACAAACTCCCCCTTAAAATAAACTCTACATTGAGTCATGCTCGTGAATCATTTGACTTGTCAATTCTTTAGATCCTTGTGGTGTTAATGAAGGGTAAGCGTCAACTCTATCATTTTATCCTTTGAGTGCCTCCACTTCGTGTCTTCATTCCAAAGCTTGTCATCGAACATGTTCTCCTCGCCTTTAGCATCTACACATGCAAGAAAGCTAAACGCATAATGAGAACAACCGCTTGGAATATAGTTAACATTTAAACAAATGACACATATGAGATCAAATCTCAATCAACTACCGACCAACAACAAATTGAAAGTTTAGAAAATGATCTGATCAATTTTAATCCTTTCACTTTCAAAACTTGTTAACTTCGACTGTTTATGAAGATGCAATTGTTTTACGGCTTACAATCAGGATTTTGGGTAGGATAGACTCGAGTTCCAACATCAGTCAATCAAAAATAAACTAGAAGCAAAATCTTTTTGGATTTTATAAAGTTTAGATTAAAACACACCTAAAATCTTTTGGAATTTTTTTTCATTTCTCAAATGTAAAGACGGAAAGCAATAAATAAATATATACAAAGATACAGAAACTGAAAGCAGTAAATAAATATATACAGAGATTCTTTTTGCGAGTTTCGAGGGTAAGAGAATCATATCAGTGTACGGTCACGTCAAAACGCTCTTGTTGTTCATTTAGTTCACATTAAGATAAGCATCCTATAACAATTATCGGTATTGTTGTCCACTTAAGCTCAACTTATCAGATATAATCATGTTTAGGGGATACGTTAAGGTATGATTTATACTTACCGACCGGTGTTCATCCACACACGACATATTCCCGTATCAAGGCATGCGCGAGAGTTCATCTTACCGGTGAGTATACTGTTTATCATCTGTTTAACCGTATAAAAATGTGAGAAACTCACTTATTTTGATTGAAAACAAGCCCTATGTGATAGAATCACTTATTGATGAGGAACTTGATTTTCAGATGCATGAAGGCACAGGAGCAAGTCCGTGAACAGGTCAGTACTTTCGTACAGCAAAGAGACGAACTTGACTCCCGCAAAGAATCTGTGATATAATATCACTTATTTGTTGGACATGTGATTGTTGATCACTTATTGAAGTCGAATGCAATATGTACACGTATGTATAGTATCATGGAAGATCTTAGACTTCGTCTCCGTTATTTTTACGATTTGATACAACCATGATACCCAGATGATAAGCAGCATAAAGACCGAATATCTCAGAACCTCGGCAATCTCTCAAACGAAATTTCGGTACTAAGACCATATGCCAATGTGCGGTTCCCACCTGGTCTTCAGTCGATTTAAGATTTATATCACCCTGCACACTTTAAAATGATTGTGAGCCTACCGATACATCTTATATAGAGCTGCTTATCCTTTTTCATTTTGCATTTCAGTTCAAAAAGGTTTCGACAGACCACTGATCTACTATCATTTTCTCTTTTTCTCGTCAGGAAACTCATTTTTGCTTTTCTATTGTTTTTTAGTTTTGAAATTTTTTACTGTTTTTGAATTTTCAAAATTTGGATTTACTCCCCCTAAAATCAACAAACTATGATAAATTTTAAAAACACAAAGGTATTTACAAAAACGATTTCCCGATGTGGATTAACTCATGTTTTACCTCAATGCCGTTTACCAAAATTAAGTTAATCAGAAATGATTTATCGAATTTTGGAAAAAATGAGTTGGCACGTCGGTAAGCGGTGTGGACCATGACAACATTGTCCGGCCAAAGAGTGCTACGAGAGGATAACAATTTATAAAGCAGCTTAAATATCGACAAGGATAGGAGAGATTAGAAATTTAAAACCGTATCCTGCAACTGCTTCATGCATTGCAAGGAATCTGAGCGCTCTCCTAAACTGGATATTCACCCGGTGTGGATTTCAAAGTCGATTTTGTAGCTACTGAGAAATCTCTTGACAGCAACAAGATCATAAACCTTTGGGTCCGGCTGGTCTTCCACATTGCACCAGCGAAGGTCTTTATCTTTCTCTTGAGAAGTAGTGTGCGGTTGTTCAATCCACGCCAAGGCATCCGCACACCCGGTTGGTTTGTTCAACAAACACATTTTCTTCAATCACACCGTGAGGAAATGTACACTGCACGTTCATCTTGTTGATTTTGAACTCCAAACATGCTGCAGGTGCGTACATTTTGATTTTGAATCTATCCTGGTGACCCGATTAAAGCCTTGAACAATCAAACTTTGGAATGATTTTCAATTTGTCGAAGCTTTTCAATATCTTTCGACAGACAATTCTGTCTTCTTTTTCTTTTTCTTCTCTCCATCAAAGGCAACCACTCCTAGAAATAACAATATCTTGGAGCTTTGAGTCGCCTATCTTGTGCATGGACACTCCACTATCAACAATCCGATGACTATCGATAGTTCCTCCTGGAACATCCTACACACTCACTCAGAGATTAGATGGAGAGGGGGACCCAAGCCTTCATAGACTTGGGTTGTCCCTGAGCATCAAGAAATGTAATTTCAATTTCTTAAAGGTCCTTAAATTGCAAGCCTCCCCCTGAATCCTCACCTGTTTTCGGTTTCCAAACTTGTTTCTGTTTACCGGATTGCGTATTATTTATAGATTTAGAAATCTCCGGTTTTAACGGTTGTGACAAAATTGGTTTCCTTTTAACAGTTTCTGGTTTTAAAGCCTTTTCGATCACCTTCACATTTTGACGTCGTTGTTTTGTTTCCTGTTCTTTAATAGTGCGTTTATCATGTTTTGGAGTAACAGGACGACTTTGTGAGTGACCTTGTTCAGAAGGGGCTCTTTCTACAAAATTTGGTTTGGGCGAGTTTGTGCAGTCTTTAATGATGTGCCCAAACTTCCCACATTTGAAACATTTTCTCCTTTCAACAAACTTAGGAGATCCTGTTCGACTTTCACGTGTTGAACCTATAGACCCAGAGGTACTTGTTCCTTCATCACACCCGTTTGTGTGTTGGGTGTAATTGTTCTGAGCGTTACGTTTTAAAATCTTGACTTGTTGGACAAAATCGGTGTTTGATTTGTTTTCAAAAGTCTCAATTTTATCTGTACCATTTGATGCTACAAATTTAACATTATTGTTTTTCTTCTTGAAACGAGCTCCTTTGGTCTCAACCTTCGGTTGTGAACCTTTAGAATTTTGAGCTCGCTGCTGTTGTTGTTTACCCTTAAAAGCGATAGGTTGTTGCTTCGTTGGTGATTTTTTATTTCCAAATTTTCTTCTAACTTCAGCTTTTGGAATCGGATCACACTGAGTTACTGAAACTCTCGGGATCCCCTTTTCCAAAAACTTACTGGTAGTATCTTCAAACACTTTATCAATCAAAGATTGATTGACATTTTTAATTGGAAAAGCTGTGTTTGAATAAATTTTGTCATCACCGACTAAAGTATACAACACGTTATCACTTTTAATGGTAGACACTGTCTCAGTGATAGGATCTATCTCTTGTTTAGCACCAGTTGATTGCACAACAGGAGTAGGAGGATCACACAGAATGTGATTCTCAAAAGGCACTTCTACTCCTTTGTTCTTCTCAAGAGATTTATCCTCATCACTCACATCTGGTTCATCATCGGACGAATCATAGTCCTCAACTGTGGGAGGACTTTGATTTGAAGCACATGATGACTTTTCTTTCCGATCAGATGATCCCTCCGATGAATTGTCCGTTTTGAACCCTAAGCCAGTTGTAACTTCCCCATAATTAAGAGGTACAGTTGGCTCAAAACGAGGCATATCCTCTTTATCAGGTGGTGGAGCATAATTGTGTCTCAAAGGGGGCGGACATTTCTTATACCCAACACCGCTCACATTTCCCTTCAGTTGTTGAACGTCAATAATGTGATCGAGCACAAATCGGGAGTTAGAATAACTCTCCAATTTTTGTTTGATAGCATCATGCTCGCACTTGGCAATGGCTAATTCCTTTTTGGTTTCCTCAACGATATTAATGTAATCGTTAATACTAATTTGTTTATGATAAACAACTTTGGTAGTTTCGGAAACACTTTTCTTTAAATTTTCAATTAAAGATTTAAAGTCCTTTTCGTTTCTTGTTAAAGCCATATTTGCCTCTTTGCACTTTGACATCTCAACAACCAAACTTTGATTATGACCATGAATTGTGTCACATTCAAGTTTCACTCTATCACATTCCTGTTTCATATAAGCACAATCACTACATATTCTAGGAGTTTCGGATTTTACCTGACTTGTAGAAGCTGTGACATTAGCCATAAAGGCAGTCTGAGAAGAGAAAGATCCGTCTTCAGTGAGAATCTTCTCCATTTCTTTTGATGTAGCATCAGCTTTCTTGATCAAGTCAGAATTTTGACATTTCATCTCCTTGGCACTCTTGATATTCTTGATAATTTCAGCATAAAACGCTGATTGTGAGTCCGTACTCCATTCACATGGACTCGTACAACTCATATTTGATGTATGTAAGTGAAGAACTGATCACACTCTTGAAAACAGACTGTTACCACACCTTTACAAACCTTCTGTTTAAAATTCACAAGTATCTCGACGAAACAGGAATTATACGGTCCGACGAAACTGAAATATGAAACTAGACGACGAAACACTCTTGTGTTGTTGAATCGACGAAACAACAGATGGATAATTGGATGTTCGACGAAACAGGCTTGATGATTGGTGCGACAAAACAAATAAGCCCAAAGATGTTTGAAGCCCAATCTAATTTTGAAGCCCACTTGTCGACGAAACAAGCTTTTAATAACCTCCGACGAAACTGATTTATGTTGAATTTAGTTCGACGAAACAAAGATCTTGAATTAAATAATGGAGCCGAATTATTTGACAATTGAACTTTGAGGTTGACTGATGACGAAACAAGAATTAAATAATGATAATCACATGTTCACGAAACACATTTGATAATTTGATATAGACGAAACCGGTCTTGATCTTATCTTCTTGGTGAGATATTTCAACTTGACTTGATGTTGCTTCTGACACACAAGACTCTATTTTCAAACTTCAGCACATGGTTTGCTTATCCCCCCCTGACAATGTACACCCTTTTCAAACTTTCATCATACCTATCTCACTTTGAAAGTATGGCCACTAATATTTAGAACAAAATGAATTTTAAATTCACAAACACTTCAAACAGTGACGTTATATAGGATCAAGAAGTGAAATTATGAAGAACACTTTGAAGTTTTGATGAAGGTATTGAGTTTCCGGTCACTGAACACTCAACCAATTTCGCCTAAACTTTGACTAAAAACCCGGTTTGACACGTGAACAATCAACTAACAAGGTTTTTAATAAAACTTTGACAAAAACAAACAAGATCCAACTGATTTTCTGAAGTTTTTTTTTTTAGAAAAAAATATATAAACTTTTCAAGAACAAAATCTGAGAAAGAATCACTAAAAACCACTTGTTTCAAACACGACAATGTTTGGTTTTAAACAAGGAAAAGAGCCAAAGCTCTGATACCAATTGTAGGTCCCGTTTTTCCGGTGAGGATCGATAACGAAAACCTTATCCTTGTTTATCACGAACACGGTAATGGGTGCGGAATCCCCGTGACGGTGCAAACCAAACAAAGTGTAAAAACACACGGGTAACCAAAGATTCAATATCTATTGATTATGGATGAGTACAACCACAAACATATACAAACAATGTTTTAACAGACTTTCACTAAGTCTGTCAGCGCTCATCAGTTTCACACAGAAACTGTGAGGGGTATTTATACTAAAACAGACACAGACATGACGAAACACATAAAGGCCATGACGAAACACTAAAGTCGACGAAACACATTCTGTTTCGTCGACATACATATATTCTAATATGTTTCGTCGTTTGTTGTAGAAGCCCAATCCAAGACAAAGCCCAACTTCAAGTCTTCGGCCCATGTGTGAAGAAACAGCCCGGACAGTTTCTGTTTCCAATCTTTGCATTAATTCAACATATGAGACAAATGCTTGACATCATCATGACATCACAAAGGTGATGTCATGGTGATGTGTTTTGCGAGAATGGCTTGCGGCGTTCCGTGCCTCGCGTGTCGAACTCTGGGGCGCACGACGGAAGAATGTCGTGACGTCGGGCTTGAGCCGGACCTAACCGTGTCGAAACCAAGTCGAACTGAGCCGAGTCGAACCGAGCCGAGTCGTGTCCACATAAAGTGTACCAACATCATGTCTATTGTCTCCTTAGGAGATCTTATTACTATAACATCGACTTGGCCATCTTAATTACTTGCTCCATATTTCGAGGAATTTTATTATTGGAATCGACTAGTCTACCACTCTTTAGGTGTGCAATAGACTCATAAAAAATATGTGGTTGTCCTCTTGGGACACAAATATAACTGAAGCATAAGCAGTTGATTATGTGACTTAGTTAGTCACTCTATTTAGGTCAGTGAACTTGTCTGGTAATTTGTTCTTTAATACTGGTAAATGAATTATACTTTAAACTTCTAGTTCATAGTTTATAGTATGAGGATCAAGATGACATGATAATTCATTTCACTTTTCACTTTCCAACTGCTTATTATCTCCCTCTAATGTTGGGAACATTCATTCACTAAAGTGAAAACCAATAAGCCATAAACGAATTTCTCACTAATGGCTTTAAGTATTTAATCATAGACGATTATTTATACCCAACGTACTCCCAAACTTTTTAGAAGTCCCATCTTTGTGCGGTGTGGTGGATAAGTTTCAATATATGTCGCACAACCAAAATCTTTGATGAGACATCTTTGGTTCCTGACCAAAAACCAACTGTATGGGGAGAACTATAACTTATTGGCTTGATGTGAATTAATGGTACTATATATAAAATTGCATGTACCTAAATGAACTTTTGCTCCTCTAATGATCATTGGCTTTGTAACCAATAATAGACGTTTAGTGATCATCTCAACAATAACACTTATTCCAATGATAGTTAATAACTTGGGAATCAAATTCACTATTATCAAATAAATATACTAATCTGGATTAATATGCTTGCTATTACATTAGCTAAGCCACAATCACACAAGCTTCAGGTTGTGGATTTGATAACCATTTAGACGATGCATCGATTTAAAACACTAAATGGTATCATATTGGGATATTCATATCCTTTAATCGCTTCCAGAATATTTAGGTATACACACCCTCGTTTATTTTGCAAATATATAATTTCCCTTAAGAGCAAACACTACATGCTAATTATTATCTTGAAGAATCTTCCAGTTCCTTCCAGTTCTTCAATATGTTTCACATCATCAATGACTTGGGATGGTCTGACCGGTCATGCCATTGAATTAAATAATCACGATCCATAAACTTCTAGTTTATGATCGTATATGTTTTAGTTGCAATCGTGTTCGTTCAATACACGATAGGAAGTATGAGAGAATAATGTAATATTTTTTCAACGTTCATGGTATAACATGTTTCCCATGTTTTATGTTCGTATAATCACTCCCTAAGTGTGCCACTTTTTGTGGTCAATTTCAATATTAAAATGGTTTTCAACATGAGGATTATTACAATTTCCTCAGTTACCATGATCATGACCTTTATAACGATCATTGTATAGTAATTCCACTATTAACATGGTTGATCTTATTACATGCTCATCATAACAATTTCCTCAATTACCATCAGCATGAACTTTACACCAATTATTATATCATCACATTCTATTCAAGGAATAGATTATACCCATACAATATTCATGGTGGCATCATTACAATTTTCTTAATTATGTATATGATTGTAACCTTTGCATTGATCATTATATCATCATATTCACATCAGGAAATGGATTAGAACCACAGAACTTTCATGCTTATTGTTTCAAACTTTATATATATTCTTTAACAATCAATGATATTTGATGATAGAAATTGTTTTGCTCAATGGGTTATGATATATATTTTTCTCATCACGTGATATAAATCGAGATGTAGTTATATAACTGAGACATTTATACTTATCGGTTTAAAATCTTACAAGCTTCGATAAGTTCATAATAAGCTTTGAGGAGCTGGACACTTCAGGTGTCTTTTTATATAAAACTTGACCATAATTCAATCGTGTTTATAACTTGTTATCATATACCATAACTATGGTCACTTTGATGTTCCCTTCCAAACATATAACATCAATTGAGAAGTAATTATATGTCCAAGTAATATAAGATTCATCGATCTAACATGAGTATGACACTTCGGGTGTCATATCTAAACATATTCATATACTCTTTCATGAAATTCATAGCAAATCACAACTTTAGTTTAATTGTTCTACTTTATAGTAGCTATATAAATAAATAACAACATATAGAATACAAATTATACATCAAATCAAATTATATGATTTTATAACATATCCTCGTATAAAACCAATTATGATAAAAATTTATAAAATAAGATATGTTGTTTTCAGTTACAAGTAAATATTAAGTAATATTTATATAGAGAAACGGGATCAGGAGAAAACGCTCAAAAGTGTGAGAATGGTGAGAACGTTTCCTGGCCTAACACGTGTCACGCGGCCTAGAAAAGGGTGGAGGGGCTTTTTTGTCCTTTCATAATTCTTTTTTTAAAAGCGTGTCACGTCTCGTTTCCATTTTTTGGCATTTAATAAATACGCCGCATTTTATTGTTTGTAGATCAGGATCACAGTTAATTTTTTTGGCGTTTTAATTATGTTTTGGCGTTTTATTGTTTTTTTAAATGAGGATGCCTGTCTATGATGTACAAAACATCAGTAATTTTCTTGATGTTTATTATATCAAAGTAGGATACAGGTCTATAATTTGACAGACAATTATGGCGTTTTGAAAAGATAAATAAATTCAGTTATCCATATATTGGCATTTAATTTAATTAATGTTTGGTAATAATGTTACCGTCTCTTCATTTTACTGTTTAGCAATTACTGTTTTGTTCAATTTCATCGTTGAATTAGTGTTGATTTTTCATTAATACCTTGTTTGGCGTTTTATAGCAACATTGTGCTTTGCTAGCATCTGTTCTCTCAGTTTTCACACTATCAGTCGTTTTGCTGTTTTTGGCGTTTTATATTAAAATTTTTTAGTCGATAATTAGATAATAAAATCAGAGAATTAGATAACAAACAATAGAAACTGAAAAAAAAAATTATAATCTAATTTCTCTTCCAAATCTTCATTGTCATCAGCCTCTTCTGCTTTAACATTTTTGGCGTTTTGAACCTGTGTTTTGAATACCTTATGTAGATCCTTTTTCCTACATAATGCCCGTCTTCATTAAGGGGTAAAAGTCTTTTTTTCTTCGTTTTTTCATGAAATTTTGTCCATCTCATTAAGTAAAAGCTTAGATTAGAATCCATTCAGTGAGACTTCATGCAGAACAATACTCAATAAAGAAGAAACGATGTTCCGCATCTGTGGCTTTTTTAAGTATCTTTTTTGGCCTTTAAAGTGTTGGAAAGATGGCGTTTATTTTTTTGGTGGTGTGATCAGTTGATTGTGCAGATACGTCTCTCTTATATGATGTTTTTGGCGCGTAGTTTAGGCGAGATTTTTATTTATAATAAATGATATTAATAAAGTAGCGGCCTTTTCAGTTACTGTGTGTATTTTTTACTGGTTTTGTTCAGGTTTTTATGAGTTTTTATGGTCTTAGACATTCCATCTTCCAAGTTTGGCGTTTTTTAATGGCTTTAAGTAGTTTTTGGCGTTTGTTTCCATTTTTAGCTTTTAATAATTCTTCTCTAAATTACTTTTATTATAGGTTTGGAGTTTTTTGCGTTTTACTTCATCATGGCGTTTCACAATAATTAAGAATTTTGACGTTTTATTAATATAATGTTATTTTTTATTCTAAGTTGGAAAATACATAACAAACAACAGAAAAATAAAATTAAAAAAAATAAAAAGAAACAATTCATCTTTCAAATCTTCACTGTCGTCAGTCTCTTTCTTCTTTGAAACATGTTCACTAGCGGTTTGGCTTTGTCATGCTTGTGTTTTTTTGGCCGTTTGGAAAGGCAATATGACATGAGTTTTTTGTTTGAATATGT
Source organism: Helianthus tuberosus (assembly GCA_030545235.1). Lineage (NCBI taxonomy): Eukaryota > Viridiplantae > Streptophyta > Magnoliopsida > Asterales > Asteraceae > Helianthus > Helianthus tuberosus. The sequence continues at coordinate 31,981,012 of CM060396.1, forward strand.
ATCTTCAAACTACTCATCAGTGTCATTCGTCTAATTCTTGCCATTATAATATTCATCAATAACAAAACACAAAAACTGACATAAGTCTGACCCCAGTATCTTTTTCTTGAAGTTTTGTCCATCTCATTCAGCAAAATGTTATTTGAATCGCAGCACCTCAGGAAAGAATGCATTTTCCGAAACTTCGTGTAGAACAATATTGAATATACAATAAACGATTTTTGGCGTTTTTCTGAGGAAATAGTGTATCTGAAAGAAAAGTCCATTTTTTGGAAATTTTTGATATTTGAGAGATTTTGGCGTTTTCTAAGATGATTGGTATATAGTAAAATATGGCGTTTTAGAGTAGGTGTGTTTGATGTTTTGGATTTTTTAGCGTTTGTAAGATGAATGTTATATAGTAGAAATATGGCGTTTTCAGGGGGAGCTGTGTTCTTATGTATGAGAATGTTTTGTTTATATAGGGATGCGTTTTGGTCAATAATGGCGTTTTATTCATTAGTTGGCATTTTTGGTATAGAAGTGTAAAGACCCTTTTACCCTTAATGAAGCGCGTCGACTCAATAGAATTCGTGTTATTTACGAAAACGACACCGCGCCAATCTAGTCCATAGATTTTTTTGATCGGACGATCCATAAGCGTTCTCACCGTTCTCACACTTTTCATCGTTTTCTTTAAATCCTGACCCTTTATATAGATATTCAATAGCATCCATAAAGCATATAGAATTGCAATAGACGCCTATTTACAACAAAGTTAAAGTATGTAGCTTTCAACATTATAAGATATCATGTAAAACAAGTTATATTTACTAGAGTTAATTGCCAAAATCGTCCCTGAGGTTTGAGCATGTTCGCCATTTTCGTCCAAAATGACTTTTTTTGTACCATATTACCCCCCACATTTGTAACTTTTTGCCATTTTCATCCAAATGTCTAACCAGGTTACTTTATGCGATCTGTTGCGGTATTTTTTGAAATTTATAAATTATAGGGGATGTAATTTGTAATTATCTCTTCTAAACATGAATAATGCAAGCATCATCAAGCCACCACCATCCCCGTCAAACAACCACCACACCCACACCCACACCCACACCCACCCTTACCCTTACCCTTTTTTCCCTTTTCTGTGAACAACGACCAACCACCACCCAACACCATTCAACGTTCAATTGCCACCATTATCAAAACAACATTCAACCTGCCATCGCCAGCCAATCATAAACCTTTAAATATCTCCGGCAAAATTTTGCAAATCACCTGCAACCTGCAAATATCTCTGGCCACAGTTACGAGTGGAGATTAGATGCAGCAAACTGCTTGATGAAGGAGTTGCGAAGCACGTTTCTCACCGAAAAATCGAAGAGTACGAGTGGAGATTAGAAGCTTTGATTGCTAGTACAGATATGGAGATTAGATGCTTAGATCTATTAGGGTTTGTGGGTTCTTTCTCAATATATATGTTCTCAAGTTGAAAGCTTCCATTTTCTTGCAAGGTCTTAGATATGGTAATGTGGTTCCCTTGTCATCGAAACCCCACTGGTCATCACCGACACCCTTGCGTTTGATTTATTAAGTCTCGTAAATTTATTCTAACCGGAGAAGGTGACCGGAAAAACTTGGGGTCGCCGGAGAAGATGACCAGAAAACATGGGGACGCCGGAGAAGATGATCGGAAAAAATAGGGTGGGGGAAAGAAGTTTTGCAACTTTTTAAAGTGGGACCCACCTTTAATGCGTTTTGGTTCATTGGAGGTTCAGTTGTGATGATACTTGCATTATTCATGTTTAGAAGAGATAATTACAAATTACTTCCCTTATAATTTATAAATTTCAAAAAATACCCCAACAGATGGCATAAAGTAACCTGGTTAGGCATTTGGATGAAAATGGCAAACAGTTATAAACGTGGGGGACAATATGGTACAAAAAAAAATCAATTTGGACGAAAATGGCAAACATACCCAAATCTCAGGGACGATTTTGGCAACTAACTCTATTTACTATAATGTTATTAAACAAAATTGAAATAGTGATAATTTTTCAATAAAACCTATTATAGACCATTCTTTATATTCTCAACATTAAATACGTTAACTTTTAAAATATTGATATTCCATGATATAAGACGAAAGGTATCATGAAATCAATTTAGAATCATAGCTAAACTTTTTATATAGTCAAGTTGATATAAATTAAATCTCACATATAGTTGACCAAAAATTGTGACTTTTCATCACAGAAGGGATCTCTGATTTTTTTTATTATTTAAAACTACATGCTTAAGACTTTAGAATCCAAATGACATATAATCATCAAGTAAATGCAAAAGTTGATATATTTACTTGTGAATCATTCATTCTTCTCAAAATAAGAATTTGACACCATCAAAACATGAAGAGGCAACAAACAGAAAATCTCTAAATATCATGCCTGCATTTCAGAATATTCAAGCATACAAGAAAAACTAATAATTAAATGTTATGAGAAGCCAAATATGATCATACCAAAATCTAAGAAGAAAATTCAAACAAACTGTAATTGCTCTTAATAGAAATCAGATAGTATGATAAGAAAATTGCTCTTAATATAAATCAGAGAATATTATAAGAAAATTTAAATGATAAGAAAATTGCTCTTAATAGAAATCAGATAATATGATAAGAAAAGTTAACCTTGTCTTGGATATCATCGAAACTCCCACATAATTCGATATTTATATCAATATCAGTGACAATATGTTATAACACAATTTATAGTGATCAAAATATTTTGTAAATAACATGAGTAAAAAATTATACGAATAATATTCTTCAATATTAAATATATATATTATATTTCAAATAATTTAATATAATTCTTTTTTGAGCTTATCGCTTAGTTGACAATTAGAGTTCTTCTAATATTATAACAAATTATTTTATAATATTAAAGATTGAAAGAATTTAAATAATTGAACATTTATTATTATATTAAACTAATTGATGATTGGAATACCAGGGGTTTGTAAGCAGGAGCAGAAAACAACCTGGATGGCAACTAAAACCTCATTGGATAATCTGCAATACATCGGATCGATTGTTGTTGCAGCAACATCGGTGATGATGGTTACGGTTTTCTAGAAAAGAGCATTTTCGTGCTGATAACGTGTTGTGTAACAACTAACCTATTACCAATATAGAGATAAGAAAGAGATAATATGGGAAATAGATATCTTATTGATATGTAAGTATGAAATACAAAGACTCTATCTATTGGCTTATACATTAACATAAGAGTAAATACAAAAGAACAGTTAAGGAAGTGGAGAGTCACTCTTAATGATGTATTCGTAACACTATATAATTACTCTACTAGAATAACTTTAAAAAAAAATTCAACTGAAAAAAAGGAGAGGGAAATAAAAATCCAAAAAAAAAACCCTTCACATTTTACGTTTAGCCCGTTTTTATTTGATCCGTACACCACTTTTAGTCTTAGAACCAATTAATGTTCAAATTTCACATTTAATATGTTTTTGAAGTAAACATCATGCTGTCATCACGGTATGGGTAGCATTGTATTGTATTGAATGGGCTACATTAAATCAATATTGTTGGCAAAAAAAATTGTTGTCATATTTAAAGGACCCATATAGAGCAAATTATTATTACATAAACTCATACCTTTTCTCCCATGGCTTTTCTTGAATACTTGGCCTTTCTCTTTATTGTTTCCATTTTAGTAATTATATGTAGACATAAAAAACAAAGAGCGTTTGTCCCTACAAACTGGCCAATTCTTGGTATGATGCCCGGGATTCTTGTAAACGATCACCGACTCCATGATTACACTACCGAAATTCTGATACAATGTGGCGGTACAATCATGTTCAAAGGCCCTTGGTTTGCCAACATGGACACGCTACTTACCACTGATCCTTTAGACATCCACCACATTCTAAGCAAAAACTTTAGAAATTATCCCAAAGGCGACAAACTTCATAAGATCTTTGATGTCCTAGGAGATGGAATTCTCAATTCCGACGGTGAGTCATGGGAGATCAACCACAAGGTCATTTTTTCTATACTCAAGCATCCCGGATTTCAAAGTAAGATGGAAGCAATTACATGGATCAAAGTGGAAAATGGACTTCTGCCTATACTTGAATCTATTTGTCGAAGTGGCACTGAGATTGATTTGCAAGATATATTTCAAAGGTTGGCGTTTGATACGGTATGCACGTTACTCTTTGATAACGACCCAGAAAGCTTATCTCTTGATTTTCCTTACATCCCATATTCAAAAGCCTTCATTGATGGTGAAGAGGCTATTTTGCTTAGGCATGTTACACCCCCTTTCCTTTGGAAATTGCAACAAATGCTTAGAGTGGGGAAAGAGAAGAAGTTGAGCGATGCATGGAAAAACCTTGATCAATTCATATACAGATGCTTAGCTCAAAAACAAAAGGAGTACAATAACATGAACCATGAGGCTGAAAACTTCATATTTTTCACAGCTATCATGAGAGAGCTTAGTGATCATAGTGACGTTGATCCCACAAAATTTCTAAGAGACACCTTTGTTAATCTCATGGCTGCAGGAAAAGATACCATCAGCAGCTCTCTATCTTGGTTCTTTTATTTTCTAGCCAGAAACCCAACTTTAGAAGAAAAGATTCTTGAAGAGATCCATACACATTTGGAGGTCAATGCGCGTAAAAGATGGAACACGAAAGAGTTAGACGAAATGGTTTATCTTCATGGAGCTTTATGTGAAACCTTAAGGTTATATCCGTTGCAACCGGATATCCTTCCAAGTGGCCACCAAGTTGATAAAAACACCAACGTCATTCTCTCTTTTTATTCAATGGGAAGGATGCGATCGATATGGGGGGAGGATTGCATGGAGTTTAAGCCTGAAAGGTGGATTTCTAGTAGCGGTGGAATCAAACATGAGCCGTCATACAAGTTCGTGACATTTAATGCTGGACCAAGAACTTGTTTAGGCAAGAATATGGCTTTGTCTCAGATGAAGATAGTGTTAACCACGATCATTCATCGTTACCATATACAGCTAGTGGAAGGTCATCCTGTGCTTCCAGCAGATTCTATGATACTTCAGATGAAGCATGGTCTCAAGGCTATATTGAATAGAAGAGATGAATTTAACTAAAACTTAATATATCAAACAACAATGTATTCTACTTTTTAAAGTGAAAAAAAAATAAGGTGGTCTGATTCCAAAAGAATATGATAACATCTATGTGTAATAAATTTGGAAGTAATGGATGGTGATTTTTAAGACATCACAGTAGCCGCTAGATGTGTGCATATTGTAGCACGTCGTTTAGAAAAATGTTGTCTTATATTGATAGGATCCTATGTAAACAGAATATTTACCAACATATGGGAGCAATATTCTCAAGTGTTCAAAACAAAATTTACAAATTAAACATGTATCATGTATGTTTCTCAATGTTACTTATTACCAAAACTCGGGTATTAGTACAAATAAAGAAAGAAATTCAATCATATATCTATATGATGGTGAAGCATATGTCCACCTTCTTAAAACTTAAAAGACATTGTCATTCTTCAAATAGAAACCGACATTGTCATATTAACTTCTTTTAAAAACAGGAAGGCCCATACTGTCATATTAATCATATATATCTATATGATTGGGGCTGCATTTGGCTAGCCTTGTCCACATCCTACAAGGGGGGTCAGTATGAGGTTGTTATCGCCAATGTAAATGGCGATGGGTGGTGCAATGTGGCAGCTTAAGTGACCAAGAACTCATTGCCATTAGGATTGGCGACGGGTCAGAGCATAGTCACCTAATTCGCGGTTCGCTCCGGTTCGAGTACGCGGTTTGGGTTCGCGATTCGCTAGTTGGGGAGAATTCGATTCAGAGGGGGGTAGATTCATTTCGGTACGATTCGGTTCGGTGTACTATTACGTCCTGTTCGGTATACACAAATTAAAGCAAAAATTACTAATTTCATAAATCCAAATGATCAAAACATATTATTCATATTAGCAAATAGAAAACATAAACATAAAGTTTTAAAATCCTAATCTAGATGTGCCCTTTTTCCTTTCGCGTTATCAACGTCTTCTTCATCAAGATTTTCCCAAACTATTTCTTCCAAATGAGTACTTGAACCTTCAATATACGTGCTTTCCGCGTTCATATCCCACTTTTTTGTGTGGGGTGGGGGGGGGGGGGGGTTATACAATTCTGAAAAACTACTCTGAAGCCTAATGTTAAAGTGAATAAAAACTAGTTTATCCGCTCTATTGCAATTTAAACTGTCATATTAATCATATATATCTATATGATTGGGGCTGCATTTGGCTAGCCTTGTCCACATCCTACAAGGGGGGTCAGTATGAGGTTGTTATCGCCAATGTAAATGGCGATGGGTGGTGCAATGTGGCAGCTTAAGTGACCAAGAACTCATTGCCATTAGGATTGGCGACGGGTCAGAGCATAGTCACCTAATTCGCGGTTCGCTCCGGTTCGAGTACGCGGTTTGGGTTCGCGATTCGCTAGTTGGGGAGAATTCGATTCAGAGGGGGGTAGATTCATTTCGGTACGATTCGGTTCGGTGTACTATTACGTCCTGTTCGGTATACACAAATTAAAGCAAAAATTACTAATTTCATAAATCCAAATGATCAAAACATATTATTCATATTAGCAAATAGAAAACATAAACATAAAGTTTTAAAATCCTAATCTAGATGTGCCCTTTTTCCTTTCGCGTTATCAACGTCTTCTTCATCAAGATTTTCCCAAACTATTTCTTCCAAATGAGTACTTGAACCTTCAATATACGTGCTTTCCGCGTTCATATCCCACTTTTTTGTGTGGGGTGGGGGGGGGGGGGGGGTTATACAATTCTGAAAAACTACTCTGAAGCCTAATGTTAAAGTGAATAAAAACTAGTTTATCCGCTCTATTGCAATTTAAACGATTTCTCTAGACATTATGGATGTAGGAGTATGTACTCCAGTTTCTATCCGCCGAAGAGCTACTAATTGGTTGAAAGAGCACTTTTTGCCACCTCCGCCAATTCGGGTGTCTCCGACCCATATGTACCCCACCAATCAATTGCATCCATTGTCACGGCATCAGCTTTTGCTGCGGTCCTCGAATAAATACCTTTTTTCATATAAAACCTTGAAAAATTGTGCCCGCAACATACTTTCTTCCTTTTCATTTTCCGCAATTCTTTTAAGCGCTTTTATAGCACCATTTCTAACTTCCACGTCTTGGTTCGGAGCTTTTCTTTCAATGTCATCGGGTGCCAACTTTTGTAGATAATGTTTATCGTAAAACCTTGGATTCAAAGCATGCCCCAAATAATGAAGTGGGATTGACATTTTATCCCACCTAGCCAAAACAATCTGATTAATTTCATCAAAATAACCTGGGTATTTGTTATTGTCACACCCCGATATTTTCACGTATTACCGGTGGGCCCAGTGGGGAGTATCGTGACTTAGTTGATATCATCATAGTCAAATAATCACAGTTTAATGCACAGCGGAAGTCTTGGAAGTAAAATATTAATACAAACAGAAACACAAAGTATAATGAAATATTATACAAGCGGTTGTAAGTGGATCCACAGGCGGATCTAAAACAGAAAGTAAATATTGTTCAACAGACTTTAAGTACTAAGAGCTTGCAAGACTCTTTAACTAATACTCAGGAGCTTCCAGCCCATTTCGTGTAGTACATGCACTTAATCTTTTTGAAAAATACGTCAGTTTACACTGGTAAATACAATTAACTGACTCCTTTGAAAACATTTATAAAATTGATTTGAATGCACAAGGCACAAATATTCTTTTTATAACTTGGGATAATTATTAGAAATAATCTTGTATACAGATTTATATGTTTGTCGTACATTCAGGGTTCGGTATGTAAACTGAGACAAAATTAATAGACACACCACTAATATAGTCCCACAAGGAGTTATACTCACATGTAGTTATACCTTTATACATACGCAACTGTCAGGTGTATGCCTACACCCCGTGCTTAAGTCATGGTCATTTCAAAAGAATGAGCCGAGGATATCCAGGACACGGTCATATTAACCCCCGAATGCTTTGTATCAAACAAAACAGATTAAAACGGATTATCTCAATGATTTAACCACTAATCGATTAAATATTCAATACCCGACCAAGCGGTAATAATTTACCGTATCTCAAGCCCGTATAAGGGAAAATAAGTTAAAATTATTTACCTGAGCTAAATGTAATTTATACTCAGCCGTATATTCTAATCAGCAAGTGCAAGTAGCTTTTACTGGGCTCCTAATCTGGAACGAAGGTTTTAATAACCTATTAGATTCCTAACGGGTCTTATTTAAGTTATAACTTAGACCTGTTAGTTTTTAAGAAAGGTTTACGGTTCAAAACGCAAGATTAAGCGAAGACCGGATTAGAATGTGATTTAGACCCAACAAGTATGAAGACTTGTATAAAATGGGTAAACTAAATACATTCTGGATTTTGAAGTAAAAATGATAAGGTTTGACCCGTTTCGGCTAATTTATGTAAATTAGTTACATAAACCGTACCGAACGCGTATATGCATAAAGGGTAACCCAATGAGTCATGTACAAGTTCCATAAGTTATTATGCTTAAATTATGTTGTGATAACAGTAGGATATCTTCCATTATGCCCAAAACGAATTTAAAACCACTTTAAGCCCCGAAAGGGTATTTTGGTCATTTTAAAGTTTATAAAAGGGGTTTAATAGCAATCTGAGATTCTGGTCTAAAATGTTCAGTAAAACATTTATTTTATGTTGTTATATCAGCAAGATATCATACATATGTGTGTTTAATCATTTATGGCCAAACTATGCACCGTAGGGGCATTTTGGTCATTTCACATATGCTTTTAAGGTTAAATTTGGAAATCTGAGTTCGAGACTTATACTTACTGTTAAGATATAAAAATTTATTTATAAAATCAGTAGGTAACAAGTCTTAGGCATTAAATATGGTTTTAAACCATACTACGCGCCTATTTAGCGCAAAAGTCGGTATTTGACGATATTTAAGATGTTTATAAAATTTTGAAGTTTTGGTCAGTCCTTAATGTTCAAAATATTTTATTTAACATATGATATCAGTAGGAAAAAGTTTGGTATGCAAATCATATGATAAACTCATTTTATTAATAAAAAGGGCATTACCGTCATTTACCGAATTTATGCTAGAACTCTATGTTATGGCCGGTATAAAATTTGACAAAAATTTCCAAAAATCCCTAAATATTATATCATAACAGTGGGTAGCAAGTTTGGTGCCAAAAATTGGGTTTAGATATGATTTTTGCTAAAAATGCAATTTAATTAACAAAAAGCTTTTGTTTTACGATATCTTGCATAACTTTTATTTTAGACCATAAACTGATGTCAAATTTCAGTGACATACTTGTATATCAGTAATAAAACTTTTTGTCCTCTCATATTTTCAAAAATCTCTTTTTAATAACAAAAGGGCATAATGGTCAATTTTAAACATTTAACGGAAACATGCAATGAACTAGGATTTCTATGGAACCATGTTGTATAACCTCAGAGGGTTATATTTACATATAATGTGGTCCCAAATGAACCCTAAGGCATAACTAAACTAAGCTAAATCGGGTTAGAACTGAAAGTCAAAGCAAAAGTCTACTTTTGCGACTTTCGGTTGCGAACCGAGCCTAAACTCAGAATTGTCGGGTTGAACATGCCTAGACATGTTCAATTAATATTTACCAAGTTATTTATGTGACAAAACTGATTTTATAGCTTCTATATTATTAGTTATGAATTTTATTTAAAAACTGGCCCGTTTGACTTTTATTTTAATTACTTTGACCCAACAATTAACTAAGTAAACGTGATAATTAGGAGGTGTCCTTTTGAGGGTTTAATACCTACCTAATTACGATCACGTAACCACGTTCGTTGCGAACAATGGCTTGGCCGTTTAAGGTCTATCTAAAAGTCAAAGCGTTATTACGATAACGCTTGACTTTTGGCTTTAAAGCCTATAAAAAAACTAGTGGCTATGAACACTTACAAAGGGTCCAACCTCCAACTATAAACTGAAGTGGAGTCCCCTTTTGATCCAGGAGTCTCCAGAATGAGAAGGATGGAAAGTTATGAAGAAAGGTGCAAATGAAATGAAAGAAAAACACACATATTTATAGTGTTTGAAATTGAATTGGATCTTTGACAAGTGTTGAGGGATCCTTAAGATCACAACAGGTGTAAATCCAGCTGTTGAAATCAGGTAACTCCGATAGAATTGTCAAATGGTTTTTATAAAATGGTTTTGATGTGTGGAGAGCAAGAAACCACAAAATAGAAACATGTTGCTGCTGTTGTTTCTGTTCTGACGGCCCGTGATAGCAGGCCCTGTGGGCTTCGTGGCCCGCAAGGCTGTGCAGTCCAGGTCACGAGTTTGGCAGATATGTAGACTTGGTCCCTGAACTCTTCTAAGTGTTTGTTTATGTTTAAAAATGCGGAAATGCTTAATATCAACAACAATAGTACTGATGTTGCTGCTGTTTGCAGTCTGGCAGCCCACGAGAGCAGGCCCAGACCTGGGTCGTTGCCGTGATAAGGGTCAGCCCAGTCATCAAATATGACGGTTCAGGTCCCTGCTATGATTTAATCACTTCTAATATCTTAAAATGACATATATGGCACATACTTTAAATTCTTATGTGAATTATTAATATAAAGTGTGAAAACCCTTAACGATACTCCCGAGGGTATGGACGAACATTGCGGAGTTTCTGGTTCGTTCAAAAGACCTCTCCAAGGCATAGTTTCGCTAGTCGTCGCTTTTAGTCCCTTTGTCGCACCAACTATCGCTTAATATCGTTTAACGATGTCTAAGCCTTTCGTGGCTCATAATGAGTATTCTCGAGCATATGCTTAAATATTACGACGCTTGTTGGTGCATGCGTCTGTCGACTTCGTCTTGTATCGAGTCTTGTAATTCGATAGGATAAACCAGAGCTCAGTAGTCAAGAATATAGGGTTGTTTGACCAGTCCACATGAAGTGGCAAAGCCAGTTCATGTGAAGTGGCAAAGCCAGTCCATGTGGAGTGGCATGTGTCCAGTCCATGTGGAGTGGCATTTGTCCAGTCCATGTGGAGTGGCCTGCCTATAAATAGTGAGCTCATGTCTTTCATTTGTAACTTTTGGATTCCGGTAGCGAAGCTCTGCCGAAGTGTCTCCAAGTCTGTAAACGCGTTCTAATCAATACAAGAGACAATTAATAGTGAATATCAAGCTGAACGAAGATCTAATCTCTGAATTCCGCCTTTGATTAGATCGAGAACTCTTCTGATCGACTCGTTTAGGTCGCTAAAACGATCCTACAAGTGGTATCAGAGCTCAGGAGGAAGAGTTCTTACCGATTTCAGCTTAATTTCACTGAAATTTTTGTTTTCTTCTCACATTCTTCACATCTTTTCAAAATTAACATAGTTCTAACGGTCAAAATGTCTTAATTTTCACATATAACGTGTGAAACACTGTTTTAACAAATCCTTGAAAGAATCAGACTTAAATTCGACCTAGAACTTGATCAATTTTGCCAAAAATCGAGCTGATAGTATGACATCATCTCCAGTTCGTATGGAGTGAACTTACCAGTTCACATGGAGTGGAGTTGAAACTTCCAGTCCACATGGAGTGAACCTTCCAGTCCACATGAACTGAAGATTCCAGTCCACATGAACTGAAGATTCCAGTCCACATGAACTGAAGATTCCAGTCCACATGAACTGAGTTTTGAGATTCCAGTTCGCATCAAAGTTCTACTTTGCACCAAATCCTAGCTCGCACCTGTGTCAGTTCGTTTGAGGATTTGCAGTTCGTTTGAAAGTTTGACAATTCGTTTGAAACTTGACTTCAGTTCATTTGAAAAGCTGAGTTGGTGAAACTTTGAAAATCAAAACATGGATTATGAAGAATTGTTGGCATATATGCATTATGAATCTCAGCAGTATATTCCGATAAAGCAAGAAGAAGAAATAGTCTCAGCAAAAGAAGCTTCGGAAGAAGTTCCGGTTTTTTATCACTCGTCTGATGAAGAGAGTAACAATTATGAAGAGGAAATCCGGGAACTTGAATATCTTATACAACAACTTTCACCTGTAAATCATAATGGAAAGATATTTTATGCAGGTAAAATTGAAAAGATAAAAGAAAAACAAGCTAAAAAAAGGAAGAATCAAAATGCAGCAACTGTGGAAAAAGAGATCAAAGATGAGAAAGAAGAATCTGAAAAGCCTGTATCTGTGAATCCTGAACCAGTGTTAAAGAAAGAGGTTGCAGTAGACGCACCTATCTTTGATCATTCATCAGAAGAAGAAAGTAAGGATGAAAGTGTTCATGAGGAGAAGAAACAAGTTGAAAATCTTTCAGCTTTGAAGGTTGAGATGAAAGCTGATGATAAACAGATTCTTGAGATGTGCTTAACTTGTGAAAAATTGACATCTGAAAATGCCAAACTCTTGAAGAATGTTGAGAGTTTGTCATTAGAAAATAAAAATCTTAAAATATCAGAAAATGGTTTGAAAAATCAAATAAAAAATTTAGAAAATGAAAAAGTAAAAATTGAAAAAGATTTTCAAAGTCAAATAAAGATTTTAAAAGATGAGAAAGATATTTTTGGTAAAAATAATATTGAAAAACAAATTGCAATAAATTCTCATCTTGAAAAAATCATTCGACTTCAAAAAGAAGCAGAATGTGCTCAAAATAAGATCAAGGAATGCGAAGAAAAATTGAAAGTGTTTGTAAATACTTCATCGATTCCCTGTCCAAAGCCAATAAATGTTGTTCCAATAAGTGACAATGTCACAAATTTTGACAAGTCAAAATTGAAGATTGTGATGAGAAAACTGATGATGAAGTTGAAAAAAGAAAAATATTTTTGAAATTAAATGAAATGTTTCAAGGAACTGTTTTACATTCTACTGAGAAAGGTGAATGCTCAAGGCAAAAACCTGTAAAGAAGAATGTGGAACAAAAACAAAAGGATAAAAAGCCGAAAATTTTTCAAAAAGAAAATAAAAGCTCATCAGTTCAATCATCCAATCGTGATAAAAAACCACAAAAATTGGAAAATCAAAACTCAAAAACAGTTGGTAATAAGTGGTGCAGGTTTGACCACAGTGCTCAAAAGCCAAATCCAGCCAACAAGAGGAGAAATGATTATCACCAAGCCAAACAGTGTTATGATCTGAATGTTTGGACTGAAAATGGTGATTGGTATGATAACAGAGTGTGTTACACTTGTGGTGTGAGAGGACACATTGTTGTTAACTGCCGGAGTTGGAGTTTTGAGAAGAGAAGATGCTTTGAATGCAATATCAAAGGTCACATTGCCAGAGATTGCTCAATGAGATCAAAGGGAAGATCGAGGGTTGAATCTCAGAAAATGGCAAAGAAACCAGTCAATGTCAAGCCCAAAGAACAGAAAGTTCAAGAAACTAAAGTTCAAGAACAGAAAATTCACGAACAGAAAGTGAAGCTTTCACAAGGGCAGAAAGACAGACTGAGGAAGAAGAGAAAGAAAGCGAGGGAGTATCTGGAAAAGATTTTGTCCTCGGGTATACCGGTTGGGTTAAATAAGAGTTCTGATGAATCGATTCACTCGACTGCAAAGTCAAGTAAAACGAATTCATCAGATACAAATCTGAGGACAAAAGAGAAGAAAAAGAAAGTTATTGGCAATGAATCTGTTTCTTCGGAAACAAAGGAGCCAAGTGTTGGCGATGAATCTGGCTCATCAAAGTCAGACAAGCCACATTCAGGAAATGATTCTAGTTTGCTAAAGCGAGAAGAGCCATCTGTTGAGGTAAAAGTTGAGAATTTTGTTCTAACAATGGATGATGAAAATTTTCCACCATTGTTAAACAAGAATTCAAAATCACCCAAGGACTGTCAGGCTTGGGTGAATCTGTTTAAATAAAAAAAAACTGACTTGCCGGAGCTTCCAGGTTGATAAGTGTGAAGCAGGTATCGGCATCTTTCTTGAGAAATTCACGAAAGTGACATTTCGACTTTCAAGTGGTAAATCAGGGACATTAAGTTGTACTTGATTTTCTACAAGTGATATTCTGAGAAAATTGGAAAATGTTAATTTTTTTACAAGTGGTTGAAGAAAACAAGGTGATGAATAATCCCCATGGTTGAGAAATGACTCACAAAACTTATTTTCCAGAAAAACCATTTTGATTAAAACAAACTTAAGTGTTTTGAAATCACTATGGAAAAATGTTTTGTTGTCAGGGGGAGTTCAGATTGTTTATGCTAAGTGGATGGCGATTTGAAGCGACTCGATATCAGTTTGTCACCTTATTTGTACAGTTTGTTTTCAAATTTTCCCAGAAAATCAAAATTGAAACATATTTTGATTTTAGGGGGAGTAAAAATTTAAAAAAAAATTAGAAAATTTGAAAAGTCAAAAACATGATAAAAGCAAAAATGAGTTTTGTTGTAAAAAGAGAAAATGATAGTAGATCAGTTAGACTGTCACAGCATGCTAAAGAAATGGAAAGATAAAATGTGATAAACGGTCTCACTAAAGATGTGACGGTAGGCTCAGCTAGACTAGTAGATTTGCGATAACGATACAAACGTAAATGAAAAAGCCTAGTTCTAGTGGGAAACACGGTTGAAAGCATAGTACTTAGTTTTGTCCTTCTTGATTGTGTGCCTATTCAGTAATCGCTGAATGCAAAAAAGCATAAAAACTGGTTAAGTTTGTGAGCTTTCACAACTTTGCTGAAAATGACACTGTGATTGTGTATTTCTTTTGCAAAGATTTAAACTTGTTTTATTTCTTTATTTTGTTTAAGCATTGGACATCATATGCGTATACGTGAGTATCGACCTGGATGTTATTGCCTAAACGTTCTGCTTTATTTTATTTGGTGTTTCGTTTAAGCTTTGGATCACCTCTGCGTATACGGAAGTATCGACCTGGTGGTTAAAGCCTAAACAACTTCAACTTATTTTATTTTTCTTATTTTGTTTAAACATTGGACTTTCTCTGCGTATACGGAAGTATCGACCTGATTGTTAATGTTTAAACATTCTGAGTTGTTTTCACACAAATCACAGTTGATAAAAGTTTAAAGGCATTACTTGAGTCAGTGTATTGCATAATGAGGGGATATGCTGAGATCGTGGGGTCCATAAGAATTTAGTGCAAAATTAATATATCCTAATGTATCGGTAAGCATTTAGAAAGTTTTTAGATTGAGTTTAAGTGGACAACAATATCGTCAATCTATGTGAATCGTTTAAAACTGAAAATGTTTGAAGCTTAACGGTGCTAGTGATTGATCACAAAAACTGATATGATCCTCTTACACAAACTCACAAAAATAGTGTCTGTACATATTTCTTTATTGCATTTCAATATTGTTCTTTCTAGAAGTTTAGCTTTTATTTTGAAAAATACAAAAAGATTTTCGACAACTGATGTTGAAGAGCTGATTTTCAAAATTCCAAGTGCTAAACATGATGAACAGGGTTGGGAGGTTGTGCTTAAATGAAGAAATTTGTTTTGAAAAAGAAAGTTTTGTTAGTTAATCAAGATCATTAAAAATTTATGTAGTTGTGAGAAAGTTTGTGCAGGAAATGATGAACAAAGCAAAGTTTCGATTCCTGATGATGAATTCCAGGCTTTCGTTACTATGCTAACAGATAAAGAATTCCAGACTGCGATCCCAGCTGAGTGAAATAGGGAGTCTGAAGACAAAGAAGCCAAGTTTTTGATCCTGTTGCTACGGAAAGCCAGGAGAAGTTTTTTTAAAAGAGCCCGAAGACCGGTCAAGACTGAAGATTGTGAAGACTCGATACTTCAGACTCGTCAACATCCGAGGGGGAGTCTGTTGGTGCATGCGTCTGTCAACTTCGTCTTGTATCGAGTCTTGTAATTCGATAGGATAAACCAGAGCTCAGTAGTCAAGAATATAGGGTTGTTTGACCAGTCCACATGAAGTGGCAAAGCCAGTCCATGTGAAGTGGCAAAGCCAGTCCATGTGGAGTGGCCTGCCTAGAAATAGTGAGCTCATGTCTTTCATTTGTAACTTTTGGATTCCGGTAGCGAAGCTCTGTCGAAGTATCTCCAAGTCTGTAAACGCGTTCTAATCAATACAAGAGACAATTAATAGTGAATATCATGCTGAACGAAGATCTAATCTCTGAATTCCGCCTTTGATTAGATCGAGAACTCTTCTGATCGACTTGTTTAGGTCGCTAAAACGATCCTACAACGCTCCCGTTCACCTAATTGGTCACCAAAAGGTGCAGTTTTAAAAGTTGACGCTTTTGGTCCCTCTAACGCGCAAACTAGCGCGTATCATCGTTTAATAGCATCAAAGCCCTATGCAATCCATATTAAGCATTCTCAAGAGTATGATTGCACTTCATAATACTTCGGGTTTGTTAAAAGGTTACTCAGAGGTAAGAATTAACATGTTGACGCTTTTAACCCTTCGACGCGCAAACTTTCAAATAATTATGCAAACGGTTCCTTTAGACTAACGAGTGGCTTAATTCTAATTCCGAATACCGTGGGTTGCTATTCAGAGGTTTAGTTTGAGCATGTTAACACTTTTAGTCCTTTCGCATTCAAAGTTTTTGATTTTTTGCAAAATTAGTCCCTAATAGTCAACGTTTGACTTCATTAGAGTTTAGTACACGTGTCGATACATCATTGGACGTGATTTTACGAGGTGTTACAGTTATCCTTCATAACATCTTTTATTTCTCATACCATGTTGTCCATCTTTTCGTAGATTTCACCCATTTTAAGACCTTCATTACTTCAAAAGTAGAACCGAACATCTTTTAATGTCAGCTTTTTTCCATCAACCCCAAAAAATGGTAATGAACTCTTGTGTAAGTGCTCGTAAACGTGCACTTACAGTGATTGCAAACCTATGTTTTACTGCGACCAGGATTCTTGCTCTTCCCTGAAAGATTCGAAACCTCACAAAGATTATATTCTACATTTAAGGAACCAAAACAACAAAGCTGTTATACAAAGACTGTACTGTATATTATAGACTTTCCTGAAACAGATTGTAGCATTAGACAAACAATATACATATATTAAAAAATCACTTGAAGGTGCATGCATAAATAAGTTGTGTAGTAAGTGGCCTACTAAACTATGTATTTCACCATATATAAAGATATACATGAAAAAATTAAAGTGAACTACTTGTAGCAATTGCAAATGAAGTTACTTAAGTGTTTATCAGGCCAATAGAGTACCAGCTGAAACTAGCTTGAAGCAAACGATATTCACTCCCACTGTCTCAAATTTATACATATATTTATATACATGAATGTATGGAAAAATAAAAATAAGGGAGATGATTCCAAAATTCATTAACAACCATCATTCACAACAGTCTCATTAGTGTGCTACCTACTGACATCAACGTCAACCATTTTGTACGGGTAACAGGTCATTCATATGAAGACGTCCTAATGTAATACACATAATGAAATCAAGTCACACTTGCATTATTCGAAAGTAAGTTAAAAGTTCGTTTACAGTGTATAATACTATAAAGATTATATTCTACAATCAAAAACAAAGTTGTAAGCCTGTAATTATAAAAACAATTATACAATAATACATATAAAAACAATTACAATCATTGTATAACAGTCTATGTAAAACAAAGTTGTAGTAATTCATGAATCATGATCAGCAACTTTAACATATAACAACAACTAGCAGCAATGCAACATGTACTATATTAATTGTAAAAACATATACATTCTTTGTTATACACAATTTCCCGTTAACAAGAACTAATGATCATGAAAGAAGAGAACCTGAACAAGATTCTTACCAACACCCGTGTAGGTATTTAACCAAGGAGCGGCTTCGTTGGATCATTAGCAACTACTGATGTTTCTTCACTTTATTTTTTTGATGACTTCCATTAGTTGTTGCTGATCTTTCCTGAACCTCATCATCAACGTTAATAAAATCTTGTGCCTCGCTTACATGTGTCTCTTCTTAATCATCACCATGGTAAGTCTTTTTCTTACCAAAAGCCATTGAACTTTGAAGTATTAGATAAGGATTTGAATATGTGTAATTGAAGGTGTGAGATTGAAGATAAAATTGTAAGGTCGTCTTCCTTCAACGAACACACGAATCGGACCGATCGAACACACACACGATGTGCGGAAACCACCGCGTGCCTCGTACCGCAACGTAGAGCTCGTACAGAAGGTGTAGAAGATGAGAGAATCATGAATACACCGAGTATTCACAATCAACAATCACACAGATTGAATAAAGAACACAAAGCTAGGGTTTGTTTACACAAGAAGTTTTCGCCAAAATTTCACTGTTTCATTGAATGTCTAATGATTACATACATCACAAAGCTTATATACAATCATACATTCGGACATCATAAACCTTACAATGAAACCCTGAGTACTTAACAAATAAGTACTCACCACTAACTAGAAAATACAAGTTCGCACCATTTAAGAGAACCACAAGTACTTACCATATAAAAGAATACAAGTACTGACACTCTAAACCCACAAGTTCTCACATGTATAAGATCCCTTGTCCAAACTTGTGACACTTTCACATAATTACAAGATTAGTCCTTCAATGTTGAAACTTCAGCAGCATCCAGCATTTATCAAACTTTGGTGCATTTACAGACTCCCCCTTGTTGCTTTTTGCATTGCTAGGATATCAGACGGCTTCCAAGCAGTTGAGCACCACCAGAGGTTGTCTTCTTGTTGATCGGGCACCCGCCAAAATCTGCATCCACATATGCTATCAAGTCTAAGCCTTCCTCAACTGGATACCACAATCCAAGTCTTGGTTTGCCTTTAAGATAGCGAAAAATCAGTTTGATGGTTTTCAAATGCGATTCTCTTGGAGTGGCTTGGTACCTAGCACCTAAACACACCGAAAACATTATGTCGGGTTGAGATGCAGTAAGATACATTAAAGAACCAATCATTGCACGATAAACTGAAGGATCCACTTCAGGATCTTTGTCCTTTTCATCTGACAGCTCATGATTGGTAGGCAATGGAGATTCGTAAGGCAGACTTTCATCCACGTTGAATCGCTTGAGAATCTCGTGGACGTACTTCGTCTGATGAATATATGTGCCATTCACTTCTTGATCCACTTGCAACCCGAGGAAAAAATTTAGCTCACCCATTGCACTCATCTCAAATTTCGATTTCATAACTCATTCGAATTCCAAACAAAGCTCTTTATTTGAAGAACCAAAAATAATGTCATCGACATATATCTGCACAATCATGAAATATCCCTCTTTCTTTAAGATAAAGAGAGTGGAATCTATTGCACCACGAGTGAATCCGTTTGCCAACAAATGCTTCGACAACGTCTCGTACCAAGCACGGGGAGCCTGATGAAGAGCGTATAAAGCTTTGTCCAGCAAGTACACTTTTTTTGACGACTTTGGAGCTTCAAAACCCGGCGGCTGGGATACATACACAGTTTCTTGCAACTTCCCGTAAAGGAATGCACTTTTGACGTCCAACTGGTAGACTTTAATACGCATGTGAGCAGCAAAGGCTAGGAACAAACGAATTGCTTCAAGTCGAGCTACTGGAGCGTAAACTTCGATGTAATCAATCCCTTCTTCCTGATTGAACCCTTGCACCACCAAACGAGCTTTATTCCTGACGACAACACCTTTATCGTCCTTTTTACATTTAAAAACCCATTTAGTGTTGACCATGTGCTGGACCTTCGGAATATCTACCAAATTCCAAACTTTCAGCTTCTCAAACTGGCCCTTCGGAAGTTCTACCAAGTTCCAAACCTTCAGCTTGTCACTGCATATCATTAAGACTTCTGCTTCGAGTCATTATTCCTTCACGCGGATCTCCGATAAGATTATTAATAGGATGATTCCTATTTATCCGAGTGACAGGAACAGCTTGAACTTACAAATTTGTTCCTAAATTTGACTGGATCTCCCCCTCAGCAGTTGCATTAACAGATGCTTGAACATTTCCTGAAGACGTACTAACATTTGGATAATTTGAAAAATCAACAAAAAGATCACCAATTGTATTTTGAGCAGCTTCAGGAGCAGCTTAAACGTCATCATTGGAATCACTTGAATCTGCATCATTGGAGGTTTGAGGAACACCGACATCATTTACGTTTGACGTGCTGGCAACATTTACTTCTGAATCACCATTTGAAGAGACATTTGTTGGAATGCTGGTACGCCAACCTGCATCCACTTCATCTTTGTCGATCAAGTGTGAGTACACTAGTTCAATCTCATCATCTTTTAGATTAGGTAAAGCAAAAGAATCAAACAATTAGTCATAATCATAACCAGTTTTGGGACCGAACTCAGATGGTGGATGATCGTAACTCCAAGGAGTTATATCAAAGACTACTTCCACCATCCGTTTCTTGACATTGTATACTCGTTTGTTCGGAGAGCCTAGTTCGTAACCTAGGAAGAAACCAATTTCTCTAATCTCCCCAAACTTTGGAGTATCCGATGTCCGTCGGCTCATACACTTAATCCCAAAAGGCTGGAAATCTTTTAAATTTGGTTTCTTTTTCTCAAGAAGTTCATAACACGTTTTATCTTCCCATTTTACTGTAAGAACACGATTCAGCACATAGCATGCGGTGTTTACAGCTTCAGCCCAAAAGAATATGGGCAATTTGGATTCTGAGAGAAGGGTTCTTGCAGCCTCGATAAGGGTCCTATTCTTCCTTTCAGCGACTCCGTTCTGTTGAGGAACATAAGGAGCGCTAAACTGATGAACAATACCCATATCACGACATAACTCATCCATATATCGATTTTTAAATTCAGTTCCGTTATCACTTCTTATTCTAACTCATCCATATATCGATTTTTAAATTCAGTTCCGTTATCACTTCTTATTCTTTTGTTGGGTAAAGAGTAATTTTTCTCTAATTATTTAAACAAATCTTTCAAAGTGCCGAAAGTCTGATCTTTCGATTTTAAGAAAAATACCCACGAATACCTTGAAAAATCATCTGTGACAACCAAACAATAAGACATGCCACCAATGCTAGTTACATGGATCAGACCAAACAAATCCATGTGAAGCAGCTCTAGTGGTTGTTGGATAGATTTTATGTGTTTAGTCTTATGAGGTTTACGCTTGATTTTCCCTTTCTCACAGAATTCACATTTACTGTGCATATTGAAACTACGTAAAGGAACACTCAACACCAAGTTGTGTTTTATCAAGTGATTCATTTTGTGTAGATGCACGTGTCCCATCCTTTGGTGCCATAAGAAAGATTGATCTTCTGTTGCCTTTGATAACAAACACGTTACCGGACCAGAGGAGTTCACAATCGGACGCATGTCCATCACATAGGTGTTGTTCACTCTTGGAGCTCTCATCACAATCCAATCTTTAGGAACTACAAATCCCGGCTTTAGAACGAAGCAAGCCTTATCCGTGAAATGCATTGAATACTTGTTATCACAGATCTGAGAAACTGACAACAAGTTGTGCTTAAGTTCTTCCACAAAGTTCACCTTGTGCAAGGTGATCTTGCCGTTTGAAACAGAACATTCACCCGTGATATAACCACCCTTTTCACCCGCAAAGTTAACATAACCACCACGAATAAGTTTCAAATTTGAAAACAATTCTTTGTTCCCCGTCATATGCCTGGAACAGCCACTATCGATATACCAAATATAGATAGCTCTCTTTAGTTGTTCCTGCATTCACAAATAGGAAATTAGTTAGAGTGGGGGACCCAAGCCGTGACGGTCTTGAGTCGTCCAAATTCATCAACAAAAGAAAATTCCTTAAAATAACCATCTTCATTGTTGTTTCTAACATTTCAACATCGGTAATTGTTAGAATGTCCACCCGCAAATCGAGGATTGTGCGGATTTTGAGGACGGTTATTGTACCTAGAATTTCCACCAAAATGATTACTAGAGTTTTGATATCCGAAGTTTTGACTATGCTGAGGTCTAAAACTTCTATCAAATCTTGGTTGCTCATTATCATGAAACAGATGTCGTTGTTGGTATCCCGAATGTTGTCTTTGACCATGAATCTGGCCGGTGAAACGTTTCGGTTATCAACCTAACGATTTTGTGCATGAGGTCTAACATTGTGGTTGTAAGTACTTCCAAAACGTTGATCTTGTTCCTGTGGTCGGAATGACACATGAGTTGGTCGTCGAGCTTTCTGACGACTCTCACGTTTTGCTGAAGAAGTTTCCGATCCACTATCTGAACCACGACCGCTACCATCATCCAAAAAGTCGGTTTCCTGATCCTTTTGTTTTTTTTTTTACTTTTAACCTTTGGTTTATCTACCTTTTGTGTTTTACCACTTTTCTTCTCATTCTTTTTAGGTTCATTTTGTGGTTTGGTGACAAAAGGTTTATCAAGATCAGGATCAACACGACTCTTTCCTTTGTCGTTTGGATAATTTGCAGCTAAATGTCCTTTCAAATGACATTTGTAGCATCGTCATTTATCAAACTTTTCATTCTTTTCTTGTTGATCATCCTCACATTGACTGTTCAAACACGAGGATGCTTCGTTTGAGCCTTTTGAATTTTGTTTAACAAAGTCAGAATTTGAACCTTTTTCAATTCTTTCACCCTCTTTGTTAAAGCTTTCGCCTTTCACAAAGTTGGTTTTTGAAATGTTTTTAACATTCTTTTTACTTTAGGCTTCGGCTTTTGAACATTTTGAACTTGATTTAAAGCTTCCAAAATCTTTGAGTTTATCAAATTTTCAATTTTGCTTAAATCAATTTCGTTTGTTTTAACATCACTCGTACTCTTTTGTTCTGATTCAGATTCCGATTCAGGCTCGGATTCAGACTCTTCCTCACTCAAAGGATCAACAGTCAATGGAGCAGTCAGAACGAAATCTGCAATTTCAGGATCAATTGAAGGTGTCGATGTATAGTTGTGGTTAATAGGAGGTGGAACCTTCTTGTAACCAATACCAAACATCTCATCTTCTGAATCTTTGAGACGAAGATTGTTTATGCAAAAATTCATCACATCTGACGAACTTTCAAACTTCTCAAGTTTTCGCTGCAGATCAAGAATCAAGTTATCTTTTTCTAAAATCATTTGGTTCTTTTCTAAAACTGTGTTTTGACAAGTTTCAATTTCAGCTTTTAAATCTTGATTCTTAATCATCGCTTGAGCAAGTCGTCTCTCAAATTCAGAGATGTCCTTTTTCAAGGCAAGCACCTAACTTCTATGTTCTTTGTCGGCCCTTGAAAGCGCGACAATTAACTCTCTAGATTTCTCCATATCAGTAATCAAATTACTGTTATAGAGTGCGTATCTGTCACACTTAGCGACAAAGTCTACGCATCTTGGACATCTTTTATCATCAGAATTAGATTGTACCTCGATGTTAGCCATGAAAGCTTGATCCGAGCTTTCTGCTTTTCCTGCTTTCATCTTTGCCATTTCTTTATCATCAAAGCGTTGCATTTCATTAGTTGCGATCTGGAACTCAAATCGATCACTTTCATCTTTCTTTCCGTCTTTCTTTCCTACTTTCTTTTTGCTTTCCTCTTCCTCATTCTCTATTCTCTCATTTTCTTCTACTTCAATGATTGTCTCCATTTCCAGATTCTCACTTAGAGCTTCCGCCACCACAGTCAACTCTTCCACATTCGCCTCTTCGAACAAATCTCCAAACCCCTCTTCAACGATCTCAGCAAGAAACGCTTCTGAAACAATAGCAGTAGTTGTTTCTTCCATTACAATCCCCCAATCGTGTGGCTCACTAACAGTTTGAAGGGGTTGAACAATCATAGCGTTATTAGCATTAGGAGTATGGTTATCAGATGAGGTTGTTGTTGAAGTGGTAGAAGTTGTATTGGATGGGGCTGGAGTGTTGTTGTTGGATTTTGCTGAGCTTCCTTGACCATTGCCGCCTTCTCTATTCTTTGGTTTTCGACACTCTCTTGCATAATGACCATAAATTCCACAGTTGAAACATTTGACTTTGGTCATGTCAATTCCCATTCGTGTCTTATTGTTACCACCAATGAAACTCTTTCCTGTTTGCTGAAGAAATTTCTTTGCTCTTCTTACCAGTAATGTCATACTTAATGGCAAATCGAGATCTTCTAATTCATCTTGATCGATTTGAGAAAAACAAGTGCGGACTAGTAACAACTTGACAAGTACGCACTAGGAATCACAAATAAAAGTGCGGATTGAATAAATTGAGAAACAAATGCGGATGAAGATTATCAAATCACAAGTGCTGATGATTTGAGAACAGTATTTAGAAAACAAGTGCTTATGAACATTAATGAAATAAGTTCTGATGACCAAAAACAAACAAGTGTTGATGACCAAAAACAAACAAGTGCTGGTGACCAGTCTTAAATCACAAGTACGGATGAACAATCTTAAATCACAAGTGCGCACAGACCTAAGAAACTACCGCATATTTAAGTTCTGATACCACTTGTAAGGTCGTCTTCCTTCAACGAACACACGAACCAGACTGATCGAACTCACACACGATGTGCGGAAACCACCGCGTGCCTCGTACCGCAACGTAGAGCTCGTATAGAAGGTGTAGAAGATGAGAGAATCGTGAATACACCAAGTATTCACAATCAACAATCACACAGATTGAATAAAGAACACAAAGCTAGGGTTTGTTTGCACAATAAGTTTTCTCCAAAATTTCACTCTTTCATTGAATGTCTAATGATTGCATACATCACAAAGCTTATATACAATCATACGTTCGGACATCATAGAGCTTACAATGAAACCCTCAGTACTTAACAAATAAGTACTTACCACTAACTAGAAAATATAAGTTCGCACCATTTAAGAGAACTACAAGTACTTACCATATAAAAGAATACAAGTACTTATAAAAGAATACAAGTACTGACACTCTAAACCCACAAGTTCTCATATGTATAAGATCCCTTGTCCAAACTTGTGAAACTTTCACATAATTACAAGATTAGTCCTTCAATGTTGAAACTTCTGTAGCATCCAGCATTTGTCAAACTTTGGTGCATGTACACCTGTGCAGGGCAGCCAGAAGGTTGCCCTTTTACGAATTGCCTTCTACCCTCCTGATAATATATAATTGTGCGATCTTTATATCCCTCCGACAATAACTCCTCATCCCTAAAACAAGGGGAATTCCATTGGCACACCAACCAATCTATCTGCATACTTTACTTTTTCAATACGGGTCGTATTGCTTTTTCGATTTCAAATAAACACGGATGTGTTAGATTTTGTCTACTTGACTGGACCTATACGGGTCGTACAGGCCTATACGGGTCGTATAGACCCCCCCCCCCCCCCCCCCCCGAATTCTAAAAAAAAGGGTTTAATTGAAAAATCAGGGGTCAATACGGGTCGTATAGGCCTATACGGGTTAAATTGACCCCCTGATTTATCAATTAATCCCTTGTTATTGTTATTATTATTATTATTTTTTTGAGAATCCAGGGGGTATACATGACAAAGTTTTAAAAATGTTTTTGTTTAAAAATAAAAGAATTCTTTTATTAAATTTTGTTAAAACTATGATTAAATGTATAAAAAAAATTGTAAAAAAATTAATTAAAGCCTTATTTTTTATTTTTTTTAGAATTCAGGGGGTTTACATGATAAAGTTTTAAAAATGTTTTTATTTAAAAAATAAAATAATTCTTTTATTAAACTTTATTAAAACTATGATTAAATGTATACAAAAATTTGTAAAAAAATCAAAGTTTAATTAACCCCTTGTTTTTATTTATTTAATTTTTTTTAATTCAGGGGGTCTAGATGATAAAATTTTAAAAATGTTTTTTTTAATACGGAACAATACGACAAGTAGAGACAGACTACGCCATAATACGTGATAACATGACACGTATATACAATCTACACCCTAATACGACACTTACAAACAATAACATGACAATACCGAGCGTCACCGACATGACCCGTACGGACAATATATATGATAATACCGAACATGTTGACAATATACGTCATAATACAAATTTTAACGACAAAATACGTCAAGTAATGGTACTGTACAACGCGTATACATACAACACGACACGTTAGAGTACAAGTGGATTCCAAACAAAATTACATGTAATCATAGAATACGATACCACTCGGAAACCGAACGGCACCGATACGGCACGTATAGAGCATATACTTCATAAAACGGCAAAATACGCGAAAGTTCGTCAAAATACGAGATGTATACGCGTCAAACCAAGGAAAACACGAAAAAACATTTTTTGCTATTATGGCCTATACGGTGCGTATTACCCCGTGATTACTCAAAAAATCAAGGGGTCCTTTCAAAATTCAGGGTGGTGGGGGGGTAATACGCATCGGATAGGCCTGTACGATGCGTATTAACCCCCTGATTTTCAAAAAATCATGGGGGTAATACGCATCGTACAAGCCTATATGATGCGTATTAGTATGCAAAATGATACAATTTTGGCCTATACGATCGTATTGGCCAAAATACCAAAACATGTATTTTTTGTTTTTCTCTGTTCGACGCGTATACGTGTCGTATTTTGACGAATATTGGCGTCTTGCTGTTATTTTATGAAGTATACCTTCAATACACGTCGTTTCGATGACGTTCGGTTCCATGTGGTATTGTATTCTATTATTACGTGTAATTTTGTTTGGAATCCACCCGTACTCTAATGTGTCGTGTTGTATGTATACGCGTCGTACGATATCATTACTTGGCGTATTTTGTCGTTAAGTGTCGTACTATGACGTATATTGTCAATATGTTCCATATTATGGCATATATTGACCGTACGAGTCGTGTCAGTGACGTTTGGTATTGTCACGTTTATTATCTGTAAGTGTCGTATTAGGGTGTAGATGCGATACATATACGGGACATTTACTACACCTATATATGCTCATACAGGACCTATACCTCATATATACTATACTACATTGTACATGGTATTCTTAAAAAAAAATTAAGGAAATTTTTATTTAAAAAAAGGGTAAATTATAGTTTTCGTCCTTTATGTTTGTATCAGATTGCAATAGATGACCTTTAACTTCAATAGTTACAGTCACGGTCCTTTATTTGTAAAAGAGTTAATTATTGTTTTCATCCCTGTGGTTTGTCAAAAATCACTATTTCAGTCCATTAGTTTAAAATTTGCGATTTCAGTCCCTATGGATTCACTTTCGTAACCATTTCAGTCCATGTGCTTAACAAAATAATGGATTGAAATGGTTACCAAAGTGAAACCACATGGACTGAAATCACAATTTTTAAACTAACGGACTGAAATAGTGATTTTTGACAACCACAGGGACGAAAACACTAATTAACTCTTTGTAAAACTAATTACACGTTAGGTCCTTTAACACTAACCATATTAATTTTTAACATTAAGTGAGGTTATATGCAATCCATGTGAGGGCAAAAATGCCATTTAACCTTCATGTTTCATCTTCCTTATAAAACCACCCCTCTTTCTTTATCCCACCCACCATCACCACCTCCAACCTCCAGTTCTAACCTCCAGCAACCAACACCACCATATTAACACCGGGACAAACCGCATAACAGATCAAACAATTATATATTAACAACTATTTTACTTTTTCATCTAATCTAATCTAAATCTAATAAAAGAATCAATAAAACTCCACATGGCCTTTTTCTAATACATCAACTCCCATAAAAATCCACGTGGCATTTTTTTCTAATACATCATCTCTTTTCCCCCATGAATCTAACCCACCCGCCCATTCGCTCCATATCCGATTTTAATTTCACATTTAATTTTCTCTGCAAACCCTAATCAACATCTACCAAAACCCACGCATCTTCCTCCCCACCATTTCCCCTCTCTCTCACTCCCAAACCCTATCCACCACAACCCTACCAATTCTCCCTTTCTATCACTACCAAATCCTATATGTCGCAGCCACTGTCACCATGTCTATTTCAGCCACCGCCACCGCCACATAATGCAACTCATCCTGAAGATACAGATCATACCACCACCACCGCTTTCCATTTTGATGATTTTCCGGTTCAAGGATATGGCTATGGGTCAGTTGGTATGCTTTCATTACTTATGATGGCTACTATGTATGGGTACTTTTTGTAACTTTATCCAGTTTGTAATTTGTAGTATGTGTTAAAGTAATAATTTTTGTTATTCGAGTTTAGAATTAAACTGTTTGGATCTTAATTTTTACCACATTAATTATTACTATCAAATCGGTTTTATACTCGGAACACAGGTCGTATAAAGAATTTGCTGGTAATTGAATTGTTAATGTTAAAATTAAACAAGAACCTGCCCATTGAATTCTAAAGGCACTTTCTTATATCAAAACAAAATACATTACTATTTGGTGTTTTCTTCTTACGTATGACTCCATCAATGGGCTTCTATGAGTTTTTACTAAGTGATGACTAGGATCAGGTTTTGTATCTCACATAAAAGGTAGTGTTAAACTTCGTTTGGCTTTTATGGATTTATATATTATGACTTCTTATTCTACAAAAAGTGGGGATATCAAGTGCTTCTAAAATGAATTGATGACTTTATGGGTGTTCAAAACTAAAATATTTTATTTAGTTAATGAACTTTGGCAAAGTTACTTATTGTTCCATAATATATTGTTCAATATATGTTGTGTATGGTAAGATAAAAACATGGATTAGAAGTTTTAGTAGCAGAGGATTGCAATAGATTTTAGAAAACAGAATACCTTAAAAACCATGAGAATCTGCAATTGTATCTTAATCTTATATTCACCGCGATACTTATATCCAGTGTAATTAAGCTAATGCTTGGTCATTGACATTTGACACACGTTTTTCAGTTTTTTTTAGTTTATATACGACTATTTAACTAATTAAGTTTAAACCCATATGTTTTGTAGCGTAAACAGCAGGGGCGGATCCACCATATAACAAGGGGCAACCCCCGCTACGGCTTGGCGCTCCGGCGGTAGTGTAAAATTAGTGTAAATTTTGAAAAAATATAGCGTTTTTTCGAATTCGTTACCGTTTTTTTATAAAACGTTACGGCTTGGCGGATTTTCTAGATCCGCCACTGGTAAACAGGCTGGGAATATTAGTGGATTTCTTGTCACATTCTCCAATTACTAGCTTCATGGGAGGGATATCACCAGTCATATGCCTTCAACAGCTTAAAAGGCATTTTTGGTTTGAATCATTTAACTACACATACTTATGTTATATCTGTTAAATATGTCATCTTAGGTATAAACATGAAACCAATGGTGTGGTGGTTCATCGTCAAAGGCAGAGTCTTTAAACACCTTGAGAGGGGGAGGTCTTGGTATTCTTACTTTAAATCTGTTAACATGATTCGAGTAATCTTACTATTTCTTAAATTTAAATGTAACAAACATATCCATGCTAAATGAATTTAATGTTCAAAACGAGGTTTCTATTATAAAAGTCCTTATTTTCAAGACTATGGAGGCAACCAGTCTTCCTAACCCGACTGTAACACTATTTTTATGAGGTTGTTTTAATTAATGAGCAGGTAATAAATTAAATTTAGATTTTACCAAATTGTTTATTATACATAATAAGTGTCGTTAATTTATAATTTATATATTTTTTCTCAAGGAAACAAAATGCAAGCAAGTGTAGTTAAAAGATGGTTTAAGCCCAGCAAAAGTTCGTGTGGAGGATTGTTTGATCATTAAAAATCTAATTATCGGAAAAAATTCTTCAAAGTACAAATATGTTGACAACCCACTTAATGGAACCTTCACGCCTAAAACCATAGTAACCCGATACACTGGTTTTAGCGGGCCGTTGATGAGGATTGTCAAAAGTATAAACAAAACTACAAATTTCATGCGTAAAGAAGTGTTTAGAGATTTGTAGAATGTAATGTGTACCTTCATATTATATTGTTCGATCTAATAAAAATAATTAATTTATGTACATTTGTTTATACTTTATAAAAATAACATTATTGTTATTATCAAAGCCGTGTAAGACACGGGTCTATAAACTAGTATATTTATATAATCTTGTTCGAGCAAAGAATAATATTCTTTAATTAACTGTATTTGCTTCAACTGCAAATTGTGCAATGGACTCAAAACATTTCCTAAAGTATTTTTTTTATAAATACTACTCATCAGTTGACTTATAATTGTTTAATTTCTTTTTCTAATACTATATAAAAAAAAGAATACCAATTTGCCAGCCTTTCTTCTCTCTCTATCGCTCTCACTCTCTTTGCTATCACAACCACAACACAATCGCCACCACAACCAAAAACCCACACCGCTTCTACTACCGTATGACCGTTTAAACTGTAGGTGTATGCAAGTTTACCCCAAAGTTTTAATCTTGTGGCATCAGGATTTCATTTTTACCTCGATTCATCAGATCTAAGTATGAATATCACTCATCGTCTATGGTTGTCACCTGACAGATCCGAGACGGGTAGATCTACCACCGTCACAGTGGCGGTGGACAGAATCGTTTTTTTTTTTTTTTTTTGTGATTTTTGGGGTGGGGTAAACAAAACGATGTTACAATCCAGATTTGTTTCGTTGTCCACCACCACAAGAATGTTACCTCTTCGATCTTTCATCAAATCTGAGTTTTGCAACCACCGAAAAACGTGAGGGGTTGGATTCTAATGGTGGAGGGACTATGGAGGTCAATGGTGATGGTGATGGAGATGATGTCGGTGGTCGATGGTGTTGGTGGGTACTGGTGTCCTGATGATGATGATGATGATTGTAGAAGGCTCATTCTAAATACACCTCCTCTAATTACTAATTACACCCCCTCTCCTATAAAAACATTACATCAATTAATAATTTTATTTTGTTTTTAGTCTATTTTGTATTTTAGTTAATAACTTTTGTTAAGTTTTTAGCTTTTTTGTCCTTTAGTTGTTTTTTTAATCTTTTATTTAATGATTAGTTATATATTACTTATTATTATTATTATTATTATTATTATTATTATTATAACTACTTATTATTATAACTACTTATTATTATAACTAATTATTTATCCAATTACATTTATAGTAGTAATAGAAACTATAAAAAAAATAAGTGCATTCTTACAAAATTATACCATTAAACATTTTACATACCGAGCTTTAATTTACAACATAATTTGTAGCAGGTTGTTCTATCAAAGAATTATACATATTTTGACGTGATTCAAATATATTGCCCAAGCCAGCCGCATTATTTTCTCTCATTAATGTCCATAGGTTGTTTGTGGTGACAATTGGATACTCTCCTTGCAATTCTACCATTATAAAATGGCCACCATTCACGTGTGCAATTGAAAAAAAATTTCTGGGAACTGGTGAGTGCCTCTCCAAAGCGAAAAACAAGTCGAACTGTTTCTTTTTTCTTTAAATAAAAATTGAACGATTACGTTAAACTTGTTCGCAATCAAGAATCCTGCCTCTAGCATAATCCTCCAATGTTTTTTTGGTGCAACCCCCACCTGACCAAGCCAAGAACGTAAACACATTTTCAAATGAGCCACAGAAAGCTTTAGTGTACTTATTTTTAAACTGAAGTAGCTCTTCCAACAGTGATCTTTGGATAAATAACCATTCATCTTTATTATACCATAGAGCAGTAGCCGTCGCCCGAAATCCACAATTTCCATCACCTAACACGTTATGTATGCGTGTAACATAAGCATGGATAGGGTTCTCCAAAAAGCTCGCGGCTCGCTCGAAGCTCGCTCGGATTTAGCTCGGAAAAAGCTTGCTCGATATGGCTCGGTTTAAAAGTGAGCCGAGCCGGCTCGGCTCGGTTAGAAAGTGAGCGTAGCTCGGCTCGGCTCGTAACGAATCAAATTTGCTCGGTTTGGCTCGCTTGGTAGCTCGGCTCGTCTTAGCTCGAATTATTTTACATAAAAACCGAGTTCGTTCAAAAAAAAATTTAATAAATATTTTTTATTAAAATAAATATTTTTAAAATAATAATAATAATACCTCCGTCCCATTAAAAGTGTCCTATTTTGAATTTTCAAAGTCTTTATTTATAAACTTTGACTTTAATTATATATTTTTTGTGTTATATAAAACTTGATGAAAATTAACCCGATAAAAACACTTGTAAAACACACTCAAATCATATAATTTTCATCAAGTATTATCTAACACAAACAAAATTATTTAAGGTCAAAGTTTATAAATAAAGACTTTGAAAATTCAAAATATGACACTTTTAATGAGACGGATGGAGTAATAATAATAAATGATTAATACTAGTAAATAATAATAATAATTAAAAAGACAATAAATAAAAAGACAAAAAAACAATAAAATGTTGATTTGTGATGTAATGATATGATATTTTTATAGAGGGGGTATAGTTAGTAATTAGGGGGTGTATTTAGTAGCACCCTTGTAGAAGAAGATGATGGTTGTAGAGAGAGAAAGTACAAGGGAGAGAGTCAGTTGAGAGAGAGATAAATAAAGAGGGGTTTTATAGATTTTTATATAAGTTTTTCTAATTTTAAAATTCTTTTGGTTTTATGTATTAAATGACTGTTTTGCCCTCACATGGGGTGCACATGGCCTCACTTAACATTAAAAGTAAACATGGTTAGTGCTAAAGGACCTACAGTGTAATAGGTTTTACAAATAAAGGACTGTGACTGTAATTATTGAAGTTAATGGTCATCCATTGCAATTCGATACAAACATAAAGGACGAAAACTTTAATTTACCCTTTAAAAAATAAATATTATTTTAGAAAACTTTGTTAAAACCATAAACAAATGTATGAAAAAATGTAAAAAAGACTTAACCAATACGACCCATGCTCATACAGGACCTATACCTCATATATACAATACTACATTGTACATGGTATTTTTAAAAAAATAAAGGAAGTTTTTATTTTAAAAAAAATAAATATTTTTCTAGAAAACTTTGTTAAAACCAGAAACAAATGTATAAAAAAATTGTAAAAAAAAATAACCAATACGACCCATGCTCATACAGGACCTATACCTTATCTATACTATACTACATTGTACATAGTATTCTTAAAAAAATAAGGAAGTTTTTATTTTAAAAAATAAATATTTTTTTTTAGAAAACCTTGTTAAAACCATAAGCAAATGTATTAAAAAATTACTAAAAAATTGTAATAAAAAAAACCTTAACCAATACGACTCTTATAGGACTATATACGACCCGTATAAGTCCAGTTAAATAGGCAAAATCTGACAAACCAGTCTTTATTGGAAATTGAAAAGGTAATACGACCTGTATAGGCCTATACGAACCGTATTGAAGATGTCGATTTAAGAAGTCAAGTGTAGGGCTGGCAATTTTACACGAATACACGACACGAACCTAAACGAAGTTAACAGGTATCGTGTATGGCCTTAACAGGTATCGTGTACCAAACAGGTTGTAGGATCGTTTTCAGACCCGAACGAGTCAATCAGAGGAGTTTTACTCAGAATGAAAGGCGGAAACAAACATTCTGAGGTCAATTCAGCAAGATAATCACTAAAAACTGTCGTATTATGAATTATCCAACGTTTTACAGCGAGACGACACATCGGCAGCACTTCGTTGCACAAACCGGAAAGAATGGTTCTGATTTCGCTTGGAACACATATATATAGTGTTAGGATTTCGCTTGAATGTGACAAGGAAACAGTTCAAGCGGAATTAAGTAATGTGATTTCGCTTGAAACTGTCCAAGCCACTTTCAAACGGAATCATCACCTTCAAGCGAAATTACCTATTAAACACCCTAAAATCTCATATATTCTCGTACAACGCACTCTGATCTATCATTCTAAGACTCGATACAAGACGAAGTCGACAGACGCATGCACCAACAGACTCCCCCTCGAATGTTGACGAGTCTTAAAGTGCCGAGTCTTCGTAACTTCAGTCTTTATCAGTCCTATCGAACTCTCTGAAGTATCTTGACACTGTAAAGCATCCTCAAATCTTCTCTCTTCTCTTTATCAGATCTCTTGATTCCTTAAGTTCATCAGCATCAGCAGTTTGCGTGAACTCCAGAATCGAAACTTGGCTCTACAATCTTCAGACTCCCCCTTTCAATAAGCTGGGATCGCAGCCTGTTAAAATCATAGATTCCTCAGGTATCGGAACCTGGCTCTCTATCACTCAGATATCCTGCAAATTCTCTACCCAAAAGTAAATTTTCTGATGACCACTTGTGGATAAGATTTTCAAATCTAATTAACCACTTGTAGAGCAAATCTTAGAATGATTTACCATTTAGTTTCTGATGAACTACTTGAATGAATATCGTTTTTATTTCAAAACTTTTCTCATATAAAAAACAGACTCCCCCTCAACACATGCTCATCATGTTTAGCACTTTGGAATTTTGAAAATCAGCTCTCCAACACCAGTTGTCGAAAATCTTTTTGACTTTTTTAAAATTTATATTAAAAAACACTAAAATCTTTTTGGATTAAAAAAAAAAGGAATGCATTAAAAAATATTTACATACAATATTTTTGTGAGTTTGTGTAAGAGAATCATACCAGTTTATGAGACACATCACCAACACCGTTAAGCATTAAACATTTTAAATTCTAAACGATTCACTTAGATTGTCAGTATACTGATCCACTTAAATTTTCACACAAAGTTCAACTGCTTCGAGATACGAAATTAATGTTTTAAGATACTTAAACTCAATCGCGTGTCCCACCTCAGAATATACTCCCGTATCCAGATCCCAATATTCAGTCTTACAGGTGAATATACCACAGATAATATCTGTAAGGGTAAAATTGCGAAACCGTGAGAGATCAAGTCAGAACTTCCGTTCAGCAGAGAGATGACGGCTTCGACTTTTGGTGGGTCCCCTTTAGAGGATCTTTTTTACAACAGCATTGATTAGCAATTTTATTGTCTTATCATTTTATGCTGAGGGCGGCGCTATATTTCAAACAAGCAGAAAGTATTCTCCAGGACTAGGCCATTGCTTCCGCAAAATCAGAAGTCCCGGGATAATACCCCAGATATTACTGAGTATAAAGACCTAGTATCTCAGAAAGAGGGACCTTTCAAACAAGATTTCGGGGGTTACCCATATATCCGAGAGATGTTTCCCCACTATATAAGCAAGTTTGAATTTAGGTTTATATCTCGTCACAATCTACTAAATGTGCAAAAACCTACTGGCACATCATCAGTAAGACCGTTTATCACTTTTTAACTTTCCATTTCTTTAGCATGTTGTGATAGTCCACTGATGTACTATCATTTCCTCTTCTTTGACACAAAAACTCATTTTTCATTTTATCATGTTTTTGTCTTTTTCAAATTTTCAAATGTTTTTGGATTTTCTAAAAAATTTCTTACTCCCCCTAAAATGCAAACACATTTTAAAAAAATTGAAAACAAACTGTACAATAAAATGACAACTGATATCAAATCGCTTCAATTCGCCATCCATTTGGCATAAACAATCATAACTCCCCCTCACAACAAACTATTTTCCCATTGTGATCTCAAAACACTTAAGTTTTTTTAATCAAATGGTTTTTCCGGAAAATAAGTTTTGTTGATTGATTTTACCATTTGTAGGTTAGGAGTTTGGTTCATCATATTGTCTTTCAAAATACCACTTGTAAGAATGATCCTTGATTAATCATTGGTAAAAATACAAACTCTTTTTCAACCACATGGCTTACCAACCAATACCACATGTAGGTTGAATTCTCAAGATGCCGATACCAACTCCTCACTTACCAACCTGGGAGTTCCGGCAAGTCATACCTTTACTATTTTTCAAAAAACAATATAAGAAAGATGCCGATTCATGCTCCGCGATTACCAACTTGGGAGCTCCGGCAAGTCCAGAGACTTACTGTTCGTAATATGTACCATCCCAGTCACAAACCAGGGATGGTTCAACTTTATCTTTCTTCGTCTTCTTCTCGTAAAACTCCTTCACTCCTTTGACCTTCCTGTCAACCATTTTTCCAAAAATATTATGAACTTTGGAGTTAAAAGCTCTTTCAATATCAAATTCTTTCTTTTCAGAGAAGAATTGATTTGAAATCTCAACTTTTCCAACTTTCTTTTTAAAATTTTCAGCCCGAAGTGGTGGAAAATTCACATCATCCACAGTCGGCACTGACTTTTCACATTTAATCTCAACCTGTGGCTCCTCTGACTTTATGGAATCAGATTCATTACCAGAAGATAGCTCCTCTGATTTTGATGAATCAGAATCATTGCTAGAACAATCATCTGATTTCTTAACAACCCATTTCTGGTTGTCAAGATTTCCTCTTTTCTTGTAAAACCTGTTTGAACTTTCACCAATTTCAAAAATTGAATTTTTGAAAAGTTTAGTTCTATCAATTGGTGGTTCAAACTCAACCTTTTTATCTTTCAAGTTACGAGAAACTCCCTGTTTTGATTTTATTGCCTTGGAACAATCTTTGGCAATATGTCCAACAGTGTTGCATTTGAAACATGTTCTCGTTTCTTTCATCTGACCAGCAGTCTTCATCTCTTCTTATTTCTTAGCAAGAAATTCTCTGTTTGACTGGTTCCTGAACAGATTTTCTTTTTCTTCTTCAGTAGATGTACCTGAAACAAATATCATTTTTGATTTAAAATCACGAACATATTTTTCATTTTTCTGTTTTTCTGAAGAAATAAATCCAAGACTTTTCTTTTTGAAATTACCGTTATGGTTTGGTTTCTTTCGATAACTAGAACTAGAACTATAACCCTTTTTCTTGTTTTCTCTTTGTTGAACTCTTGAGGTATATTTTTTAGGTTTATCATTAAGATTTACATCTTTTATTTCAGAAATATTAATTTCTGTTAGTTTGAAAACCTTTTTGATCATGTCAGGTTTAACACCTCTTGTTAGGGGTCATTTTCTTAACATACGTATCCTGACCAATATCCTGCCTTCCTTTGTTTATTTGTGATCAGAATGCTGGAAGAGGATATTGCTAACACATTGGGCGATATCCTGAGGCTTATTGAATTAACCACGTGCAGGTTAAGGGCTGGGGCTTGCTAACGGTCAAGAGGACTTCTTCTCCTCAAGACTCGGACGAATTTGTTGAGAAAGAGACGTTGAGCCCGAAAGACCAGGTCTACAACGTTCCAAGAAGGAATATTCGGTGGATCCCGCAAGTTTAGGGTAGTTAGTTATTTTATTTTTACTATAAATAGATGAGGTCGGATCAGCTTAGGAAACAACAATTCACACTTACACTCTCGATCACTTTCACTCTTTAGCTAATTGCAAACACCACACTTGTATTTCATTTTCATTGTACTTAGTCGATCCGTACCACATCCCGCACTGTATCCTGATTTTTGAAGCAATTGAAGAACAAGGCAGCTGCGATTGTCAGCTCCCGAGGTTTTATGCCGGCGATCTAGATTGATCAAGGGCTTTCCTCGTACATCTCGTGTCGTTCACTTTATTTTCGCTCATTGTTTGATCATAGATACAGCTCAATATCCTGAGCCGTATCCTGAATACTGTTTTCCCTAATAACTTAACAAGTATATTTTCAACACACTTTCTAGCACACTACCTCACTTAACTAATTTGATCACTTAATTACTTCGGTAATTTTTGACCAAAACAATTTGGCGCCCACCGTGGGGCAAGTGGTGCTCTCTTTACTAAAAATTTTTGTCAAATCGCTAATCGGTTTTCTATTTTCGAAACTTTTTACCACATTGTCCATAATGGCCTCAAGATCAAACATGAGTTCCTCTACTGTGTCTGCTATGACTTCTGCTACTACCGGTTCGGTGCTTCCACCACCTCCTCCAAGGATGCCAGCCTCTACACAATCTCAAGATGTTATCCCAACTCGGAGTGTCCAGGGATCTGCTCCCGTTTTAGCTTCTAATGATGAAATTTTAACCTTATTTGGAAGTGTGCAGGAACAAATGAGGCAGCAACAGGAAACAAACCAAATGCTTTTGAGGGAAATACAACTCCTGAAGGCTGGCTCGAGCAGATCTGCCGAGGACAATGTCACTCCGTTACACCCCAGAGCGTTGAACTTTAGTTCAGCTGTATATACCGAGGATAATAGGGGGAATATCGTACCCAGTCTTCCTCAGAATCATACTCCTGAAATACCCTCCTCGATTAGGATGTCAACCATAAGGAGCTCAGGATATGTTTCAGGATATGGGCAGAATCCTCCAACTGGTAACGTGTCTAATAATAATAATACTCATGCTGCTAACAGTGGTGGATCTTTGCAGGATACAGGTGTGACATCAGCACTTACCAGGGAACTTCAGAAGTTAAAGGACATGATATCTAGTGTACCTGGTGTGGTCCAACCGATCCCGGAAGTGTCTCAAGACAGCCACAAGATATCTCGTTTCGCGTATCCTATCTGTGATGCTGAGATCCCAAAGAGATTCCAAACCCCCAACATGAAGCTTTATGATGGGACTACGGATCCTGAGGAGCATATTGCCCAGTATAGGGAAAGAATGGAGATTAACCCTATCCCTCCGGAGCTCAAGGAAGCGTGCTTGTGCAAGGGATTTGGTTCTACTCTAACAGGATCAGCCTTAAAATGGCTGTTAAACGTTCCTCCTCACTCAATTACTTCATTTGCTCATTTGGTTAATTTATTTAACAGTCAATTTTCTTGTAGTCGGAGTTTTGAGAAACTAACCAGTGATCTTTACAGGATAACTCAAGGGCCTCAGGAATCCTTGAGGGATTATGTGAACAAATTTAGTCGAGAATCCTTGGATATCCCACATCTTGATGTTGCAACAACTGTGCAAGCTTTTAAGATGGGATTACAAAAGGATTCTCAGTTTTATCAGGATCTTGTAATGAATCCCTGCAGGAATCTCGATGAAGCTCGTAACAGGGCTTTGAGATATATCCGTCTGGAAGATGACAAGAAGATGCAAGAAAGGATGAACTCATCCAACACTTATGAATCGACTAATAGGAAGTCAGAATCCTCATTTAAGTCATATCGGCCTAAGCCATATGGTAGAAATGAAAACAAGAGAGTGAATGCTGTCGAAGATGAGGATCCTGAAGAGTATCCTGAGTTGTCTGAATATTGCTTTTCTGTTAATATTCCTGAATTGATGTATGCTATGCAGGGTCTAGGAGACAAGGCTAGATGGCCTCGAAAGAATCAACAAAAGGCTGACTGGAAAGATAAGTCGAAATGGTGTGCTTTCCACGAAGATTTCGGACATATGACTGAGGATTGCATTACTTTGAGGAAAGAAATAAGCTATCTTCTAAGCAAGGGATATCTGAAAGATCTCTTAGGAAAAAAGAAGAATAAGGGTCAGGATACTGACAAGGATCCTGAACGAGCAGCATCACCCCCCTCGGATGCCAAGATAATCAACTTCATTTCGGGAGGATCCGACATTTGTGGGACCTCGTATTCGGCAGCAAAGAGACATGCAAAGGAAGCTAAAGCTGAAAGGGGAGACAGACCTGTCAGGATGACTACCCTCACGACTGACAAAGTGATCACTTTTGATGCAGATGACAGAGATACTGTCCAGGATCCTCACCATGATGCTCTGGTAATAACGTTATATGTGGCTAACCATTTTGTACGCAGGATATTGGTTGATAATGGCAGCTCCGTCAACATAATCCAACTAGAAACTCTGAAGAGAATGAATGTATCTCCAATGGATATCACTTCAAAGTCTACCGTGCTTGTTGGATTCAGTGGAGAGGCTAGAAACACAGTGGGAGAGATAAAGTTGCCAGTATACGTTGAAGGAGTCAATTCGATACAACGTTTCTGTGTGATGGATTCTCTATCCTGCTATAACATCATATTGGGAAGACCGTGGATTCACGATATGAAGGCCGTGCCATCAACATATCACCAATGCATCAAGATACCTACCCCTTGGGGAGTGGTCAAAGTAGATAGTGATCAGCAGGAGGCGAAAGAGTGTTACTCATCCTCGATGAAATCCTCAGCCAAACCTAGTGCAGCATAGCAATTAAAGACGCGGGCCCAGGATATTGTGGAGGATCCGGAGCAGGATGTGAAGAAAGTTATCCTGGATCAGGATAACCCCGATATTTCGGTGCTCGTAGGGACCAATATCCCTCAGGATATTGAAGAACAGTTAATTAACTTTTTAAAATGCAGGATGTCAACATTTGCATGGAAGCATGAGGATATGACAGGCATATCCAAAGATATTATCACTCACAAGCTTGGAATTGATAAGTCATTCAAGCCTGTGCAACAAAAAAGAAGGAAGTTTGCTCCTGAGCGGAACACGATTATCCAGGAGGAAGTTGAAAGATTATTAAAGTCAAGAATGATCAGAGAGGTTAAGTTCCCAAGGTGGCTAGCAAACGTGGTTGTAGTACAGAAGAAGAATGGGAAATGGAGAGTTTGTGTAGACTACACAGACTTGAACAAAGCTTGTCCTAAAGACCCATTTCCTCTTCCCCATATTGATGCAATGGTAGATGCCACTGCCGGGCATGAAATGCTGACCTTCATGGACGCATCCTCAGGATTTCAACAGATCCAAATGGAGCCTTCTGACCAGGAGGATACCGCCTTCATGACACCAACAGGTATTTATTGTTATACAGCTATGCCTTTCGGTTTGAAAAATGCAGGTGCAACATACCAAAGATTGGTGAACATGATGTTCAAAGACAAACTGGGGGACACCATGGGGGTATATATCGATGACATGGTGGTGAAATCTAAAAAGTCTGAGGATCACCTTCAGGATATCAAGGGAGCATTTGATATCCTGGATCACTACAATATGAAGCTAAATCCTGCTAAATGCCATTTCGGAGTGGGGGCAGGGAAGTTTCTTGGATATATGGTGACAAAAAGGGGGATAGAAGCAAGCCCAGAGCAGATCAAAGCTATCCTAGACATAAAATCACCCTCAAATATGAAGGACGTACAAAGATTAACAGGCCGAGTAGCAGCTCTAAACAGATTTATCTCAAGATCCTCAGAAAAATGCAAAGACTTCTATGATATCCTAAAGAAGAACAAAAGATTCGAATGGGGGGAAAAGCATGAAGCAGCCCTGCAGGATTTGAAACGGTATCTTTCAACCGCACCTCTATTGATGAAGCCCGAAAATGGTGAACCACTATCCCTGTACATTGCCGTGTCAGGGAATGCTGTAAGTGCCGTTCTTATAAAAGACCATGAAGGTCAGCAGTATCCTGTTTATTATGTTAGTAAAAGTTTGTTAGATGCTGAAACTAGGTATTCTCATCTAGAAAAATTGTTATTAGCTCTAGTCATGGCATCAACGAAACTTAGGCATTATTTCGAGACACATAGGATACATGTTAAAACAAATTATCCTGTCAAAAATGTGCTTAGGAAACCAGAGATGTCAGGCAGGATGGCCAAGTGGTCAGTAAAGTTGAGTGCTTATGATTTAGTATATGAACCTAGAAGTGCCATAAAATCTCAGGCTTTAGCTGACTTTGTGGCTGACTTTAGTAGTGACATTCAGGACGAGGTAGACCTAGAAGTTCAACAGTTAGGAGAATCCTCAGGATCCTGGACATTATATACTGACGGTGCATCTAATGTAAGAGGAATAGGATTAGGAATACTACTAAAATCGCCACAGGGGGACATATTACCCCAGGCTATTAGGTGTGAATTTCCTGCTACTAATAATGAAGCAGAGTATGAGGCTTTAATTGCAGGATTAGAGCTGGCTAAGAGCATGAGTATCAAAAATTTGCAAGTGTATGTTGACTCTTTGTTAATTACTAACCATTTTAATGGATCCTATGCAGTTAAGGGTGAGAAATTAATCGAATATCTCAATATTCTCAAAAAATTAGCAGGATATTTCGATGTTTTTATACTTGAACAGGTACCAAGGGAGGATAATGCTGAAGCGGATGCCCTAGCAAATTTGGGATCATCGATCAGGATACCTGAAGGGACGCAAATACCAATATTACATGTCTTATATCCTGCAACGAATCCTCAGGATAAAGAAGTAGCTAGTATACAGAATCCTGGAGCAGAACATCCTGAAGAGGATCCTAAATCCTGGACGGCTCCAATCATGAGATATCTCAAAGAAGGACACATCCCTGGAAATGAAAATCCTAAGGCATTTAGGATGAAGGTATCACGATTCACTATTATAAATAATATTTTATACAAGAAATCTCTTGCAGGACCGTATTTGAGATGCTTGGAGGATCCTGAAGCCAAAGAAGTACTTCAGGATATACATGAAGGGGATTGTGGTAACCATGCTGGGGGCAGATCGTTATTCTCAAAAGTATTAAGGACAGGATATTATTGGCCAACAATGAGGAAGGATGCAGCAGAACATGCTCGAAGATGTGACGCATGTCAAAGACATAGTAACATACTGCATCAACCGGCTGAACCATTGTATCCTATTGTTTCCCCTTGGCCATTTATGAAGTGGGGTATGGATATAGTGGGAAAGCTACCAAAAGCTCCGGGAGGAAAAGTCTTTATGCTAGCAATGACGGATTATTTCTCTAAATGGGTTGAAGCAGAAGCATTCGTTCAAGTAAGAGACCAAGAAGTAGTATCCTTCATCAAGAGAAATATCCTGACCAGATTCGGAGTGCCAGCCGAGATAATTTGCGACAATGGTTCTCAGTTCATAAGTAAGAGGACTACTGACTTTTGCAAGAGTTGGGGAATCAAAATGATTACGTCTACTCCGGTACATCCTCAAGCAAATGGACAAGCAGAATCCTCAAACAAGATAATTGTCAATAACTTAAAGAAAAGGCTTGGAGCCAAAAAAGGAAGATGGGCAGAAGAATTACCCTTTGTTTTATGGGCTGATAGGACAACGGTAAAGAATGCAACAGGCCAAACCCCGTTTTCCTTGGTGTTTGGAGCAGAAGCAGTGATTCCAACGGAGATGACAATACCTACTGTAAGATCTATCTTAAGTGATCCTGAGCAGAATCCCGAAGCCTTAGGTCAGGATTTAGACACTATAGATGAAAAGAGAGATACGGCAAGGCTAAGGATGGCGGCATATCAACAGAGAATATCCAGGGCATATAACAAGAATATTAGAACCAGAAGATTTAAGGTTGGAGATTGGGTGTTAAGAAAGGCTTTCCAAAATACTACTAATCCTGCCGATGGCAAGTTAGCTCCAAAATGGGAAGGACCATATGAAGTTGAATCAGAAGCAGGGAAAGGAGCATATAGACTCAAGAATATGGAGGGGGATATGCTGCCGAGATCTTGGAATGGTATACACCTTAAGCTCTATTTCAAGTAAGTTAGAATTTAATTTCTAACTCAGGATGGTATGAATTCTACTTCTCTTAAATATGTTTGGTTTAATTTGTTCTTTGTAACCCAATACTGACTTAATCATCGGAGGGGTGTTAGCTAAGCTAACACCCACCTTAGTTTACAATTGTTTTGCAAGATATGTTTCAGGATATAGCTCCAGGATATGTGCTCAGGATAACTCGAAAGACTAGAGGATTGGCCCCCTCTCTCACGTTTAAGGGATACTGATCCCTTCACAGGTTTAAAGGTATTCACCTTTCTTCCGAATTGGGTTTAAACACCCCGCCTGGAGCGCAAGTTATTCAGGGATAGTTCAAGGTGGCGGGACCAGTCCATGTAAAAGTGGCTGACAATTTCGTCACTGTTGGCTATATCCTGAATCCTAACGGTATATGAGGATTGATCACCCTCTCTCACGAAAGGGTATTTTCATACTCTCTAAGGTTTAAAGGTTTTCACCTTTCTAAGTCTTGGAGTTTATACACTCCCGCCTGTAGCGCATGAAAAATTGGGATTTTCCCCAGGATACAAAGGATTTATCTCCAGTACGTCCTTGGGTTATACCCTCGGGACGTGAAAAATTACTTATGCCATGGAAACTAACATTAAGTAGATTTCTAAGATACTTGAAGACATTGTACACAGGGGACATCCCTGCCAAGATGGTGGTGTAAAGCTAAAAGAATGAAGTCTGCGACTAATGCACTAAGTACCTTGCACTGGGGACATCTTCATTGGAAGAGTTGCAAAGGGATTGAAGTTCGGTAATAGGTTTATATCCTATGTCCGGTATGATCTTTCCTTTGTAAGCCTCATTTAAGTTTTTAGTAACATTATGTTAAGTATCCTGACATATATCCTCAAAGTCCTTTTAAGGATATTTGATTAGGATGTTTGAAACTAGTATTGGCTTGGAACTTTGATCGTCATCAAAACTTGGTTTTGAAGAGATAAACTATTTTTTACTTTCTAAAGAAATTTTTATAAAGTTAAAGGAACGTCTGGAAGATCTATTTAATAAAAGGCTTCTGCAGTATGTTTCTGAGCATACTGGTCAGGATATTTTGTAAAATAACAGTATGAAATTTTTACAAAGCTAAGACTTACACTAAACAATG
The DNA here is from genome assembly GCA_030545235.1 of Helianthus tuberosus. Taxonomy (NCBI): domain Eukaryota; kingdom Viridiplantae; phylum Streptophyta; class Magnoliopsida; order Asterales; family Asteraceae; genus Helianthus; species Helianthus tuberosus. The sequence continues at coordinate 32,025,577 of CM060396.1, forward strand.
CAAGGTGACAGAAAATAAGTCAAAAGATAGTTATATTATTAACAAGTCAAAAGTTGTGCTTTTGGTTTTACTTTAAACTAAGGCCCATCCGCCAAAAGCACAATTAGTTTTTACCATATTTGTGTAACGGTTGCAGGATCTGTCTCAAAACAGGACCCGTCCACCTACAACCGTTACTATGTTCAAAACAAGTTATACTAATCGATGACCAAGGGCTTCATCCTAAAACCTAGGACCCATCCACCTTTGGTCATCACATTGTTCTAGTGCAGGAAATGTAAATTGTTCAAAGACAGGAAAAGTAAATTGTTTATGCAACCACAACCATGAAATTAAAAAGTGGGCTCCGGCCTTGGCACGTATATCCATCATCGCCCACTCTGCTGCCTAAGGGGCAGCACCCTCTTGAACAGCAACCTCCTTGCCAGCATTCGCCCCAGCATCACCCTCGGGATTCTTCTCAGCACCATCACCGGCATTGGCAACCTCCTCTGCCACCTTAGAAGGCTCTTCACCAGTATGTTTTGCAGGATGAGCAACGGGATGACCTCCGAGGCCCTGTAGTTTCTCCTCCCAAGCCTTTACATTCCAGGAAGGGCATTCAAAACCCAGATCCATGGCCTCATAAGCCATCCTTATCCTGGCTTGGAGAAGAGAGACGACCACCGAAGCTTTTAGGCTATCCCGGTATGAGCTCATATTCTGCTGATATTGGAGAAGAGCGGCGTCTAGCTTGGCTTGAGCATCCTCATTAGCTTTGTGGAGGGCGGCTTGATGTTCCTGAGTCATTGCCTTGTATTTGTCTTCATAGTGCTGGGATTTGGCAGCTGCAATGGTTCCTTGATCAGCTATGGTGGCTTGAGCTTTCTCCAGCTGAATCTGCAACATCTTGTTAAGACCGCTAGCGTCTTCGTATAAATGCATGAGGCGATCCAGACCCTATCGATAAAGACACAGGTATTAATGTGAAAAATAAACAGGATAAGGACTAACATACTTGTGCAGGATATCGAAAATTCTACCTGTTTGAGGAATGAGGTGGCTTCGTTGAACCCATGATTCTCGAGATAGAATGTTTCAGAAACAGCTGGGGAGTCTGTCTCCTTTCTCTTCCGAGAGCTGGATGCCCGGGTCCTGGATGCCGGAGGGCCTTTGGGAGCAGAAACAGTCTTCGAGGAGGTAGGCTTGGGTGTAGCAGACGACTTTGGCATGGATTCTTGTTTGGTGGGTTCGAGGCTGGAGTAGCAATCCAACTCATCAAGTTCAAAACCTTCAAGGTTGACGACTGGTACTATATAAGGGAAGATATTCTTAAAACTCATCATATTTTTGAAAAATAATTAACATATGAAGATGTGCTTACCAGACATTTCTGAGCTTGATTTTTGATCTGTGAGAGACAGGGAAAAAGTTCTTTCACTGGCAGGAAGACGGTAGATTTCCTTGATCTTGGATTCGGATTCTGCGCTAGGAGGCACTAAATCTCTGAAATTCGCTGCATAAAAACATCAGAATATAAGTCCGGGATACAGTTTGAAGATATGATTGGGGATATTCCTAAAACCCTAAATCCTACCCTTGGTTAACCATTTAACCGGTAGATCGAAACCCTTATCAATGGAGTCTCTTTTGACGAAAAAGAATTTTCGTCGCCATCGATCCTCATTCTTGGTGGCTTTAAGCACCAAAGGGTTCTTGATGGAGAACAGAAGATAACGGTGATTGCCATGAGATCTCAACCGGTATGCTACGGGAAGGTCCTCAATAAGTAGGTTAGGAAAATGACGAGATTTGATTTGATCCAACACTATCAAGATTCGCCAGACCATTGGCATAACTTGGGCATAACTAAGGCCGGTGAGGTCGAAAAAGCTAGAGATAAAAGGTGGAAATGGATACCGGAGTCCAAGAGAGAAAGGATAAGCGAAAAAACAAACCCACTCGTCGGATGATGCATCCGATCGGGCTTCCTTGTCAAAGGGGCGAAAGACCGTTCCGGTGGGAAAGGCACCGGAGTCTTTGAGAACAGCAATATCAGCATTATTGAAGCAGCAAATCTCCTTTGCTGGATCGGTGATAAAGTTTTGACTTATGAGGGTTGAGGCTGACCGGTCTGAGCGGGATTTCGTTCGTGGTGCCATTGAGCAAATTAAGAAAAATTAAAGAAAGGAGATTAGAAAAGAAGATACCTGATGCTTGCTCGCAGATAAGGATGACCGAGACAAGGAGTCCCTCGGTTAATATAGGATGAATGTAGGGGGTAAAAAGTAAATAATGCCTTGGAAGTTGCACCGCTGTCATTTCAAGAGTCTAGTCATATTAATTACCTTAAGTTATGTGGTAAAGTTTTGAAATATATCCGTTGGATTGGTATCCCAACTGATATATTTGGGGACAATTGTTAGGGGTCATTTTCTTAACATACGTATCCTGACCAATATCATGCCTTCCTTTGTTTATTTGTGATCAGAATGCTGGAAGAGGATATTGCTAACACCTTGGGCGATATCCTGAGGCTTATTGAATTAACCACGTGCAGGTTAAGGGCTGGGGCTTGCTAACGGTCAAGAGGACTTCTTCTCCTCAAGACTCGGACGAATTTGTTGAGAAAGAGACGTTGAGCCCGAAAGACCAGGTCTACAACGTTCCAAGAAGGAATATTCGGTGGATCCCGCAAGTTTAGGGTAGTTAGTTATTTTATTTTTACTATAAATAGATGAGGTCGGATCAGCTTAGGAAACAACAATTCACACTTACACTCTCGATCACTTTCACTCTTTAGCTAATTGCAAACACCACACTTGTATGTCATTTTCATTGTAACACTTAGTCGATCCGTACCACATCCCGCACTGTATCCTGATTTTTGAAGCAATTGAAGAACAAGGCAGCTGCGATTGTCAGCTCCCGAGGTTTTATGCCGGCGATCTAGATTAATCAAGGGCTTTCCTCGTACATCTCGTGTCGTTCACTTTATTTTCGCTCATTGTTTGATCATAGATACAGCTCAATATCCTGAGCCGTATCCTGAATACTGTTTTCCCTAATAACTTAACAAGTATATTTTCAACACACTTTCTAGCACACTACCTCACTTAACTAATTTGATCACTTAATTACTTCGGTAATTTTTGACCAAAACACCTCTTATTGGAAATTCCTCATCAAAATATAATTTGTCAGAATCATTCAAAGTATATGCAACTTTAAACGTTTCGTCATTCAAATTAGACTTTGATAACATGAATTCTTTATTATAAACCCTTTTGCCCTGTTTGTCGGATTGACTCGGAATGCTGGACTCAGACTTTGACTCCTCGGATTCATCTTTATCCAACACCTGATCGACAACTTTTTTTATTAACTCGGACTCATGATCAGTGTCAGACGATGTAAACGTGACATCAATATTATCTGGCAAGTTAACTGTAGACTCCGACTCCCACTGTAAATTTGTTGCCTTTTCGACTCTTTCTGAATTTGGATTTCTCGGAGAATATCCATTTTCAAGCAGGGGTGGACACTTGTTGTAACTGAAACCTTGTTTCTTACCAGATGTCTTTTCTTTAGAAGCCTTCTTCTTATCTTTCTTCTTTTCATAAGTCTTTTCTTCAGAAGTCTTCTCTTCAGAAGTTTTATGTTCTTCAGTTACCTCATCATCTTCAAATGCCTTCATGCCTTCAACAGTTGGATAAATCCTGTCAGTGACATAAGAAGTACATGAGTAACTTTTTAATAAATGATTTACTATTTCAGTTTCAATTCTTTGTGTTTCTAGTTTCTGCTCAAGCACAACACATTTTTCAATATAACTGTTCACACTTTTCTGCTTTATCATGAAAGCTCCCTGAAGTGTCTTCATTGCTGTTGCTTGTTCTTCACTTGATTGATTATACTGATTCATGGCTTTGTTCAAAACATCGTAGGACTCCTTCAACTGATTTATGTTGTTAATCAGTTCACTGTTTTTCTTCTTGAAAATCTCACAATTCTCACAAATCACCGGAATCTTTTTAGCGTTAACTTCTGCATCAACTTTGAATTTTGGAACATCAACCTTTTTCCTTATAACTGGAATAGCTTCATCATCACTGCTAACCGGTGTTTTGACCTTTTTCCTTTTCCTTTTGACTTTTTCATCATCACTGTCACTTTCTGCTATCAATTTCAAATCAGATGCCAATCTTCTTGCATGATACTCACGATCATCATCACTATCCTCTTCAACTCGAGCAACATACGCTTTGTGATTTGAATCTTTGTTTGGATCATAATCATTCCAATTGAAATTTGCCCAGCTAAAACCTTCAGGCAATTTTTCATCATCTTGGTTTATCAGACATGCTTTGTTATCAGCTGAGATATAATTGTCCCAACTGAATCCTTTGGTTGGCTCTTTGTCATCCTGATTTACCATACAAGCTCTCTTTGAAGATTCTTCAATCACTTTTCTACCATGTGCCACTTGCGATTATTGTTGTTGTTGAGCAACTTGATGATAGATAGCCTTTCGATAGTAATCATTGTTATTGTTGTTGAATGGATTTTGAGCTCCACTTGCTTCGCGATTTTTGCACTCCCTCTTGAAGTGTCCTTTTTCCCTGCAACAAAAACAAGTGACTTTAGATTTATCAAAACCCAAAGTAGAAACATTAGCTTCACGTAAATCATCTCTTCCTGTGATCTGCTTAAATTTCTCAGCTCGTCTTAACACACTTGCCAAACACCATTTTATGTCCATCAATTCCATCTCTTCAGCATCAATCTGATCGTAATCCTCTTTTGTCAACATTGGATTCCTGATCCGACCTGCCACAAAACTACCATAAGATTCCAACACGGTTCCCCAACAAAGACATATAACTTTTGGCAATTTCTGCTGAATAATCTTCATCATTCTCCAGATTCAAAACAATATTGCATTGTAGCTTCTTGCCATTCTTTGTTGTTGAAATGTTCGGATCAAATGATGGATATGATGAAAAACTTGTGTTGCTGTTTGATCCTTTGGAAGAACTTCCAGATGAACTTTTTGCATTGTATGCAGTCTCTACCTTTGGTGACAAGTTGGTGGTTTTATCACTGACTCCACCTTTGTAGTAAAGCCCAATGTCTTGTTCACCATCGAAATGTTTCATTCTCAACACCTTTCTCTGTTCCATCTCCTGAGCCTCAATCTTTTCAATAAACTTGCTCAGAGTCAAATTGCTAAAACCTTTCTTGTTTCTTAACATCATGAAATATGTACCCCAAGTCTCATATGGCAAAGCATCAGCTAATTTGTCTATCAACTCTTCATTATCTTTCTCGATGCTTAATCTCCTCATGTTGGCTAGCAAATTACAGTATCTTTCAATGATTTGCTTTGTGCTTTCATTTTTCAACCCACGAAACAAATCAAATTCTTTCTTTAAAAGCGATTTTTTGTTCTTGACCATCTCTTGGCTTCCCTGAAACTTCGATTTTAATGCTTTCCAGATAGAATAAGAAGTTCCATTGTGTTGCAATAACACCAAGATATCTTCTTTCACAGCTTGTTGTAAAAGACTTAGCATCATTTTCTCATCTTTGTATTTCTTTCTATTATCGGCACTTAAATCTTTGATTGCAATAATCTCTTCATCATCATTCATCGGTCTAACGTATTTCGTCTTGACACATTCCCAAGCATCCAGATAGTTTGCTTGTACCCAATTCTCAAAACGTCCTTCCCAACCCTTGTACTCCTCGATGTTCATGAGTTTAGGCGGTTTTTGCATAGTCCCCGTTTCATTTTCCAACATCGTGTTCTGAGCAAGAGTAATCGGGGTAACTGGAGTAGCGAATGCGTTGTAAAATTCCTCGTCCATGTTTCGGATTTTCAAAGTTCACAAAACAATCAGTTCAAGCGAAATAACAATCTTCAAACGAAATCCCCTCAAGTGAAATCACACAATTCAAACGGAATTACTTTGAAGCAGAATACCCTTTCAAGCGAGATACCTGATTTCGCTTGAATACACACCTCTTTCAAGCGAAATAAGAACCTTGAAGCGAAATAAGTGATTCAAGCGGAATCACTCAAGAGAAATAATCCAACTGAAACGGAATAGCACGATTGAAGCGAAATCAGATCGAAATTTCAAGCGGAATCACCGGTTTCAAGCGGAATTACTAGCTAATTCCGTTTGAAGAGCTGCTGACATCATCAATCTCGCATGAATTTCAAACGGAATAATGAAATTTACCAGTTTTAGATCGATTTTAGGCCTGAAATTTTCAAGGCTTTGTTAAAACACTAATACGCACATGCTGTGAGAATTTTAGCCAATTTTAACCGAGAAAAGTTGTTAAATTTGAAAAAGAAGGTGTAGAAATCAGAATTTGCAGCTGAATTTGTAAGAACTCTTCTTCCTGAGCTCTGATACCACTTGTAGGATCGTTTTCAGACCCGAACGAGTCAATCAGAAGAGTTTTACTCAGAATGAAAGGCGGAAACAAACATTCTGAGGTCAATTCAGCAGATAATCACTAAAAACTGTCGTATTATGAATTATCCAACGTTTTACAGCGAGACGACACTTCGGCAGCACTTCGTTGCACAAACCGAAAAGAATGGTTCTGATTTCGCTTGGAACACATATATATAGTGTTAAGATTTCGCTTGAATGTGCCAAGGAAACAGTTCAAGCGGAATTAAGTAATGTGATTTCGCTTGAAACTGTCCAAGCCACTTTCAAACGGAATCATCACCTTCAAGCGAAATTACCTATTAAACACCCTAAAATCTCATATATTCTCGTACAACGCACTCTGATCTATCATTCTAAGACTCGATACAAGACGAAGTCGACAGACGCATGCACCAACACAGGTAGACACGGGATTACCTGTTAATACCCATTAGTACACGATAAGAAATTAAATTAAATAAAACTCATCAGCCATGTGTGTATGGGTTCCTTAATTCCTTTCTATTTTCATTCCTCATTCAATTAAAAAAAGAAAACCCTAAACTCCCTCTGTAACTCTCAGATAGCATGTCATGTTCGTGTTTTTGTTCGTGTTAGGTATTAACAGGTAATTTTCGTGTATAACAGTCGAACAGTCGTGTTAACAGGTATTAACAGGTAATTTTCCTGTATATCGTGTCGTGTTCGTGTTTGAAAAAAAGGACACGATAAGTTATCGTGTCGTGTTCGTGTATGGGATTTCGTGTATCGTGCCGTGTCTTATCATGTACGGGTATACAGGATATTATTACCAGCCCTGGTCAAGTGTACCAATAATACGACCCTAAAACAATTACGCCAACCTTAGTTTCGCAGCCCATGATTTTTATTTGCATTGATGGAATAAAACATTTAAGCCCATTCCTCTGCCATCCACGATCCACCAACTCACTTTGTGGGCTGTAGATTCATAAAAACAAATTAATAAGAATCATGTTCAAATGCAGCCCATTTTCGTTTACATTTTCGTCTACATTTAGTGCGGCACTAAAGGTCAACTTCAATTAATTCTCTTTACTTTACTCAGTTTAATCACCTATCTCGATATAAGTTCATAACACGTTTTATTTATTAATCAATAGCTAATGTTTTTACCCTTAGATACTTACACCTTCTAAGAATTGAACATTAGTCTACTACAAAAGATAATTCCTTTTAACCACTAGGCTATAACCTAAGTGGCTAGTTTAACCATTTAACTCTATAAATTTAGGTTCATAACACTATATGAAAATAAGACACTAGGATCCATCGTTAATTATGAACACATCTTCGTCTCTTTTATGTATTTAAACTTTTTTAACATATTTTCTTCTTAGCTCTTAAAATACAAACGCGAAACAAAACCATATATTTTATAATAATATCGATGTATTTGTTATTATAATTAATATACCATAAAATTTATCTAAAATGCAAGTTATTATAAAATATATTATAATCATTTTTAAGGGTGGAGATACAATAGGAAGTTAATTTGGCTAGGAAGGCTAGAAAGTGATCTTGACCATCCATTTAGTTAATCAAGGGCTAAGATTAAATCAGGGAAATTGAAAAGAAGAAAAGAGGCGCGTGAGTTTGTTCAAGCGCATTCTAGTCAATCCAAGCCAATAGTTTCTCTCTCCTCCAATTCCCCCCCCCCCCCCCATTTTTTAAACGTTAATAACTCTTTCATACGACATTATTTTTTTATAAAAATTGCACCAAAAAAACGAGCGTTTTTTTATCTTTAAAACGAGTATACTATTGCTATATTTTAAAAAAAAAAAATTAACCCAGTTGTGTAAAACGCAATAGAAAAACCACCAGTTACGTAAAACGCAATGAAAAAAAAAACCTAAAAAATGACATTTTTCTAAAACGCAATGCACAAAAAACACAAAGAAGTGTTTTATTTGTAAAACGCAATGGCCAGAAAACACTTAAAAATGTCTCATTTCTAAAACGCAATGACCTAAAAAAACAAAAGAAAGTGTTTTACCTAAAACGCAATGGACTGAAAACACCTAAAAATGTGTTTTACCTAAAACGCAATGACTAAAGATACTTAAAAATGTGTTTTTTTCTAAAACGCAATAGCCAGAAAACACATAAAACTCTGTTATTTCTAAAACGCAATGGACACATAAAATTGTTTCTGAACTGTTTGTGAATTGTCTGTGAACTGTCTGAATTGTCTACGAATTACTGTCTTCGAAATCAACCCCAGCCAGGGGCTCTGCCCCTTGGACCCCGCCAGGGGCTGCCGCCCCTGGGACCCCGCTACCGGGGGCTGCCGCCCCCGGACCCCCCCCCCCCCAAGATCGTAAAACGCAATGACTAAATAAAAACCCAGATCGTGAAAATGAAATTAAAGAATTTCTTACATGGATCGAAGCCGATTTCTTCATCAATTGACGAAATTTGAAATGATAGAAACACTTATCAGCGATTGAATCGAACAAATCGAGTGATTATCTTCAAAATCACCGAAAAAAAAACCAGATTTTGTATGAAATTAAACTGGGTTTTTATTCAAAAAAAACTGAAGAACACGTTGATCGGGGGTTTGAATCATTGATTGGTGATGAAAATCGCACTATAATGTAGTGATTATTGAGATAGAAAGTGAAGAAATGGTTGAAGATGGTGGGTTTTGAAAATGGTGGGTTTTGAAGTTACTGGGTTTTGAAAAAGGAAGAAGAAATGGTTAGATTGACTAAAATACATTTTTTCTTTATTTTAAGTGTTGACACATGTCATCCTCTTATAGCTTCTTATCCTTCCTAGCGAAATTAATCTTCCTATTTGATCTTTTCCCTCATTTTTAATCCATTTTAACTACTTCTCTTTTAATCCAAATTTTACAACTTTTTTTAATTTAATTTTTACCACTTGTCGTTTAATCCAAATTTTTATTACTTTTTTTACCTTCTTTTTAATCCAATTTTATTACCACCTCTATCGAAACTTCTACCACTTTAATTCCAATTTTTATCATTTTTTCATCCAATTCTTTTTCTCGTTATTTGGCAATTTACTTATTTAAATATTAAAAAGAGTAAACTTCCGTTTTGCTCCCCGTGGTTTAGCCACTTTAATGGTTTTGCCCCAAACCTTTCAAAATAGCCATTTTACTTCCTGATCTATAAAGGCCTTCATGATTTTGCTCCCCGCCCCTAAACATCATCCATTTTAACAGTTAGGGTTTTAAGCTGGAATTGTAAAGGGAGGGTTGGGAAAAGACATAATTGCCCCTCAGGTGTTTTGCATGTGACAGACTTTAACTGTTAAAGTGGATGACGTTTAGGGGTGGGGAGCAAAATCATGAAGGCCTTCATAGATCAGGGAGTAAAATGGCTATTTTGAAAGGTTTGGGGCAAAACCGTTAAAGTGACCAAACCACAAGGAGTAAAAGGGAAGTTTACTCTATTAAAAAGATATATGGTAACTATAAAAGATTGTCAATCATATCCACCATCTTAAAAGACGCAGAACCATATGCCTCTTCTGCTTTTTCATTGTTGGCCATTCATTAGAAGCCCACATTGTCCCTTTAATTACTTTTTAAAAGAAGGATGGCCCATTTCTGATAGAACATATCATTTAATAATACTGTTTCTGAATCTTTACAAGTTAAGTTTTATTTAGATTAGAAGTTGAGTAGGATTATGTTTTATGGTTTAAAGGTTTTCTTGTTCTCCAAATTGTTTATCCGTTAGGATTATTTTTATGTATTGTAATAGAAAAGTGTGGAACAAGTTGTTCAAAATTCTTTCTGTGATATCTGCTTGATTTGTTCAACATTATTCGCATATCACTTAGTAAAATCTGTCTATATATTTACAGTTGGAAGCTAGCTCCTTATTTGCAGAAAGTTTTAAACAACCAATCACCCCATAAACAAAGGTATTGATTTTCAGGTGCCCCTGCAAGTTTTCTACATTGTCTAGGTACGGGTTAGTTCGACCGTTCATGTCATGATACTCATTATGTTCTTGTGATTCTGCACACAGTAGCTTTTATATAGCAGCAGAGATGGATCCGTTCACAGAA